>WOVY01009442.1:100000-700000 GCA_013436015.1 Rhipicephalus annulatus
GTTCCCGTGCGAATGAAAAATGTTCTTGGAAGGTTCTGTTCACAGAAAGTCGAAAAAATTCTCAGCAAAGAGAAGCGAAAAAAGAAAACGCTAGGGAAGCGCGTAACGCGCAGCACTGTCACAGCGAAAGCTGGAAGAGGGGCCTTTCAGAGCATTTCTTTGAGTAATTTCGACAGGTGAACTTGCTTGGTACCCACTATGCCATAAATAATCATAATTTAGTCTTGAAGGCTGGCATTCACAATCCTGTCCTTTATTCTTCCGAGAAGCGTGGTATCTGCTGCACACTCGCTAGAAAGTTTATGCAATTTTTATGTAGTGGCTGACGGGTGAAGAATTATGCCTGAAGTGTGAATGTGCGACAAATAATAGGTGAACACAAACAAGCTTTTGAAATGGTTCGGATCAATGAATGACCCACTTTTTACGCAATTCGCATTGTGTGATGCGTGGTTGTTCTTTTGATGTTCAAAAATGCTACATCACTCATAATAACGCGATTGCTTTGCCGAGATCAAGCCTGCCTAACGTCAGTTTGGAAATGAGTTACAAACACCGGCGTGGCTCTTAATTCAGAATACAGAGATGCCTTTGGTGTTTAACAAGGCTTTCACAGGTTCTGTTTTTGTATGCACATTGTTAAATATGTCTTGTTCAAACATTGTCTTGTAGGAATTACTTTGTAATGTTCAATGCACATTTGTCGAGGTGGCCTTATTTATGTTGTACGCTAAGCGAATACGTAAACTGGATTGGTAATAAAAAATGTAAGAGAAAAATGCGCTGGCGTGGCTGAGTGGTAAAATACTGGGCTGGCACGCAGTGAACCGGGGCTCGCATCCCGTTGTGTCCTTGGTGTTGTTTTTTACTGATTTATTGTTCTTATTTCTTGCGACACTAGTTACGGACACCGGTGGTGGTGGTGGTAGAAAACTACGGTGCCACACGTGACTCGTGTTCGGATCTCATAACTGCTTTCGCTGTATCATATCATCATCATATTTTATTTCCTTATAGACCCCACAAGAGGGTATTACGTAAGGGGTGGATGTACAGGATATAAAAAACATTTGCCACATAATGGGTTGGTATACAGGATATAAAGCTTTTGCTACATTCAAAGTATAAAATATTGCTACATAGGTGTGGGTATATACATTGCCAAAAAGTTTCACTGACAGAGATGAGTTGTTACATTTTTAGCGAAAGTTGATGGGCAGGTGATTGTGACGACGTGGTTTGGGAGGTCGTTCCAGTCCTTCACAGCACGCGGAAAGAAAGATGCGGAGAAGGTAGCAGTCCTAGTGCGGTAACGGGAGACTTGGATGGGGTGGCTGGTGCGGTGTGAAATGTACGTCGGAGGGATGACGTATGGAGGATGGTTGAGGGGCGAATGAAACAGCTTATGAAACAGGGAAATAGTGGCTATGCGGCGTCGAAGGGCAAGTGGCTGCAATCCAGATTGGGCTTTTAAGGATGAAACACTGTTGTCATAAGAATATGACGAATGTATGAATCGAACTGAGCGATTTTGAATTGATTCAAGGCTGTAATAGTTTGAACTGATTGGCTGTAAAAATTAATTCAAACAAACTTGGCCCACCGTCTCCTTGACTTCGTGAAAGAGTGAAGTCAATAGGAGGGCGGATGCCACGTAACTTAAAATCTAGAAATTCATTTTCGAATAAGCAAGAGCTGTGGAAGCGCAGCCTCTATTCTTTTGAAAGCCTTGTACGTCCCTAAGATGAAGCATGCCCTTTCTTCTGGACAGGCTCCTGCCTTTGCCCGAACCACACCTAGAACACTCCCTCCTCTCGTGCTAGACTAACTTCATTATATTTCCTCAATATCTTATTCACATATTTTTGCGGTGAGTAGCTACTGTTATTGAATGCTCACCATAAAAGGAATGATGCTAATTCAGTATAATGAGTTGAGAAAACTAAATGCTCTTCCTGAAAAGTTTGTTTTTACTTTCTTCGATGCTAGGAAAGCGCTTCGTAATATTTTGGTAGGGCTTTGGTAGGGCAAATAAAAGAAACTTACTACTTTGTGAACCGGAAGCAATTTGTGTGAATCTTTGAGCAAGCTAAATGTCATCAGGCAAATTTTATTCGTAAAGGGCATGCCGCGCTATGGTGGTCTACTGGCTAAGGTATTGCAGGTTGTGGTATCAAAACCCGGCTCCGGCGGCTGCATCTTCGATGAAGGCGAGAATGCTGTAGGCCGTGTGCTCAAATTTGGGCCCATGTTAAAGAACCCCAGGTGGTCGAAATTTCTGGAGCCCTTCACTACGGCGTCTCTTAAAATTATATGATGGTTTTGGGGCGTTAAACCAACCATATCAATCAAACTAATTCGTAAAGCCGAAGCACATAAAGTAAGGCGCATCTAGTGATCTTATGCATTAGAAAGTTTCCATCACGCATTATGAACCATGGCTTGAAAAGCAATGTCTGAAGGACAGACAGAAATATGGAAAAACTTCCAGACACCGAGTTTTCCGAGGAGTACAAAAAAGGCTTTTTCCTAAACGCAAAAGAAAAAAGAAAAGTGAGCCTATTTCAGTAAAAGTTATCAAAAACAAACAAGATAACCTCGTTTTAATAACATGCGGGAGAAGAACGGAAATTAAAGCGTGAGAAACGAAAAAAAAGAAATGCAGTATGGGAAAGTTATTATGACGAACTCGAAATCCCACGCTGCAAATTAAAAAAAAATTATAAAGATAGGTGCATTGCCTCTTTTTTTTTGGCAGAAAAAGCCTGGCACATGCTTTTGAACGTTCAGAATGCCAAGTCGATGGGGTTTATTTTTGCCACACAGAAGTGTATTCGTGACATTTCTACGGTGACGGTTAAAGATACTGGAGGTGGCAGAATTTTATTATTACCAGTTCATAAACTAACGCAGTTTGCACACGTTGACAACACTATGGATACCGTAGCTGTGGCATTGCACGTATGCGTCCGCTACAGCTACGGGAGTTGCGGGGTTCGATTCCCAGTGCCGGCCGGCCACCCACCGGTAGCTAAACAGGGTACAGGCGGGCTTCGAGGGGCTGTGACGCGTCGCCCCAGTGGTGAAGCTTACTCTGCCTGGATACCCCCAACACGCTGCGTGGGGACCCCGGACAACACTATGGATATTGCTTTATCTTACATACATACCAGTGTATGACTTTGCACACGCGGTAAAGAAATGAACTACAAATGCTTGATGACGAATTAAACTGTCACAGAAGTCGCAAACAAACACCCAAACGAGACCATCGAGTGACACATGTCAGTGAGTGTAAGTACGTTTTGTGTCAAAGCTACGGAGAGCTTACAGATAAAGTTGCAATACGTGGAAGACGCAACTGCTGCAATATTTTATGCATTTTTTCGACATACGTGTCTGTATAACATTGTCTTGTATACTGTCGTTTAACAAAACGCATCTTCAAATGATCGCAGTGTCAAGAAGACCTTTTCTTCCTCTTTGTGCTATTTGGTCATGCTTCAAAAATTTTGCATTTGGGCTTCCATCCGCCTTTCACAGGTAACTTTGGTTATAAAAGAGGCACGTTATACAGAATGTCATTTGAGCGTCCGAGAACTCTATGTTCTCTGTGATTCTCGCGGTTTTATTTGTTTGTTACATAATAATAATTGTAAGGGTTCAACTTCGCAAACAATATAATATTGCAGCTATCTCACTGTGTTAGGTGCCTCAGATGCTCTAAAAGCAATGACGACCCCATTTCTAATGTAAGATTCACATCTGCCAAGGAGAAACTTCAACAGTAAACAAAGTTTGCCAAGGACTTCTTCTATAGTGTCGAAGTATTGGAACTCCTAAAAAATAACTCACGCCTATTTCATGCCTATTTGCCATGCCTATTTACTGTTTCTGCATCATTATTTACTATCGAAAAAGAAAGGGTAAATGATTTTTTGCGCATATCTAACGCATTCAATGAATACTTTCATTCTGTCTGCGCATCGGATTTTCAATCATATCCCGTTTTTGATAGTCGTTCAGAACCTTCGATTTCAGATATTATAATGAGAGTCAACGGAGTACTTAATTTGATTTAAGACTAGGTACCGATAAATCTAGTGGTTCAGGTGATGTTCCTAATTCATTTTATTGCGTAATTTTCAACAAACCTCTCGTTACTTTGCTATTATATCTAAGAAGTCTTTAGAAACTAGTACCGTTCCTTCGTCTTGGAAGCTTGCCAGATAATGCCACTGTATAAATCGGGTAGCAAGTCTGACACAACTAATTAAAGATCAATTTCTTTAACTCTGTATTCATGCAAAATGTTTGAGCATATATTATACAAACACATAACAGGTTTTCTAGAGTCAAACCATATTATAACTAATGCAGAGCATGGCTTCAGAAGCGGTTTCAGCACCATCAGCTAAGCAACTGAATTCACTCAAGCAGTCTCAGCACCGTCACCTAAGTTACGGAATTCACTCATGGTATTCGTATGATTTGAACCGGGGCAATCAAATCGATTCACTTTTTATCAATTTCTTCAAAGATTCTGACACGGTACTACATTCTCATCTTTTGAACAGACTACGCATCATCTTGTAAATTATATGTCTGGTTGAATGAATTGCTAGTTTTTTTTTTCATAATCGTTAGTAATATGTCGACTTCAGTTCCACAAGATCATCAGTTCTAGAGGTACGCTCTGGGGTTCCACAAGGGTATGTCCTTGGTCTGTTATTATTTTTAATTTATATAAGTGACCTTCCAGATCATCTTTCCTGAAACATTAATTTTTACGCAGATGATTGTGTTTTATGTGACGTCGTAATTTATGCAGGTGCCGAAAAGCGTTTGAATGATTCCTTTACCTCGTTTTGTGCTTGGTGTGAAAAATGGAAAGTGAACATTAGTTTCAAGATAGACTGTTGTTCTCTCATTTACAAAAAAGTAATGCTGGTTATTGCAACATACTCTTTCAATGGTGTATCTTTAGTCAGAGTTATGCAGTACAAATATCTTGGTGTCACATTCACTAATGATCTTTCACGGTATACTCATATTGCCTTAGCATGTTCGAAAGCCTTAACGCAACTAGGATATCTTCGTCGAACAATGCAGAAAGCCCAAAAAAATATTAACCAGTTAATGTATAAATCTCTTGTTCGCTATGTCACTGATTATGCCTCCACGGTGTGGTCACGTTACAGACAATGCGAAATAATAAGACTAGAAGCAGTTCAAAAGGAAGCTGCAAATTTCATTTTTCGCAGGTGTGACCGCTACATCTCACCATCATTAGCATTACATGAGCTGAACCTAGGACCTCTTTTGGTACGTAGTGATGTAGAATCATTAAAATGTTTGCACAACACAATCAACCATTGATATAGCATTTCAAACACAGCCTTTTTATCATATGCTCAGCCTCCCTCTACCCGAAACTTCCACGAACTCAATCTTGCTACCTTTTTTGCACGCACAGATACATTTAAGTGTAGTTTTTTTCCATACAAAATAAATATAGAATTGATTACCTGGTCACATTCGATCACTCCCCCTGAATGATTATGTTACTATTCTGGTTGAAAATGATTATGGGACAAAACGTTCATTCCTTTATTGTTATAGCTGTGTTTCATTGTATTTAGTTTTTAATTCCTATGTATCTTTTTTCTTGCGACTTTTGCAACAGCTCTTTCACGGAGGTTTAGTACGTAAAATTAAATATAATAAATGAAAAAATGGCAGGAAATACTTTTCAGGGGGGGGGGAACTTGAACCATAATTATGCATGTTGTGCGCGTGCATATGCAAGCAAGCAAAATTGAAAATTTTCGGTGGTTTTGAACTCCTCTCCGCAACCCCCTTCTTGGCTACGGTCCTGGTACCAAAACCACGATGTGATTAGGAGACTTCAAAATTTTATGATATTGTATGATTACGTGACTTGAAGAATATATTTGAATTCTCTACAAGTATGAAAGATAGCACTTCGACCACGTCTGCCTGTCTTGTGCCCCCGTCGACCAACCACCGCCGGACAGCCAAAAATCACCTATGGTGCCTGGTAACCATAAGTACCGACGACATTGCCGAGCAAGATCGAGTGGACACGGAACTGATAGGCCTATTGGAGTACCATGAATGCCGGGCCACCATCGTCCCAAAAGTGTTCATGTAAGGAGTGTGTCATTTTCTTTGGAAAACAATCTTCGCAAAAAACTTTCTCCGACCAGAGCCAGCTTGTGGTCCTTGTGCAACACTTGGAGGGCTATACCGCTACTCTTCCGAATGAATTCAAAAAGAGACTGGCACCATTCTTTCTGCACAACAGCTTTCTCCTGAAGAACTTCTCGCTCCTTCGAGTCAAACACCATCTTATGGTTCCTTCAGCAGCGAGACCAAACCTCCTCCAGGCCCTTCACGACGACTCGACTGCTGGTCACCACGGCGTTTCCCACACGCTGATATGTATATCGATAAAGTACTACTGACCGCGCATTGCCACCGACGTCACTCGTTATGTCAGGTCATGTTGAGACTGTCATTGTCGCAAGACACCACCAACATGTCCAGCAGGCTTTCTTCATCTGATCGAATTACCTCACCGACCGTTCGAGCAAATCGTGATATATGTACTTATAAGGTGCCGTTATAAACATCTACAAACGGATCGTAGCAGCTGCCAACTACTTCAGCCACTACGCCGAAAGAAAAGGCCTAGGCAAAGGAAGTGCCACTGAGGTAGCAAAGATCTTCGTTGAGAGCATTGTTCATTGTTCATGCGGAGTTTGCACTTCTGTCCGTGTTGAGAGCGAACAGAGGTGCAACCTCTACTGCTAGTTTAATTCGGGCGATTTCGGGATATAGCCAGACAAGCCACCACCAGACCCCGGCCTACCATACCCAGACCAATGGTCTCACCGAGCGTCTTATTAAGACTATCACCGTTACGGTTTCAATGTATGTCAACATCCTTCAGTAGGTGACCTTCGCTTACAACACGGCTATAGAAGAAACCACGCATATATGGCCATACAAGTAAGAGTACGGAAGAAACCCGGAAACGACGCTCGACACCATGCTGCCCAACCTTACCGATGAAGAAACCCTGGACGTAATTATCTATTGTCAGCGCACTGAATAAAGCCCGAAAATTCACCCGCCTATGCATTAATAATCAGCAAAGCGACAGCCGCTGCTATAACCTTCAATAAAACTTTTTTTTGGCCTAGTTAGTTCAT
Organism: Rhipicephalus annulatus; assembly: GCA_013436015.1. Taxonomy (NCBI): domain Eukaryota; kingdom Metazoa; phylum Arthropoda; class Arachnida; order Ixodida; family Ixodidae; genus Rhipicephalus; species Rhipicephalus annulatus. Next base: position 107,239 of record WOVY01009442.1, read on the forward strand.
AATCATAGAGATACTTTTACAGCGCAAACACAGACACACCACAAAGAAACAGACGACGCACACAGGCGCTTACTATGAATGGAATTTATTTCGGGAAAAGTTAATGCATATATACCTCCAAGGCAGCCATACCACACCTGCGCCGCCCAATCGACAAAAAAACTCAAGCAAAAGTGTAGTTTGAGTAGAAAATTGAAGCAGTGTGTTACATGCGCGAAGAAATGAAATCAAACTCGGATGGAAGCCGGGACAGAGGCGTGTCACCTATGCAATTTTTCTGATATGATAGGCTTCTAAAGTCAGCAGCGCATACTCAAAATGCCCTTTTCCACTACAAAAACGCCTCCATCTTCGTCAGCCTGCATGAGGCAGAGGTCGTTAGCTCTGAAAAAGGACAACGTGTGCCTAACAATACCATGCGAATGCTGGGGTGTGCCGTAATGGCGCCGACTTGTCTAAACTTACTATGCCCTCGTAGGCATTGATGGCGAGACTCTTGTGTGGTAAGTTCTACGATGGTAAAACTGGAAGATGCATCAACGAGCGGCTCAAGGAATACTAACAAAAATAACATGAATCCTGATGAAGGAACCTATCTTGTGGCACATAATAACGCTTGCTGAAATTTTGAGGCACGATTTGAAGGAACGTCGAGCCTTGGCAGGAGCAACAATGGGCATGCGCTTCGTGGCCTAGGAAGCCTATAATATCAGGAAAAGTGCTCATCTTTGCATAAATTCCAAGTCTCTGTCCCTGCACCCATCCGAGGTTGATTTCATTTCTTCGCGTATGTTTGCTTCATTTTAGGGGCGAAGCTCCTTAGGGCGTGGGCTGTGCGTCCCCTGTATGTAGCCACCTCTAGTTTAGTTCTTGCAGTGTTCACTAGATGGCGGTACCGTCCCCTGTATGTAGCCACCTCTAGTTTAAATCCTGCAGTGTTCACTAGATGGCGGTACCGTCTCCTGTATGTAGCCACCTCTCGTTTAGTTCTTGTAGTGTTTACTAGATGGTGGTACTTGTAGCTGATGATGAAAAGATGCAAGATGTTATAAACTAGAAAGCGGTACTTGTAGTTGACGAAAGACGCGAGATCTTATAAAATAGGAATGATGTCACATATGGCGCGTGTCATTGGTTGAAGGCAATCGTTCGATTTAGTGTGGCGACGTACGCTAGGGGGAGCGATGTAATAAAATCGAGTGGGCAAAATGTACAGAGGATTCATGGTTTACCAGGTTTACCTCCGGAGCTTCACCCACTCATCATCATTCACTTCGTGGATATGGCGGAATTTTTTTCAACTCAGAATACTTTTGCGTTTTTTTATTTTGTTGATTGCGTGGCGCATGTGCGGTATGGCTTCCTTGGAGGTATATACGCATTAACTTTTCCCGAAATAAAATCAGTTCACAGTAAGCGCTTGTGTGCGTCGTCTCAATGTGCGCTTGTGTGTCAATGCACAGCTTATCAACGAATAACTTGAATGTTTTGTTTTTAGCCTTTGCGTTTTCCAGAAGATAACGGTGATCTTGTCACATTCTCACATAAAAAGTGCTGCGTATATAAAGAATGATTCTCCAAAACTGCACGTATTTACCGTAAAAAGCCGGTTTTCTCTGAAAAAATGTAAATTTGGCACTAATTAGCCTTCACCTATCTGTGTTCCTCTGCACACGCTTGGATTGCAGATTTGTTAGAGTCATTCCTAAGTGGTTGAATCAAACTTCACTACCTTATATTCTCAGGCTGCCCTGTTTTCACTACGGTGATTGCCAACGCAAAAAAGAAAGAGACGGAAAAGATTAGACCTACGCAATCTATTTTTTTTAATTACGCAATTGATGTAATTTTAGTTAGGGCATCAACCGAACCAGAGGCTGTGGTCACAGAGAGAACAGCATTGCTTTCTTCCGGAGAATTTCTTTTTAAACTTTCCATTTCGTTGGCTGTCGGCTTCACTTCGTCGTACTCGACACGAAGCGCGTCAGCAAGACGAACACCCTTTGCCTTTTTCAAGCATTTCTACTTTGCGCTTTGGCTGTTTCACTTCGATATCAGTGGTTTAAAGAGTAAAGCTTCGTAACTTTCCTTCAGATAACGTATTTCACTATGGCCATGAGTGAAAGCGCTGGCCTTCAATATTATCTAGAAACAGGGTTTCATTTGATTTGGCATCGCCCACCAACGTTGTTCGAGCATAGCACAACATACTAACACAAGATAAGCGCCGCTTCAAAACATTCCTAAGATCTGATGAGCACGACGCCGCAAGCAAGCGTGTACTGTTACTTATTATATACTGCATCGTTATGCTTTTGGCCAGCATTGTGCTGACCAGCTATCGTGAGAGATGCGGTATGTTGCCAGACGACAAAGTCAATTCCATCCAAGGTTCGAAAATCAGGAGTCGTTTTCTAGTCCAGAGGTCGGGCATTTGATGTAAGCCAAGACGAGTCTGATACTCCAGTGACCGCAGCGCAGTTGAAGTCTGTCAGCCAGGAGGCGTTGCCTTTTCGCCGGCCGGCGAAATTCATCACTGTCTGAATAATGGGCGTCGAGCGCGTTGAAGTGCCACTGGAGCAAAGTAAGAGAACCGAAGCAGGCCAGAAGGAGCCCAGCATACCGCAGCATATGCCCAGGTAACAGGTAACAGATCTTCTTGTCGTCCGTGTTTACTACCGCGCATTTACATACGTCGATCATGCATCACCAACTCGCCCAATTGTCCACCTTGAAAGACAGTAGGCATGGCTTACCTTCCTGCGGTGTGCAGCTGTGACATCTTTTTTTTTTGTACGTTCATTGTCCTGTTTACTTCCTAAACAGTTTTTGTTGTAGGTATTTTGAAATTTTAATGTTGTAACTGAAACAAAGTCGTTTCTCGCGATAAGACTTTTGCTTTTTTGGCCCACGTTCGCGATAGTTTCCCTAACGAGATAAAATGGTTCAGCATTGTGATAGGAAACTTTCTGTTTGATCATCAAAACTTTATTGTGTATAGAAATATTTACATGTATACCTGCGCAGAAAGAAGTCAAGATGAAGACGACGCAGCTTGTATGGCTGACTGCGAGAAACATTGAAGCTGTTACAAATAAACGTTAAAAAAGTAGGCATTCTTTGAAGCTTTAAACATGAGTGCGTGGCGCTGAAGTGCGAACAGGCTCACTGTGTCAGCCGTTGAGAATGCACCGAAGCCCATCTGCTTTTTAAGTCACTACGATCTGTATATAGTCATTACCAAGAGCTGGCGTCCGATGGTTGGGTACATCTGGCGTGTTCACTGGAACATTTATCAAAATGAAGAAGCTGGCTTCACTTTTCAGCGCTTTTAACAACGTTACTTGAAAAAAAAGGATAAAATTTGCTGCTTTAGTTTTGCGATCACTGGCAACTATTCGCCTTGAGGTAAGCATGGTTGATAGTGTTTGAAAGCGTGTTCCAAAATATATGAAAAATGATGGCTGCGTTGAAAATGAATATTTATGCGTTGCGTGTACGGAACTCCACAAAAATTCTGAAGGCAACGTAGATAGTCACGTCTTGTGGGACTACTCTTCTGCCTTTCATGTTGCACGCAGTGCCCATCCTGAAATCAAGCGATTGTTTTCAGTGGTTGTTCTCAGAAAATGTGTGCAAAAGAGGCCGTATATAGTCATACGCACGTTTGGTGTTTCGCCCTAGGGGTAGGTTGCTTCAGCACGCAAACAAACTATTTCAAAACTGGTTTAACTAGTACCGATGGAGTACAGTTCTGTATCGCTAGAAATGCCTGAACGCTCTCCGAGATTTCTGCCCAATTTGAACATGTGATTTGTAAGCAACCTTCATTAATACCACATATTCCCCCTTATCGCTGAAGTTTTATGACTGATAACAAAGTAAAGACCTTGCGAGCAACTAACTTCAGCCTCTTGCAGGCGGAAGTTTGCTTAGATGTAAATAAGAAGTCGTCATATTAGACAAATGGAAGGACAGCTCGGTAACCCGAAGGAAGAGGATTCCGTAATAAGAAATGATAGTACTGTTTTGACAGAAGTGTGTTATATGTCATGTGGTTTTCAAAAAATGTATCGCTTGAAAATTATTATCATACTGATTTCAAAGAAATACGGAGATCGCACATCATGCGCTGAATATTTATATGGAGGTTTGTTGACAAATATTGCAGGTTCACTTAATATTAAACGTGTGCATCGGCGTGATGAACGTGTTGGCATGAAGTGAGGTTGTGTATATAAAGTTTATTTTTTCTACAGCAGAATATTGTGAAATTCATGTAGTTTTTCGTAGCTTTTATTCGGCTGTGTATCACTGCGTGTGAAAGTTTTTTCTGTGAACGTTTAGTTTAACCACTAGAACATGACAGCATGCAGGAATCGTTGAATATATAAATAGGCCTGCAAAGTGTAAAAGGCGTGGACTCATCTTTTGAGGCCGGCTGACGGATGCATGGAACTTATTACGAGAACACGTGAAAAAATTGGAAAAAAAAGGCCGTATAGTCTCCACGGCCATAAATATGGGCGCAGACCAATGGGTGCCTTTGCCGATCATCGAGGACGTGCAGGAGCCCATTCAGTTGTATTGTCGCTTGCATCTTTGCTTCGTGTGTTCGCCGAAGCGTTTCTCGAAGCAAAGAAGCTGGCACTTTTCACCGCGCTTTTCACCGCGTTCCTTTTTTGAACGAAGCCATAATAGCAGCAGCAACAAGCGTCAAATTGGCCGCGTCAGATTAGCGACTGCTGCCGCCCATTGGCTTGAGTTTAGAATGAACGACCGTTTTTGAGCCAAATTTTCACACTTCACAAATAGAACCGTTTGTATTGCCATGAAAGAGTCCTGTACTTCTAACAAAATGTCGGAGAAATGCGGTCAGCAGCAGAAGCAACTGTGTCTTATGCAGCGTTGAATGCAATGAAAACAATGGCCCGTTTCACGGTGGTCGTTCTCCATAGCAGCTCGGCTGCAGTGATCGCATTAAAACAATAGGCTGCTTCAGTGTTTACGCCGCAAGTTGGTTGTATGTGTATGGTACTCGACATTTTCAAATATGACGGTAAGAAATTAAGCATCTTTGTGACGTTGAACCCCACATATCCATCAATCAGAAATTAGGCATGGTCACGTATTTTATCGCAGAAAGCACAGAAGCTTTCTTTTGTGTGTGTGTGGGAATCGCTCAGTTTGAGCACGGCATTTAACTGATACAATTTTACGCCACCGGTTCAACAACGTCAGTAAAAGCAAAATGATATATTTTTGGCGGTGGTGGAGAGGTAAGGACCTTGAGAGAGAAGCTATCGCATGCGGCACTTTGTTTGGACGTCAATTGATTGATTGATTGACAGCTGGGGTTTAACGTCCCAAAAGCACAATGTGACTAAGAGAAATGCCGTAGTGGAGCGCTCCGGTAATTTCGACCACCAGGGGTTCTTTAACGTGCACCCAAATCTGAGATCACTGGCCTACATATTTCCTCTTCCATTGAAAATGCATGTACATCTATTCTAAGACATGACATTAGTTCCCAGCCAATAAAAGTTACTTTTGATGAAGAAATGAAAGCAAAGTCCTATAAACGGAAGCAAAAAAATTCCGTAAAAGACTCTAGTTCAGTGACTGCGGACTGGTAAAGAGGTGTAATTCCTGGTGTGGCATCGGAGACCAACATCTTCACCACCAGCAAGAAGCGCGGCTCCACCGTGTCGTGACGCTCGCGCTAGGCGTGTTCTCGGGTTCAGCGAGGTCCAGGTTGCTGTGGAATAAATGAATATGTTCAGTTGATTGAGTGTCATGCGTCGCAACAGGTGGCATGTGGTTTCCTCGGAATACCATTTCTGCTAATTTATTATTTCAAGGAATTCCCGAAAATAGGCAGACCATACAAGACGGGCTGAAGATTCAAATGTACTTGTGTGGACTATATTTCGGGGCTTCACAACCATTAGGCATCTGCACCTGCAGATTCGACATAGGTCTGCCATACGCGAGGGTTGTATAAATAAAGCGGAAATTTATTCTTCGTTTTCGCACACTTGCAGACGTTACGTTGTGGTTACTTGTGTTTTTCCGATTGATTGCGTCCAATAATAAACAACGACAGGTATAGAGCAGCAATGGGTGGAAGAATGGCAGTTCATACAAAGTATTCTGGTAATAAATAATAAATTATTAAGGAATCAGATAAAGCGGAAATCTTGGTTACCTCCTAGTAGCAGCGGTATTCTCTTTTGCATTGTAAATTTAGGCTTTGACGACCGCTAAATAATCTGTATATAATACAGAATTGTAGTTTGTGCGAATAATATCACTGCAGCTTTGTCTGCAAGCGCAAAGACACAATAAAAGTACCACACAAGACAAACTAACAACGCTCGAGTGAAGCACAACGTTCTCTACATTACATTATAATTACCCATCACCTCCACCAGTGTCACGATGTCCAAGCAAATATCTCGACGCTGAAATTGAGAGAAGAGATAGGTTGGTCTCCTAAAAAAACACGCTAACAAGTTCATCGTAACCGTTTTCGCTGTCCCACACAGCGCATGTATAATTGTATCATCGTCTTTCTTGCCGCAAGTTCATGACAAGACGATCCTGAATCAGCAAAGCGGAAGCACGGTGCATTGTGGCTTTACGCATACGTTCAAAGCGGTGCGGTACACTCTTCTTCCTCTCTATATCTTACCCTACTTGGCGCACGCATGCGTACACACACACACACACACACACACACACACACACACATATATATATATATATATATATATATATGCGTGTGTGTAACTGGCGTCCATCTTTATCTGCTTCATTGCCACCTTCATCCTTCTCTTCTTTCCTACCCCGGCTTTCGTGCTGCTTCTTCTCCTGTCTACAGACTCATACCGCCTCACCCTTCCCTGTTTCTTTTTATTCCACCTCCTGAGGTAATATTTGAAGACATTTTCAAGTGAAGCACATTCAACTGATCTACGTTCACCAGTGTACCAGACAGTCTTCAAAACTCCATTATGGGTGGCTGTCTTGGTGCCTATGTAAGGACCATAAAATTTGGCACTGTCATCTCTTATTCCTTTCTTCACTAGTACGAGGTCGGTGACTTGGATGTCTGGCATGTCTCCTCGATGCCTTTTGTCGAAATTCCTCTTCATTCGTTTTCAGTATCTCTCCACCTGTGATTTTTCTTGCCTCTCCTCGACGACCTTGATGTTTTCCAAGTGTCCCAACTCACGGTCTGCTTGCAGAATAAAGGGTTCTCCTGAAGAAGCGTACTGTGGACTGCACCCCAAGTAACCTGTATAGGATCGATCATGATGTTTCAAGGCGACTTCCAAAGAAAATATCCATCCATCAGGATAACTATCGTGATGTACTGTTTCACGTCCCGGGTGGCACATTCTGCTAGCTCATTCACTGCGGGATGGTATGGAACACAGAACTTGATCGATTTATTGTGATCCCGAGCCCATCTTGCTAGCTTTTCGCTCTTGACCGCGTACTCTTAAACATGTCTCTTTCTAGGAGGGTTATGACGTCATTTGCGCCTTCCTTTCCGGCTCGTGCCGTGGCCACCCTCGTGCATTGATCTAATGTCAGAAGAAAAGCTTGCGTTTTCTTGACTCGTTCCCATTTCTTACATAGTTCGGCGAAATTCAGGCGAACTACTTCGAAAGGCACGCTCGAGTGGCCAGGTGGTATCATAGCATACGTATGCTGTTTATACTTGACTTTGTGTATTTGACACACATAGAAGGAACGAACGTACTGACTGACGTCTTCCTTCATGTGAGGCCATGTAAATCTCTTCACCAATTTGTTGTAGGTGCACCAAAATTCGTGTCCTCCAGATTCTGGGCTACCGTGGTACAAATAAAGGACTCTGCAAACAAGTGTTGGTGGGACTTGATACCAACCTTCTGTAAAAACCAGTTGTTCGAAGCCTTCCCATAGCTTCACTTCATTGATTTCTTCGGATTGTTTTGTGTTGCTCCGTACCTTCAACCTTGATAGAGCATCCGCCTCGGTAAAAGGTGGTCCTGGTCGATGCGAGATGGTAAAGTCGAAATGCTGCAAGTAATTCACTCATATAGCCTTTAGTTTGGGTCCTTTAGTTGGGGTCATATTCAATTAATTGACGTAGCGCGTTAGAATTACAGGACAAGGAAAGGAACAGAAGGCCATATTCAAGAAATGAATGAGGGCCTGGTGATCGGTGAACAACGTGAACTTCGTACATTTTAGGTACGTACGGAAGTAATCAATAGCCTTCAGAATGGCCAGGGCTTCCTTTTCCTTAGTAGTGTAGTTAATTTCAGATGACTTGAACGTGTAACTGTAGTAACCTACTACGTGTCACTTATCTTGACTGGGTGCTTCAAATATTTTTTGATACAACACTGCAACAGTTCCATAATGTCAGGCTTAAACGTTCCATTGCCCCACCGTGGTGGTCTAGTGGCTAAGGTACTCGGCTGCTGACCCGCAGGGCGCAAGATCAAAACCCGGCTGCGGCGGCTGCATTTCCGATGGAGGCGGAAATGTTGTAGGCCCGTGTACTCAGATTTGGGTGCACGTTAAAGAACCCCAGGTGGTGGAAATTTCCGGAGCCCTCCACTACGGCGTCTCTCATAATCATATGGTGGTTTTGGGACGTTAGACCCCACAAATCTAATCTTCAAAGAGTCAATTCAAAGAGTAAAGTGAAGTCTGGTAGGCGTAGAACAGGGTGAGAAGAAATTCAATGCACCAAGTCAAGGTAGGCTCTTTTACATTCGTCACTCCAATCAAAGGGAACGTCTTTATGTGTTAAACGTGTGAGACATCTAGTTTTGACAGCAAAGTCCTTTATAAAAGATCGGATATGTCCTGCCAATCCCAAAACACACGCAGTGAATGGAAGTCATATAGTTTCTTCAACTGGGAGATTTTCTCGACGAACTCTTGTTTTGTGCTTTCGGTGTTCCAATGAAAGAAAGACTCGTTCAAGAAACACAACCTTGTGTTGAAAGATTGTACTCTTTATAAAATTAACCTTGAGATGGGCCAAGCTTAATACATTTACCACCTTAGACAGATGATTCTGATGCTCAGCCTCTGTTTTGGAGAAGACTATTATGTCGTCTATGCACACATTACAGAAAACACCAAGGAATGGCTTTAGTACGTCGTTCTTCATCTTCTGGAACCACGCTGACGAGTTTTACCAACCGAAAGGAATTCGGTTATACTAGTAGAGATCGAATGGCGTGATAAAAGATGTGCACGTTTTTTTTTCTTCTTCGGTTAGTGGTATCTGCCAGAAGCCTTTGCATAAATCGATGCGAAAAAAATGTCGGCGACCACCAGTCTCATCTATAATTGTGTCGGTCTTCAGCATGGGAAATAGTATGAGTTCTGTCTGACGATTGAGAACCTTGTAGTCGGTGCATAATTTGAAGGTTTTGTCTTGTTTCGGTGCAATCGTTATGGGAGAAGCGAAGGGTGATACCAATGGTCGTATGATATCAGCATCTTACATCTCCTGCAACTCTTTCTTGAGCCAAATCTTTCGTTCTCTTGACATAATGTAAGGCGATATTCGGATGACGCTCTTTGTCAGCGAGTTCAAAAGGAAGCTTGTATGACCTAATCGCATGAGGATCGCTTTCTTTGATTACAAGTTCAGGGTAGGTTAGTGCGATATCCTCCCCACACTTTACAAGTCGTAGGTTATCTTGTCTATCTTGATATGTCTCGTTTCTTGCTACGGCCTCGACTAAAACCCGTCCCAGTATACGTTGATCTTTAATTTCTTTAAATCTGGTATTGATAGCAAAAAGTCATACTTCACCCCCTCTACCACCAACCCTTCGCTCTCTATTTTCTGACCCTGGAACTCGAGGTTTACAAAGGCGCACTTGTCATGCAACGTGACTTTTCTATGATAGCCTTGTACCCGTAAGACTCTTCCACTATGCAAGCAACGTGCATCTACCATCTTGGCTTTAAAATAGACACAGATGCACCGCTGTCTACGAGAGCCATCATCGGCTTGTTTCTTACTTTGACGGGAATTTGAAGTATGCTAGAGGAAGTTAAGTAATCAGTCTCACTTGGAGTCATCGGGTGGGACTGATCCACCTCATTTATTATTTTTTTTCTGTCGAATCCTTCTAAGCTTCAGTGTCGATATTATTCACTGACCACTTTGAATGCGCCAGGCCAAGTTATCCGTGCTACTTGCGAGGTGGCTCGGTTCTCGCTGATGGCGGCTTGACCGGTCTGCTTTACTGCGACTTAAACAGCTGCTTGAAATAGTGGTTATGCTTGTTTCTGAAGTTGATGGTATGTTCTGAAGACACTCCAGGGGATCGTCTAGAGTTCTTGGCGTACGTATTTGCATCTGCTTCAAGACTTCAGTGTGTAATCTATGTATTATTAGGGCTTCTACTGCCGTAGATGGAAGCAATGGCTCAGCTAGCTTTAAGCGATGGCGTTTCTCGAAGAAGTACTCGACGAGGAAGCTTTGCTTGAACTTGAAATTAAGTTTTGCACTCCACTTATGTGCTGGATTGCTTCCGAATGCAGTCAAAAGTTTCATCTTCGACTGACTCCAAGAGTCGTCACTGAATTTCTGAATGCATATTACATACCACTTGAGCGCAACACCTTTCAAATAAACGCTAATGTTAGTGATTTTATCCTTATCTGAGAGCCACCTGTTTTTTCAGTGGCATATTCGTAGAACTCAAACCTACTTTCTTAACTTAAATACATACCGTCGAATGCTCTACGAATTTAGGCACTGTTTTCTCAGCATTGAGAGAGCTTATGAAGGATGTCATTTAGTTCTGTTGCACAACCTGTTCCTGTTGCAGCTGAAGAGCTTTCAAAACGAGGCTCACCTCTACCGTCGAAGACCGTGATCCTGAGTCTCTTCGACGCGCTGGTTCAAGAACTGGGTTGTAGAATGTCGCCGCACGCAAGTTCACTAGTACAACACCTTTCCGTCGTAGTTCAGTAGTGTCCACGGCTGCATTTCCCACAACCAGGTTCACGAGTTCTTCCGAGCCGAGCTCACAATGTATGTCCACCACTGCTTCATCTTGAACTTGGTACTTCGAAAAGATTATCTTGTCCGCACAGATCTCGTCAACGAAGAACGTCCCCCACAAGTTGGCTTCGATGGCCGGCTGCGCCAAATAATGTAGTGTTCCTACTTAAAAGAATGGAACAGCATTGTAGCCTCAGTATGGAACTGGCTTCTATTTTAGTCTGCTTTATTTCCAACTTCATTTTTTTCTTCTTTCCTGCTCCGTCTCTCGTGCTTCTTCTTCTTCTTCTGTGCCAAGGCTCATACCGTTATATATATATATATATATATATATATATATATATATATATATATATATATATATATATATATATATATATATATATGTGTGTGTGTGTGTGTGTGTGTGTGTGTGTGTGTGTGTTATTACCGAGGGTCTCGTACTGGCAGACTTTTTGCCTTTAGGTTGTATACAAGGAACTATTAGTCAGCTTCCAGCCCGTAATGAGTTCAGGTGCTACGCGACGCCACACAGGCTCATAAAGAGTGTGCCACACTCGCCGCCATGGCTACTGGTGGTGCTAACTGACACTACCTCGATCAAATCCACATATATAACCAATAAAGTAGCTCGGGGTATAGCCGCCATGGTAGCTCATTGGTGGATCATCGAAACCGTTATTCCAAGGTCACAGGTTCAGTACCTGTCCACGGCAAGTTATCTTTTCACCCACTTTTCTTTCTTCACGCTTACATTACACTTCAGTCTCATAATTTTCCTATACTTTCCTGGGCATTATTGTCTGTTATATCAATAATATTGTGTCAAAACGCGGAAAAACAAGCCCTTGCCCGTATTTCAGTTGCAAACGTGCCGCCTGAGGACCTGAAGTCGTTGTTTAGACTGCCCTATTTACAAATTTCCGTTACAATATGAAAAAATAACTTACGCTTGGTTGTCCGTTGCTTTGAATCAGTGGCTACGCTGCTCGAATTTTGACCCGAAGAGTGTGGGTTCGGTCCCGCCCTCGGCGGTCACATTTGGTTGGAGGCGTTATGTTACTGTGCAGTGTCAGTGATTGTGGAAAGACACATGTTAGTCAAACTTCCAGTGACCTACATTAAAACATCTCCCATATTCATACCGTGGTTTCGGGGTGTAAAACTGGATTTATTACATATAATTTGTGATTACTTTTCAAAATACGGCAGAATTTCGAAAGGATGTTAACTCGGAAACAGACGGTAAGTGTGAAAATGGGGTCTCCACTTGTAAAATTATACAGTCACCACTCGTAGTGTCGTAGAACTGGTGAGTTGTGAGAATGCTTCGATTTCAGCTGGGGTAGTCGGATTTTGATGGTGGCAAAATACCAGGTGTAAGTGTAGCTATATTTGGCAGGAAATTAAAGAACCACATTTGGTCGAAATTTTTGGAGCTTCCCGCTGCTGCAGCACGTACCAGAGGATTCATTGACTGTGGCGCACTGCGGTTTTGCTACGTAAAACTCCGACAATATAGTAATCACGCGAGCATGTGGTAGGATAAGGCGAGGATTGAGAAGAGACCACAACTCCTATAGAAGGGCTTCACGAGGCCCTGCCTGTAGGGGTTTCCAAATTTTTACTCACAGATAAAAATGAAGACGTCAATTTAGATTTAATCCTATCAGAAATAAAGAGCTGCATAGTGAAAAAAATCACTTTTGACTTGAGTAAGCCTAAGTTGGATAAGCGCAAATTTATGACCCGACCGGGCTTCATCAGATTTCCAAACTCATAGATTAGCACTCCGCTGTAACAGCTCAGTTGTAAGCGCATGATGAGCATTACGTTATGTTAACTAGAGCTATGTAAAAGCCTCATTAAAGTGGTAAAATGATGGTAACGCAATCTTCATGATGCCGTTACGCATTCATATTGAGCTACCATCAGCGTAAATTCTCTTTACCTTACTGTCACATGCATTCCATGAAACGGTCGGCGCGCGCACTTTCTTCGTCATCCTCTCCATCTGTGTTTCGCTCTCCCTATGGTGTGATGCGTGCTATCTTGCTGGGTCGATTTGTCCGATGTGAGGTGCAACCTCTCTATTGGAGAAATAACGTATGCAGATATAGAAAGAAGGAGGGATATACAGAGACATAGAAATATATATTTTACGGAAAATTTGATGACGAAGTGATCATCGTATACCCAATGCGGTAACCAGGCAACCCGGCACAACAAAACATAGCCTTGTAGAGCATAACTTTTTGAAGTGAGCAAAACGTTTTTGAAGTGAACAAAATAACAGAATGAAGTTAAAGAGTGAATTGCTTATGACGTAAATACTAATAGAACCGAGAGCCAAGTCGTGGACCTCTTTTTTCCTGTCGAAGCACTGCAGGCTGTCCGATATTACAGGGAATCAAACGCAGTACCTTCCAACTTTACCCGATCACTTGCGGTATTATGTTAGTTGTGCTTCTCTCGTCCTTCTAGATGGAATTACACCTTTCCTTCAGTTGTCATTCGTTCTCTCTTGAACGTTAAATTTAGGGATAACGTTAGTATTTTCTTTCCAATAGACGAGTGGTTGCTGTAATGCTAAACCCAAACCCCAAAGAAAGAATTAAAGAAGGGCAAAAATTGAAACGAACAACTGCATGCGATAAAAACTTGAGCCACGCCATAGGTGGTGGCATCAGGCAGCTGTGCCAAACGACTGCAGCGAGAATCACCGAGGCAAAAGATAGATCAGCTTTTGGACATATCTCGTGCTGTGTCGTCATGTATTTTTTTCTCGTAAGCAGTACCCTTCCGAAACGCTGGACTAGCCCTCTATTGCAAGATGCCACTGAAAAGGAAGAAAGTTGCTTATACGGAAACAAAAAAAAATGAGAGGAAAAATGTTCTGATGTATAGTGATATCGTCAGCGACCATCTGCCGCTTCTAGCATCGTGGTAGAGACTTGTGCGCCTGAACGTCGTTTCAGTACAACAATAAGAACAAAGTGGTCCGCAAGAATGACTTCTTCCAGATAAGAGTGCGACCTTTTCCTGGTGGCTCCAGACATACAAAGCGGGTCTGCCGAACATCATGTTTGTTGTGTCCAGGTTCGCCAATACAAAACAAACTCGGACGCACAAGTTGTTTCTCATTTTTCCGCTGTCCAGATAAAGTGTTGCCAAAGCTTGGATTTTCATCGGGACATCATTTACGACAAGAATACACGTTTGTCAAACATACGTATAATATATTTAGCCGTGTTATCGTTAGATAAGACGTCTATAACTTCGAGAACGCAGCAGGAATGAGTTTCGGGAGAATGATGCTGAGTGCCTAATACAAGCAATTGAAGCAAACATTTATAAAAGTACCTGTACATACATCAGGTACAACCTAGTTTTTAGTCAACAGTAATATTGTAAACGACGATGCTACAACTGTTCTTCTGGCATCGTAATTACAGCGCATACAAGGTAAAGCACTCCCTTTGCAGCTTTGACTCAACTTATGTCATTTTTTTTGTTGGGCCACTTGTATCATTTGCAATGTCATCGCTCGAATCACATAAACCTGCATGAGAACGCCCATAAATTAGTAGTTGCTGTGCTGTATACAAGCAATGTGTACAGATAAAATTTAAAATATTTAAGAAAGAAGCATACCTCATTATGTAGTTGCTAGCCTAGCATAATTAATTTTCTATTTAAAGTGTTTTTACGTAACTTCTTATCTCATTTGCCAGCCAAGATTTATTTATGGCAACTTCAGCCATCGTGTTTTTGTCGATATCCCAGAATCAGGAAGAACAGAGATGCTATTATGTTTCAATGTGGTGACTCGGTAAATTCACATCTCAAGGTGCGTCTGAGCAACATTGCATTCTGTTTAAGGAGCGTGACTAGTGGAATATATATATAGCTTTTGTCGTCAACACGATTGTTGTGGCCTTGTTCATTTAGGAGGGGCTGTTTATGTCTACGACTGACGCTCGCACGTACCTATTCAGAGCGAGGCGTCCGTCACTCATACGACTTCACAATCTTTCATTGCGTCGGTCCCTGGGAAGATATATATGACTATATTAACGGGAATTCAAACGTATAATTGCGCGAATGCATGACAACCCGTAAGTTTTATGACTAATGAGTACCAACTTTAAGTAATGAGCTCGATAAGAAATTTTTCTTCAGTCCTGAATCTATTTCACTAAAATATCATAGCTGAAAAATAAAGCAAGGCAGTAGCTGTCACTTCTTGGTTCGTTTATTTTTTTAAAATTACACTGTGGTAAATATATAGGTGTTTACGTTACTCATCATGAAATACTGTTTCGTTGTTGCGAACGACGTAGAGCACTCAAATTTTTTTGGCACAAATCCTAAATACTTGCCTCTAACGCTGGCAGTGTGGTGCGCTCGGCGCAGATGTCTAACACGGCAGCTGCACACGCAGCTTCCGTCGCGAGGCAGCAGAAATCGCTATGAAGCAAAACAACTGAACGCGAAGCTGAACAGGTGTGCAGGTTTACAAAGCAATGCATTTTGCGCATCTCACCCATATCTCTCACCAGACACACGACACGTCAACAGTAGCGCGATGCCTTACGATCCAATAAACTCTAGTACGAGTTGTCTTTTTTTTTGCTGCTTGTGCGGTTACTGCCAAAGCGAGGTGGCGGGACATTCATCTGTAACCCCTCCGGCCCAATGTACGAGAATAATGCATCAGATAATCACCCCTAACAGCATTGAGTGTGAAACACCCGTAGGAAAAAAAAGCGTTCGATTGACACGGTGTGGGGTTTGCGGGCTACACTACCAACATAAAAAACAGTAGGGCACGTGGTTATATAGAGATATAAGCTATTTGTTTCTTTATTTGAAAGATTCAAGTGCGAAGGGGTAGCCGTTGCCAAGTAATGGTGACAAAAACTGCTTCATTTATATTCTATTTCAATAAAAAAAGATAGTTCTGCTATGGACTCGCTCGGCACGCAGTTGTGTGATTTGTCAGAATCAATACATGAATACTATACGACAAGTGATGCATTCGAGCTCAAAATCTCGTTATACCAATATTTTATACAAGCGGCGTACTCAGTTCACTTTAGTGCCAGTTTTGCTCGTGGAACATGTGATGAACTCGAGTGGCTGTACACGTGTCACTTGGTTAAGTGTTGTGAATTCAACTCTTAATTTTTCTAAGGGCCGCGCTGCTCACTGAAACACAGGTCGTTTACAGACATTTAAAAGTAATGGTTTTCCCGGGCTTCAGTCAAAAGATTTACACGTTCGTTATTATCGGAACGGTTTGACTCAAGTTAAATAGTTAGTAACTTAGGTACACGAGGGTGCTCGACGAGTGAAAAAAAAGAGGGGTACCATCTGTTTCGACAGTTCCGAAATGGCCTAGCAGCCTAATTCGGTTGAAAACAGGGGCACCAACGTTGTCTCTGAATTTGAGAGCCTGAATGCTAAACATCGAAGCTAACTGCACTGACACTAAGTGTCTTTTTCTTTCTGTCTTCGTTAGTTCCTTTTTGAAGACGATAGTTTTTCTAGTCTTCATCCATTTCTTTTTGAAGACAATAGTTTTTCTTGGGGTACTTCGACGCAAAAATTTTAGTGTGCCTGTCTTTCTGTCTGTCTGTAAGTTTGTCTGTTTGTCCACCATAGCAATACTCCAAACGGCTCCAAACAATACCCCAAACGGCCAACCCCACCCGCAGCGCCCACCAATATTGCTCAAGTTTCTGCGTTCATACTTGTGCGATTGTTATTTTAAAAAAATCACAACATATTTATGGAGCAAATGATATTGAGTGGGGCAAAGCGCTGGAGGGTTTCAACGCTAAACTGTGAACTATCCGCGATTATCGACCACTACATCATCAAAAACGTGATAAACAATGTATATGTCCATTCAAAAAATTTTATTTTTGATAAGTGGTAGCTACGTCGCTTCCGTTTCCCCTTTATTGTAACGGTTTTATGGTCGGTAATGTGATCGATCGGTGATGGCGCGTAGCGGGATGTTTGCCAGGAGAAAGTAGTGGGCAGTTTGCAAAGGTGGAACGGAAAGGCGGTCACGTAGAAACCAGGGATGGACACAGCGGGAAAATATGGTTCTTCAATGCGCACCTGAGTACAAGTGCACGATCATCTTGCATTTAATATTAGCTACTTCTCAGCAGTATTGCCTTTATGGTCGCTGAAGTGGTAAATCGGTGATGTGGTGTAGTAGGATGCTTGCAGGGTGGCTACATACGCCAACGGAGGGAGGACAGACGCACACCCTTTGGAGCTTCGCCCCTAAAAGGAGTTGTGTCGCATATCTGAGGCACCATAACATCTCGTCAATATTCTGTATATGTGTCTTATCACGCTGCGCTGACAATGCAACGGTATGCTCAAAAAGCAAGTGTTTCGAACGCTTTGCTAAGATGACATGGTTATGGCCCCTGCCCGTCGCTCTGCGTTCTACACCTCATCACCTCCGAGGCAGGCACGCACATCTTCCTTCGTTTTCGAAGATAACTGCCAGATAGCGATCGTATCTAGCGTGCCTCGAAGCGCTCGTTTGCCCTTACTATAACGCAGTGACTCCAGAATACAATTCACCAATTTTATCGCGCAGAACATCAAGTAAACGTTTTGTTTACTCTCTCAGACAAGACTATCGTCTTTCAGCGACATTGAAACATGCAGATACAGAGCCAGTTTTTTCGCCTTATATTTTTGGGGGGACAGCAGATTTGCAGGCACAAGCTTTGATTCAATTTTTACTTACAACAAAAACTCAGATGTCATGAGTAAGTCGTACAACGTCTGCTAACCGAGGAATGACTAAACTTACGAATGTGTTCTCAGAGGGCTTCGTTCTGATGGATCTCTACGCAGCGATATCTGTGCTGGCGCAGTAAAAAAAGAAAAAAAAACAAGTATCGTAGTACGCCTTAAAACAGATGAACTCAGGACCGAATAAAAGTTCAACATGTTCAGCGTGCTTATGACGTATGGGTATTCATACGTTATGGAACGTAACGCTTTTATGCCACTTAGTTTAGATGACATGTGTTGCCTTACGTTGTGCGCTATCACGTGCCTATAGACTGGAGGTATTGCACGAATATTGGAAATTATGCTTTGGTAAAGATGAGCCAGAAATATCACCCCCTGGCTTTTTACACCGCTACGCATTTCATAATAAAGCAATAAAGAGAAAAGAGACTGCTGGCACAGAAAAGATTGGAACAGAAAAGGACGAACAGGCTTTCTTTTTTGTGCCCAAACGTGTCTCGAATAGAAAAACTACGTTTTACACTGCAGTTTTTCAACTGTTACATTTATTTGCCATACATTCACTCGCACGCAAGGGCACAGATGAAATAAGGAAAGGAAAGGCTGACAACTGCCACATATGGGAGTAACGAGAGAGGAAGCTGAGAGCAGACAAAGATGCAAAAGTATGGAAAAGTAAGCACGGTATACGATGGCTCACAAAGAATGGACCAAAACAGGCAAAACACCTCCATGAAGGGGTGGTCAGGTTCGTTTCGTTCATAAATGTCATCAGAGCTCGATGTACTTCGATACCTTCAGCAAGACACTATTGACAATGAGGTTATAGATCAAAGTCACTCCCTTATTTACAGTCAGTCTGTAATCCTTAATCAGCATTGCTCTGTGCGTAACGAATTGCGGACATTCAACTGTTATAGGCCGAGAGGAGTGACAAGTCAATGCAGAGAGCTATTTGCTCTTCACACATTTCGTTAAGTGTCCCTATCGCCAAGAACTCTTTCCTGTCTTCAATTAGATGTTCATTGATAGTTTCGCTATCATTTTTCTGTTCTGTTTAATCTCCCCTCTAAGGAACAGGCAATAATTAAATCTAGTATCAGTGTAGTGTTTGACTGACATAGTCTTTTCTAATAATAACCTTGTTGTTACGTACAGTAAACACTGTTTAGTGGAACTCATTGTTTATAAGCTTAGTGAAGAGCAATAGTCAGAGTACCACTTATGAATTGGACACCGAAAGCGGAAACGTGGGCATACTTTATGCACAAAATGATTGTAATGGGCAACAACCTCGGCAGAGAGCAGCGCTTTTTCGTCGGTGAAGGGACACTAAAAAAAGGAAACTGAAAAAAAAGGAAACTGAAAAAAAAGCGTTTACTTAAGACATATATAGTAACCACGAAGCGGAATCACAAGAGTGAAATAGCTAGAAGAACAAAGATGCAGTGAGGCACATTCGGCAAGCATTCTCTAATCATGAATAGTAGCCAACCACTAACGCTCAAGACGAAGGCCATGATTGCTGCATCTTACCGGTACCTACCTGCGGAGCAGGTACCAGGAAGGTTACCTAAAATGAGGAAAACGCAGTGAGCAACGGAAAAGAAAATTATAGGTGTAACTTTAAGTCAAGAAGAGAGTAGAGTCGACCAGAGAAAAAATGGAGGGTCAAGAATATCGTAGCTGAAATAAAAAAAATGGGCATGGGCTGGGCACGCAGAAAGTAGGCAGGACAACAGCTGCCCATGAAGGTTAACTGTATTGATACCCAGAGGAAACAAACTCGTGAGGGGGAGACAGAAAGTTAGGTGGGCAGTTCTGACAATTAAGTTTCAACGTAGAACGTTACGGCAGTAAGCACAGGACTAGCTTGCTTAGCGGAATAGGGGAAAGGTCTTTGCCGTGCACTGAGCATTTGCGATTTATTCATTAGGTGCCACAAATATTTTGCACTGTGTCTTTTTTTCCGGAAGTCAATTTTGTAACATGTTTAACTTTGGTACTTCATACTGATGCTCTTACGATTATTGCAATTGGATACTAATGTGTTGCCACTACAGGTACCTATCACCAATTTTCGTATCTGTATTTATTGATGAAAGTTTATTTTTCGGGCCTTGTAATTTTGTATTTACTGCCGGTCATTGCTTATCACTGCCTCATTTTTATCTTGCACCCTTGATTTCGTTAGTTGATGTGTAAATAAATTTTTGCTCGCTGCCATTTGTGCTAAATTACTTGCAAATATTTATTGCAATAACGTAAAGACCTCGTTTCGCAGGAATAGCCACGTCAGTGTCGGTTTCGGTGTGACGGTGCCGTTGGCTTTGAGCAAAAAATAATCTTGTTCGTGAGCAATAGGTCGAGGAAAGTGCAAATGAAATAAAATTATTAAAGATTCCCAGGCCGAGTGAGGATCGAACGTAGGCTGTTTCCCTGACAAGCAGCTGTTCTAGCACAGAACCACTACATTTATTGATGCTGCTGGGAAAAAATATTACATGCATGCAATGTGGCGGAAGCAGTTTTAACATATACTATATTGCGTGGCAGCGTATAATAGTGCCAGGTGTCGAAAGTTGTCAATTGAGCATTGAGTGGCTAAGAAAAAAAAACCAACCAAGCCAGAAGATTTGCTGGTTGTACAAACTTGGGATAAAATTCATGCTTATTTTCTGGACACATGTCACCATATTGCAATGTAGTAATATAAGTTGCAAGCGTCCGCCCATTTTGAGGTCTGAACTGCCATGTTGGCGTTCATACACTGAGTGACAATAGAACGTGGGGGCATTCTGATGTCGTGTTCGGGCCCGCAAAAGTTGTCTCGCGGGCCACATGCTTAGCGCAGGTTTCTGACCCCGGCTTTGGAGGATGGCTAGTGATAATTATTTTGTAAAAATATGTCACACAGCGATTCATTACTCAATCATTTTCGCTACATTCGTGGATCTTTCGGACGCTGGACTGCAGCTGAGTTTGCAGAAATGCCACTTCGCTGCCCGCCAGCATACCATATTAGGGCATGTTGTTAGCAAGCATGGTGTTCGTACTGATCCAGCCAAGCCTTGTGCTGTCACCAACTTTCCCAGGCCAGCTACACTAAAAGAACTCCGCAGCTTCGTCGGCCTCTGCTCATACTTTCGCCATTTCGTGCGCAATTTCGCCACCATAATTGCACCCTTGCGCAGCTACTTGCCCACAACCAAGACATCTCGGCGTGGTCCCCAGCATGCGATGAAGCATTCGTCTCGTTACGGGATGTTCTGACATCACCACCTATCTTACGCCACTTTGATCCAGACGCTCTAACCAAAATCCATACGGACCCTAGTGGAGTAGGCCTCGGCGCTAGTCTTGCTCAGCGTTAATCTAGGTTCGATGAGTATGTTGTATCTTACGCTAGTCGCACCCTTACTAAAGCGGAAAAGAACTATTCAGTCACCAAAAAAGAATGCCTTGCCATTGTTTGGGCAATCACTAAATTCCGACCTTACGTATATGGCCGCCCATTTGATGTCGTGACTGATCACCATGCATTGTGTTGGTTGTCGTCATTAAAAGACCCATCTGGTTGCCTAGCTCGCTGGGCACTACGTCTCCAAGATTACGACATTCGTGTAATTTATCGGTCGGGCCGCAAGCATTCAGACGCTGACGCTCTTTCTCGGTCGCCACTTCCCCACGATTATGTTACAGCGTCTGTTTCCCGCTACGAATGTTCTTCTCTTGAACATGTCGACATGTCCTCTGAGCAACACCAGGATCCATGGATAGCATCTCTCTTAGAGTACCTGTCTAAGACGTCTCCAAGTACCAACAACCGTTTACTTCGACGAACTGCTCGCCATTTTACCATTCGTGGCGGTCTTCTGTACCGGTGAAACTACCTATCTGATGGCCGCAAATGGTTGCTGGTAATACCTCGCCACCTACGTTCTGACGTCTGTGCCTCCTTCCACGCGGATCCGCAATGCGCCCACGCAAGTGTAGTGAAGACGTATGCTCGCCTACGAATTCGATATTACTGGCGCGGAATGTACCGCATTGTTAGGCAGTACGTCCGTTCATGTTCCTTGTGGCAACGCCGGAAGAGCTCCCCTCGCACAAACACAGGACCACTCCAGCCACTGCCGTGTCCTTCTCGGCCTTTCGGTCGCATCGGAATTGACTTGTACGGTCCCCTACCATACACACCAAATGGAAACCGCTGGGTCATCGTAGCCGTGGACCATTTTACGCGTTACGCCGAAACTTCGGCGCTTCTCGAAGCCACTGCATGTGAAGTCGGCTTGTTCATTCTACACAACCTCGTCCTTCGGCATGGTGCACCCAGCAAGCTTCTTAGTGACTGTGGGCGTTCCTTCTTGTCGGAAGCTGTAGAATCCCTCCTACGCGAATGCAACATCGTGCATCGAACAACCACCGCATATCACCCCTAAATCAACGGGATGACCAAGTGATTTAATCGCACGCTGGGTGACATGCTCTCCATGTATGTTTTCGATGACCATACGAACTGGGACCGCGTACTGCCATGCGTTACGTACGCTTACACAGCGCCATTCAATCTATAACTGGATTCTCCCCATTTTTTTTTTCTTTTTTATGGTCGAGAGCCTTCATCGTTCTTGGACACTATCCTTCTGTACCGCCCAGACCCTTCAGAATCGACGACTTTGGCCGAAGCCGCCACATATGCCGAAGAATGTCGGCAGCTCGCACGTGCGCTTACTACGCACGATCAGGCTCGCCAGAAGGACTCCCATGATTAACGCTCAGCTCCATCGTCATACGCGCCTGGAACAATCGTGTGTCTCCGCGTGCCATCGTCTGCCCCGGGCTTTTGCTCAAAGTTCACACCAAAGTATGACGGTCCCTACAGGATCTTGCGCCAGACATCAGCAGTCAACTACATGGTTGAACCTATTCAGCCACCTACAGATCAACGGCGCCGCGGGCGTGAAACTGTGCACGTCGACCTTCTAAAACTTCACTACGACCCACCAGTCGTGTCTGTGCCATAGGTCGCCAGGATGGCTCCTTTTGCACTGGGGAGTCAATGTAGTGACAAAAATATGGGCTTGCCAGAGACGACGAACCAGACGTTTGTTGTGGCAGAGGCTCGTGCTGCTGCAGCTGCTGCTAAAACCGCGGGCTGCTGTCTCGCTGCTGTTCGGCCCAATAAACGGTTGCATCACCCCGGCGTGGCGTCTAACAGTATTCTCACAATATCTATTTTCCAAGAGTTTCGGGAGGGGTCCTCCCTTCGTCATTGGATGAGTTATACAAACATAAACGTTCAAAGCAAGCCAAAGTTTTAACGTCTATGTTAGAATCAATCATCCCATGACGAAAGGAGGGGTTGATTGTTGCGAAATAAGTATATTTATCTTTGTTGACAGCGCTCCCATTGTGCAATGACCCATATATATATATATATATATATATATATATATATATATATATATATATATATTGTAGAGAAGCCGCCGAACACTGAAATGGGTCGAACTCTCAAGTGCTTTCTAGTGGGTCTGCCCAAAAAGAACGCCACTCGCGCAGAGAGTCCGTGCTTGGCCGTTACTGTCGCCATTGTGTAGACTCGCTGTGTCCCGTCTAATAAACGCCATAACAAATTAGTGGAGAGTGCTGCGATCCCCTTCGATGCCCTTGGAACTACGCTCACGTACCCTGCAATCTACCATGTCTCACGACGCCTCTCCGCAAACGCCTCATCCCATGCCACCCCCTTGTCCCGGTGTCTCCAGGATCCGCGATCCACCCATCTTCACGGGCGCCGATGGCACTGACGTGGAGGACTGGCTCGCCATTTACGAGTGCGTGAGCGTCCCCAACAAATGGGACGAGGACGGCAAGTTGACAAACTTGGTGTTCTATCTTGCGGGCGTTGCAAGTTAGTGGTACACCAACCACGCGTCCGAGTTCGCAACCTGGTCCGATTTCAAGACTGCTGTCACCAACGTTTTTGGCCGCCCTGCCGTTCGCAAGCTGCAAGCCGAGCAGCGCTTACGCGAACGCGCTCAGAAGGTCGGTGAATCATTCACCAGTTACATTGAAGATGTCCTGGACCTGTGCGAGAAATCCAACGACATTATGTCCAAATCAGACAAGATCCGGAACGTCATGAAGGGCATCGACGATGATGCCTTCACGATGCTGCTAACCAAAAACCAAGGCACAGTTGCTGAGGTCACCACGTTGTGCCAGAGCTACGAGAAGCTCCGCCGGCAGCATTCGATGACCCGTCGCTCTACACCACGAGAAGCAGGGCTTGCTGGCTTGGAGGCGAGATGTGATCAGGTGGCGCTGCTGGAAGACCTAAAGTCCCTCATCCGTGAGGAAATCGCGCGCCAGTTCTCTCTCCTTCCCTTTGCCCACCCACCGGCTGTTCAACAATCGGCAACTACTATTCTTCCACCCATCCGCCAAGCGATTGAGCAGGAAATAGCGGAGGTCATGCCTGCGTACCACCCACAACAACTTCCGGCCCCTGCGCCCCCAAGTTACACCCAAGTAGTCGCAAGGCCGCCTCCAGTCGTTCAAGCGCCTGCACCACTGACTTACGCCGAAGCTGCCGCACGATCTCCGTCCTTTGCAGCGGGTATGCCGGCTGCGTATGTTGGCGCAACCCCTCAGCCTCATTTTCAGCCCACCATGCAGCCATTCCAACCACCGTTCCGGGCGAGACCCACCCCGGCAAAGCGATGGCGCACACCCGACAACCGGCCCATCTTCTTTGCTCGCGGTCAGATCGCGGTCTTTGCTCGCGATCTTCTTTACGTCAGTACAGCGTTCCCAGCTTCTAGACCTGTTGCAAGAATACCGTTCCTCTTTCGATGTCGGGCGAAGTTCTTTCGGTCGCGCGTCCACTGTTACGCATTGTATCGACACTGGTGCCCATCCACCATTAAGGCAACGTCCATACCGCGTGTCGCCTGCTGAACGCCGGGAAATTAAAGAGCAGGTTGACGATATGCTCCGACGCGACGTCATTCGGTCCTCGGACAGTCCATGGGCGTCTCCTGTTGTTCTTGTTGCGAAGAAAGATGGTTCTGTGCGGTTCTGTGTGGACTACAGACGGCTCGATAAGATCACTCGCAAGGATGTCTACCCACTGCCGCGCACCGACGACGCAATAGACAGCCTTCACGGAGCCCAATTTTTTTCTTCTCTCTATCTGCGCTCGGGGTACTGGCAAGTACCCCTGGCTGATGACGCTCGACCGAAGACTGCCTTCATCACACCCGACGGCTTGTACGAATTCAACGTCATGCCGTTTGGTCTGTGTAATGCAGCTGCGACATTTGAGTGCATGATGGACACCGTTCTGCACAACTTGAAATGGCACACGTGCTTGTGTTACCTCGATGACGTTGTTGTGTTCACTCCAGATTTCTCCACGCATCTCCAACGTCTAAAAGAAGTTTTCGCACGTGTGAGCAATGCCGGCTTGCAACTAAATCTGAGGAAGTGCCGCTTTGCAGCACGCCAACTCACCATCATGGGGTACGTCGTGTCCAAGGATGGCATTCTTCCTGACCCAGCCAAGCTTCGGGCCATGGCCGAATTCCCAAAACCTGCGTCCGTCAAAGAACTGCGTAGTTTCGTGGGCCTGTGCTCATACTTCCGACGCTTCATACGGAACTTTGCCACGATTATATCACCGCTGACGAAGCTCCTTGGAAGTAACGGGCCCCTCAATTCGTGGTCGTCAGAGTGCGACAACGCGTTTTTGAAGCTCCGCCATTCGTTGACGTCTCCTCCCATTCTCCGCCACTACGACCCTACGGCCCCAACAGAGGTGCACGCGGACGCCAGTGGTGTAGGCCTCGGTGCTGTCCAGGCGCAGCGCAAACCCGTGTTCCTTGATTATGTTGTGGCACATGCAAGCCGTACGCTCACGAGAGCCGAGACAAACTACACCGTCACGGAAAAAGAGTGCCTGGCGATCGTCTGGGCTCTTACAAAGTTTTGACATTATTTGTATGGTCGCCTATTCGATGTCGTCACCGACCATCATGCACTATGCTGGCTGTCATCATTGAAGGATCCCTCAGGCCGCCTCACCCGTTCGGCTCTTCGCTTACAACACTACGACATCCGCGTGCTCTACCGCAACGGACGCCAGCATGCTGACGCCGACGCCCTCTCGCGCTCCCCTCTGCCTGAAGCTGACGTGCTCTGCTCAGTATCCTCGGTTGCTGTTTCTGCCATTGATGTTGACATCATCGCTACCGAACAGCGAAAGGATAATTGGATCGCCTAACTGATCGACTTGCTCTCTGATCCATACGCAACGCCATCCACGCGTGCCTTGCGTCGTCGAGCTCACCATTTAACCATTCGTGACGGCCTCCTACACCGACGCAATTACGACGTCGATGGCCGGCAATGGCTACTTGTGATACCCCGCAGTCTGCGGTCGGAGATATGTGAATCCTTCCATTCTGATCCACAGTGCGCGCACTCTGGGGTATTCAAAACCTACCATCGCATTAGACAACGCTACTTCTGGCGCGGGATGTACCGCTACGTCCAGCAGTTCGTTCGCTCCTGTCTCGCTTGCCAACGCCGCGAACCGTCCGCACACATGTCACCAGCCGGTCTGCAACCGTTACATTGCCCTGACCGTCCGTTTGGGCACATAGGTATTGATTTGTATGAACCACTCCCTCTGACGTCCACTGGCAACAGCTGGGCCATCGTCACCGTAGATCATTTAACACGATACGCCGAAACCACCGCTTTCCCTGCGGCTACTTCAAGTCAAGTCAAGTCAAGTCAAGTTTATTAAATAGTTCAGTTGAGTTACATGGTTAGCGTTATTACAGCAGGAGGTCCCAAAGTTTCAGAGAAACTGACAGGGGGACCTCCTATGGCTACATGGATGGGGTAATTACAAAAAATACAGCAATAGTATACGGTCTTGTGAGTAATAATGAATAATCTTGATTAACAATAAAAACACGATCAATACACAACATAATGGTAATACTCACTATTGAAAAATAACAAGGAAACAATCAAAAGCAAGTTAAGACAAAAAACAATATTAATGAACTCTACGTGACAAATGTAACACGTTTCATTATCAGTGTTATCAATTATACAATGGCAAATTGAAGTAGTAAAAAAGCACAGAACTGTGGAGAGCTATTAACAGTTAATTACACAAATCGGATGAGTTGATTAATTCCTGAACGTAATATTTCTTACTACGCGAAGTGAAAATATGGATGTTATGTGATGATTTCAATTCGAAAGGCAATGAATTCCAAATGGCTATGCTAGTAAATAAGGTTGAGAACTTGCCGTAGTTTGTCCTTACGGCCGGCAAAAGAAGATTATAGCACTGAGAAAACCTGGTGATGTTACCATTAGATAAGTGACGATGATCAATGCATGCAATAAAAATGTCATGCGTGATGAGTCTAAAGGCGACAATGGACATTCTATGACAAAATAATTGTCTCAATGGGAGTATGTTAAGCTGAGAAAACAACGAGCTGCAGGAGAAGTAAAATGGGCTGAAAGTCATTAATCTAACTGCTTGATTCTGAAGTCGCTGCAAACGTTCGATGTGCGTGAAATATGTGTTGGCCCAAGATGATACGCAATACGAAATATGGCTATGAATATAAGCAAAATACAAAGTACGTATGATGTGAGGCGGAAAATAAGTTCGTGTCTTGATGATAACGTGAATACCAAATGCAATCTTTTTAGCGAGTGATGCTGCATGTTTATGAAATTTTAGTTCGCTATCTAAGATGACGCCAAGAAACCGCGCTTCACTGGAAATGTTTATGACGGTATTACCAATGTGAAGGGAAGGTTGTATGTCAAGTGAAATGCGCGGGGAATGGAACAACATAAACACGGTTTTAGTAGCATTGATCTGAAGATAATTGGCCTGGCACCATAAAGTTATGTTATGTAAATCTGTGTTGAGGTCAGACTGGAGTGAAGAAACTGATTTAGATGACTGAAAGATGGTTGTGTCGTCAGCGTAAAGTATGCACTTGGTCCTTGTAAGAATTGTAGGTAGATCATTAATAAACATCAAAAATAAAAGTGGGCCTAAAATTGATCCCTGTGGAACACCGACGTTAATTAACTTGGGCGTTGAAAGATGGCCATTAACATGAACCATTTGAGACCGGTTACTGAGGTAGCTCTTAATAAAACTTAGTGGCGGACCAGACATACCAAATGATTCGAGTTTAGCAAGTAGAACGTGATGATTTATAGTGTCAAAAGCCTTCGTCAAATCGATAAACACAGATCCCACAAGTAACCCTCTATCAATAGCTTGTTTAATTTCCTCCGTTAGGGTAATTAGTGCCAGCTCAGTTGAATATCCATGACGGAATCCGAATTGTTCTGGAGATAAAAGATTAAATTTTTTCAGATAACGCATTAATCTAATGTGGAATAACTTTTCAATTACCTTACCGAAGAAAGGCAGGATACAGATTGGCCTATAATTCTGTACAAAAGTCTTATCACCCTTCTTAAAAACTGGAACTATTTTACCAGCCTTAAGGCAGCTCGGAAACACACCCGCTGAAAACAGCTTGTTAATAATTACTGCCAAAGGTGGGGATATTAAGTTTGAAACTAGCTTTACTTTAAAAGGATCAATATTATATAAACCAGCACTTGTGGTCTTTAGTGATGTGATGACCTGAAGGACTTCATCTGCAGACGTGGAATGAAGATAAAAAGAATGAGTACACCGTGGTATATTGCGTAAATGACCTGGTGATTGCTGCGTATCCGCAGATGCGCAGAAATGCTCACTGAACGTGGCGGCCACTCTAACAGGGTCGGTATACATTTCGTCGCCTTGCTTTATTTTTATTGTGGGATCTGAGCATCAACTTCTGATCTGAGCGCAACATCACTGCGAGTGATGTTGCGTCCTTCCTACTGCATCGATTCATACTGCGCCACGGTCCACCCCAGGAGCTTCTCAGCGATCGAGGCCGTGTCTTCTTGTCAGAAGTCGTCGACGCCATTCTCACTGAGTGCCATTCTGTCCACCGCAAAACTACTGCTTACCACCCGCAGACGAATGGTCTGACCGAACACTTTAACCGCACCCTCGGCGACATGCTGTCGATGTACGTCGCCGCCAACCTCACGAATTGGGATACCGTACTGCCCTTCGTCACCTACGCCTACAACACCGCCCCTCAGAGCACGACTGGTTTTTCACCTTTCTTCTTGCTGTACGGAAGACACCCGTCACACACCATCGACACGATACTCCTGTACACGCCGGATCCATCTGAGTGTACACTTATTTCCGAGACCACCAGGCTTGCTGAAGAGTGTCGCGAGCTTGCCAATACTTTTACGACGCATGAGCAAGAGTGACAGAAGAGTATTCGTGATGGCTCCGCCACTTCTGAGCCCACGTTCCTTCCTGGTTCCCTTGTATGGCTCTCAATCGCCACCTCTGTAGCTGGCCTTTCTTACAAACTACTCCCGAAATATGAAGGTCCCTACCGTGTGATCGAGCGAACATCTCCGGTCAACTATCTTATCGAGCCAATTGAACAATCTTCGGACATGCGCCGCCGCGGGCACGACATAGTCAACGTCGAGCGCCTGAAGGCTTACTATGACCTGCTCGTAGTGACAAGCTGTTAGGTCGCCAGGCGGCTCCTTCTTCGACCCCGGGGTAATTGTAGAGAAGCCGCCGAACACTGAAATGGGTCGAACTCTCAAGTGCTTTCTAGTGGGTCTGCCCAAAAAAAACGCCGCTCGCGCAGAGAGTCCGTGCTTGGCCGTTACTGTCGCCATTGTGTAGGCTCGCTGTGTCCCGTCTAATATTAAAATGTTAGAATAAATCATCCCCTGACGAAGGGAGGACCCCTCCCAGAACTGTTGCGAAATAAGTATATTTATCTTTGTTGACAACGCTCCCATTGTGCAATGACCCATATATATATATATATATATATATATATATATATATATATATATATATATATATATATATATATATATATATATATATGTATGTATGTCCTCTCCGCCATATGAAGCAATATGTGCTGCCATTGATGCCACGCTATATGATGTGCCCCATTCAAGAGCACCAGAGCCCCCAAACGACAACCTACATCAGAACACCTCTCGCCAACCACCTACAATGTTGTCTTCATGGGACGATCATGGGTACATGTCGCTTCTTAGAAGGCTTGCCGACGTGCGTGAGGTCCCTGTGTGCTATTACTGAGGTGTCCGTGTACATGTGGTTCGATTCTGTGGTCAGAGCTGCCGCCCCCAGCAGTGCTATTACGAGGGATCACCAAATTCTTCTCTACAAAGCCGCTGGCGCGGTGGTGTGCGCTCGATGCGGGACGCGAACGTTGGGGTCGGCTTCCAGCAAACCACCCGCAGTGATACACATGTGGGACGGAATTCGCACCGGAATTTACGCAATGACTCGCCTTCCTCCGAGCGAAGCTTGACGCCCCCCGCAGCACGCCGGTTCTGTTCCCCATCTCCTGGTCAACATGTCATCTCCCTGCGTCCAGGAAACTAGGTGGTGCGAACAATGGAGGTGAGGTCGCCGAACATTTTCCACTACATCCACCTATGCCTCCACTCGTTTTTATGATGCAAAATAAGGTTCCCGTGCCTATTGATGGACTTTCTACGATGCCTTTGATAAACTACGATGCTTCCTACGATGCTTTTGAACTACGGACTTCCTACGATGCCTTTGATTTTATAAACAAGAATAGGCATTTATTCCCTGGTGTAATGTAAAAGTGATTTCCATCTCAGTTTTATTTATCGTGCAATTGCAAACCAACGCGCGCAACGCGCGTATTCCATTGCGGTCTATGGCGGTTCCACCCTGTTTTTCCTTCAGCAATTTGGTGGCGGCCGAGACTGCCACTCCAGAAGCTATAAAGAACCTTCTTGACAACATCTTGCTACTGTCTCAAAGAACGAATGGCGTTCAGCAATAAAAAATACTTGCAACTGGTAAATGAAACTAAAATAGGCCGTAGACACGTACATGTAAAACAAAAAGAAATATAGTTGAAGAAATTATTTCACTGATTGCAGTCTTGAAAGCATTATCTCAATAAATGATTACGCTATAACCAACTACGCTAGTCCATGCTTCTTCATTTTGAATGCATGATACGTCATTATTCAAGGCAATGGCAAAATTTCAGTATAGGCCCCTAGTCGCCTACTGCTTCGCATGACGTCTACTCTTATGTGATTCTTAAAAAAAAGAAAAGAAGAGAAAAGTGAGCCCCGTAACTGTCTGCATCAGAGTGCGACACCTCAGTAGTAGCTCACGAGGGATGGGGGTAAGGAGGTATTAAAAGGATAGGATTAAAGGTATAGAGATAGAAAGGGTGAAGGAGAGAGCGTAGCGCAAGGACAGCAAATGACAGAAAGCGATGGAACTAGAGAGAAGATGGAAAAGATTGACACGGTCACAGGAGTCCAAAGACAGGGCACCACTCGGCGAGGGCTCTTGTCGGCGTCAGAAAATGGCACAGGGGGAGCCCAGTCAGCCAGAGCTGCGCTGTCGTCTTAGATCGCGGGGGCACAACTGGTCGACACGAAATCCAGCGAGCGAGTCCTACGTCTACTCCACAGATTGAGTGTGCTCTGCCGAACGTTTTTAGATAAGTGTATTGTCGCTAATCAGATGAGTATTTATTGAAACATTATGCTTTCAGCTACAGCAGTCCTGTATGTTTTCGATACCGCCCCGCCACGGTGGTCTAGTGGATAAGGTACTCGGCTACTGACCTACAGGTCGCGGGATCGCATCGCGGCTGCGCCAGCTGCATTTCCGGTGGAGGAGGAAATGTTGCAGGCCCGTGTTTTTAGTTTTGGGTGCACGTTAAAGAACTCCAGGTGGTCTAAATTTACGGAGCCCTTCACTACGGCGTCTCTCACAATCTTGTGATGTTTTTGAGACATCGAACCCCACATAATGCCACGTTCTATTTCTCAAGTTTTGTTATCGCCCCAAAACACTACACAATTTTCAGCGCAATCTACGCCTGCAGTTTTCGAGAAGCTTCCGGACTTTAGTAGATCATTTCGATAAGATCACGCCCACTATGCGAACTGTACAGATTATTCTCGAACATACGCCATCACCAGCGATAACGCTAGAACGCTAGAACATCCGTAACTTCTTTCATGTTACGGATGCCCCCTTAAAGCCGCGACCCCAGCCCAAGCGGCAAAGAAGACACGGACGCTAACCCTGAACAGCGAACAAGCCGCCGGCAGAGGGGACTACAACCAGAGTACGGGCCCCTTCCTGAAGCAGCCAGGCTGACTCGGATGCCGACATAAACTACTGCCACCATGACCGCCCCCGTGCAGCCTGCACCACTCCTGCTCTGACAACCCAAAGAGCCGCCAACTTTCCAAGGTTCCAAGGTTCCAAGACCCGGAAACCTGAATCGAAAGGTTCGACCGCGTCGCCGTCTTCAATGACTGGACACACGATGACAAGCTCCGGCACGTGTATTTCGCCTTAGAAGATGCTGCTCGGACCTGGTTCAAGAATCAAGAGCGAACCCTTACAACGTGGGACGTCTTTCGCGCCAGGTTCCTCACCACTTTCGCAAGTTTGGTGCGCAAAGAGAAGGCTGCAGTTGTTCTCGAAACCCGCATGCAGATGCCAAACGAAAACGTGGCGCTATTCACGGAAGACATGATAAAACTTTCCCGCCACGCTGACTCCGACATGTCCGAAGAGAAGAAGGTCCGTCTGCTCATGCGAGAAGTAAAGCAGGAACTCTTCGCCGGGCTGATCAGAAACCCGCCAAAGACGGTCGCCGAATTCACTTCAGAAGCATATACGATAGAGAAGACGCTCGAGAGGCGCACGCGGCTATATAACCATTGCTTCTCGTCTACAAGCTACGCCGGCATTCAAGGGCTTGGAACTACTGACTTGCGTGAGACAATCCGAGCGATCATGCAAGAAGAGCTGGGAAAATTACTTCCTTCAGCGTAGCCTTACGTGGAATCCATCGCGGACGTCGTACGCCAGGAGATCCAGCAATCGCTGGGCGTTCCTCAGACTCAAGAGCCTTAGCTGCAAGCCATAAGCTATGCTGCTGCAGCCCGCCGCCACGCCCCTCCTCCACGCGCACGCCAAAACGCTGCCCCATCGCACTTCTGTCGCCAGACGCCACCACCGCCACCACCCCCACCGACGTCCTAGCGTTCGCCAGCTGCCCAGCGCAGTGTGCTGAGGAAGACTGACATCTGGCGCACCCTGACCACAGCCCGCTCTGCTACCACTACGGCGAGGCCGGACACATTTACCGCCGTTGCCAGTACCGACAGATGGGACTGCGTGGCTTTGCCGTCAATGCACCGCGTCCACAGCCAGGAGAACGGCCACGTGATATCGCCGACTACCTGACAGGAACTCAATGGACACCACGAGGTCCTTCCCTTTCACCGTCGCCCAGCCGCCGCATCTCGCCGCACCACCGGCAGTACTCTGGCACAACGCGGGGCCCGTCTCCTAGCCCGCATCCGGGAAACTAAGGGCAGCAACCGATGGAGGTGCGGTTGCTGTGCGACGAACTACCGAAGATCCTCCTCCTCCGATGACGACGCGATGGAGCTTTCCGAACAAACCGCCAACCTGGCAAAGCCCTGATGGCGAAAGCTCACTTATCGAAGGTGGCCTGACGACGCAACATAGAAGCAGCGGAACAAGCCGATGCAGCCGTGACTCGACGCCACGCCCTAACTGTAATGCGAGACAGCGTACTAGCGACCTCGACGTTCTTATCGATGGCCACAGTGTGACTGCTCTCGTCGATACCGGAGGGACTATTCCGTCATCAGTGGGTCGTTCGCCACGAAGTTAAAGAAAGTTAGGACAGCTTGGGAAGGCCCTGAAATCTGCACAGCCGGAGGTCATCTCGTAACACCTACAGGAATATGCACAGCGAGAGTCACCATTAACGACCGTATTTATCCTACAGACTTCGTAGTCCTACAGCGTTGCTCGAGCGATGTCATCCTTGGTATGGACTTCTTATGCCTCCATGGGGCGATCACCAACCTAAGAACAAAGTCGACAACGTTATCCACAGAAGATGCCCCGTCGCAGTGGTCTAGTGGCGAAGGTACTCGGCTGCTGACCCGCAGGTCGCGGGATCGAATCCCGGCAGCGGCGGCTGCAATTCCGATGGTGGCGGAAATGTTGTAGGCCCGTGTGTTCAGATTTGGGTGCACGTTAAAGAACCCCAAGTGGTCAAAATTTCCGGAGCCCTCCACTACGGCGTCTCTCATATTCATATGGTGGTTTTGGGACGTTAGACCCCGAAATCAATCGTTATCCACAGAAGAACTACCACCGCGCACGCCGTCAGGAAACCATGCCTTGAATGTGCTGGAAGAACAAGTCACCATTCCGCCTCGCTCCAGCGTCATTATTTCAGTCGGCGCTCCTAAATCACCTGATATGGAAGGCAACGTTGAAGGCAGTCAGCATCTGTTGGTCACCCGAAATATTTGCGTCGCAAGAGGAACTGCAGAGCAGCGGGGAGGCAAAGCAACGGTTATGCTCACGAATTTCAGCAATGAGTACAAACATGTGAACAAAGGAACAACGGTCGCGTAAAATCGAAGAAATTGTGGACGCCACCAGTGCTTTCGCCCTCACTGATTCTGCGGAACCTGCTCAGAGCAACCAAGCCCCTCCCACATCTTTCCACGTAAATCCCAGTCTTCCGAATCATAAGCAAGAACAGCTCAAGGCCCTGCTCCTGCAGTACGAAGATTGGTTTTCATCGTCATCGAAAATTCAGCAGACCCCAATCACGAAACATCGCATCATAACCGAAGAAAATGCCAGACCACTCCATTAGAGTCCGTACAAGGTTTCGACGCGAGAACGTGAGGCCATGAAGAGACAAGTTGATCAGATGCTGCGAAATGACATCATCCAGCCGTCCAAGAGTCCATGGGCGTCCCCCGTGGTGTTAGTTAAGAAAAAAGATGGGACCTTAAGTTTCTGCGTCGATTATCGCCGCCTGAACAAAATCACAAGAAATAACGTGTATGCTCTCCCACTAATAGACGACGCACTTGATCTGCTCCATAACGTCAAGTACTTTTCATCAATGAACCTCAAGACTGGCTATTGGCAAATTGAATTCGACGAAAGACACCGAGAGAAGACGGCGTTTATAACACCGGACGGCCTCTTCGAGTTTAGGGTGATGCCCTTCGGTCTTTGCTCAGTGCCTGCAACTTTTCAACGCGTTATGGATACAGTATTGGCAGGATTGAAGTGGCAGACTTGCCTTGTGTACTTGGACGACGTCGTCGTGTTTTCCTCTTGTTTCGACGAGCATCTTCGGCGCCTTGAAGCTGTACCTAAAGCCATCAAGACGTCCGGACTCACACTGAAGCCAGAAAAGTGCAGATTTGCGTACGAGGAGCTCTTGTTTCTGGGGCGCGTTATTAGCAAGTCTGGAGTTCGTCCTGACCCACAGAAAACAGCCGCCATCGCAAAATTCCCGCCCCCCACTGACAAGAAGGTGGTGCGCCGATTTCTGGGCCTGTGTGCCTAATATAGGTGGTTCGTGAAATACTTCGCCCGCATCGCCGATATTCTCACTAACCTTACCAAGGCCGACGTGGATTTCACGTGGGAAACACCGCAGGAACACGCTTTCCAGGAGCTCAAACATCGCCTCCAGACGCCTCCGTTACTTGCCCATTTCGACAATTTTGCCGAGACAGAAATACACACTGACGCCAGCAGCGTAGGCCTTGGCGCCATTCTTGTGCAAAGGGCTGACGGACTTGAGAGGGTTATTAGTTACGCCAGCCGATCGCTATCCAAAGCAGAAGCCAATTATTCCACAACAGAAAAGGAGTGCCTTACCATCATCTGGGCTACGTCGAAATTTCACCCCTACCTCTACGGCAGGCCCTTCAAAGTTGTGAGCGACCACCACGCCTTGTGTTGGCTAGACACCTTGAAGGACCCTTCAGGTCGCCCCGCACGCTTAAGCCTGAGACTTCAAGAATATGACATTACCGTCGTTTACAAGACCGGCGAAATTCGCGGCGATGGCGTAGTGATTAGAGCATCCGCCTCGCATGCAAGAGGTCCGTGGTTCAAATCCCGGTGCCGCGCAGTTCCCAACCGGATTTAAAAAAAAATCCGCGTGTTGATGGAACTGCATTAAGAGGCCTGGGGTGCGGCCTCACCGGCAAAACACCGCCGAGAACGCACTCCTTCACCAGAGAAGGATTGGCCACCCTGGTGCAATATATGGCCACTACATCCCACATGCTTACGTCAAATAACTCACGGCCCTCAGTCCCCAGCAGCTGCGAAGTAACTGACCACGGCGGCGGTCAGATCTGCAACGCAGCAGAGGGTGCTAAGAATCTCTGGATCCGGACAGGCCGCCATTGGAACCTGAACTTGGCAATGTTTAACGCTAGAACCTTATCTAGTGAGGGAAGTCTAGCTGTACTATTCGAGGAGCTAGAGGGTGTTAAATGGGATATAATAGGGCTCAGTGAGGTTAGGAGGACAGATGAGGCCTATACGGTGCTACAGAATGGGCATGTCCTTTGCTACAGGGGCTTGGCAGACAGAAGAGAACTGGGAGTGGGGTTCCTAATTCACAGAAACATAGCTGGCAACATAGAGGAATACTATAGCATTAATAAAAGGGTGGTAGGTATCGTAATTTAACTGAATAAAAGATACAGGATGAAGGAAGTACAGGCTTACGCGCCTACATCCAGCCATGATGACGCTTCAGTTGAAAGCTTCTATGAAGACGTGGAATCGGCAATGAGTAAGGTAAAAACACGGTATACTATAGTGATGGGCGACTTTATTGCAAAGGTAGGGAAGAAACAGGCTGGAGACCAGGCAGTAGAAGATTATGGCATCGGTACTAGAAACGCCAGAGGAGAGCTACTAGTAGAATTCGCAGAACGCAATAATTTACGGATTTTGAATACCTTCTACCGAAAACGAGAAAGCCGCAAGTGGACACGGAGGGGCCCTAATGGCGAAAATAAGAAAATAGACGTTATATTGAGTGCACACCCTGGAATCGTGCAGGATGTGGAAGTGATTGGCAAGGTACGATGCAGTGACCATAGAATGGTACGGTCCCGAATTCGCCTAGACTTGAAGAAGGAACGACAGAAACTGATATGCAAGAAGCCAATCAATCAGCTAGCACTGAGAGGGAAAGTACAGGAATTCAGAGTGTCGCTGCACAACAGGTACTCGGCTCTTAGTGAGGAAACCAACCTTAGCGTAGATACAATGAATGATAATCTGACGAGTATCATTACAGAGTGTGCAGTGGAAGTTGGAGGCAGGGTAGTTAGACAGGACACTGGCAAGCTTTCCCAGGCAACGAAGAACCTAATTAAGAAGCGTCAAATCATGAAAGTGTCAAGTACAACAGACAAAATAGAACTGGCAGAGCTTTCGAAGTTGATTAATAGACGTAAGGTATGCGATGTAAGAAGGTATTACATGGAGAGAATTGAACACGCTCTGAAAAACGGAGGAAGTGTCAAAGCATTGAAGAGGCTCTCTGTAGTATACAAGCTATTTACAAAGGTAATTGCTAACAGAGTAAAGGAAACATTAGAATTCAATCAACCAAAGAAACAAGCAGGATTTCGAACAGGCTACTCAACAATTGACCACATTCATACTATCAATCAGGTAATAGAGAAATGCTCAGAGTATAACCAACCGCTATACATAGCCTTCATAGATTAAAGAAGGCGTTTGATTCAGTAGAAATATCAGCCGTCATGCAAACACTCCGGAATCAGGGCGTAGATGAAGTATATATAAACATTCTGGAAGAAATCTACAGGGGATCGACTGCTACCATAGTGCTTTATAAAGAAAGCAACAGAATACCAATCAAGAAGGGTATAAGGCAGGGGGACACAATTTTCCCAATGCTATTTACCGCGTGCTTACAGGAGGTTTTCAGAAGCCTAGAATGGGAACAGTTAGGGATAAGAGTCAATGAAGAATACCTTAGTAACCTGCGCTTCGCCGATGACATTGCATTGCTGAGTAACTCGGGGGACGAATTGCAACTCATGATTACGGAGTTAGACAAGGAGAGCAGAAAGGTGGGTCTTAAAATTAATCTGCAGAAAACGAAAGTAATGTACAACAACCTCGGCAAGGAGCAGCGCTTCGAGATAGGTAATAGTGCACTTGAAGTTGTAAAAGACTATGTGTACTTAGGGCAGGTAATAACCGCAGAGCCGAACTACGAGATTGAAGTAACTAGAAGAACAAGAATGGGGTGGAGCACATTCGGCAAGCACTCTCAAATTATGACAGGTAGATTGCCGCTATCTCTCAAGAGGAAGGTATATAACAGCTGTATCTTGCCGGTACTTAGCTACGGAGCAGAAACCTGGAGATTTACTAAGAGGTTTCAGCTTAAATTGAGGACGACGCAGCGAGCAATGGAAAGAAAAATGATAGGTGTAACCTTAAGAGACAAGAAGAGAGCAGAGTGGATTAGGGAACAAACGGGGGTTAAGCATATCATAGCTGAAATCAAGAAGAAGAAATGGACATGGGCAGGGCATGTAGCGCGTAGACAGGATAACCGCTGGTCATTAAAGGTAACTGACTGGATTCCCTGAGAAGGGAAGCGGGTTAGGGGGAGACAGAAGGTTAGGTGGGATATGAGATTAAGAAGTTTGCGGGTATAAATTGGCAGCAGCAAGCACAGGACCGGCGGAACATGGCGGAACTGGCGGAACATGGGAGAGGCCTTTGTCCTGCAGTGGACGTAGTCAGGCTGATGATGATGATGATGACAAGTCCGGCAAGAAACACTCCAACGCCGACTGTCTCTCTCGTGCGCCTGTCGACCAACCACCACCCGACGACCCGGATGATGACTACTTCTTGGGAACAATCACTACCGACGACTTCGCTGAAGGACAGCGGGCCGACCCGGAAATTAAGGCCCTAATAGAATACCTCGAAGGCAGGACCACCGAAGTCCCGAAGGTATTCAAGCACGCACTTGCGTTGTTCTTCCTGCGAAATGGTCTTCTTCAAAAGAAAAACTTTTCACCGCTTCGAGCCAAGTACCTCCTTGTGGTGCCTTCAGTTCTGAGACCAGAACTCCTGCAGACCCTGCACGACGATCAGACAGCAGGACACCTCGGTGTTTCTCGCACGCTCGCGAGGATACAAGAAATGTACTATTGGCCACGTCTTACCACTGACGTCACTCGTTATGTGAGGACATGCCGGGACTGTCAGCGACGCAAGACACCACTGACAATGCCAGCGGAAATTTTGCAGCCAATTGAACCACCTCGCCGACCTTTCCAGCAGATTGGTATGGACCTACTGGGGCCGTTGCCGACGTCAGCTTTCGGAAACAAATGGATCGTGTTAGCTACTGACTACCTCACCTGCTACGCCGAGACAAAAGGCATGCCAAAAGGCACTACATCTGACGTAGCTAAGTTCTTCGTCAAAAATATCTTCCTACGTCACGGCGCCCCGGAGGTCCTTATCACCGATAGAGGAACGGCATTTACTGCCCACCTAACTCAAGCGATCTTGGTATGCAGCCAAACAACCCACCGCTGGACGACAGCGTACCACCCACAGACCAATGGCCTCACCGAGCGGCTAAACAAGACGATCACCGGCACGCTGGCAATGTACGTCGATGTCGAACACAAGACGTGGGACGCCATTCTTCCGTACGTGACCTTCGCATACAACACGGTGGTGCAGGAGACGACGCAGATATCTCCATACAAATTGGTCTACGGAAGGAGCCCGGCAACAGCGCTCGATGCCATGTTACCCAACGTCGCCGACGAAGAAAACCTCGATGTGAGAGTACCTTCAACGCGCCGAAGAAGCCCGACAACTCACGTGTCCCCGTATCAAGAATCAACAGACGACCGACAGCCGCTGTTACAATCTTCGACGACGCTTCGTGGAATACCAGCCCGGTGAACGTGTTTGGGTGTGGACGCCGATACGCTGACGTGGACTAAGTGAAAAGCTTGTGCGACGGAACTTCGGACCGTACAGAGTGGTTCGACGTCTCGGCCCACTTGATTACGAGGTTATTTCCGACGGCATCACGAACTCTCAACGGCGCCGATCACAACCTGAAGTCGTCGATGTCGTGCGCCTGAAGCCGTTTCATGTGCTTTAACAAACTGAAACACTGTTTTTTGTATTACAATTGTATCGTAATTTATTCATTGTACTTTCTTGCATTATTGTTGTACCTTCATCTTAGTTAAAGCATCGGGACGATACCTTTTTCAGAGGGGGGCAATGCCACGTTCTATTTCTCAAGTTTTGTTATCGCCCTAAAACACTACACAATTCTCAGCGCAAAGCGCGCCTGCAGTTTTTGAGAAGCTTCCGGACTTTAGTAGATCATTTCGGTAAGATCACGCCCACTCTGCGAACTGTACAGATTATTGTGGAACCTACGCCACCGCCAGCGATAACGCTAGAACATTCGATGGCAAGAGAATAAATGCTGACGCACTTCGCCGCTTGTGAGTAGTTGATCGACGGCTGACGCTCCGTTCACCGCTATCTGTCCAAGACTGTTACTGTAATCGAATTATCCGTTTACCGGGCACAGGTTCGCCTAAATAAACAGTTAAATTCCAACACAGTCACCTGCCTTCGGCCACGTCACGACCCCGTCACAATATCAATCAATCAGGTTTTTGATACCAGCGACACGTGGCCACGTGCTGCTGAACATTATAATTATTGCAGTCAAAGTAAATTGTTGTGCCGTGAAAAGATTCATTTACTGCGTGCGTACCTGTGGAAGTATCAGCCAGTCTTCTTTACGCAATAAGCCCGTTTTCCTGCACACGTGCACTTGTTCGCTATTGATGCTGCATATAAATCGATCTCCTACGTCGTGACGTCCTACAAAAATTAAGGCTCATTTTGCAAATGTCTGTCACTGCTTGTTTGAAGTCAGCTTCATTGTGTTTTTCTTTTCTTTTTTAAACCAGCCATGCCAGGGATAAAACGCTAATCTTCGTCAAATCTAAGACACGTGGCAGAACATCTTCAAGAATCGAAACCACGTCTTTTCAGAACTCCCCAAGGAAAGGTGAGTTGCTCAAAATAGTTTTATGCAGTCTTTTTTCATTGTTTCGTGTTTCTTTCTGGGGGTTCTAGTTTTATCACCCGCTGCTCTTTAAAACGTTATTAGGAATCTAAAGTTTTTAAGAAACTGTACCATCGCACATTTATGTGCGTTACATTATATCTTTCCTACTCGATACAGAGCTGCCTTATGCATCAACTGGCCCGGTTGAACTCTAGTGGCTACTTGCTGCGTTTCTGCCTAGTAATTCAATACATTCAAATTAAAAATAAATTGATTTCTCTATGTAGAAAGGGCACTAGTAGTAGTTGTCGGCCATCAATTCGTCAAGCTCCCTTCATTCCCACTTATTGGCAAGCTGCAAATAAGCAGCCCTAACTTGCTTCTCTGTAATGGTCTAGTGGCTAAGGTACTCGGCTGCTGACCCGCAGGTTGCGGGACCAAACGTCGGCTGCGGCGGCTGCATTTTCGATGGAGGCGGAATTGATGTAAACCTGTGTGCTTAGATTAGGGTGCACGTTAAAAAACCCCAGGTGGTCGAAATTTCTGAAACTTTCTTCTACGGCGTCTCTTATAATCATACTGTAGTTTTGGGACGTTAAACCCCACATATCAATCAGCCCGAACTTATTAATAGCGAAGCTTGGTTATTGTCGCGCTATGTGTCGTGACTTAAAAGCTATGATCGTTCGCCATGATTGTGTAGCAGTTACGATGCTCGGCTGCTGACCCGAACATCACTTCTTCGATCCCGACTGTGGCAGTCGTATTTTTATGGAGGCGAAACGCTAAGGTTCCTCTACTGTGCGTTGTCAGTGCTCGTTAAAGAACACACGATAGTCACGTTTCTAGAAGCCTCCACTACGACTCCCTTTAAAATGATGTACTGGTTTTGGAACGTTAAAGTACGGATAATATTATAAGAAGAATGATCATCATGAACGGGTATGGTTTACCGAAAGTGGGTCATAGACGGCCGGCATATACGATGAGCGTATAAGAAAGAGAGAACGTGGAGAAGAAGGAAAGAGATGTAAAGAAGGAGATAATAACTTGGGCAAAACAAATTCCTTACGAGGTACCAGGATCTAGCCCGTAGATTAGAGCTTGTCCAACGTGTTTTGACGCTTGGCAGCTATGGACCAGTTAATTTAGCCTAGGGAGCCTTGATGTGCGCACCTCTGTACCAGCCATGGAGACGTGCAAGTGAGGGTCCTTAATTTAACCGCACCTAACCTGGGTCCCTGTGACATAACTCTATCATCAGAAATGGCGTGAAAAATTATGATTGGGCTCCTCTAGATGTTACAGTGAACCAAGACATATCGTACTGAAATCCTGCAAACGTAGCATTGACAAGCAAATAAACACTGGTACTTCATATGTGCTTACACAAGGCGTCCTAGTTTGAGTAGAAAAATAGCAATGGATAGGTGCTGCGGCATTCAGGTAACCTACATTTTAGCTCATGCATACCGCAAAGTGCTTCATAAAGGCGAGATGAAGGGCTCACAGCTTGATCCGTCAACGCACGAAGACGTTCCGAGGCCCGCTGGCGTCTGTCACTGCAGCTCAGCATTGACTCAAACGGTATTGAAGTGAGGTGCGAGTAGCGGAGCACGCCTCCGCAACACGGATACTATTTATTTATTTATTTAAAATTCCTTACAGGCCCTTTACAGGGCATTGAGTAAGGGGGGTAATTGATGAAGTTTAACAGATCACACAAAATTAATTCACGCGTTACAAAGCGTATCAGCACAATGAAAATATGACGCGGATTGCAATATAAGTTGAAGGTTACAGGCGATAACAAGAAAAAATAAAAGGCGATTTCATAGTGCACACACGACAGTGGGAACCGAATACAGTCATTATAGCATATGGGGGCGACATCAACCAAAGATAGCCAGCTGGCTTTACCTCAACGACGTGCCGTAATTTGTTTATAAGTTGCAGAACATACAATAGAAAAAGCACCAAAAAACGCAGAACCTATGCCCATATACAGAAAACATTTCCAGTGTGCAACAAACATAATCGGGCACGAAATCCGACACGAGCAGAACAGTGGCAATTCTATTGTGAGAAGAGAGTAAGCAGCAACTGACGGAAAGAATTATTGTCTGATACAGATGCGATGTTATCTGGAAGACCATTCCACAAACGTATGGCGCGAGGAAGAGCAGATGAGTTGAATGAATCAGTTGCCCCGTATACTCGCTTGAAACTGAAGTGATTATGCAACCTATGTGAAGTAATGGAAGGAACATCGAGGTGGAGTGGGAGGGGTCTGTTGGTGTACACGTATTTGTGAAAGAGGCAAAGAAGGGAAATGTCGCGACGAGTGCTCAGGGGTTGAAGAGAAAGATTGTTTTTAATTTGCGTTATGCTGCTGTGATAGTCATGATTGCGTGATACTAGTGTAGTCATGGTAGCTCGGAGAGGAATACCGAAAGGTAGTTTTCAATCGATCACATCATTATTGCGTCGCCCATTTTGCCCACCTTGTGAAGTCATGATGGGATCACGTCATCATTGAAGTTATAAATTTGATAAATGAGGGCTATATGACACAACGTGACGACAGAAAACGCTGACAAGCGATACTCCTATGGTCCGTCGCACATAATAACATTATTCTTAGTTGAACGTTAACTACGAATGACCAAGATGACGTGTGATGTTCGCATAACACAGCCGATGCTCACGGCGCCTGGTGAATACTTGTCCACGATTTGAAACTTTTGGCAAATAGTACTAAAAATACAGCTTAGTTGTGAATATTCTGTTCCCTAGTACATAATAATTTACAAAGGCACATCGCGCTAACTTTGCTCAGATTATAGTTAAGTACACGGTAGTTTGCGTCACTTTCGCTAACGACCCTATAAATTCTGCCTGGTGCCACACTTTCGTTTAGCCTCTGATTCTACATATCAGCGTACCGTTACTTTTTGCTGGTGAGTTGTTCTTGAATGAGTACAATAATAAAGCTGTAGTGCTGCCTGCCTTCATCTTTAGGAAGAACCGAGATATCTTCGGCGCGAACAACGTGAGAAATTTGAAGATGGGTCCTTGATTGCATTTTTACATTATTTCTGACATATTCCCAATGAGGCAAGAAAGAAAAGGGTGATATGTCCTGATATATCTGAGGAAAAGTCGATCAATTGCTCTGGCTTTGATCATGTGGAGTTCCACGGAGCTTCCGAAGAGTAAAACCAGACGCGACGCACGAATTGCTTGTTGGCCGAGTAAGAACTTCCTGTGTGCACCTTACCAGCTGGGCATAAGGCATAGTGCCCATTTGGTGTGGAATACCGCAGTATGATAGAAACTTATGTCGGCACGAGGTAGGTAATTTACACTCACCTTCTCTTAATCTTATTTCGATCAAGCATGATTCTGGACATATCGTTAGCGAAGGAAGCTGAGAAACGGCAAGCAGAACTTCTCGCTTGTGTAAGAAAGTTTGGTGTGTTAAGCCTAATGTCTTTCACAGAGCTTTTTTGTTGGTTCGAAAGAAAGGCTAATTTAACATTATATGGAAATCATGTGTGAAGTAATATATAAAATGCAAACCGAAGCAACTACAGTCAAGTCCAAATGTGCAGAAAAAGATGAAATAAAAAAAACGAACGAAAACGGGTTTGTCATACAACGCATGTCCAGAAATATGTGTTTGGCACTATTTAACGACATAATACTCCTTGTCAAGTTTCACGACCCTGTAAAACAAATCATAAAATAACAAAAATTAGAGTACGTATAAATAAAATACTTTCTCAGTACTCGCAATCAAGCACCTTTTGTGAAGCTTCTAATTTTGACGGCAAACTTTGTAATATCAGCTGATGAAACCAAGCTTTATAAATTGTCCTACATCTCACAGCTCCAACTAAACTGAATATACGCACCACACAACCTA
Source organism: Rhipicephalus annulatus (assembly GCA_013436015.1). NCBI lineage: Eukaryota > Metazoa > Arthropoda > Arachnida > Ixodida > Ixodidae > Rhipicephalus > Rhipicephalus annulatus. Next base: position 152,210 of record WOVY01009442.1, read on the forward strand.
GAAGTAGGTTGAAAGTGAGCACTCTTTTCTATCTTTGTTTTTCTCGCTTCCATAGTTACGCTGCAACTACGTCTAGATTGCATTATTCGTTCACTCAGTTTACCTGAAGACAAGAGATGTAGGACAATTACAAAACTGTGCGATGATTTACCTCTAGCTTTTTACAAACAATGAATTATTTTTTGCTGGGATGGCGCGAGTGCCTGTACACTCGTGCACAAAATAATGTTTTGCAATTGCCCTTTTAACCAATTTAACCGTAGCGCTGGTTAAAGCTATAACCAAATCACCAAATTACCATACATAAAGCGCGAGTGCCATCGGTGAAAAAAAAACACTTTTACTTTATACTACTAGGTTTAGTCCGCTCATTCTCCAGTTTCTGTTGTGACAAGCGTTTTCTGGTAGCTGGCCGTCTAAGACGGTTGAACGTTGAACGCTGAGTACTAAAGTGCCGACAAAAAAAAATGTGCGTGCCACAGTGTAATCGAGGCGAGATCCACGTTCGTTAAGGAACCCACAATTGCGCAGCTATCTGTGACGTGCTTTCGGATTCATTAGTCTCTTCATCATTGCCTTAAAAATGGTTCTTTATTCTTCAGCCATTAAGTAAAGCGCATCACCCTCTAAGTAAGAGAACAGCCAATTAGGTGAACTTTTCGTTTCCGTTGAACTGCGGCATCTTGCGGAGAGTAGGGGCTTTGGAGTTGAAATGTTGCTCACTCAGCGTCACTGTAAGCAAAGCAACTATCTCAGCGTTTGCCAACAGGCTATGGGCTTCCTTAACATTCCTTTGGAAATCCTTAAAACGGGTGCGTTTTGCCTGTCGCGGCAATGCTGTATGTTTATTTTTGTTGTTCCTACAGGTGTTGCCTGTTCAGACCTAAAGATTGTCGCACCTCCTTCCCTCGTACCCCCCTCCCCCTAAATGAATTTAACCCTTTGTTTCTTTTAAAATGCACTACATTTATAAAATATTTTACGGCTGTAGCTTGCGTCAAGTTTATTACAAGAAGTTCAAAGCTTCTTTTTCAAACCAATAATCTATGTCGAGCCATTAATCTGTACCGCCATCATTTGTATCAACCTGTGCGTGAAGTATTAGTTAAATTATTTATTGATTACATTGTTTTTTTTTTGTTTCGGCGAATGGTGCGACCTTTGCAAGTTAACGAGTGCGAAAGGCAATACGAAAAACACAATGTGCAACACTGGTCAACACGTTTTCTGATGTATTCGTGTCTTTTGTATCGTGTTTCTTGCTGGTTACTGTCACAATTTTAAAAACGTACATAAATAATGTTCAATGTCTCAGTTCAAAACGAAAAAAAAGTGCGAGTGTTCAATGGCATTGTGGGCCACAGTGAAGTGCTTGAACTATCACCAGAAAAGTAAGCCTCAGTCGTAGAGCCACAGGTTAATGCCTACAGTTTCAGGACGAAAAAAGTTTTGTGAAAGTTTTATTTGGAATGATTCATAGTTGTGCTACTTGCCACACAATCAGTTTACAATCAAGGTTCATGTATTTTCTTGTTACACCGTAATTGGCATGCACTACTGCCCGGCAAGGGGCTTTAGAATAACATTGCCCAGACATCATTTGGTGAGTGGAGGAGGGCCAGTATTGATGGAGTGGATGACTTACATGCTTCCGTTTCAAAACATCCACACACAATCATCCCCTTGGTGTCTGGTGTCTGAGTACGGAGAGACATGAAGGTCCTGGTGGGAACGAGGTGGCCCAATATCCTGTCTAATTAGCGAACTTTTAGTCAAAGGCGGTTCAACGTCTACAGGAACAAATATTCAAATTTTCAGCTTACGCTGACCACGACGATGCGTCGAGTTACCGTGCCTAATGATGTAATCTTGACTGGAAAGGATAAAGCGACCTGAGATGTTGGAGTACGAGCTCTTACGCATATTCCTATGGTATATGAGAGAGCCTAACTTGAAGACATCGTTAATGGCTTCTAAAATGGATATTTTGGTAGAGTGTGACGGGCAAGTTTGACGTGTCTAAGCTTCATTACAATGAAGTTTTGAAGTAGGCTTCCTGCGGCTGCCCAGAGGTAGCACACAAATATGAGGTTGTTTGGAGAGTGATGGGAAACCAAGGTTATTGTCTTACGGGTAATCGAAGACACCTAACTGAATACAAATTTAGGCATGCATTCTGTTGTTTCAGGTGAATTGTTTGTCGCCTGGTTGCCTGACCGCCTTTTCTACGACTCTTATACGCGTAGTGTTGTTACGGCCCAGAGGATAATGTCTGATTTGACAGAGCAGTGACGCCTTTGTCTGCATTATAACGCGTACAAACCATAGTAGGAGGTTTTGTCATATAAAGCGCAGTAACAAATGAGAGCTATGTTAGGCATGTAAGATGTCTATAAACATAACTTAAAGATAGCGCCTGTACTAGGAAGTATCACATGCTAGCTTCAGCTATGTGGATAGTTGAACGTTTATGCATTGTTTTCTACTCAAAGTGAATATTAATCATCATCATCATCATCATCATCATCAGCCTGTCTACGTCCACTGCAGGACAAAGGCCTCTCCCATGTTCCGCCAGTTAACCCGGTCCTGTGCTTGCTGTTGCCAATTTATACCCACAAACTTCTTAATCTCATCTGCCCACCTAACCTTCTGTCTCCCCCTACCCCGCTTCCCTTCTCTGGGAATCCAGTTGGTCACCCTTAATGACCAGCGGTTATCCTGTCTACGTGCTACATGCCCGGCCCATGTCCATTTCCTCTTCTTTATTGCAGCTATGATATCCTTAACTCCCGTTTGTCCCCTAATCCACTCTGCTCTCTTCTTGTCTCTTAAGGTTACACCTACCATTTTTCTTTCCATTGCTCGCTGCGTCGTCCTTAATTTAAGTTGAACCCTCTTAAATTAATCAGCTTGTGTTCTTTCCCCATAAATTTTAGAGCAGGAGCAGGATGCTTGATATGTAACTTCAAAATTAGCGCAACAATACGAGGCGGAAGTAAATGATGCTGTGCGTAACTTTAATGTCATGATCATCACGTTTGCACGTGACATTCACCTTCAGCATCTAGTGACGTCACCTGATATCGAATTCGGTATATGTGCAGCTCGCAAAATGGCCGTGAGCACGCTATCAGTGTAGCATGTAGTAATGCTTTACACGACACGAATATGATGATTATCATGTTTGGATGTGTCCCATACCTTTGTCGTCTATTCACGTCCCATAATACCAAACTTAGTATAAAACGTTGACGCACGTAACGTTGATGCGCCCACGCTGGGCGCAGCTACGATGCGTTAGCAAAACGCGAACACTCTATTGTCGGACACTAGGCACGACCAGCATCTGCCGGCTAGGCCCAGCGGCACCGTCTAAAAATGCCACATGCTACATTTCGCACCGACGGCGTTACCTAGACAGCACCGCGTCTGCTTAGGTTCGTGACGGAAGGACGCCAGGTGTGCTCAAATGCGCATGCGTCATAGCAACGCACCACGGCGTGCGCCTGCGAGTATATGCCAGCAAGATCGGCGCCTGGCGTGGCATCGCCAGCGTGAGGCGACAAAACGAACGCCGGCGCGCACGCGCGCTGAGTAACGTCCAAGTGTTTTGGCGCCTTGATTGTGGCACGTAATCATGTTATTACATGACACGCATCTCATGAATACCATGTTTGTACCAGTCACATACTTTCATCATCCATTCATGTGACGTAATACCAAATTTGGCATATGTGAAGTTAGCGAAACGGCCGTGAGCGCATCATAAGTGTGGCATGTAGTCATGTCGTTACATGACACCCATATCATGATTATCATGTTTGGACGTATCATTTACTTATGTCATCCATTCACGTCGCGTAATACGAAATTTGGTGTATGTGAAGCTAGCGAAATAACCGTGAGCGCATCATGAGTGTGGCATGTAGTCATGTTATTACATGAGACGCCTCTCGTGATTGTCATGTTTGAACCAGTCATATACCTTCGTCGTCCATTCACGTCCAGTAATACCAAATTTGGTATATGTGAAGCTAGCGAAACGACTACGAGCGTACCATGAGCGTGGCGCGTAGTCACGAATCATGACTTACATAAGATGCATGTCATGATTCCCACGTTAGGGTCTGTTGCTTGTGTTCGCTATGCAGTCGTGTCATACTATGCCAGTTTTGCAACATGTCATGTGAACAAAACTACCGCATGAGCATGAAGGCCTTGAAATATAAATTATGACATTACTGACACACATGTCATTATTGTCGTGTTAAAACTAGTACGTTATGCTCGTCATACCGTCATGTTATGTCATACCGAATTTGGTATTGATACCATTAACGAAACGGCCAGGAGAGCTAAAAGTCGTATGCGGCTAGATAGATAGATAGATAGATAGATACGCTCAAAGTCACCAAAGCTTGCTAAGAAATGCTTCGCATTTAAAAACTGATGCCGCTCATGCATTGATCTTCACGCCCTTCGGCGCACACTGTAAGCAATAAGTTTCCAAGGCAGTCGCAAACCCCAAGCTTTAACTGCGGAGCATTTCTACGACATAGAGCGTATCTATCTATCTATCTATCTATCTATCTATCTATCTATCTATCTATCTATCTATCCCCTTACGTTTAGGTGCTCTCGTGGTCACCCTTTTAACTTGGCGTGAACCAATATTCGCATGAGAGGGTAAGACAGTTTGAAGGATATGACGCGCTGGTCAAGACATGAATAATGTCACAGACCCATCGCGTACGCCACCGAACACTTCCCACACCTGACAGTGGCATAAACTCAGGGGTGGATTGGTACCGCTGGTAAGAGGGTGTGTGCTACAGGTGATTGACGCGTAGTATTTACCCAGGAATGACAAGAACACACATGTCCAATTTTAACGAGCCAGCGTTAGGAAATAACCAACGTTGGTAGCGTCGACCCAATGAAGGCAGTGAATAAATGTCAGGGTCCCAGCTGGAGCATTCTGCGTGGCAATGAACTATTTTACCATAGAGCTACGCTAGGTAAAGGAACTACTTTTTAAATAGACGCTAATCTTCGTGAAACTTCAATAGTGATTGCACGCTGCCTATCCAATTTTCTAAACAATACATATGCACTCCTTTGATACAGTTCTGTCGTCGGGTTAACTTTAATTGTAGTTGGGTGCCACACGCTAAAGTTGATTTATCTAAAAGCATCCGGCGCTACTACCATCCTCGCGAGCACCGGCGCTTCATGTCAGCTTATTGCTTCTTGTGTTGCTAATACTCATGTCTACGTTCACATCATCGCGCAAGGGCAAATTGTTTATACAAACATCTGCAGCTCATCTACGCGTGTGTGTGCGTTAAATATTCGTACATATATATGTAGCTTGATTTGATGACGTGTTGGTATATAAAATTACAAAATTGTTGCCTTCCCTCCACATAACGTCGTTTCCCCGGTAAGAGTAATCTGCCGAATGTTATTCATTGCGATAGGAATCATATGGACACTCTCCGCTGGATTGTGCCGCCGGCGTCGGCGTCGCCGTCACTCACCATATATGTACACGTATCTCTATATATGTATTTGATTGATATGTGAGGTTTGACGTCCTGAAACCACCATATGATTATGAGAGTTGTTGTAATGAAGGGATCCGGAAATTTCGACTACCTGGGGTTCTTTAACGTGCACCCAAATCTGAGCACACGGGCCTCAGAATTTTCGCATCTATCGAAAATGCAGCCGCTGCAGCCGGGATTCGATCCCGCGACCTGCGGGTCAGCATTCGAGTACCTTAGCCACTAGACCACCGTGGCATGAAATTTATATATATGTAAACGCAATAAAAATAGTTGAAGAAAAGACTCTGGTGCGAGGCATCAAACGTGGGACTTCTGCATCTTGAATGCGAGGCGTTGACCACTGAACAACAGAGGATCACTTCCTGCAAAGTTCAAACGGCAACCTATTTATATCTACCATTTAGCGCGGTTGACGGGCATCTCGGGTAGGGGGACTATTGCATTTTTAGTATTATTAGCAATATGGCGCTATGAGCGCGCGTTGCCACATCGTCACGACGAGGTAGCACCCGCTGTCGTATGCCACGCGTACTTTGCCGTAAAGAAGGGAGGGGTGGACACTCCCTTGCACGCCCTTATCTCGTGCTGAAGACTGTACGTCTTGGCTTGCCTCGGGCTTTCCCTGGAACAATTCTGTTGTAGTTACCAGGTGCACAAAGATCACTGCGATCATTGCACAGTCTCCGTTTTAAAAAAGGGCGCACTTTCAGACACAGCGAAGTAGTAACTAAGACGCTTATTCACGTTCATTTGTACTTGTGAACACGTTTCGTGCGTCATTTGTGCGTGCGAAACGCGGGGCGCGTTTTCATTTGCTTGCCATTCTGTGCGTGGCGCCCTAAATTGTGGCTATGACGTTCATTGCTTCACCTTCGAAGCAAAGCTTTCACTTTTTTTCTAGAAAAAGACACAGAGGTGAAGCTGTTAGAAAGCACTTAGATGTACTTAATAATTATTAGCTGATTTATTGCAAGTTTGGCGTGTGTGGGAGCGAATGATGCATGACCAGAGTGTATGTGGTGTTAACGACCACGAACTGCAGACTCGTCTTTTGTAAAGTGCTGAATGGAACCTTGAAACTTCAAAAATTCTTGTTAAGGTTATAGTAACCACTACAGACTCGCACATCCCAAGCTCCCCGTCCGTTTCAACAGACTCGGTACAGTCGGAAAACTTCGTCGGACGGCCAACAAGGCAATTAACGGAGTTATCGTGCGTCCGGTGCAGTGGCAAACACCAGACAACTTGGTGCCAACACCAAAACCCCGCCTGTTTCAAGGGTGTTCAACATTGCCGCCTCGCAATGGTTTCCAAGACAGTTGCGTCTAACGGAAAGAATGGCACAGGCTCCCCCTCCGTGCACAACATAAATGACCTTCCTGAAACACCCCGGACCAGATGAGGGATACACTTTAAGATCGCATTGTACTGCCTGACCAGAACCCATGAAAATCGAAGGTCTTGTGAATGACGTGCCACTAGTGATGGAACTAGACACCGGGGCATGTGTTTCAAAAATAACCGACACGAAAGTTCCGCCCTTGATCGAAGACAGCTATTAGAACATACTACCATATGAATCAAAAGCACTTTTGGAGCGCTGTCAGCCTTGTAGAGAAAAATGTCAGCCACAGTAAATGTTCACGCGCAGCAAGCAACTTTGCTGGTATTAGTCGTGAGCACAGGGTGCTCAACTTTTCCCGGTAGCGAATGAATGAATGCGGTAGGTATTAGTATCTTGAAGCCGTCTGAGGTGACCAAATTTTCGCATCTCCACGAAGTGAATCATGAAGGGGGGGTTGAGCACTGCGGAGGTAATTCACGCACCAACTTTTGCATGTAAATGAGCGATCACGTATGCGGAGAGTATATACAATATTTTCTTGATCCCTATACCCGTTTGTTGGGTTCAGTTCTGCATTCCGTTTTGCCTTCATCGTTATCGGTTTGTGGTCCGTGTAATGCAGAACCAATCATTGGTTCTTGGGATCTTGCTTGAAGATGGCGAAAACGAGGTCCATGTTCATTGGATCTATCCTAGGTAATTGTACAGTGATGAGTCGTCTGGTTATTTCAACCACGTGTACTAGGTCGGACTTGTGTGAGGGCTTGCTGATCAGCTTTCGCTTCACGTGCTCGTCCATGGCTGCGTCGTCAGGTATACGTTTCCTGGAATTCATTGCACCGTCTATTTAGGGGCGAAGCTCCATATAGTGTGGCTTGTGCGTCCCTCGTAGTATGTAACCACCAGTGGCACATACTCGAAATAGGTATAACATTCGACCTTCAAGGTGGTGTCGGTGAGACGTTTCTTCTGTGCGTTGTTCAACAATAAAAAAATATTGCTTAGTGTACATGTTAATGGCTGCTAATGGGGAATGAGAGACAGGAGCATTCGAATTTTAGTCAACGCGCACGCTGCGATCCCCATTAGCAGCCATTGGCATGTACCATGAGCACTATTGGACAAGAAAGTGTTGCTACATTATACTCGCTGGGTGTAACCTCCTTAGTTTTAAAAAGGTTTAGCGAGCGTTGAGCCACATGGCCATGAATACAATGAACTAGTATATACCATGAATGAATTCGAGGTGGTTAAAGGGGGGAAGCAGATATGAAGCGCGAGCCGTAAGAAATTAAAAGCTGAATCCTCCTGTCTCTCATTTCACATTAGCAGCCACTGGCATGTACATTGAGCACTATCTGACAGGAAAAGGTTGCTGCGTTATACTCGCTGGGCGTCACCTCATTTGTTTTAGAAAGGTTTAGCGAGCATTGGGCCGCAGTGCCATGAATACAGTGAACTAGTATATACCATGAACTCAAGGTGGTTGAAGGTGGGAAGTAGACCCGAAGCGCAAGCCGTAAGAAAGTGGGCGTGTGCCACCTCTCGTTTAGTCCTTGGAATGTCCATTGGATGGTGGTGCTTCTATATAGGGAATATATACCATGAAAAGATGCGAGATGGTGGGACTTGGAGTGTTGAATAGATGGACGAACGGACACACAGACAGATGCATGGATGGACGCATGAACGGACGCAGGGGCAGATGCATGAAGGAACGCAGGGACGGGCGCACGAACAGACGCATGGACGATCACACAGACGGACGCATGGACGAACGAATGCTTCGCCCCACTCTATATCTTTCACTCCGTGGATATGTTGCCATTTTTTTAATGATCTATCGGGGCATTGTGCACTTGACTTTTAATTCTACACTGCCCATCGGCGTGCTTGAAACATATCATGTTAAGAAAAGGAGCTGCGGATTGATTATTCGCTGGTTTTCGAGCCTTCACCTCCGTAGTAGCTAGCTCTCGGCGTAGGCATTGAGCGGACGCACGCCGCGGTCTAGCCACCACGGTTGCCACTTTGCTGCGGCTTCCCTAAGTTTCGCCTCCAGGCTAGCTTGTTTTTAGCATCATTGTTGCCTTTCGCGGGTGAGAGTGCGTACACATTCATTTTCAGCATTGGCAGAGAGAAATGTTTGGTCTGGAACGCGCTAATTTATAATCGTTGGCCACAGACAAATTGCCTTACAGGTCTGCAGCGGGTCTGCAGCTTAATGGCGAACAGCATAGTAGCATCTTAGGGGGCTTCCCTACTTCATGAAAGTTACGGTGGGTGTATAGTGGGCTTACATGTATACGCTGTGCCGTGACGACTACACGGTGGGCGTATAGACTTACCTGACATGTCCTGCGCTGGATGACAGACAAATGACAAGCATAGACCATAACATCTCTTAATAACACCATCAAAAGACCCCAAAGACCCGAAAAATAGTACCGTTGAGAAATGGTTGAACAAGCCAAAATTCTTCAAAAGCGTGACCAGTGCGATTTGCTCTTGACTAGAATGTCGAAGAGTAGTAGAATTTTTAGTCTGAAACTTGCTAACTTTTCATCGTCAGCCGCAACACAAATTGCATAAATGCATTACAGATGTACAGCGGGTAATCCGCTTATAATCACAATGAGGAATAACATAGTATTATATTGGGGACTTTCATACTTCATGAAAGTTACCGTAGGCGTATAGTGGATATGTATGCGTGTGCTGTCCCGTGACGACTATACCAACAAAAGAATAAAAAAATACCTGCCTCAAACGATCCGTCATTACTTGCTAATTACTGTTCAAGGCATTGAGAAGAAGTATAAGAGTGTAAGAGGCAGATCAGAAGAAAGAAACACCATTTGGGCAGCTCTTTTTGGGCGCATGACTCAGCCTCTGTAGGGAAATGGGAAGACAGAAGCAAAGATGAGAAAAGGAGATCAGAAAACAAGAGCACGGGAGTTTCTTCTATCACAGATGACGCAGAAAGGGGCTTCTACAGATGGCTGTTTCATCCGGAATTTTCGAGGAAGAGAAGAGCCTTTTCAAACGCTTGGCTCTGGCTGTGGGCGGGAAATAGGAGGTCTCTTTGTGTATTCGCTGTTGGACCCTGATAACGAAGTGTTTTGAGATGTAGCTCACGCAAAGCTGAACAAATGTTCCTCACTTCAATTCAACAGCAAGATGGTACTAGGACAATGAAGAGCTCAGCGTGACTTTCTAAAAATTCACTGGATCGTTTTGTGAAGATTAGCGCGGTGGCTTCTGAGTAAAATTTTCTATATAAGAGGAAAGAAATTTTTGGAAACGTTACTACGAACAATCTTATTGGCGCGTAACGGAAACCACTTTGAGGTTTCAAAACAACGCAACAGCACGTGTGAGGTGTTTTTGTGTTTTGTTTACTTTTATTTAGCATCTGGCGTGATCTCAGGCTGTAACGAGTGACAGCAATAGCACGAAAATAACATGTGTCGCTGTCTCAACAAATGACCTAAAAAGAGGTCCACGTCATAGTTATCTGATAAAATAGGAAGTCAATACACGTCTAGGGAACTCTACAAAGCAGAAATTGATGCTTGTGTTTACTGGCTAGGTGTGGATTGTCACCTAAAAAACTTGAAGGAGACACCAATAAGAATCATTATCATATAGGTTATCATTTCAAGAGAAATGCAAACCCAATAAACGTGTGTACATCTACAGATAACGCTGGGGAAGGCAATTACGTTTCACTGAGCATCAGTGCGCTTTGGGAGTGCATAATTACAAGTTTTTTTTAAGAAAAGAAAAGAAGAATGAAAACCATTGGCCAAATTAAATAGATATAACGGGGTCAAACTCATGATGTGATTCTTATGCTGGTAGTGGAAGTTCTCGTATCAGTTTTACTGTAATTTCGCCATTTGAATCATATTATTCGTTGGGTGGTGGTGGTGGTAATATATTTATTTCTCCGAGAAAAAATTTAAAAAATGAAGGGGACCAGTACAGAGACTGGTTGCGCTATTTCAGAGTTGTCGGTGGGGATCCCTTGGGATATCGCAGCATCCACCGCACGCTGAATGAGCTGGCATTAGTCTTTCGGCTTGGAGACCCGCAATAGGAACTCTCAAGACTCCGGGGTGTTTATGTTGTCTGTGTTAGGTTTCACCATGCCGCTTCCCCTGACACAAATATGTTGCGTGACGCACCACTAACCACGTATACAGACATCCTGCAGTACTACCGTTCAGAATAGGTGCATACCCTTTTGTACACCACAGTTTACCAAGACGCGAGGCCGCCCAAAGGCGTAAACTGCCGACCGGCAGCTTCTCAGAACCCCTCCTTTACAGCAGAAATTTTCCAAAACAGATAGCGTCAAGGTGCAAGCATTGCTAATACTCGGCGTCACTCATACATATGGTGCGGTTGTGCACGCATTATTCGTTGGGGTACCACCTATATGACACCTTTATCTACCTGCCTCACAAAATGTGCTCAAACAAAACGAGAGATGATGAGGTGTACGGTCACTCATTAAATGTACCACGCCGGATAATGACTGCTTCGACAGCTGAAAAAAAACGTGCCATGTTGTGGTAACAATTTAATACATGCACATTGCTGTTAATACTTCTCCTTATTGCAAATACTGAAAACAAACGGGTGGCTACACACGCAAATATTCACAGCTCGCAAACAGTTTATATTACTCTATGGGGCAAGTTGAATCGTCACACACTTTTTTGTTGAGCGTTGAAGGTATTAAAACGACCACCCTTATGAAAAAACGGGTTTCGCATGCACAATTAAGGCAAAAGAATTTCAAAAGGCTACAAACGCATGGTGTTTTATCTTACTTATTATATTTATTTTATATTACTTTCGTCTTGCGTTCTTAAATCAACGTTACATTTGCATTAGGCAGAAAAAATTCGCATCTCTTATGCAGCGTAGCCCGGATTACTCAGCTCACAAGAGAGTAGGTTATCCCCAAGCTTCAAATATATGAAATCTAGAAAAGGATAATATAGTACTCGGCAAACAGAAATCGGTGTTAGCGAAGCTTTGACGAGGCAAGATAGGTAAGCTGTACGCGACGATATATAGGATGCCGGGCGTCTTCGGTAAAAAAGCAACGTCAGAGTAGGTCCGTGCCAGTCCTGCCATTCACGTTTCGAGCAAAGAAACGGAGCGGCGGCTTTAATTTCATGTGTGGATACAAGCGCTGGCTCTCACCACGCCGAACGTCCTCCCGTTGAAGTCCGAGCGCGCACCTAGCAGTCGAAACCTGTTCACACGAACAAGGCTCGTATCGATTGCTTGGCAGGTGGTGATCACGTTGTAGGATGCGATGGCATCCACAGCCGCGAACGCACGTATCGTCATGCTAATGCATGAATGCGTTGCGGGTAACTAGACCTTTCCACCTTAAACTGATTACCGGCAGCTGGCTAGGAGCTGAGAATACGTTGCAGGAAAATGGATTCCGCGCAAAAAGAACACAGAAGGCGAGAGTGGGAAAACGAACGGCGCAACTGATTCCACGCGGGTACCATGAAATTGATGAGACGATGCGTGGAGGGTAACAGGAGCTGGTGCTGCAGTGGTATACCTGGCGTCGCGCACGTGAATACTCACTTATTGATGAAGCGAGCGCGCGCTTTTTCTTATGGAAGCACCTTCTCCTCGGCAAAGGCGTTGACAAAGATAATCACACTAGCAATTTGAAGTGTGCAGCACTTCTGAAGGCGAAAGTCAGATCCAAAATAAATAAATAAATATGGTGAAAAAAGTGAAAGAACAAACATCATCTAGTTTTAGGGGCGAAGCTTTATATAGCGGCACCCGTTCGTCCCTTGTAGCCGTTGTAGTGTGTAACAAGTATAACATTTTGACCTCCAAGGTGGTGCCGGTGAGAACTTTCTTCTGTGCATTGTTCAACAATAAGATAGGGCTCAATGCACATGCCAATAGCTGCTAAGAGAGAATGAGAGACAGGAGTATTCGGCTTTTAGTTAACGCGCACGCTGCAATCCCCATTAGCAGCCATTGACATGTACATTGAGCACTATCTGAGAAGAAAGGTTGCTACGCTGTACTCTCTGGGTGTAACCTCCTTAGTTTTAGAAAGGTTTAGCTAGCGTTGAGCCGCAGTGCCATGAATACAATGAACTAGTATATACCATGAATGAACTCGAGGTGTTTAAAGGTGGGAAGTAGATACGAAGCGCAAGCTGTAAGAAAGTAAAAGCCGAATTCTCCTGCCTCTCATTTCCCATTAGCAGCCATTGGCATGTACATTCAGCACTATCTGACAAGAAAGGGTTGCTACGTTATACTCTCTGGGTGTAAGTAACATCGTTAGATTTAGAAAGGTTTAGCGAGCGGTGAGCTTCAGTGCCATGAATACAATGAACTAGTATGTTCCGTGAATGAACTCGAGGTGGTTAAAGGTGGGAAGTAGATACAAAGAGCAAGCCGTACGAAAGTGTGCGTGTGCCACCTCTCGTTTAGTCCTTAGAATGTCCATTGGATGGCGGTGCTTCTATATAGGGAATATATATGATGAAAAGATACGAAATGGCGGTACTTGGAGTTTTGAATAGAAGGACGAAGGGACACACAGAAAGACGCATGGATGGATGCATGAACGGACGCAGGGGCGGATGCATGGACAAACGCAGGGACGGACGCACGAACAGACGCACGCATGCACGGGTTGATGGACGCATGGACGGTCACACAGACGGACGCATGTACGGACGGAAACAAGAACGCATGGACGGACGAATGCTTCGCCCCACTCTCCATCATTCAGTCCGTGGATATGCTGCCAATTTTTTCTCAACGTGATTTCTGCAGTGTGGCCATGAACTAATGAGCCGGTAAGTGCACGGGATCACAACGTAGCTCTAAGAAATTAAAACAATGCGGTGTATAATGCTCATTTGACCACATGCTGTACGCACCACCCTGTATATATTTTCAACTGTCAGAAAAAAAATGATGCCGTAAGTTACCCAAGAACAGAAATCTTCACGTTCAACTGCAGGTATTCCACAGCTCGTCCAGATCAGAGTTCTTGAAGAGTAAAAATGGAGCGCTTGCCCTGTCATGTAGGCACGCGTATACCAATGTCACTAGGTGGGAAGTTATGTAGTAAGCCTACTACTGCTTTTGGGCAAAAGTGTGTCTGTTTTGGGCAAAAGCGTACGCGTATAGCTTCTCTTGTATCGTGCTACAAGTGCAAAAACACCAAGGGAAGACTGAGTATCAGAGGAGCGAGTTCCTAGCAGTGGTCATGAGACCACGTTAATCCCAAATAACTGCTTTCAAATGGCCACTTTTGTGACAGGGTAGCTGTTTCGGCTCAATCGCTTGTTCCTTGATTTTTAATCACATGACTGCAGTCAAGAACATCAGAACTGATGGGGTGTGCCAGAATAGTAGATCAGATTGTTTTGCGACACAATGAAAATGCAAGCCATCTCTGAAATGGCGTGAGTTCTGTGTGGTGATGGGTGTAACACTCACGCTGGTAGGATCATTGGCTTTCCTGAGTCTCCTTATGGCCACCAGTCTAGGGTGGTTGCTTAACCGTCACAACTCCCAAGTGTGAACGATCTTACAATAAAAGCAGGCACCCAACAAGGGTCGATGCCTACAGTAGGTTGAGTGAAGGCGGGAAAACGTAGATCGTTCATTCATATGATGTTCAATCGTGACACTGACCCCTACTCATCTGCCGGAACCAACTGCAAACAAAAACCACAGTATGTCTGATCAGACTATTGTATTGAATTCTCCATGTCCAACTACTTTCAAATGATCTGCTGAATTTATTTGGCACATCATTTGGTATTAGAGGCATCAGAAGTTTTCTGATCCAGAAGTGTTTTGCTCCACCTCCGTCGTCAGAGGTATTTGAAGCTTTTTGTATACCTCAAAAAGACTCCGACTTGGGGGGGATACTTTTGTATGACAAGACTGCTGGGTCAGATTGTTGATTGAAGTTCTTTACTAGACGTTCTTTCCCAGTGCCTCGGGGCAAGCCCACGTTTGTTCATGTGATGAGGTCGTCGTGTGATGGCATGCCACGTGCCGTCATGGTGCCTTCGCTACGACACCATTAATATCGGGTACCTATGCCATTAAAATAACGTCATCAGTTGATTCATCCGGTAGTGCGGTAAATATGACTAGGTCACGAAGTAAATATCACTCGCCACTATCATTTCTAGCGACATTTTGAAAACTGGTAGGCATCTGGGTTTACACCCGTCTGGTAAGTGTCTCCAGGAAACAGATATATTGGAGAACGTCAGTAGGACGAGTCACTTAGATCTTCTTCTGTTCACTTGGTGACTTGCCGTTGGTGCTTTCACCTCCTATACTTGAGCAGAATTGGGTAATCTAAAGCCTCGTTTCACTTCATCACAGTCGCATGAACCAACGCCAGAGCCGTCAGCAAACACCGTTTTTTTTTTCGCTACTTACGTTTTCAGTGATTTAGGGGAACAGAACGTTCGGTGGTCGAAATTTCTGGAGTACTTCACTGCGGCGTTCCTCATTGTCGTTTTAAATCATGCAACCCCTAAAGTTATAATTTATAGTAAGGTTGTCTACGCGACAACAACGATCCTCATCAGAGAAATCTTTGTGTGAGTCGATTGTAGCTTCTAAGAGCTGAATGTACATAGCTGACAGATCTTCATCGTTCTCTTCGACTACTCTGACTATTTCATTTAAAGTAAACTTGGGCTTACAGTGACTTGAAACGTAATCACTATGGCAAAACACCGACAAGAGTGTAAAACAAAGTAATTAACTTAACCAAAATACCGCACCTAACAGCCGAGCGTGACCAGATGGCAAGACGTAAAATTACACGCGTGTTCGTGAGCAAGTCACGGGTTATTATTTTTCAAATTGTCATGGGAAGTTGCTTAGTGCAACTACTTTTCAGTGAAATTTATTACACGCTATTGCAAAAAAAAGACTACGCAAAATTTCGCTTACACGATGGAGTTAGCATGCCGAAGTACCGAAATTTAGAACCACTATATGCGACTTCAACTGAGTGCTCACCACGTAGTGGGCGCGCCTGGAAATGGCGCTAACAGGGTCAACCTTGAAAGGAGACAAGTTACCACGTGGTCCGCGCGGAGAGAAGCGGCCACATAGTTCCTTTTTTTTGCCACGGCACTCACACGAGCGCGAAAAAAAACGCCAGCGGTTGCGGGTGACTTTACCGTCGTGCATAGTGCCTGGGGCTGCGCGTACTACCCACCCAAAGGTAACGAGCTTGAGAAAAATGCGAATGACATTGACCTTATTCTCGTTACGGACAACGCCTTCCCCACTCGCACCGGTACGTCCACGCAAGGAGACACTACACCGGATCTCTGCTTCGTCAAGAATATCGCCGACGCCCTCTGGTCCAACCTTGCGGCAGATCTCGGAAGCGACCACCTCATATTGGCCGTACACCTCCTTACAGTCAGCAGGAAGACCAAGTCCTACACGTGGGTCCACTGGAACCTGCTTCGTAAGACCAGTGCGTGGACCCGCGTAAGACCCGCGTGAGACGTGGACGGCCCAGCTGAAAGCTGACGTCAACAAGGCAACGAACGCTATCAGTACGGACCTTTCAACCGAAAAGACGGACAGTCGTCTCGCCCAACTACTCGAGGCCAAACAGACTCTACTAGCCCAATTGAAGGTCCAGTGTCTTAATCGGAGGTTACGCAAACGCATATGTCAGCTGACGAAGCCCATAATGAATTACTGCCGTATCCTTTCAAAACAGCAGTGGGACGAAGTTTGTACCTCGGTTGATGGTCAGGTTCGTAATCACAAAACGTCAAACTTACTCAAACACCTCGTCAGTGAAACCAACACCCACACAAATCATTGTTATTTGATCGTGAAGATACTTCATCAAGCTAAATGGACAGTATCACCGGAGAATGTTGTCGAGAGCCTCGTGGAGAAATATCTCCCGCTTCCCACGGGCCCTGGGACCCGTCAACCCTATTACTCTGGTAGCGACAAAACCAAATCAGACGCCGACTATTTTACCGAAGATGTGCGCCGAGCTCTCCATGAGCTCAATGGCCGCTCAGCCCCTGGCCCTGACGGCATCACCAACAGGCTCCTACGCAACCTGGATGATCCCTCCGTCACTTACCTCACCGACACTATCAACGAAATGTGGAAAAAGGGTGAGATACCCGATGCCTGAAAACTAGCTCACACTGTCCTCATCTCCAGAACAAGAAAGGCGCCGAGCCTAGATCACCTACGAATCATATCTCTCACGTTGTGCGTGGGCAACGTGGCTGACTACGTCGTCCTCAACAGGGTTGATCGACACCTCCAAGATAACGACTGCCTCCCGCACCACATGATTGGCTTCCGACCAGGATTACCCACTCAAGACGCCATGTTACTCCTAAAGCATCAAATTCTAGATGGCGGAAACAATTGGGACACTCGTTCAATACTCGGTCTCGATTTAGAAATTGCATTTGATGCTATAACGCACTCATCAATCTTGAAAGCGATTGCAACCCTCGGCATGGGGCATCGATTCTACTACTTTATCCGCTCTTTTCCCACTCGACGCAGAGCCGTCCTCCGCGTGGGAGACTTACCCTCGTATTTACAAACGCTACTTGACTCGATCTTCATCCTTCACTTGAAAGAGTTGAGCACTGTGCCGCTGCTCCGCTGAGAATAACGCTGCGCCACTCAAGAATTACCGCAGATTATCGCTGATATGCAGTGACTTGCCTTGCCTACAGGTGGCGCGCCCTTCGGCTTTCTCAAGTGAAGGTGAAGCATTGAGTGAAGGGACGTTCTTGAATACGGGGGCTAGTGTCTGAAGAAATGGAGCTCGGACAGCGAAGTACTCCTCAGGGATCCGTCCTCTCGCCGACGCTCTTCAACCTTGTGATTATAGGGCAGAAACAACTTTCAAAAATCGACGGGCTAAGCCACACTATCTAAGCGGACGATGTACCACATGGTGCTCCACAGGGTGATGGCTTTATTGAGTCCGCCCTGCAAGACGTCATCGACACCACGGAGTTTTACATGGACCACACCGGTCTCAGGTGCTAACCCGCGAAGTCGGATCTGATGAAATTATTTTGCCCAAACTCCGGGGTGCATAGGCGAGAAAATGGGAAACGCCGGTGGAACGCTATATCAACATCCAAACCAGAGATGGTCGTACAGTCCCCAGGGTAGACACCATCCAGGTCCTCGGCATGATTATCGAGTCACGCGGAACCAACACCCATACCGTACACTAGCTCAGAACTAAGACTGAGAATGCCATACGACTTGTACGTAGGGTAGCCAACTGGCACCATGGCCTCAAGAAGACAGCCTGCTGCATCTTGTAAACGCGTTTGTTTTGTGCCATTTTACCTACGTCGCCGCTATGCACAAATGGTTACGTGCTGAGCGCGATCAACTCTAATGTGCTTATTCGCAAGGAGGTCAAACGAGCCCTTGGCCTCCCTATCACATCTCCAACGCACAAACTACTCAAGCTTGGCGTACTCAATAAGCTAGAAGAGATCGCCTAAGCTCAGGAATGCGTTCAATTGACCCTATTGACCACCACGAAGGTGGGCCGCCATATTCTGCGCAAGCTCGGCTTCTTCTCCTCGACGGCCAGGTATCCCCCAGAATTGACTCTGATTCTCCGTAAAATCCACGACCTTATCACGATCGCTCTTATTCCGCAAAATGTACACCCCGAATACAACAGAGGCAGGCGCCTTGCGCGGGCTACCGCCATTTTCAAGTGCGTAGACATGGAAGCAGACAACAAATCGTTCGTGGACGCCCTTGCCTCTCAAAACAACTGAGTCTTCACCGCGGTCACGTTATCACCCGCGCAGCAGATTCTTAACTCTGCCACAATCCTCACCCAAAACCCCGAAGTAGTGGAGCAAGTAGCTCTAGCTATAGGTATGCTCAACAGCAAACGGGAACTCATCTAAACCGACTCCAGACCAGCCATCAAAACCTTCGAACGTGAAGTCATCACCAACAAGGCGTTATGTATCCTGCGCAGAGCAGACCTGAGTGCCCTGAAGCACCACACTATCATCTGATTCCCCGCCCATCTTAGCCAGGTGCCGGGTGCCCTATCCAACCTCAACGAGATCGTTCATGATGCAACGTGCGCACTTACCGACCACGCCACCACAGGGTATAACCCCATCTAGCTGAGTTAGACAGCAACCGGGATGCACCCAACTTAACAATACACTCTTACCTTGAACGCCGTGTTTTTCTACCCCCCACCAATCCGAAACTTAACAGACTGCGGGCGCTAACCCTGTGCCTATTACAGACAAACACGTACCCTAACCTTGCGACGCTTCACGTTTATTATCCTGATGCATAGGCTAGTGACACATGCCCCTCGTGTGGACATACGGCTACACTCGTACACATGCTCTGGGAGTGTAGGAACATTCTTCCCGACTCTGCCTCAAACAAGAGGGAGAGGTCTCTAGGAGCTCACTTCTCGCCGACCAGCAATGGGCCATTCAGCAAGTCCACGAAGCGGCCACCAGGTACTCCCAGTCGGTCCCTACGTGGGAGACGCCCGCTACGCGCTAACTGCGTCCTGCAGGACTGCAATCAAGTTTTTTCAATCATTTCAAAGACAATTCGAACTTA
The DNA here is from genome assembly GCA_013436015.1 of Rhipicephalus annulatus. Classification (NCBI taxonomy): domain Eukaryota; kingdom Metazoa; phylum Arthropoda; class Arachnida; order Ixodida; family Ixodidae; genus Rhipicephalus; species Rhipicephalus annulatus. The sequence continues at coordinate 171,818 of WOVY01009442.1, forward strand.
TTGAAATGTGTGGAATTGTGTTGAGAAGACGGCAACGTATCATTTTAACACTTCCCGAAGGATGCAGGCAACGCGCGACGGAGAACTGTGCAAATCAGAAATTATTGCAATGGAAAGAAGGTGATGGATACTTAGGTAATTTGTTGTAATCAATTCGCGTTGCAACAACTTTATTCTCCTCCGTGAGTACACCATAATTTAGCGTGTGTGCATTCGAACTTCTGTAAGCGCGGAGTATAGTTTCATTTATATGAGCAAAAGCTTTAGAAAAGTTATTGCGTTACGTGCGTGACTATTTTTCGCATATGCTTGTTTTCTGCGCAAGTCGTAGTGACACTCATTTAAAGTTAAGCTGCTGTAATCTTTCTTCGCGAACATTCTTGATTTAGCATGTGTGTATATACCCGCACACAAAAAAACGTGCGTAGCATGCGTGTATAATGTTTTTGTGTGTATATATAAATAAAATGTCCGCGCATTTGTAGGGTGCGTAGTGTTTGTATATATATATATATATATATATATATATATATATATATATATATATATATATATACTTTGAAAGTCAAATACCGCGAAAACAAACAATCCACTGTAAGGAAGCCCATGCCCTTATTCATTAGAATGCTAAAAACATAGATCGGTGACCGAAATGAAAGGAGCGCTCCTCTACAAATCGAAATTACGACTTGCCCTATTTCATGATAAAGTGGCCTAAAGATATCTCTGTTCTCTAATCAAGCGAATTACATGCGTATTCATCTTTAGACGGGACCACAGAACTCAATGGTATACATATAATCAGCCGCACGAGTCGCAGTGTACATACCTTGAAAACTGTTCAGGCTTTGCCTGTAGTGTCTCTCATAATCAGACGTTTAACCCCGCATATAAATGATCAATCGAAGATTTGCTTGTAGCAGTGTAGCAACGCTGCACCTGAGTGTTATCACCTTTCCAAAAGAACCGCTATACATGAGCAGATTGAGAAAAGTTTTATTTACTTCAAACAAGAGACAAGTACATCACTACTGGTCAATATCATTGCGCATACAAAAGTAGATCTAATTACAATTCAACACATACTACCTGACGAAACATGCTTATTCCCTATAAGCCTCGAGCTCATACAACAGGCACGCTTTCCGGGCAACTTAATAATGATAGCTTGTGCCAAAGAGAAAAAAAGAAAAAGGAAGAGCAGATGCCTTATTCAACCTCGGTTTTGAGGGGCGAAGCTCCTTGTTTAGAAAAAGTTTATTTACAGCATGTACAGAACACAAAGGCTTCATACCATTCCAGTAACGGGGCACATACACTTCGGCACATCTATATTTCACGACTAACATCACTACGTTACAGTGAAGACATTTGCTCTAATATACATGGTTATGTTGGCATACATGGCGAAGCTTCTTGTTTAGAAAAAGTTTATTTACAGCATGTACAGAATACAAAGGCTTCATACCATTCCAGTAACAGAGCACATACACTTCTGCACATCTATATTTCACGACTAACATCACTACGTTACAGTGAAGACATTTGCTCTAATATACATGATTATGTTGGCATACATGTACACAAAAGTTCAATGTGATATCACGAAGCTTCTTATGGCGTGGCTTGGGCGTCCCTCGTAGTATGCAACCACCAGTGGCACATACCCGAAATAGGTATAACATTTGACCTCCAAGGTGGTGCCGGTGAGAGATTTCTTTTGTACGTTGTTTAACAATAAAAAGTAGTGCTCAATGTACATGCCAATGGCTGCTAATGGGGTATGAGAGACAGGAGCATTCAGCTTTTAGTCAACGCGCACGCTGCGATCCCCATTAGCAGCCATTGGCATGTACATTGAGCACTATTGGACAAGAAAGGGTTGCTACATTATACTCGCTGGGTGTGACCTCCTTAGTTTTAGAAAGGTTTAGCGAGCGGTGAGCCGCAGGGCCATGAATACAATGAACTAGTATATACCATGAATGAATTCGAGGTGGTTAAAGGGGGGAGAATTTTTTCTCTTTTTTCTATCACCGTGGCCTGGATCTATAACACTGCGTTCCCTTATTGTAACTGGCCAACAGAGAAGCCAATATGCGTGTTGTGTTTCCCTCTTATTGGGCAGTGGCGTTGAATAGCTCTAACACGCCGCGAGTAGGCTACCTTAGCCTGAATGTTGGCGTACAACCAGTCACGCTCTTTTGGTGGTCACACCGATTTCTTTGGGTCCGCTCTTACCGTTATTTATATACAGCTATCACTGGTATCCATGACCACAGGGGCATATTTAACATTATTCAATCATGGATGTTAGTTGTAGGGATGGAGATATATCACTAAGGGGTCAACGTGGATGCATTTACGAAAAGCGGTGCTTTAGATGTCGAACACCACCAATATTGTATAAGCTCTCTTATATTATTGTACAGTGAGCCGTAAACTACTTCTGTAAGCAGGTGTTTCAACTGTTTAGTCGTCTTATATATAGTCGAAACTGAAACGCAACACACACGCGCGCACGAACACACGCACACACACGCACATACACACACACACACACACACTGAAAGTGAACATACACACGATTAACGCACAAAACAATTGTTTACTGGCGAGTAGGCGAGTTGACGAGAAGTACAGAACTGTTACTTGTTTAATATATCCTTTAGGTGTTTTTTCACCTCTTGAGGTTTTATGTAAACGTATATCTCGTATGTGCTTAATCATGTCCTTAATCGCACTGCACGCTGTTCCTGTATGTTGCCCATATACTGGCGCTAAATATTATTGCCGGTTTTTTGTCTGTCTTTCCTTCGTGTACCGTCGAAGGTATTGTCTTTATGCACTGATCTGACTCGGCCGGCGCCTGAAATCAATTGGGCAAAGTGACTGCCAGTTTCCTGTTACCCACGTACCGTGTCCTCATCGTGTGTGTGTGACGCCGTTACACTAACATTTCCTTTTTGCTCTTTGGCACATTATATAATCCGTCCGCCAATGCCGGTACTGTCACGTCATTTTTATTTCAATAACTATAAGGCGAACAACAACAAAAACCGCTCTGATTAAATACGGGCAGTTTCGCGAAATGTGGTGCTTTTATAGCCTTGTCACCTTTCGCAAATGTGCGTTGGAGATTTGCTTGCACTTGTATTCTGATCAATCACGTTATGTAATATTATAATACGGTGAATAGCTTGCGCCGTCACGCTGGACTTTTTTTGTTTTTTTACCTGCCTTTACTACTGTTATATTACCGCTCCACCCTTCCACTACGTCACTTCAAGGTTGTTTTTACATGCACAGACCCACCACAAAGTGCTTTTTTTAGTCTGCAAAAATGCGTTAATTTTCCAAACTTGACAACTACAGCGTTGTAAAAAGGGAGAAAACGTGAGAGCAATATAGACTAACACAGTATTGTATTTGCATAATGTCGTCTTGACCGTTTGATATTATTACTTTCAAGTTCCCGGGCCGAGTTATCAAAAGTCCTTTTTAAGTGCGAATGCACTTTATAAGCGACCCTTAATCCCCCGTCCGCGGTGCGCCTCCTCTTCTTCCCTAGTAACGGCGCAAAAAGCGGAGAGGAGCGTCTGTACCAGCGGCGCAGTGACCTCACACACCACGTGATTGGGCACGCTCTGCTCCGTGGCTGCGCGCGCCGCGCAGCCACGACTTGCTCGAGATCGGCAAGTCGTCACAGGAACGGATCCATCGCAGGCATCAACCTCGACTGCTATACCTCCAACAACGAGTACAACGAAATCGAATGCGAGCATTGCACGCGTCGTTGAAGATGTTGTGCCGCTTGAAGACAAGGCAGCCCGGCGAAGGGCCCGCCATGCCAAGCGCAAGCGGGCGAAGCGGGCCGCGGACATAAACATCATTATAGTGCGAATTTACTCTCACATATACGCGTGATGCGGCGATGGCGTAGTGGTTGGAGCAACCGCCTCGCATTCAAGAGGTTCGTGGTTTAAATCATAGTGCCGCGCAGTTCCCAACCGGAATAAAAAACAAAAATCCGCGTGTTGATGGAACTGCATTAAGAGGCCTGGGGTGCGGCCTCACCGGTAACCACCGCCGGGAACGCGCTCCCTCACCATAGAAGTATTGGCCACCCTGGTGCAGTATCTGGCCACTACCTCCCACATGCACACGTCAAATAGCTCACGGCTCTCAGTCTCCAGCAACTGCGAAGCAACTGACGACGGCGGCGGTCAGATCTGCAATGCAGCAGAGGTTGCTAAGAATCTCTGGATCCGGACAGCCCGCCATTGGAACCTGAACTTGGCAACGTTTAACGCTAGAACCTTATCTAGTGAGGGAAGTCTAGCTGTACTATTCGAGGAGCTAGCGGGTGTTAAATGGAATATAATAGGGCTCAGTGAGGTTAGGAGGACAGCTGAGGCCTATACGGTGCTACAGAATGGGCACGTCCTTTGCTATCGGGGCTTGGCAGACAGAAGAGAACTGGGAGTGGGGTTCCTAATTCACAGAAACATAGCTGGCAACATAGGGGAATACTATAGCATTAATGAAAGGGTGGTAGATATTGTAATTGAACTGAATAAAAGATACAAGATGAAGGTAGTACAGGCTTACGCGCCTCCATCCAGCCATGATGACGCTTCAGTTGAAAGCTTCCATAAAGACGTGGAATCCGCAATGAGTAAAGTTAAAACACAGTATACTATAGTGATGGGCGACTTTAATGCAAAGGTAGGGAAGAAGCAGGCTGGAGACCAGGCAGTAGGAGATTATGGCATCGGTGCTAGAAACGCCAGAGGAGAGCTACTAGTGGAATTCGCAGAACGCAATAATTTACGGATTTTGAATACCTTCTACCGAAAACGAGAAAACCGCAAGTGGACATGGAGGAGCCCTAATGGCGAAAGTAAGAACGAAATAGACTTTATAATGAGTGCACACCCAGGAATCGTGCAGGATGTGGAAGTGGTTGGCAAGGTACGATGCAGTGACCATAGAATGGTACGGTCTCGAATTCGCCTAGACTTGAAGAAGGAACGACAGAAACTGATACGCAAGAAGCCAATCAATGAGCTAGCACTGAGAGGAAAAGTACAAGAATTCAGAGTGTCGCTGCAGAACAGGTACTCGGCTCTTAGTGAGAAAACCCACCTTAGCGTAGATACAATGAATGACAATCTTACGAGTATCATTACGGAGTGTGCAGTGCAGTTGGAGGCAGGGTAGTTAGACAGGACACTGGCAAGCTTTCCCAGAAAACGAAGAACCTAATTAAGAAGCGTCAAACTATGCAAGTGTCAAGTACAACAGACAAAATAGAACTGGCAGATTTTTTCGAACTTGATTAATAAGCGTAAGGTATCCGATGTAAGAAGGTATAACATGGAGAGAATCGCAGACGCTCTAAAAAATGGTGGAAGGGTCAAAGCACTGAAGAAGAAGCTTGAGATAGGCTGAAATCAGATGTATGCACTAAGGGACAACGAAGTAAAATAACTACCAATATGGATAGGATAGTTAAAATAGCGAAGGAGTTTTACAGAGATCTGTACAGTAGCCGTTACAACCGCGGCCTTAATACTATAAGAACTAGCAGTAACCCAGATGACACCCCACCAGTATTAATAGAAGAAGTCAGAAAAGCTTTGGAGAGCATGCAAAGAGGCAAAGCTGCTGGCGAGGATCAGGTAACATCAGATCTGCTGAAAGATGGAGGACAGATTGTGTTAGAAAAACTAGCCACCCTGTTTACGAGGTGTCTCCTGGCGGGAAGAGTACCAGAGTCTTGGAAGAACGCTAACATCATCCTAATACATAAGAAAGGAGATGTCAAGGACTTGAAGAATTACAGGCCGATCAGCTTGCTCTCTGTGGTATACAAGCTATTTACAAAGGTAATTGCTAACAAAGTAAAGAAAATATTAGAGTTCAATCAACCAAAGGAACAAGCAGGATTTCGAACAGGCTACTCAACAATTGACCACATTCATACTATCAATCAGGTAATAGAGAAAGGCTCCGAGTATAACCAACCTCTATACATAGCCTTCACAGATTACGAGAAGGCGTTTGATTCAGTAGAAATATCAGCCGTCATGCAGACACTGTGGAATCAGGGCGTAGATGAAGTATATATAAACATTCTGAAAGAAATCGACAGGGGATCAACTGCTACCATAGTGCTTCATAAAGAAAGCAACAGAATACCAATCAAGAAGCGTGTAAAGCAGGGGGACACAATCTCCCCAATGCTATTTACCGCGTGCTTACAGGAGGTTTTCAGAAGCCTAGAAAGGGAACTGTTAGGGATAAGAGTTAATGGAGAATACCTTAATAATTTGCGCTTCGCCGATGACATTGCATTACTGAGTAACTCAGGGGACGAATTGCAACTCATGATTACGGAGTTAGACAGGGAGAGCAGAAGGGTGGGTCTTAACAATAATCTGCAGAAAACGAAAGTAATGTACAACAACCTCGGAAAGGAACAGCACTTCGAGATAGGTAATAGTGCGCTTGAAGTTGTAAAATACTTTGGTTACTTTGGGCAGGTAATAACCGCAGAGCCGGAGCATGAGATTGAAGTAACTAGAAGAATAAAAATGGGGTGGAGCACATTTGGCAAGTACTCTCAAATTATGACAGGTAGATTGCCACTATCCCTCAAGATGAAGGTATATAACAGCTGTATCTTGCCGGTACTTAGCTACGGAGCAGAAACCTGGAGACTTACAAAGAGGGTTCAGCTTAAATTGAGGACGACGCAGCGAGCAATGGAAAGAAAAATGGTAGGTGTAACCTTAAGAGACAAGAAGAGAGCAGAGTGGATTAGGGGACAAACGGGGGTTAAGGATATCCTAGTTCAAATAAAGTAGAGGAAATGGACATGGGCCGGGCATGTAGCGCGTAGACAGGATAACCGCTGGTCATTAAGGGTAACTAACTGGATTCCCAGAGAAGAGAAGCGGGTTAGGGGGAGACAGAAAGTTAGGTGGGCAGATGAGATTAAGAAGTTTGCGGGTATAAATTGGCAGCAGCAAGCACAGGACCGGGTTAACTGGTGGAACATGGTAGAGGCCTTTGTCCGGCAGTGGACGTAGTCAGGCTGATGATGATGAAAGGGGGGAAGCAGATACGAAGCGCAAGCCGTAAGAAATTAAAGCTGAATCCTGCTGTCTCTCATTTCACATTAGTAGCCACTGGCATGTACATTGAGCACTATCTGACAGGAAAAGATTGCTACGTTATACTCGCTTGGCGTAACCTCCGTGGTATTAGAAAGGTTTAGCGAGCATTGGGCCGCAGTGCCATGAATACAGTGAACTAGTATATACCATGAACTCAAGGTGGTTGAAGGTGGGAAGTAGACCCGAAGCGCAAGCCGTAAGAAAGTGTGCGTGTGCCACCGCTCGTTTAGTCCTTGGAATGTCCACTGAATGGCGGTGCTTCTATATGGGGAATATAAGATAAAAATATGCGAGATGGTGGGACTTGGAGTGTTGAATAGATGGACGAACGGACACACAGACAGATGCATAGATGGACGCATGAACGGACGCAGGGGCGGATGCATGAACGAACGCAGGGACGGGCGCACGAACAGACGCATGGACGGTCACACAGACGGACGCATGGACGGACGAATGCTTCGCCCCACTCTCCATCATTCACTCCGGGGATATGCTGCCATTTTTTTAGGCAGCTTCTTAAACCTGAGTTAGGTGTGATGCTCCTCGGCGAAGAAGCTCCATGTTTGCGCGCATAGCGCAAGTATTTCAGTCATGTCGCCAGCTACACTTGACAAAGCAAAGGGATACGACGCCAAAATTAAGAAACTTCATCACGGCGCGAAGTTAAAGGGCCACGTTGACCCTGTTAAGCGTAGCCATCTTGTTTTTTTTTACCAGCGTATTAGCACACGGGGCCTTTCAAAGAGTTGGAAATTTTGCGCCTGTGTTAGCAGTTCCTCAATAAACATAAAAAAGTTCTCCCAAATGGTGTATGTTCAGGGTATCTTTAGATATAGCAAGGTGTATTTTTGTGACTTTGGCGGGATTTTTTTAAGCCACATAAATAATGGAAAAGCTTGGTAGATATAAGCGTGACTATATGGTCACGCTGGTGCCTTGAGAAAGTTAGTTTTTTGCTTGCCTGTATTAAGTGCGTAGCTGTAGAACTAGCATGTTTTAGGCCAATTTTTCTTTAGTTTCTGGTTGTGAAGTCATTGTTGGTAATATATAACAGGCAGTGTTATTTTGTCTGATAGACGTAAAGGCAAAGCTGAAGTATATTTGCTATCATGCCACCCCCACAGACACACACAGATACATACATACATACATACATACATACATACATACATACATACATACATACATACATACATACATACATATATACATACATGCATACATACATACATACACTGGTGCGGCCGGTGATTTCTTCAGACTCGGAACGTATGAGTTTCCACATGCGCTTTTCCAGCTGACCCTCTGATCCAACACGAAGTGATAATGCTTGCGTGGGACAGTATACCTTCTCACAGCTAAATGGTGCTTCCGGTTTTGACAATAAATAGTGACTATGAGCAATCTTGTAGTGCTCTTATTATTAGTTACCCGTGTATAAAGAGTGCAGCTCACTAACACATTCTAGTTGTGCTTACCGCATCTGGGTGCAAAGTTCCCGTTTTCCTGTAATGAGCTTCTTACCTTTGCCATGCAGTCCTCTATTTTGGGGCCAAATAACTTCTCAGAAAATCCCAATGTTGCATCGCAATGGGAACATCGTGATTCGCCAGCAGCCTTTTACGGTAGTCCTTGACGTGGTGCGCGCCAGCTGCTCCCTAGAGTATGGTACGGTCACTTTCAAGATTCAGCCGAATCTGTATGCACAATTGGGGAGTTCATGGTTGTTTGGTTTTCGTAAGCAGTGTTTGCAGTGAAGTTATGCTTTGCCCTACTTTAGTTACGTTTCCTTAAACTTCTCGCATTGTTTACGACGGAACGAGCCATGCAGTAGGGCTTTGCGGGAATGTAAAGGGGCCAGAAAATTATTCATGAAAGCAGTAGAGATTCCCTGTTTGCGGGTAATTGTACAGTGAACTCCGTACCAGAAGTGCGTAGAATAAACTCTAGGAGGATCGGGCGGGTAAGTGTCGCGTTCGGCGTATCTGCTCTTTAAAGTTGAGCGCAGTCCAAACGGAGCATCGGGGTGGTGTCCGTTCTCATAGATATGCCGACAAATACGAACAATTTGCCTGCCTACAGTGGTCATTAGCTTTGCATTAGGGGCTCTTGCACAGCTCTGTATTGCTGCCAGATACGGCCACATACAGGAGGAAACTTCTTCGTAACGCCGAAATATCGTTTGTGAAGTAAATTTGAACGTTGTGATTTTGAGGAGCCATTCCGCAATAGAGCAGTTATCTACTCTATATTCAGCTCAATGGGCAAGAAATGTACGAACTGTGATAATGAGCAGCCACTAATGTTCTCCCGCATAACTAGCTTAATTATACACTTAAAAGATAATGCACAACAAAGGTATTGCAAATGGTACCGATATTATTGGTACTTTAGATATATAACACTTTAGTATTTTAGCGCGTATTTTAAGTAAAATTTTACGAATGCGCGAAGGCGCATAAAGGAACCTCCGACATCTAAGCACTCCTATTAGTTCACACAATTTGAGGCAAATTTGGTATTGCGAGAGGCGTACGAAAAAAAAAATAACCAAGATGACCTCAGTTGTACGAAAGTTGGGCGAAGCATGTCATTATCTGACTTGATCGTTATGCTAGCTATCAGTGTGGACTTGTTCCGGAGATTCACTGGTGCATCTGTCCCCTGCAATACCCAAAGCACTTGTCATTCCAGATGCACTATATCTGGAAAGTGTTCCCTTTTCGTGCTTTTTCATGCGGCTGCGTGATCACCACTCACGTTCCAGTAAACGCGGTGCTCAAGATGGTCTCTCGCATTAAGACCCCGTTTTTAAAATAACGAGCTTCTTCCTGGCGTGGAACAATTATCGAACCTTCTGGTATATCGTACGCTAGGCTGTGATGCTCCACTTTCTCTCCTTTTTTTCTTCTTTGTTACAGCAAAAAAAGACATTTACTGAGGCATCAGAGCCTAAAGATTGGCGTTAACCTAATTTATGACCCGCTTCTCAGCGTTAGGAAAAAGGCGAGAATGAAAAAGAGAGAAGAGAAAATATTCTTGATGAAGGAGAAGGGGTCCATGAAGTTGTGCCTTGAATGTTATAGAGCAATAGCAGTCTTATTTATTTATGCCTCACACAAAAGTTTTTCAGCGCTTTCAGAATATTGCACTGAAAATGAGGTGGTGGGTCTTAAACGAACTGTTTCTGATATCTGTTGCTTCATAAATATCAACAAGAAGGTAGCTATGCATTTTCCTTGTAGAGCGTATCACGGTCAGATGACCAGCGGGTATTCAGTGGTCTCAGGGTTGCCACACACCTTCAAGTTGGGAATGTCTGTAGGGCCTATATCAAGTTGCGAAGGAACAGTGAATGGCAAACCTAGACGTAATCTACGCATAGTGCGTGTACTGTGTCTTTTCATGGTTGGCGGTACTCCACCGTGAATTGCTGGATTGAGTTTGTGAATATGGCTCTAACAATACTTTTTTAAAGGCCAATATGCTCCAGTAGTGCCATAGTAAACGGTTGAGTCATTTTCACTAAGCACCACATGCTAATTAAACATTGCAAACGCCCACCAGAGCACCAAGGCATTCAACTAGGACAAAACCACTACGCATGCTTAGAACCCACTTAAAATGCGAACGCGATCACCCAAGTAAATGCAGAGAGGAATGCAATGACGGTCGGAGTTCTCGCGAAATTGTAAAGGCAGGGTGTGAGAAGGGCTAGAGTTCCCACTTGCTCCACTAATGTATTGCATCGGGATAAAACAATGGACAATCTCCCTGAAGGGAACGCTGATGAGATGCGAAGCAGCAGCGGAGCGCACAGCGTTGTCCCGGTTTAAACGGTTGTCGACAAGGGTGCTGGAAGCATGGTTTGAAGCTAAAATCGGTGTAGTGTCTACTCCAGTAATTGTTCGTTTGAAACGCAAGCACACAGGAGGCGGTTGGATTCCGTGTAAGTTTCATAACAGATAAAAGAGCCGAAAGAGCGTACCCTTTGGCAGCGCTAGCACCGTTGAAATTTGGAGGGCTTTGCACCAGCTGTCAATTAGGTTCAATACTGGTCCTATTAGTTGATATAACATATGTCATTTCGCTCCTCTGTTGCATTATTAGTAAGTAATTGTTACTGGTGGCTCGATAACTACGTGTGGATGCAAATAAACGCGATATTCGTCCGGTTGATGTAACTGCTATTTAAAAAAAAGTGTTTCAATGAAGAGCAGTGATAAAACATGCCTAAAAGACTTGTGAAATATTGAAATGTGTGAGCCTCAGGAAGGGAACGTTGCAAGCTTTGCTCTTTTATTGGTTTTGGCGAATCTCATCATATACCTGGTCCAGCCTCTGGCATATGCATGGAGGCGAAATGGTAAAGGTCCGCTTACTTTGTGATTTCAGGGTGAGTTTCAGAGCTAGATAGTTGTGAATTCCGGAACCCTCGGCTACGGCCTCCCTTATAATCCTATGGTGGTTTCTGACCCTGAAACCTCAAGTAATATTGTGAAAAACCTCAAACTTTTTACTGAAAGACCAGATTCTTTGTAAGAGAAAGCTAAAGCTGATAAGAAACCCTAAACTAAAAGAAATGATAAAGTTTTCAACGTAATGTAAACACTCCAGATGACTAAGAGAAACAATGCAAGCAAACGGAAACGATGCAGAAGTTAAATTTAGCTCCGTGTTTTGAGTCAAGCTAAAAACTATTCACGCGTTGTTTACGTTTGAAATTGGCAGCCATTTGTTTTGTCTCGAATGCGAAGGTAATTTTGTTAGGTGTTGGCAAAGTGCGTAGTTTGGTTTTAACGCGCAAAAAGCATTTCCCTCGTAAGCTCACTGTGGTGTCACAATGGATCGCGCAAAGGCTGGACGGACCGTAAAAGGCCGTAAAGTTTTTTTTTCAAAAAGTCAAATGTAAATATGCTTCACGTATGCTTTTCGTGGAATTTCCGTCGAGAAATTTGACCATCTTGTAATAATAAAATTGACCTTTTTTGCGTGAACGTTATTGCGTTAGTTGAACATTTTGTGATCGTGTGTAAACAAAGACGTGTTTAAGCGTGTGAGGTGACATAAAAGGCCACCCATCTTGTATACCGAATTGTGAGCTTGCTGTGTTGAATTTAGTCATGAACGCTAACATCCGGAACCCAAGCTTTGAGGCTGTAATAAAAACGTTGCTTTGACAATGAATGCATGGTGTTTTTTTTTAAAACTCGCCAAGTAGCAGAACGTATTCCGCAATTCTTGTGTATGCATTGCAAATGCGTTTTTTTCCGAATGAAACGTCCAGACGGCCGACATATGCACGAAGTATACAGTTCGTGCATGAATTTATACTTATGGCCCCACCGCGGTGGTCTAGTGGCTAAGGTACTCGGCTGCTGACCCGTAGGTCGCGGGTTCGATTCCCGGCTGCGGCGGCTGCATTTCCGATGGAGGCGGAAATGTTGTAGGCCCGTGTACTCAGATTTGGGTGCACGTTAAAGAACCCCAGGTGGTCAAAATTTCCGGAGCCCTCCACTACGGCGTCTCTCATAATCAAATGGTGGTTTTGGGACGTTAAACCCCACAAATCAATCAATCAATCAATTTATACTTATGCTCCAGCTGTGGCGGCTGTATTTCCATTGAAGGCGGAAATGTTGTAGGCCCGTGTACTCTGATTTGGGTGAACGTTAAAGAATACATGGTGGCCGAAATTTTCAAAGATCTTCACCACAGCGTCTCTCATAATCATATAGAGGTTTTGGAACGTTAAGCCCCACATATCTATCTATCAATTAATACTTGTGCGATGGGTTTTCAATTTAAATATAAAAAAGGGCTTTAATAGGCTCAAGAACGTTGTATGTGACAAAGTATTCTTTATAACATTCTCCTGTCAGTCGTTCTATTTTATAGATCATTCAATAAAAAACCATGAAAACTAATTCATTTGTTTAGATTGAAAGTTTTCAAAAATATTCTTGAGGTTGCGGTTATGTACTATTTGACATCTAAATATGAAACTAAAATATTATCATGCATTATACACAGCAATAATAATCGAAACAGGTTAACAATATTGTTTCATTATTTTAAATGGTACATAGCCAATCAGTATGCATGCAGGACGCAACAATACATAGCGGTAAATGAAGTGTTACTGCAAATTTTTAGCAAACATCTATGGTAGTCGCATTCTCTGAAGCCATTCATATGATTCGCCTTGGTTTCTCACATAATTTCTAACAGTAAGCTTCTTTTTTTAAATCAAGGATGAAAAGCTGTGAAGAAAAGAAGAGAAATAATTGTCCACACTTTTTGCATTTGTTTTACTCAATAGAAATCGGTACCCTTGTTTCATAAACAGTGCTGATGCTTTTTATATTAACTAGTTTCAATCTTGTTTTACGTAGAAAGAATTGCGTTAGCCTTATCACGAACAACAACCAACTTAGACAATCCATATTCCTTAAATAAATACGTGAACAAAAAAAAGCTTCTTTCTCTTGCTCATTGGTTTTCAAGATCACCTGTTGCTGCCCTTCCGCGAAAAAAAGAAACACTTGACCAGTTTCAAAAATAATGTGGTAATAAAGGTATATTATTCCTATTACAATGTTGAATGGTAGTAATAGTAATTTTTTCATTACTTTTATAGCACCGCGCTTTTTCCGAAATGCTCCAATTGCATATATTTAGCATATGCTCAGGAGATGTGTTTATTTACCGGAACCACGTCCAGAATGCTCTGAATAGAACTTTCAATCCATTCTCAGAGCCCGGTTCGCCTACATCAACTCAAGGCTGTTGAAACCATAGAATTTACTCATTATAAACTAAAGAAAACTCTGGCGCTAGTGCCAATGGAAGCTGCAACGCACGGCGCTTCAGCGTACAATGAAATGATGGGTAGTACACGGATTTGTCTAATCTTTGTAATTCTGCCTTCGCTTGTGTTCGCTTGGCTTGGAGATTTTTTGTCACGAAACAAAAATCAGCAAATGTTCAGCGGCTGCGCTGCACCATCATAATGTTTTAAGCTTACTATTTTGAATCAGGTAACGAAGTTCAAAAGAGTTCGTTGTTTCTTCGGAAACGAAATATAACCAGCAATAAACAAAGTCACAAGTGTGACTTGTCACCCGCGAGTACGAAAATTAAGCAAATCCGTGTACTACCCACAATTCTAGTGGTCGCTGAAGGACCGCAGCGCGAGTCCCCCTATAGTTAAATTCAGGAAACTCTGCGGTCCAGAAGGCCCTCGACGTGGTGGTGATGCTGAGCTTACCCGTCCCTTAGGAGCAACCCGTGACGCCTGCCCTTTACAACAGGGTTGGATTCCTTCAGAACCGAACATCAATGTAATTTAAATGTATCTCTGCATTCACATGTGCATCATGTTTGCTCGTTTACTTCTGCCAAAGAAACGCAGCCTAGCGTATCATTCAAGACTTCTCTTTTAGGGGCCAATTGTCGCTGAGTTTTAGCCACGCAATTTTTATGCTCTGTATACCAAGCCATAAGCGTCTGAAGTTAAATAGCTAAAGTGAATCACACCAGATCTAAGCATCATGGACTCAGTTTGCTTTCGAATTGTGCATACTGGAAGCCGTGATATCATGTGTTGGTTTGCTCCTATTTCTTACATGTACGAAATATCCCCACAGCTTGGTCTTTTTTTTTTGTTTCATTTTCGTTCATTTAACCATAAAATACATTTTGGAATTGTTGCTGGCCTGAATACGTCACAAATTCGTTTCTTACGACCAAGTTTACAGAAAAAAAATGAACCAACAGTAGGGAACCGATAATAAACATTAGCGTAGACCTTGTTTCTGTAAGAACACGAATAAAACACCAAGAACGAGGCTCTCAATGACCACCCAACAATAATAGGAAACAAATCACTGATCAACGATCATCTTCCCGTATTTGTAGCTCTAGCCGTAAATATTCTTCGCCATAACGCGTGTCACTTCACTTCAACCTTCAATTAGAAAACTTCATCAAGGCTATTCACGGCACTGACTGGACTTCCATGGGCAGCTTGCAAAATCTCAAGAAAGCACTAGACAATTTCTGCTTCATGTTTCTTAAAGCTGTGTATGCAAATACTAAAACAGCTGATGCAATAAAATATTCAAGTTTCACTGCAATCCCTGGTTAACTCAAGGCTTATTAACGAGTATGTGAGAAGAAAGATAACATTTACAGAAAAACTAGAACTGCTATTTAATATCAATCAGAGGCGTAGGTATAAAAAATATAGTAACGTATTGAATAATCTAGTCAAGCAATCAAAATGGCTTTTCTATGAAAAAGAACTTTGTAAGGCAAAAAATGACCCAGAAAAAAAATGGTAAGAACTTAGGTATGATCAGCAAATCTTCAATGAGTCATCTGACATAGCTGAGTCTTTTACGGAATACTTATACGAAATCTATGAGGACAGGCCCACAGCATTTTCATACCACCTTACCCGCTGTCGCCATTATATATTCTTTTTCCTGAAACTACTGATGAAGTCTATTCTTCAATCCTGAGTCTAAAAACTGTAATGATAGGCTAAACAATACATCAGCGTTTCATTTGAAGCTTGTTGCTCCAGATATTTCAGAAGTAGTCATTTATTGCGATTAGGTCATTTTTGAACTTCACACATTTCCGAGCACACTTAAAAAAGTTAAGTTGATCCCAGTACGCAAAAAGTTGAAGCGACAAATGTCCAAAGTTATCGTCCTATTTCTATTTTGTCCTCCACCAGCAAACTTATTTAAAAATATATTTTTGAAACGTATTAACAAGTACCTCAACGAATTTAAGTTGCTAAAGCCTTCTCAATTTGCTTTCCGTGCCGGTAGTTCTACAAATTTAGAATGGCTATCATTAACCAATTTCTTGAAATTTTCCATAGACAATGGTAATTTTGCAGGGTCACCTTTCCTAAATTTCATGAAAGCCTTTGACACCATCAGTCATAATATTTTATTTAGCAAATTAGAATCCTTGGGCGTCATTGCGCCATCCTAATGTTCATAAAAAATTACCTACTTGATCGCGAACAATCAGTGTGCGTAAGGGGCGTTATTTCTAGCGTTACATTATTTATATCAAGGCGTACCTCAGGGTTCTATTCTTGGGCCCTTATGGTTTTGTACCCATATAATTGATTTGCTAAAATGAGGCAAACGTAAAAGACGAAGAAGTTCTCTTGCATCCGCTGTGCTAGGCCAGTTCCTATTTTTTCGATATTCTTCTCCATCTGACAGTCTCTATCATTTTCCTGGGCTTCGCACTCCACCCGAAACGACCTGGAGGCTCCCGTCTATCTGGAGAAACACGTGAAGCGGACTTCTAGGCGCGCTGCGCCGTACCCACCACGACACGGAACATTATCGCCAGACGCACTCGATGCCGCATCTGTGGAAGAGGTGGTGAGCTCTACTTCAGCAGCCCCTGTGGAGGGAACTACAGACCACAACCCCGTAAAGAAACGATGGCACGATGAGCAGGACAGCTCCAATCCGTCGGAGTAATTGGGAGAGGATATGGAACAAGCGCCTTTCACGGTTGTGTCCTACAAGAAAAAAAAGAGGCACTGGTGTTCCTGCCGTCTTTCGACCTACCGTGGGAGACGGAAGCTTATGGAAGGTCAATCCCAACACTGTGGCATCAGCGTCGATCTGTCAGCCCAAGAGAAAGTTTTCAACCATTGCCTCAACAAGGAAGGAAGCTTAGTGGTTACAGTGTCAACCCTACCGCTGCAAATCGTTTGCTCACTGTGACTGAACTGGTTAGCGTAGCTGTAGAAGCCCGAGTTCCATACTCATGCATACATAATGAACTACGAAAAAATACAAGATGTCCCTCTGAACTACTCAAATGAAGAACTACAAGGATATCTACGGGATCAAGGAGTCGTTTCATCCAGGAGTCTCACCATCTTCACACCCGAACAGGAAAGAAAAGTCAAAGAGTTAAGTCGTCAATCTGTCATTTTGGAATTTAGCAAGGATTAACCGCTACCTAAAAAAGTTACGCTTGGCTAGTTACCCGATTGCCGAATACGTTGGGGCAGCTACACAGTGTTACATGTGTCAAAGATGTGGTCACATATCGAGACACGGCACAGGCACGATGCGCTGCAAAGTGTGTGCTGGGCCTCACTCACATAAGGAATGCTCGTCAAGAGCACAACCTAAATGTGCAAACTGCAGTGGCCCACACCCTGCCTCATATGGAGGATGCATAAAAAAGAAGGAAATAAGGCTGATACACTCGCACGCACGTTAGAGCAAGCACAAGGGAAACCGCTCAACCCTGATGTAGTATTCACGAGCACGAAGGACGTCTCATAGGAACAATCACCACAAAGCCAAAAGACATCTGCTAACATGTACGCAGATGGTACTAAAGAAAGAAACGTCGGAAATCCATGGGCTTGTCCTCTTCATCAAACTCATCGCAATGTACCTCTAAAGACCCACCAAGCCAGCACTACCATCACCAGTCTCAGTCACCGCAACACGACAAGGAGATCTGCGAGAGACAGCAACATGGAAACACCGATCAAGATGTCACACGCATACTGATTCCTATATTGTTTGCAGCCCTCAAAGCCCTTGTCCGCGCAAATGCCTCGTTAAGAAGTCTTCCAGAGCGATCCTTGCAATGGAGTCTCTGGTGTCGACGTCCTACGCACCGCCGGCGTGCATACCCTCACAGTAGCAATCATGGCTACGCTAACGACATCGCCATCTTAACTGACAATACATAAAATATTTAGCACATGTGCCATATTCCAGCGGAACGTTCGCCGGCTTCGCTCAAAGTTTTCGGATTTCCGACAGCTGGTGCGAGCTTACCAATTCCCTTTCACGGTCATCTCTGAATCACGAGTCGGACCACATTTCAGAATGAAAGGGCATAATTTTCATCATTCAAAACAACTTGGCCATATCAGCAGATTACTCATGGGCATTCGCAGAGATATTCCGAACTCCGAGATCGACATCCCACCTCACAACGACAATGAATATGAGTGCGCCACCACAGCAATCGGTAAACAAGAATACACACTCATTGGAGTATACCTGGAACCAGGCAAGCCTTTTGATGCTCCAAGCTTTTAAAATTTGATTTGAAGAACACCTTCTACACACATCATTTGTGGAGACTTCAAAGTCTACAATGACATTTGAGTGAGCTCACACACTTGTGCGCGAGGAGCCAAGCTCGCAGAACTACTCTCAAAACATTTCATTGAACCTCTGAATGAAGGTAGTATCACATACCTACGAGGCTTTTCGACTACGAGTAGCATCGATGTCACCTTCGCATTAAGTTCAGTTGCCCGTAACTTTCACTGGTGCACCGACTTGAAAACACGGGGAAGTGATCACTACCCAAACATGATGTCAGCTGTTGGTGCGAAAATGTCATCAAAAAAATTAATTACTCAAGGCAAATACAATATTTTACCTATCTACGGTCACTGCCATGCCAAGCACTTCCACATCATGCACGATGCCTGGGTGTGCACTCAGTATAAAGTTTATTTCATTCTTCCTTTCTTCCATTCGCCAGTAGGACCTACTCATGTCCACTTGTTGCTCACTCTTTTCCGGTAGAATGTATTCCATATCTGCAATTTATTGCGTTCTGCGAATTCTTCTATTAACTGCCATCTGGAATTTCTAGTAACGATGTCATATCATCCTACTGCCTGTTCTTCAGCGTGCTTCTTCAAAACCTTGACATTAAAGTATCCTGCGCTCTTCGGTGAGATAGATAGATAGATAGATAGATAGATAGATAGATAGATAGATAGTTAGATAGATAGATAGATAGATAGATAGATAGATAGATAGATAGATAGATAGATAGATAGATAGATAGATAGATAGATAGATAGATAGATAGATAGATAGATAGATAGATAGATAGGCAGGCTTCAAGTCATTGAAGTTTACTAAGAAATGCTTCGCATTTAAAAGACGCAACGCCGTCAGCCTCAACCAAAGAGGACGACGAATTGGACGCTCGGGAACGGCATGTGTGGGCATGAAGATTTGAAACCACTAAGATGTCCCAACGGAGATTTAGGAGAGCCCCAGGAGAAAAACAGTGAAGCCAGGCAGGCGTGGCTGAGTCGAGACCAAGTGGAGAAGGTGGCAAGGAAGCGCGGGAGGTGCCCAGCAGATCTACTGCATCAAAGTCACTGTGAGCTCCCACCTGAACAAGGAGCTTCTTCTCGTTGCCCGACGTGGGCCAGGCTTGTTATGGCCTTCTGTCATTGGCCAAGAAACGTCTCTGGCTTTATGTGTGAGCTGCGGCTGTCGAATGCCGGAAGGTCACTGATCTCAACTAGACTACGCTTCTTTCTATGCCAGTCTACAACATGAGCTTCTCAACAGCATCATCGCCGCCACCGTTTGCGTGAGTGCGTCCATGCCTTGGCAGCAGAGCCTCCGCTTCAAGCACCGCGTCCCGCTATGTTGTGATAAGGGCTATTTTCCACTGAACATTTTTTCTATGCATTATTCTCGTCTTAAGCCATTTCTTCTTCCTCTTAACCATGCATGTTCAAGTTTTACATGCAGTATTCTTTATTTATTTATTTAATTATTTATTTATACTGTCAACCCTCACTTGAGGGTCATTACAGGAAGGGAAGCATAGGATATGGAAAGTAAATACAGACATTGATATTTTCAGCAACTTTGAACAATAACCCAATAGCATATTCATTGCTCGGCAAAGTAAACATCAAGAGCACATTCAAATTTTTTAACGTCAGAATTTTCAACAATATGTCGCGGCAATTTGTTCCACGCTTCTATAACATCAGGGAAAAAAGATTTGTGAAAGACGTCCGTGCGAGCACCGAAGGGGCGAACTGCCGCGTCATGATTGATCCGGCTGCTGAGCTTATGCGGGGGGGTGTACGTAAATTGTTCTATCTATTTTTATTTGACCATGCAATATCTGAAAAAATACTTTTAGGCGCTGCTTTTGTCGTCTAATTTCTAGAGATTCCAAACCACTCAGTTTTAACATCTCGGCAACCGAATCAGTCCTTTTATACTTCGAACATATAAATCGCACGGAATGTCTCTGAATTCGTTCCAGTTTATCTATTAAATCCTTTTGGTGGGGGCTCCAGGCAGCACAAGCATATTCTAAAACAGGGCGCACAAATGTTTTATATGCAAGCAGCTTGACGTCTTTCGTAGCATTCTGTAATTTAGCACGCAAGAAACGCAGTTTTCTGTAAGAGGCACAGCATACATTCTCGACATGTGCACGCCATTTTAAATCATTCGTAATATGCACTCCCAAATATTTAAATGCACACACCTGCGGTAAATAATTAGGTCCAATGCTGTACGTAAATGGTAAAACGTGTTTCTTGGTAGTTATATGCGTATATGTTGTCTTAGAATAATTTATTTTCATCTCCCATTTATCGCACCATGTTTGAAAATCATCAAGACAATCATTAATTACAATTTGGTCATTCGCACACGTCACTAGGGCATATATTAAACAATCATCAGCAAACAATTTAATTTTTACAGGAGGGTTAACAATGTCAACAACATCATTTATATACACCAAGAACAGCAATGGGCCCAACACGGAGCCTTGGGGCACACCGGAATAAACATCAAGTGATTCAGACTCAAACCCATCAATTCGTACCAACTGCTTGCGGTTCGTTAAGTATGCCTCAATCCACTTCAGGATATTTTCGTTTAGGCCTGTTTGTTTGAGCTTGAAGGGCAATTTATGGTGGGAGACCTTATCGAAGGCTTTTGCAAACTCTATGCATATCACGTCGACTTGTTCTCTGTTATCTACGGCAGCGGCAAAATCGTGGAGAGTTTCAATCAGTTGGGATAACGTGGAAAGCCCTTGCCTAAACCCGTGCTGTTGCCTACATATCAGCCCATTTGTCTCCAAGAAAATAGCCATGTGTTTGGCAATGACATGTTCAAAAACCTTACAGCAAACACACGTCAGAGACACTGGCCTGTAGTTGGTAAAAAGCATCCTGTCGTCACTTTTAAATACCGGTTTCACAATGGCGCTCAGCCAGTCTTTTGGAAGCGAATGTGTCAAGAGTGATTTTTCGAAGATAATGACTAAGTAAAACGACATCCACTCCGCATACCGCCTCAAAAACACAGTTGGTATTCCATCCGGTCCATTAGCCTTCTTTTCGTTCAAATTAAGTAGCTGCTGAAACACGCCCGCTTGATCAAATGAAACTGGATCCATGGCGCATGTGCAAGTATCGGCCGTTTCCTTATCTTCATCCGTGAATGCCATCTTTGTAAATACAGATTGGAAAAAGCGATTGAAACCATTAGCTATATCTTGTTTCTGGGTTACAACATCAGAGCCAACCGCGATATGTTCAATCGCTTCTTTCCGAACGCTCAAGTATAGCCAAAATTTTCTAGGCGAAGTGCGCAAGAACCCAGAAAGCGTTTCATTGAAGAACTTTTTTTTGGACTTGGAGATTTGGATTTTCAACGCTGCTCATTGTTGGGAAATCTGCTCAGAGTGGCCTTGTCTTTTGCGTAATCTCTTTATTTTGCGTTTAGTGTGGATAACATCTCTAGTGATCCAGGGGTTAGTCTTCCTTGTTTTATTCAATCGAATGGGAACAAACCTTTCTATACAGCTGTTAATTATTGATTTCAATTTCTGCCACAAACAATCAACTGGCTCGCTATCAGAGGCTTGCTTGAAATCATCAAAAGCAGTTTCCAAAAAGTCTAATAAGCTTTGTCTGCTATTTATCTTTAGGTGGTTTCCTAAATATATAGAGTTTTGGAGTTTGGTGGGAACAAAGGTCTCATAAGCTCCTTTCTGAATGACGGTTATGTCATCGGGTTTTGGTTTACGCAAACCTACATGAGAGCTTGCGCAATAAATAGCCTCGTTACAGTAACCATGTATAGGGCGGGAAAGTGACACTTGAACGAGTACAAGCATAGCCTAACCAGTACTATAGCTAGGTTTCTACCATTTCTTGTGACTCGACATTGCACGTCAAGCAAAGCTGGACGCAAGTGCATGCTGCGTTAGTTTTTTATTGTTTCGATACTAAGGAAAAAAGTAGAAACAACGCAAAGTGCAGGAGCAAAATGATGGTAATGTCTAGTTTCTTAAAAACTGCGTGAATAAGAAAGAACCTGTAATATGCGAGCAGGCGAGGACTGATACCTATAAATTTTGTCTAGAGAACTCCTGTAACGAAAAAGCCCAACAGAGGGTGCTTGGTAACATTTCGTAACACTATTATTTGGTCATGTTCACAGAAAGTGCAAAGAGGGTGTAGTGATTTTTAAACAAAAAAAAAATGAAAGGCGAGCCCCTCAACTTTCTGCTTCACGGAAGACACATTATCAGTACCTAACAAGCGAAAAAAGAACGCGGATTTGAAAGAGATAATACTGTGAAGTAAAATTTGAGAGAAAAGTAAAAGATTGGAAGATGCATTAGAGAAGTATGTGTACGGGGTCCAGATTGGCGAGCGATCGTCGAAGAGAAGACATTGCGGATGGGGCACTTATCAGCCACTAAACCCGCCAAGCGTCTCCCAAAGAGTGCAGGCTGTTTTTTGGTAATTTTGTTTCACTTTGGTGGCTATGTTCTCTGTCCCAGTGTACCTATTAACATATTTTCAGACATTTAGGAGTAACTTATTTGATAGAAGCGCGAAGTTCATTCGAAGAACAAGGCAGAACTTCGCAGAAGATACCTTTAGAGCACTTCAATCTTGTCGACAGGCTCTCTGATGCAGCCTTAACTAACTGTAATCAAACAAACCAGATTGTCACAACGCAACTTCGAGTTCGTGGTACTTTCTATAGTGCCGATAGCGTGTACTTTGATTGGCTGACAACGAGGAAGCCAGCAATCACAACCAGCGGGACCCTTAAGTTATGGCGGCTAACGCAACTTACTCCCTGAAGGAAGCAGCCGGTTCTTTTCAAGTTGTTCTCTAACATAAGAAGTTGTAATAATAAAAAACATATGTTGGCATCATAAATCACTATTTGCTTTATTGGTATATTATTAGTATATATATATATATATATATATATATATATATATATATATATATATATATATATATATATATATATACTAATTAACCTCAATCATCGAAGAGCTGTCGGACTAATAACTTGTAGCCTGGAAATTTTGACAAATGCATGAATAACTGGATGCTGTTTTTTTTATGGTGAAGCTGTTCAGCTCTAATACATGTGTTCTCTGATACAGAATTTCAGCAAGTTCGCATTGGTAGGTAAATAGACAAAGTAGGCTGACAATATTGACGAAAAAAATCAAACTATTGTACTTACTCAGTCAAGGTGCGTGACTAGCGGGCCACGCATCTTTACCGAGTTACTTCACAGAGTAGGTACAAAAATTTTCATAGATTTCACTCACGCGCCTTCACAGAGTAAATTCAAGAACTATAGGTACAATTAATTTTGATAGATTTCAATCACCCACTTTCAAAGAGTAACTTTGCAGAGTAGGTAAAATAATTTTGATAGATTTCACTCCCACACCTTCACAAATTAGGTACAATTAGGTTTATAAGTTTCAGTGAATTTTCAGGACATTAAAAAAAAGGCACAGATTTCTCATGCAAGGTACCAAATAATATTTCTCAGGTTTCCGTACACTCCTTGAAAGTGTTCATTTCGAGCAGCATGCACGTTTCTGTTACGATATGTAACAGAAACGTGCATCTGTCTAGTAAGGGCCGAGTTTTTTTTTTTTTTGACGCAGCGCGTACGATTTTGAGAAGCATGCATCGAGCCGCATGCATCTTTTTTTCACACCCTCCATTTCCATAGGTATTGGTTGACTAACAGAGTGTAGTACGATTGGCCTGATTTGACCTTTACATACATCTCTGTTTGGAGGCAGCTTGGTTCCTTTTTCAATTGATTACACTAGTAGTAATAAGTGGTTTTTTAATGCGCCTTTTTTGCTGTAACGTGTTCTGTATTCTGCACCACTCATCGAATTTTACTCTGCATTATAGCAGCACAATACAGTCTTCACACTTGTCATAAAACCACCCTCTCACGCCCCCTTCGTCAATGCGATGCTTCAATAGCGTACCGTCTACCGGAATAAATTAATAAATACCCACACATATGGTTGATTAACAAGTGTTCTGCACGTAAGTGCTCAATAAGCAAAGTCTTTCGCTATTTTAGGCAGTGGTAAAATGGCACTGTTGAGGCCTCGAATAATAAATGAAATCGGTCTTCTACATAAAGGTTTCAATGCCCTGTGGTCTTGGAAATAATCATTCACAAATAATGGCATACCTTATGACATCAAAATATTAACGACTAAAGCCTCTTGTGACCACTTGTAAATCAAAATATTAACAAATGATTTATATAACTAAACTCGAAGACAAGAAAAAAAACCGCTTCTCTCTACCTAGTTATGGTGCATGAGAGAGCTCATTTAGAAATTTTCTGTACCAGAGATGGTTGGTTTCGAGACCTTAACTCAATCAATAGTAATAGTTCAATTGGAGGAATGGGAGAAAAACTGAAGCTACCATGAACACTGAGATGGTAGTAGCACACCTAGATACTCAGACGTACCATCTTGTTTCAACTGTACATTATTCAGATGATACCGTGACTAAAATGGTTTCATCTTTTTAGTATATTAAATATGTACGCACTTTGTTATATTTAAACTCATTTTCTATTTGAAACACCAGCTGTGAATCCGTGATAAGTCTTTTAGGAGTTATGTTGTAGATTTGGGGTCGAAAATTTTTCTGTACACAACACACTTATCCCCAAACAACCGTAGAGACGATGAAATTCCTGCAGAGATATCGTTGACATACATTAAATACAATAGCAGACCCAGAACGGAGCCCTGGGGGACCTCTGAAGTAACATCTGCATATTCGGAGCATTTTTCATTATTAGTACGGTTTGTCTTCTTTGAGAAAGACAGCATTAGATCCATTTTAGCACTGTCTTATCAATGTCCAAGGTGGCAAGTTTATAGAGTAAGAGTTAATGTGACACCGTGTCCAATGCTTTCCGAAAATCTGGGAACACACCTTCAACCTGTTCTACAATATCTACACTCGATATTACATCGTGATAAACTTCTAGCACTTGTGTTGCGCAAGGCAGCCCTCTTCGAAATGCGTGCTGCTCGTTGATTAGACCCTTATGCTTGTTTACATGATTTATTATTTGCTTGTATAAGATATCTTCGAGTATTTTACACGGAATAGATGTAAACGATATTAGTATATAGTTATCAACGTCCTTTTCGGAACCACGCTTATGTATCGGTAGCACGTGCGCAGTTTTCCAGCTTGTGGTGGGCTACCTGTCTCTAAAGGCTTTTCAAAAATTGCAAAAAGGTACATGAAAGCTGCCCCGCACAAGGCATGAGTACACGCGAAAAAATTTCATCCGAACCACCAGATTTACTTTCATCAATGTCCCGCAACAACTTTTTTAATTCCGTTAACAGCAAGCTCAACAGAAAGCGTAAGCGAAATGCTCATAATAGTTGGCTGATAGTCACAGCTGTGTTTGGGTAAGAATACCGAGTGGAAAAGGTTGCTTAGACATATAGCTTTATCCCCGTCATCCGTAACTGGCTTGCCATTATATTTCAACTTCTGTATTCGAAAATACTCTGAGTCACACTGTTTTTGGTACTTCCAAAACATTTTAGGAATGGATTTCAATATGATGCTCAGCTCAGTGAAGTAATCATCTTTAGCCTTTTCTGTCTTCATCTTATATACGTGGGTAAACGACTTCAATTTTTTGAAGTGAGTTACTGATTTGTTTTTCTTGAATGCGTGAAACGCCCTCTTCTATTTGTCGATATGGGTGCTGTTACCCATGGCAGTTTGTGCTTTTTTAGCTGTGAAGAATCAACACTAAGGATATGTGTATTTGTTAACTCAAATATTATAGTCTTGAATTTGTCCCACATACTATGCACATTACCATCCTCAAAAAGGCACTCGAAAACAGGGAACGAATTACGATGTTTTTGAGAAATAGCATCGTAGTCGCCCTCGTTGTGAAAGTAGATCCTTCTACTCGTAGGTAACTTCGCACACACTTTTTCCTTTTGTATACAAGCAACAACAGCAAGATGGTACTAATTCGTGGAATCACAGTGACGTTATTTATGAAATTCGGTGCGGTACAAAACTGTAGGTCTGACACAGCGTCATTGCGAGTAGGGGCGGTAACGTACCGCGTCAAACAAAACGTGTCTACGATATTTTTTATCGCAAGGATGTTGTGCCAGCTCAAACTTATACACGAATCATTAAACCAAAATAAACCAGGCCCTATAAAATCGCCCCCCAAGAAGTATCGTCTGGGCTGATACTTTGGAAAGGATTTCATATTATATTCGCATTAGGCTAATAACTGAGCTCGGCGAGCGATTAGTCACTCCGACCAAGAAGTTGAAGTTATTTGGCAGGATTATCTTGCACTATGCAGGCTCCAGTTCGCCCCACTTTTATTCAAGTTTTTACTGTAAAAAGGAGCGGACAAGCAAGGAGAAACCACTGCCTGCTGTCGCCCTATCTTTGCGATAGACGACGTAATTTTGCGGAAACACCGCACTATCAGCTTTCGAGGGCTTCAACCAAGATTCTGTGCCAAGGACTATGACAGCGTTGACGCTTTCAAGTAAGCCCGAGAGCTCAGCAGCTTTATTAACTACTCTTCCGCTGTTCACAATAACTGCAAGAAGTGCTTGACATTGTTATTTCTCTTTTTTAAATGCGAAGCATTTTTTTGCGAACTTCATTGACGTTGAGCGTATCTATCTATCTATCTATCTATCTATCTATCTATCTATCTATCTATCTATCTATCTATCTATCTATCTATCTATCTATCTATCTATCTATCTATCTATCTATCTATCTATCTATCTATCTATCTATCTATCTATCGATCGATCTATCATGCCACCTACGACTTTTAGCTCTCCTGGCCTTTTCGATTATGGTATCAATACCAAATTTGGTATTGCATAACATGACTGTAGGAAGAACAAATTTAACTAGTCATAACATGAAAATCATGACACATGTAAAGAGAGTCATGATTTAGATTTCATGGCCCGGTACCTTTTGCGGTGGTTTCATTCACATAGCATGTTGCAAAACTGCTATGGTTTGGCATGATTGCATGGCGAACACAAGTGACAGACCCTAGCATGATAATCATGACATGCGTGTCATAACACAACATGAATACATGCCACCCTAATGATGCGCTTGCGGCCGTTTCGCTACCTTCACTTATAGCAAGCTTGGTATTACGGGACGTGAATGTATGACGAAGGTATGATACTGGTGCAAACATGATAAACATGAGATGCATGTCATGTAATAACATGACCACATGCTAGCATCATGATGCGCTCGCAGCTTTTCGCTAGCTTCACATGTACAAAAACTCAATATTACACGACGCGAATGAATGATGTAGATAAATGATACATCCAAACGTGATAATCACGACATGCGTGTAATGTAACAACGTGAATACATGCCACACTGACGAAGCGCTCGCGGCCGTTTCGCTAGCTTCACTTAGGCCAAATTTGGTATTACGTGACGTAAATGAATGACGAAGGTATGCGACCTGAGCAAACATGATACTCATAAGATGCGTGTCGTGTGAGAACATGACTACACGCCATGGTCAAGGCGCCAATACATTCCGATGTGAAGCAGTGTGCGTGCTCGCCGGCGTTCATTTAGTCGCGTCACGCCGTTGTTGCCACGCCAGGCGCTGGTCCTACCATATACTCGCAAGCGCGTGCCATGCTACGTTGCTTTGATGCATGTGCGTGTCAGCGCGGCCAGCGTCCCTCCATCAAGAAAAGAGGGAGACGCAGTGTTGTCTGAGTAACGCCTCAGCGCGAAAGGCAGCATGTCGCATTTCGCGCCAGTTGCCGTCGGGCCGCGCCGACGGACATTGGTCGCACCTGGCGTCAGACTATAGAGTTCTCGCGTTTTGCTAACGTTCCGTCGCTGTGCCCAGCGTGCGCACGCGTCAACGCTACATGGAGTATATTGGGCCCTTCATGATGCGCTTGTGGCTGTTTTGCTAGCTCTACAGATAGCAAATTCAATGTTACGCGACGTCAATGGATGACGAAATATATGACTGGTGCAAACATGGTGATCCTGACACACGTGTCGTGTAAGAACATGGCAACATACCATGCTCATAGCGTGCTCGCGGCCGTTTCACTAGCTCCACATATGACTAATTTTGTTATCACGTGACGTGAATAGATGACGAAGGTAAATTACACATCAAAACATAATAATCATAATATGGAAGTCATGTGCGGCATGATTTACCTCTACCTCGTAACGTTGTGCTGGTTTTAAAGCGACATATCAGCATTGCTCATTCGTGCTTCGCGTATCATCGCTTCCCAATGTAGATGGAATCTGCCAACTTTTCTAGTTTGTCACTGCCTGACCCAGTTTGTCAAAATTTAGTTTCACTTTATTGTTCTCATTTTCTAATTTTGTCTTAGCATATTCTTACAGCTTATTCCTGACACTTCCCGTCTCAGGCGAGTAGTCCTTGCTAACGCTATACGGGGAATTCTCGAATCTTTTCGCATTAAGAAGCACTGCCTGGCGGTCTTTATACAATGAGAACTTAACAATAATTGGCCTCTCCTAATTCTCAATATAGCGTCCTAAGCAATGTGCTCTTTCCACAGATTCAAGTTCCACTCCAAGGCTCGTCTTGCAAATATTTTTTTTGCTATAGCGTCGGATTCTTCCCAGGATTCTGAGGTTTTATCATCAACGCCATAGAAAACAAGATTTTTCCGTTGACTTCTGCTTTCGAGGTCATTTGTTTTCTTATGAAGAGCTATGCACTAGTGCTGAGAATACTGAGAAACTAGTGAATCTTCCGTCTTCTTGTCGGTATCGCCCACTTCCGTACTCCTATTTGCGCTCAGGAGACCTTCACTTTCTGATCCAGATTTGGTGATTGATCCAGATCCAGGTGAACAGAATAAAAATAATGAGATGTGTGAATAAATAGTTCACCTTCGAATAAGTCTACAGTGTAGCGCTGTACTTATTATAAAGCAGTATTATTTCAGTCCATCTGTACGCTGCTATATTACAGAAAACACTATTCCCAACATTTTGAAATTCCAAACATTCTTGCGGGTTTCTAAACCTGCAGATACAGTGCGACTATACTCCAACACAGCAGAATGAAGTGACTGAATTTATTTTTGTTCCCCCTTATTTAACCATTATGTATCGGCAATGTGGCTCCTGATAACAAGAACAGCAAGTTACAATCCATACGTGTTTGTGTCCTCTTTCTCTTGATATAAATGCGAAGAAATGCATGCCACGCCGTTGTTCGCATCTCACTTTGACGTTGGAAAGACGATAAATGACGGTTTTATAAACAAACTGTTGGACAGTGAGCAGCCCTTTTTTTTCTTGCTTTGTTACTTATACTTTTGTCGGAGGCTCGACTGAGCTCCGGTTAGGAGCACATGAATTCTCGTGTTTCTTTTCGAGTAGCAGAAAATTCTGAGCTTATGGCATAAAATACTTGGGAGAACAGTATCATTAGCAAAGCCGACCAGTTCATGTCACTGTTGCAACATGATTTATTTAGGCTCGTGTGTCAGCCTCAAGCGAACAGATTATTCTTAAACGCTCGCACCAACTTACCATCACTTTGCACTAAAACTTAGGATTACTGAATACTTTTTTTTCGTTCTGTACTTTTTTAGGTCTGCACCGCTTACGCACGAATAAACGAAGGCTGTGCCACAAGAAATTCTTGTAATAGAAGATAATCGTCAGTGCTACGCATAGATTCACTGTCGTCGTGTCTCTCTCTTTCCATATATATATATATATATATATATATATATATATTATATATATATATATATATATATATATATATGACGACGGCAAGTTATCTTTTCACCCACTATTATTTCTTTGAATGGACTTTAAAATTTGGTCCAATAACTTACAACTTACCTTATACATTCCTTTGCAACATTGTCTGTTATATCTCATTATTATAGTGTCAAAACATGGAAAAACGAGCTCTTATGTATACACTTCTTTCCCTTTTTCTCTTATTCAATAACAAAGGTCTCGTACTGGTAGACTTGGTGCCTTAGCTTGTATCATCATCATCATCATCAGCCTAACTACGTCCACTGCAGGACAAAGGCCTCTCCCATGTTCCGCCAGTCAACCCGGTCCTGTGCTTGCTGCTGCCAATTTATACCCACAAACTTCTTAATCTCATCTGCCCACCTAACTTTCTGTCTCCCCCTAACCCGCTTCCCTTCTCTGAGAATCCAGTCAGTTACCCTTAATGACCAGCGGTTGTCCTGTCTACGCGCTACATGCCCTGCCCATGTCCATTTCTTCTTCTTGATTTCAGCTATGATATCCTTCACCCCCGTTTGTTCCCTAATCCACTCTGCTCTCTTCTTGTCTCTTAAGGTTACACCTACCATTTTTTTCCATTGCTCGCTGCGTCGTCCTCAATTTAAGCTGAACGCTCTTTGTAAGTCTCCAGGTTTCTGCTCCGTAGCTAAGTACCGGCAAGATACAGCTGTTATATACCTTCCTCTTGAGGGATAGTGGCAATCTACCTGTCATAATTTGAGAGTGCTTGCGGAATGTGCTCCACCCCATTCTTATTCTTCTAGTTACTTCAATCTCGTGGTTCGGCTCTGCGGTTATTACCTGCCCTAAGTAGACATAGTCTTTTACAACTTCAAGTGCACTATTACCTATCTCGAAGCGCTGCTCCTTGCCGAGGTTGTTGTACATTACTTCGTTTTTCTGCAGATTAATTTTAAGACCCACCTTTCTGCTCTCCTTGTCTAACTCCGTAATCATGAGTTGCAATTCATCCCCCGAGTTACTTAGCAATGCAATGTCATCGGCGAAGCGCAGGTTACTAAGGTATTATCCATTGACTCTTATCCCTAACTGTTCCCATTCTAGGCTTCTGAAAACCTCCTGTAAGCACGCGGTAAATAGCATTGGGGAAGCATTAGCTTCCCAATGCTTCCCAAATAGCATTAGCTTGTATACGAGGGACTATTGGTCAACTGCCAGCTCGTAAAAAGTTCGCGTGCTACGTGACACCGTACAAGCTCATACAGAGAGCGCCACACTCGCCGCCATGGCTACAGATGGCGCTGACTGACACTGCCGCGCCTAAATTCACATATAAACCCAATAAAGTGGCTGGGAGGATAGCTGCCGTGGTAGCTCAGTAGTAGAGCATCGAACGCGTTATTCGAAGGTCGCAGGTTCGGTTTCTGCCCACGGTAAGTCATCTTTTCACCCACTTTTCTTCCTTCGAATTGACATTAGAATTCGGTCTAATAACTTCCGTTATATTTTTCTTTGCATCATTGTCTGTTAGATCTCATTACTATTTTGTCAAAACACGGAAAAGCGAGCCCTTAAGTATACACTTCCTTCCCTTATATATATATATATATATATATATATATATATATATATATATATATATATATATATTCTTAATATTAAATATAAAGAAAGGGTCAAATAATACCGTTATTACAAAATTCGGCTCGTTCTAGGTCCGAACCAGACTGTTGAAATGAACAATGCAAAACTTGGCTCCCAGCAGGCTTCCTGGCCTGATGGATAGCCCTGGTTTGATCTTGTTGATGGGAGCTTAACAGCGTTGTACGCATTCATTGCTGAAAAAGTTTTGGGAAGCCTGTTTGCTGCTTGGGACACCCCCATAGCATATGGCTAACAGGTGCTGGTAATTTACAGGCTTCATATAAGAACTCTGGGTATATTTCTGGAAACATGTGTAGTTTAGCAGGGCTGGGATATGAATTGGTTTGTAATTCGCTCTTATTGGTCGCCTGTTTTTGATATACTTTTTGAAGAGGCAAATGGCGAATGGACCGCAAGTCGTGATGATACTTGGAATATTCTGCATTGCTGGCTATTCTGTCCTTTATCAAAGGTTTGGTCTCGGCAGGAGCATCTCCCGACGAAGGTGCCCCTTCGGGGATGCGGCGCGTCAATTC
Organism: Rhipicephalus annulatus; assembly: GCA_013436015.1. Taxonomy (NCBI): domain Eukaryota; kingdom Metazoa; phylum Arthropoda; class Arachnida; order Ixodida; family Ixodidae; genus Rhipicephalus; species Rhipicephalus annulatus. The sequence goes on from WOVY01009442.1 coordinate 204,175, forward strand.
CTTGACAGCGCATGGATTGATTGATATGTGGAGTTTAACGTCCCAAAACCACCATATGATTATGAGAGACGCTGTAGTGGGGGGTCCGGAAATTTCTACCACCTGGGGTTCTTTAACGTGCGCGCAAATCTGAGCACACAGGCCTACAACATTTCCGCCTCCATCAGAAATGCAGCCGCCGTAGCCGGGATTCGAGCCCACGACCGCGGGTCAGCAGCCGAGCACCTCAGCCGCTAGACCACCGTGGTGGGGCAGCGCATGGACCGCATAGTTCGGTAGGTAGGTGAACTTGTTTGTGATCATGAGGTATTTACGTTTCTGCAAAGTTGTGAAATACGTCCACATGCAAAGTTACTAACTTCAACCGGTAACCTGCTCATATTCAAGCTGTTTTTAATTGAATTGGGAGCCATGGTGATGGTCACCTCTTTAGCTATCTATATTATGAACTTTGAAGTTTTATTCACATGAAATAAGTACATTTCGTTTGCAAACAATCCATGACCCTTAGCCGAAGGCTAGTATTGGGGTCATTCACAGTCATGTGATTAAGACAGTACACGAAAGATTACAGTTTGTAGTTATGTCTAGAGCCGCTGCACCATACTCCGTCTTTTCAGTGTGTTGGCTCACATCGACCAATTAAAATTTTCACTGATGCCGCATGTCTTGGGCAGTGCTTTCGCTTTGTGGCGTCTGCGTTCTGCATTCGTTGTGGGGTTCATAATTCTAAAAAGAGGAATTATTATGGTATTTGAACGGATTTGGGTAGAAATGGCACGTTTCTGTCGGTGTGGCATATGATACTCAACTTTTTCAATATGTTTGTGCCCGTCTTCGTTGTGGACAGCCTTTCTAAATGCGACACGCGCGTGGCTTCATCATCATCTTGTAGCGTGTTGTGAACGCGTTCTTGCAGAAGTACTTATATGCTTGCATATTATGGAGCACCTAAGGCCTGTTTGTACACTTTCCTGATCAGGGTGTTCGTTTTGTTGCTCTTCGCTTCGTACCAATTGTAGATATCTGCTACATATGATACACTTCTAATTATAAATGCCTAAATTGCGCGCATGATAATAGACTCCGCCATGTCGCGGTGTCTGTTTGTATTCCTGCCCACAAACTTCGTGGCGTTGGTGATGTTAGTTTGTAGTTTGTGCGGTTTTCTATTTGCTTTTCTTAGACTCAATGATTAGACCCGAAGACACAAAGTAGCTGGATTTCGGGTACAATTTTACCACCGGCCATGCTGACTCTGTTTCCTTCATACTCGCGACTGGTGGCGTACGATTTTGGCAGCCTGCCTTCAAGGGAGGGTCTATATAGAAGGAACTCAAATTTTTCTGCCTATCGTCAAAAACCTGTACCTTGTAGGTGTCTCTGGACTGTGGCTACAGCTTCCTGAAAAACATTTTATTCTAACGTTTCCGTCGAGGTCTAGCCTTCGTCAGGTATTCTCCTGCGAAGGCTAGACCCCGGCTGAAACATCAGAATAAAAAACTGTTTCGCACATTTGTTCGTTATGTTAGACTTTTACAAAACACTGGATCCACCATAACATCTTCGCTATGTATACAACAAAAGAGAATGAATACAAAGCATTTCAACCTAAAGTGGAGTGATTACAAACAATGCGCTGTTTGGCGGCGGAACAAGATTAGGCATGCTCTAAAAATCCCTATACACGTGCGCAAGATTTTCCTGCAAAATGTAGAGCTTAGTTATCAAGTTCTCATACTTTCCTCAATCACACTTTCAAAAGAGCTAGGCGCCATACTGCTTCCAGATATAGGCGTGAACAGCGTGTTCGCAGGCACTATACTGAGCGGGGTGCGAATTGCACACCACAGTATATATGTAAACGTAACAAAAAATACACAGGGCACTTCAAAAAACGAACAGCAACCATTTTTTTTTCTTAGTCTCGTTTTGTAAATCATAAAGATGCATCACCACCAACGCCATTCTGAGGGCGCCGAAAATGATACAAAGATTGATGCTTCCATTTCTTCTGTGCAGCTAGTTTTCTTGCGTAGTCCCCGTCGCACCAACTTGCCGTCTTTTCATGACTAAGCGGCCAGCTTGAATGTAACAATATATTTTGCTATCACTTTTAATGCTTCACAATTTTTAGCAAACCTACCATCCTTGTAAGGCCACACAAAAGAAATTCTTGGAAACAAGCTTCTTACTTCCACCCCAGAACCATACGGCGCCGATGCACACTGAGCGCACTTGCATTGCGTACTCCTGCTTTCGCGATGAAAATTTCAGTGAGCTTGTTAATAATCATACGCATTCAGACACACACGTGTATTCCTTTCTTTTGATATATTCAGGTTTCACCCCGAAAAATCTGCTAGCATCACTCGGTGTACCAAGTCACTACGTTGTAGAGGGAGAGAAAGAATAAAAATAAAGGAGAATAGGTTAACTAAAGCTAAGCCTGGTAGGCTAACCTGCACTGAGGAATGGGAGATGGAAAGTGAAGTTACAGAGGAGGAGAAAAAAGTCACTGGCTTGGTCGATGCTTAACAGTTTCACGTTTCAAACCACGAACGATGAATATTGTTGTGATAATTAACTTATGATAATACGGACGACGTGAACAGTGTAGGTCATTCGAGAACCTACGTGAGCACCAGTAACAACGTTGAAACTTTCGATGCCAGTCGTTTAAAAAATGGAGGACACTTGAGCTTCACCTTCAAAAGCAGGCAGATCAGAAGAGCACAATCGAGACTGGTGTGCATTACATTCTGAAGTGGCGGCCTACATTGGTTCTCGGTGCATGCCTAAACCATGCCGTTAAAAATGAACGACTGCGCAAGTCATATTAACCTTTTTTAGGTATTATTGATTGTATATCGGAAGCACAGTTGTTAAGCGCCCCCTAGGCCATAGTTATGCCTCGTGCAAATCAACAAATAGCCAACCACGCGCCCGTAGGACAACACGCCAACTTCCTCAGCTGCTCACTTTCCCATGAATCTGCTGCTGATGATGAATAAATATGTGCGAGTACTTTGCAATGGGTGAGCCATTAAAATACCTGCTCCTTGCTGTATTCGCATTTTTGGAAGGCTGGTGAGATTCTACGCTTTTGCCACGCGATGTAATATGCGGCAAGATAACTTCTTTCACCCCATTACATTCATGCAGTATTTGTCTTCAAAGTAGTTTAAATAAATTTTGTGGCTGTGTGGTGGTAGCCTCGCTCGTGATAGAGAGGGATCGGATGATTGTTTATTTTACTTGCATCACGACCAGTATTTGGGGGCATTTGCCCGTAGCGCCATCTCTCGTCGGCCAAAGCGGCAGCCTGCCGTAACTTAATTGCAAATAGTCGAAAAAAAGCATATCTTCAAAATAAGCTAGTTCTCAATGACGAATTCCGGCTCTATCATCATCATCATCGTCGTCGTCGTCATCATCATCATCGTCATCAGCCTGACTACGTCACAACAGCACAAAGGTCTCTCCCATGTTCCACCCGTCAACTCGTTCCTGTGCTTGCTGCTGCCAATTTATACGCGCAAACTTCTTAATCTCCTCTGTCCACCTAACCTCCTGTCTCCCCCTAACCCACTTGCCTCCTCTAGGAATTCAGTTAGTTACCCTTAATGACCAGCGGTTATCCTGTCTACGTGCAACATGCCCGGCCCATGTCCATTTCCTCGTCTCGATTTCAACTGTGATATCCCTAACCCCGGTTTGCTCCCTAATCTACTCTTTTCTTTTCTTGTCTCTTAAGGTTACACCTACCTTTTTTTTTCCGTTGCCTGCTGCGTCGTCCTCAATTTAGTTGAATGCTCTTTGTAAGTCTCCAGGCTTCTGCTCCGTAGCTAAGTACCGGCAACACGCAGCTGTTCTATACCACCCTCTTGAGGGATAGTGGCAATTTACCTGTCATCATTATAGAGTGCTTGCCAAATGTGCTTCACCCCATTCTTATTCTTCTAGTTACTGCAGTCTCATAATTCGTTCGGTGGTTATTACCTGTCTTAAGTAGACATACTCTTTTACAACTTCAGGTGCACTATTACCTATCTCGAAGCGCTGTTCTCTTCCTTATTTTATTGAAATAGAAAATAAACGAAGGAGTTTTTGTCACCGTTACTTGGCGACGGCTACCCCTTTCCACTTGATAGGTACAAATAAAAATATGAAAAAAAACAATAGCAAGTATACATATATACAGTCCTACATGGGTGAGAGCAAAAGTTCTCCTATATGGGCAGAACAAACACGTAGACGACACACTCACTTTTAACTTTTGTCCGCTCAGTATTTGTCACAAATCTTTGTTTCTTCGAAGAACTGTTGCAGCACCTTCACTGCTTTGCCGTTTGTTTTGGATGGCCATGGATCCAAGGTTGATGTACATTACTTTCGTTTTCTGCAGATTATTTTAAGACATACTTTACTGCTCTGCTTGTCTAACTCCATAATAATAAGTTGCAATTCGTCGCCGGATTTACTCAGCAATGCAAAGTCATCGGCGAAGAGCAGGTTACTAAGGTACTCTCCATTAACATTTATGCCTAACTGTTCCAGTTCTAGGCCTCTGAAAACCTCCTGTTAACACGCGGAAAATTGCATTGGGGTGATTGTACCCCCTGCCTTACACCCGTCTTGATTGGTAATCTGTTGCTTTTTTTATAAAGCACTTTGGTAACACTTGATCCCCTGTATATTTCTTCCAGGATAATCATATATGCTTCGTCGACGTCCTTATTTCGCAGTGTCTGCATGCCTGCTGATATTTCTACTGAGTCAAACGCCTTTTCGTTATCTATGAAGTTTATGTATAGTGGTTGGTTATATTTTGAGCATTTCTCTATTGCCTGATTTGATAGTGTGAATGTGGTCGATTGTTGAGCAGCCTGTTCGAAATCTTGGTTCATCCTTAGATTGATTGAATTTTAATGTTTTCTTAATTCTGTCATCATTAACTTTGTAAACGACTTGTATACTACAGAAACCAAGCTGATCGGCCTGTAATTCTTCAAGTGCTTGTCATCTCCATTCTTAAGTATTAGGATGATTTTAACATACTTCCAAGACTCTGGTACTCTTCCCGTCAGGGAACACCTCGTAAACAGGGTCGTTAGTTTTTCTTACGTCTGTCCTCCATCTTTTCAGCAGATCTGATGTTATCTGATCCTCACCAGCAGCTTTGCCTCTTTGCATGCTCTCCAATGCTTTTCTGACTTCTATTATTACTGGTGGGGTGTCATCTGTGTTACTGCTAGTTCTTATATTACGGTCTTGGTTTTCCTGGCTACTGTACAGATCTCTGTAAAACACCTCCACTAATTTTACTACCCTCTCTATACTGGTAGTTACTTTGCCTTTCTTGTGCCTTAGTGCATTCATCTGTTTTTTTCCTATCCAAAGTTTTCTCTTGACTGCTTTGACGCTTCCTCCGTTCTTCAGAGCGTGTTTAATTCTCTCTATGTTATACCTTCTTACATCGGATACCTTACGCTTATGAATCATCTTCAAAAGCTTTACCAACTCTATTTTGTGTGTTGTACTTGAGGCTTTTATGCCTTGACACATTTTAATGATATTCTTCATTTCCTGGGACAGCTTGCCAATGTCCTGTTTAACTACAGTACCTCCAACTTCAACTGCACACTCCGTAATGGTACTCGCCACATTATCATTCATTGCATCAATGATAAGGATGTTTTCCTCGATAGGAGCCGAATACCTGTTTTGAGGCTAGACTCTGAATTCCTGTACCTTCCCTCTCAGTGCTAGCTCATTGTTTGGCTTCTGTCGTATCAGTTTCTGTCGTTCCTTCTTCACGTCTAGGCAACTTCGGAAATGTACTAATCTATGGTCACGGCACCATACCTTCCCAAGCACGTCCACATCCTGCACGATGCCTGGGTGTGCACTCAGTATAAAGTCTATTTCATTCCTCTTTTTGCCATTGGGGCTCCCCCATATTATCCACTTGTGGTTTCCCTGCTTTCAGTAGAAGTTATTAGGATTACATAGAGTTTTGTGTTCTGTGAATTCTACTAGTAACTACCCTCTGGCATTTCTAGTACCGATGCCATTATCTCGTACTGCCGGATCTCCAGCCTGTTGGTTTCCTACTTTTGTATTGAATTCTCCCATCACTATAGTACACTGTGTTTTTATTTTATTCATTGCCGATTACATGTCTTCATAGAAGCTTTAGACTGACGCATCATCATGGCTGGATGTAGGCGCATAAGCCTGTACTACCTTCATCTCTTATCTCTTATTGAGTTCAATTGCGATACCTACCGCCCTTTGAATAATGCTATAATATTTCTCTATGTGTCCAGCTGTGTTTCGTCGAATGAAGAACCCCACTGCCAATTCTCTTCTGTAACTCAAGCACCGATAGCAAAGAACGTGCCCCTTCTGTAGCACTGTATATGCCTCATCTGTCCTCCTAACCTCATTGAGCCCTATTACATCCCATTCAACGTCCTCTAGCTACTTGAACAGTACAGCTCTACAGCAGAGACTTATATCAACTGTCTGGCAAGGTTACAATGTCACACTACAGACCACGTGGTCTTTCAGAATGTTTATTATTTAACAAAGGGATCCCTTGTGGTTTTATGGGCGATGTTTAATTGTTCGTGGAAGCCATACCCTCTGTTGTGTGATGTTGCAATTTTACCTAAACGTACCAGTAAGTCTCTGCTTCATATAAATCGGAGTAGTTTTAGATAACTAGCTTTTTTCAGGAGATATGACTTTTCTCACCGATTTCGTATTTGGTTATGACAAACTAGCGTTGATGCCACCAATAGATGGTGCCGTGTTCAGATGTCCCCAATACCTGAAAATGATTTCGAAATTTTTCATCAAGCAACAAATTCGTTTTTCCTTCACAGCCAACGACGCTGACGCCAACTCCGATATTCTTTTCAAAATGAATGGTTTGATGCTGTCGTGTTAAAACGCCACTTGCGCATCGTGTATCACCGCAATAAAAGCTTTTTTTACACGTTAATGCATGCGAAAATAAACACGAATGCGACTACTCAATGAACACCTTGTTCTCGTCCAAGATGCAAGACTTGCAAAAACCTTCAAGATGATATGCTAGTTGAAAGCGCCAAAACTGATTATGTCCATCTAATAAAGTGCAGTTTTACCTGCACTACTAAAACGATTTCTACGTGACTGAACGTTTCTATCGTCATAAACAGTACATCAACAAAACAGGATGGCGTGTTAATGTTACAAGAAATGGTCACCGCGATGACACGACAAAGAAATTATCAAAAGCAGTGGCACACCATTTTTATGTTGCAGGACACAACTTCAACAATCTCGAGCTCTACATACTTCAGTAAAACTTCAAATCCCCAAGATGCAGAAAACGTACAGAGTCGTACCTTATTTACAGGTTTAATACGCTCCAGTCAGAAAGCATAAAAGTTTCTAAAAGGAATCTGGAATTCATTTGGTTTGGTACGTGCACAAAGAAAATCATTGCGAGTTAAGCCCTCCGTCTGCAATTTAAAACCTGGCATTGCTAACTTCTGAGAACCAGTTCGACAACTGGGATTCAGAGACACTTGTAAATCCTCACCTACCCACTGCTTCTTTATATTTTAATAAAAAATACCTGTTCCTTCGTCACTCATGCAATTTTTCACAGCATTCCTCCCCCGCTCTCTCAGACCCGTATGTCCAATGTTGCCCCTTGCCCTCCTTTGTTAGGATGGTGAAGAGGGTATGAAGTGTAGACACACTAGTGCAAAAAAAATCAGTTTCGTTCTAGCCACCAGGAAGACAATTTCGCTAATCGAAATGTCGGCTCGACACAACTCTTGTTTACGTATTTTTCATCAGTTTGCAATGTAGTAATAAAAATAAATAGTAGACACGTTAAATATTGTCACGCGCTAAGAGCTCGAAGGAACGTATAAAGGGACGCGACTGTCGAAAATCTCAGAGACAGAGAAGGACGTCTCCGCTGCACGGGTTGCTCGTCTTCGTCTTCCTTGTTTTCCGGCACAGAACTGACCCACTTTTCACTGGCACAGAACACCAGGTGGCATTACTCCTCCTCCCAAGAGAGCATCGACCCGATGCTCAAACAAAAGTGTGCACAGCAGTGGGTCGAAGTAGGTAACTTAAAAAAACATTAAACAAATTAGTGCACGAGAGAAAATGCGTCCTGGGCCCGGCAATCGGAAATAAACAGCATTCATTGTTCACATGAAGAGTTCACTGGCACAAGAAGAAAATTCGCATCACCGCGTAGAGTATGATTTTAGGCGGACTACGTGTATAGTCTCTGGACGTTGTAACCTGCGCTGGGATGATGGTGAGCCTCCATCTGGAACCACTTCGTAGTTCACGTAGCTCACACGTCTGAGCACTTTGTAAGGTCCAAAGTACTTCCTCAAGAGTTTCTCACTGAGACCACACCGCCTAATGGGTGTCCAAACGCAAACTTGGTCACCAGGTTCATAATTAACTTCTCTATGGTGGATGTTCTACCGCCGTGCATCAGCGCACTGTTGAGTTCGGATGTGCCCACGGGCCAGTTAACGTGCTTCCTCAGCGCGCTGAATGTACTCATTGATGTCGGGGGCTAATTGGTCGAGCTTGTCGATGTCCTCATATGGAATAATGGCGCCCAGCATAGTTCTAACATCTCGACCATAAACGAGTCGGAATGGCGTGAAGCGTGTAGTTTCCTGCGGCGCAGTGTCACACGCAAATGTTACGTACGGCAGGATGTCGTCCCACGTTTTGTGCTGCACATACATAGGGATCATGTCGGCTAGCGTTTTGTTTAGCCTTTCTGTTAAACCATTACTCTGAGGGTGATACGCAGTGGTTTTTCGATGGGTTGTGTAACTCAACCTGAAGATATAATGCAAGAGTTTCGCTGTGAATGATGTCCCTCGATCAGTGATGACATATGACGGGGCGCCAGGCCGTAGCACAATTTGATGCATAGAAAAACTGGCAACTTCAGATGCGGTCCCTCGTGGCAACGCCTTTGTCTCAGCGTAACGCGTCAAATAATCGGTTGCGACAATAATCCATTTCTTGCCAGAAGAAGACAAAGGAAACGGGCCTAGGAGGTCCATCCCCACTTGTTCAAACGGTGTACATGGTGGATCGATCAGTTGCAGATGACCTGCAGGCTTCAAATGTGGTGTCTTGCGACGCTGGCATTCACGGCATCCCTTCACGTAGCGTTTGACACAGGCAGACATTTTAGGCCAGTAGTAGAGTTGTCGCACCCGATCCATTGTTCTCGAGTAGCCCAGATGGCCAGATGTGGGCTCGTCGTGGCAAGCTAATAAGACGTCATCGCGGAGGGCTTTAGGCACGACGGGAAGATGAAATCTGTCACCAGCACCGGCGTTCCTTTTGTATAAGACGCCATTTCGTTGGCAAAATGATGGCAACATTCGCGACATTGGACGAGGAATGGGCGCGGTGCCACCTTTTAAATTATCTATAATCATTCTTAGATCAGCGTCATTTCGTTGATGAGACAGGTGGCAATATCTTAGGAAAAGTCTTTGAGAAACATGGTTGCGTCAACTGATGTGTTTTTTTTTTTCCACGAAGACACCGCCCGGGTGCAAGGACTTCTAGCGGTCACCTGAGGCACCACCATCATAATTAACGGAGAGTGAGAAGGAACAAGGGTTAATCCGCTCTTCTCCCACCTCGCCCGGTAAAACTTCCGGACTTTAAATAAAGTCTATTCATTCATTCATTCGCGAACCACCGAAGGAGCCATGACAAATAGCCGGCGTATGAGCTTGGGTTTTTCACGCAGCCTCCTCACATTCAGAGTTCAGAGTGTAGCAGGATATACGAGCCGTCCGCTGATGCCTCCTGATGTAGCCCTCGCGACAGCAATGGACAGTTTGCAGTTATCTGCAAGTCGTCTTTTTCTGTAAAGCTTGGTTTTCAACCATAAACAAACGTCAGCAGACTGATATCGTCGCTTATTGTGCAGCGAAGGCACACGAGCACGCGAGTACAACAAAATGTCAGCTCTCCGAATTCCAGCGATGACATGCGAGCGCGTGCGTACAACCCAATGAGCGAGAAAAACAGTCTGTGAACGAGAGTTTTTGATTGAAAAACAAACCTTACAAGAAAGCCGCCTAGCAGATTATTGCAAACTGTCCTTAGCGACTGCACCTTTAGAATCAGTTCAGTTGCGGTCCGAGACCCCCTCCATCATCCCGCTACGTCCATCCCTGTTTTAAACAGGGGTGGATACATGATATCGCATGCTTCAGCACATTTCAATGTCAGGCCTATCACACATGTAAATGCTGTCACAAGCGACCTCCGAGTGATAGAGATGAGACAGCCGGTTTTATCTCTGCTTCATGCGCATCCACTCTTGCGCTTTTTCCCGCGGAGTGGATATACGATGTGTGGAGAGATGTTATGATGATGGACTTTACACGGAACAGGATGGTTGTCCGACGGTGATGCGCGCAGCGAAACTCCGTTAAGATTGTCCATATATTGGGAATTGCACTACAAGATAAACACAATGCATCAGGAGACTCAAGGCTCAGTAGATAGTGCAGCTTTCTTTCAATGTAAAATTGGGTTAAATTTTTTTGCTCAGCCAGGCTGCAAGTCGACAAGTTCTGGTGCATTGCATCCGCAAAAAGAATGAAGCGTAGAACAACAAATTTCTTAACCCCTCAATCGCCATTTCAGTATACAAATCCTCTATGCTGAGCAAATATCAGCGTTCTCCTGTGCTGTAATTATGACGTACAATGTTACGTGAATACGCGAAGATGGTCATCTGATTTTATTTTAACTATACTCACCCCTATCCAATGTCACCAATTATGCACGCACGTTAGTTAAATGCTGGTATATGGGATTTGGTTTCAGCTATCCATATGAGCTTTTTTTCTGCGGTGACTTTTTTTTCGAGCCTTTGCAAAGGTTTTCTTGTGCGCTTGTGAAGCCTTGGCTTCTTGATTTCCTTTTCACTTGACTGCTGTCATAGCTTTCGTTAGAGATGATCCATGTGGTTCTCCGGTAACCTGTATGCAAATGTCAAGCAAGAGATGTGTACGTTAGTGCACAATCTCTATTTTCAACTTTACTTATTGCTTTCTTTCAAGGATCTCAGAAAGTTTGTGCTGTTTCGCGGATATCATAGGAGATAATTAGGACAGCAATGATAAAGGAGTTCCGCACGCCACCTTTTCTCCCCTTGTTGACAACATGAATTCGTCTGTTTTAGAACAGGGCCTCGGATTTCTAGATTTCGTAATCTCAAAGTTCTCCTTCTGCTATACCAAAGATACCTTACATCAACATAATTGCGTTAAAAATACGTTTAGGCGCACAGAAGAGCTGATTGTACGCAAAAGGGTGGCTATCTACTTTATAGGCTCGGCCCAATCCTAATGTTTTTCCTGAAATGACTTGCGCGCGAAATACGTTCTCATTGAGTAATCATTTTAGGTGCGTATGAACTACGAGGAATAATTTCTCATCTAAAGTTTCTCTTTCTGATAACGCATGGTGTTAAGTATCTTGTAGGAGACTGCATTGACACTAAGATAGATATTATATTTCCAGCGATGCCAGAGTATGAAGATGGCGTCACTGGCAAAAAATGTTTTGGCCCTGTACATTTGACATGCATTTGCTTGGTAATGAGAGAAATAAAACATGAACCATGCTGCCGAAGTCGCTTTCATAACTGCTTGCTTTAGGGCAAAGTCATGAACAAAGAAAATTTACGCTTTTCTTGACCTGATGGCAGGGAGTTATTAAGCATGATTGAAAAGGGATACAAGGCACAGAAATTGATATATCATACTGAGCAAGTTGATACTGGGCCCCTTGTGGCTGATCGGCTTATTAGTAAGCTGACCCGAAGGCGAGTGATATCTTTTTCGTGTTCTTAGTTGATTTTACTGATGATTCCTCCAACCCCTCTTTGAAGATTTCCGTACCTTACGCGGTGTTTTAGTCTCGAGGTTTGATTTACCTCCAGTCAAACGATGATGTGACGCAAGTACGCAATTTTTTTATTGACGTTATGTAAGCCAATGTTGGCGCACAATTTAGGCACCCGTTATTTGTTATTTTTGAAGGTATCTAACATGCAGCACGTAGGGTTTAATTTCCCAAATGTAAGAAGTCCACAGCACACACAATTTACAATATAACACATATACGTCGTATAAATGTTATGACATGACAATTAAATTCAACTATCTCATATATGTGCATATACGCCTATGTTAAGAAACTGAAGAGTAAGCAACGCATAGAGTTGACAGTCACATAATTGTCAACATAATAGTCTACAGACAAACAAATATGGTCGTGACGTTGAAAAAAGGAATAGAAATGCATTATTCATGATTATCGAATTTCACTTCACGCACGTAATCAACTATTTTTCGTATTGGTATATTTTTTTGCCATCCTGATGGGCAGTATGAAGAAAAATCTCATATAGGTTCGCTCAGCTATACCAGTCTTCCCCCGCTATACTTGTGAAAAATGACATCGCAAAATGTGTCCTGTCTGCCATATGAAAGTCTTGTCCACCGATATTGAAATAAAGCGTTCAAGAAAAGGCTGCAAAACTGCTGATGAAGGTAGTCCTAATGCTTTAATTGTATCTATTAGTGAATGTGTGTTATAGAACGTTAGAGGAGGTGGCAAGTTGGTGCCGCCGGAAAAAAGCAGAGAATGAAGCAGGCCTTTCTCAGTGATCCTCGACTTTATCAGAGTACTCCACCACACCAAAAGAGTGGTAGTACGCTTTACTGCTAATAGGGTGTCTTCAGTCACAAATAAGCTAAACCAGATTTTTTCCAGGCTTCAGAAATGAGAAAAAGGCAAGAAGAAAATAGAGGTAATTGAACCGTGAAACAAGGGCTCTGTTTTCTGCCGTGTCCAAAACGAGTACAATCTTGTACTTCTTTTTTTTAGAAAAGAGTTTCGTTTCGAGGGCCAGGCTGGCCGCTGTGTGAAGATTTGTCTGCATGAGAGCCAAATATTAGAGAATGCCACTGTTTGACGTAAGCTTTGTTATTCCGTCACAGGATGCAGTTCAAATTCATATGCATGAGACAGCCATCTCTGAACCTCTATGGCAAATAATTATTATTCTTTAACGTAGCTGCCCGATTTCACATTGGTCATAGTAATGTCAAGTAGTAGGTTTGAATTCAGCGTACCTACCTTCAATATCATAATTGTAATAGTAAAACATATTTTTTATCCTAATTGTGGGATTACTGTACTGTCTCTTCTGGTATTGCATCTTTGGGTGTCGTTGCTGTCGAGGCATACGAGGTTCTGTGCCGAGTAGTGTCTTTAGCTTTCTCTAGAACGTTTGACAGATGTTTAGTACTCGTAGAGTAAGAGCGTGATTTGTGAGGTCGTTGGCATTGGAGTTAGTATACATGTATGTCCGCCCCAAATAAACGTAATGTGAAGTTAGCCCTCACTTTCTACGTCTCTATTATTGGCCTCATAATAGTACGCACGACTTATTCGAAGTCATGCATGTCCACCAACCTGTGCAACTTGCCGTATTTGTCAGAAATTTAACAGAGCTGACATTTCGTAGTGACAAAATAGGTCGTGTATTCAAGACGTCGTCTGTGAACACAGGACTAGGTGTACTCTTTGCTGGGCTAGAGATTCCATGTTCATGTGCAAACCCCAAAAGTAAAGTTGCTTTATTTGTGTGAAAAAATAACGAGGGGGTGTGTCAAGGGGAGTGCTCCCTTCTACCTCTTCCCTCCTTGAAAACAGCTCCTTTTTTTACATAAACACGTGGCTGCATTCTTCTGTGCTGATGCCGACGGTCACTAGAGAGAGACAAAGAGTATCAGACAAATAAGAAGGTTAACTAGACTACGTCAAATCAGCTACCCTAGACGTGGTAAGAGGGTAGTGAGGGAGTAATAAAGAAAGAGAGAGAAGGAGATGTACATTCCACGCCACGCACACAGTACAGAGTTTCACTGGCGGTCGCTCTGTGATGTTGCCTTCAAAAACTGCAAAAGTGCTCGTGTGGCTTTCTGGGCAGGTTTACTCATTTGCGTCTCAATGCAGCATCTAAACTTTTTATCTAAAGAAAAAGAACCGAAGAAACTTTTGATAAATTCGGCCACCCATCTTGCTTTACCATCAAAGTTTTTGTTTTCATTTTCGCTTCTTTCCTTAGCCCTATTTTCGGATATTCCTGGTGCATATTGACCCAACGATCTCCAGTAAACTAGTTTTACATTGTCAGCAAAATAATGTTGTCTACAGGGATTTCTTCAGTTCGTTTGTAATCACACTTGAACATCCACTCACTTTGCGCGCAAAAGAGCTGAAGATGGAGATTCTTTTCCTTCAGTATTATTGTGCACATATACTCCACCTATGCAGGCAGCCTGCTATGAAATAACTTTCTCTCAAACCCCTAATATAGATACGCGAAATCACTGGTCCGTAAATACGAATCAAGTCGACACAACTCAAGGGTGTGTACAAAAAAAAAAAGGGTTGGAAAGGTTGAAGCAATGAGCGGGAGGGTCACGAATAGTAAAAGTAGAAATAAGCGTCGAGCGCAAAGCTCTGTTTTTCTCGGGCACCTTGAAGACACGTTCCATGTTACGGGGTCTCGTTGTTTTGTAAAGGAAGCACGAGAAGAAAAAAAACTACACATTAGTTCCACTCATGCTAGATGTAAGGTGTGGCTGAAGCAAATGTAGATTGATATACACTGCATTTGATGACAAATGACCCGAAACTTGGTGGGCCACAGTGAGTCAATGCTACAGCACTCTTTTTATGAAAAACAAAGCCAGGCTTCACGATTTCTCGATTTGGTTTAAACTGAGCCCTTCCATCTTACTTAGAGTCGTGTGGCTTTTTTTGTTGTTGTTGTTGGGGTCTCGGCAGTGACGCTCTGCTGCGTGACTTCATTAGACCATTCCTTGGCGAAATAAAAACAGGTTCTTTATTCTTCTGAACGGAAAAGCAGCGGTAATATACCATATGTGTGCCATGCAAAGTAAAAAAAGAACTTGTCTCGGAAACTTCTCTCGGGATAATCATTAGATGCAGCACAAGTTAGCTTTTTTGCATGCCTGTTTTTTTTTGCTTGTTGTGTTGAAGCGATTCAAACGCGTCGTGGTATATGCCTTTCTTGTTATGTCATAAAGTGTCATTTACCACTTCAACGAAATCTCTCCACATCTTCATACTCAGGTTAAAAAATTTAAGGAGTCATTTTTTTCTAAAAGACGTTATCTCCTGGGTCTTGTACGAGCTGCTTGCGCAAAGCGGCAGTGGCGTTTTTGTAATGAGTTTGTGGAAGTTCGGCACTGTACTTATGTCGTTTCAATGAACGAAACGTGCAGAATACCAAGACAATTTTGTGGCAATAGGACCAGAAAGCAATTGTTAATTGCAAATATTGTTCATTTTCATTTTATACTGCTTACTTTAGATAGATTAGTATCGAAGTAATGAGATAGCTTATCAGGTGTTTTATACTTTATTTACCTATTCACTAATCACCCAAACTCGGCATCGGGTGTAATTTTACTATGATGCTGCTGCTAAGTCAACTGCTCAGCAACCACTGGGAATTCAGGCTTTATTTGGCTCTAAAGATGTTTTTTTTTAAGCGCGAAGCTTCATAATACCGAGCATTGTCGCCCGTAGTCGTCGCACTCCATGAAGCCGAAAGCGATACTGAACATCTGCACAACAAAAAACAATAGCTGTGATAAAAACCGACTTTGTGTGTACATAAATGAAGTCTATGACATTACAATGCATGATCACTTGTGATGTCGATCTGTCCATCCGTCCCCCTGTGCGATCGTACATCGTCCCATCTGTATGTTCGTTTGGCTGTCCGTCCCTGAACACGTCTGTTTGTCCGTTCGTCTGTCTGTCCCATCCTACAACGCATCCGTGACACCATTCCTTTGTTCATCCATCCCCATGTTGTAGCGTGCGTCTGTCCATCCGTCCGTGCGTCCATATCTCTGTTCATCCTTTATACTGACCAGCTATTTCAACGACGACATTGCAGACCTTAGGACTTAGCTTCGTCTATTCGTCATCTTTCTCTTCCTGGCGATGCATCTTTCTTTTTTCGGAAGGGGAAGGGGGTTCGTTATCTGCGTATGTTTTCAGTACAAAATATGAGCCGTCATTCGTTTGAGCCGTCATTCGTTTAGAAAAAATAGTAAACGACACTTAGAAAGAGCCAACAAAGAAAAGGGTGTGTGAACAAAATTATGTTTTATTTTCTCTCTCTCTTTGTCTCTCTCTCTTTCTATATATATATATATATATATATATATATATATTAGGAAATTCCCTCTTTTATGCATGCATGCAAACGTGTTTGCGTTAAACTGCTTGCCTTTTTCGTATCTCAGAAGGCTTAATGAATCTATATGTTAACTCGAGATTCCTAGGCAGACAGAAGGCATGTTCAAAAAAGCTTCTTATTATCTACGTAGGTTTGTATCGACTCAACAGCAAATTTTCGTCCATTTGTATTCACCACACGTAATCCACCTCACGTCTTAGCACAAAGCCTCAACTTTACTTTCTATACGCATAGAACGCCAATGGACTTGGCCTCAATGAAAGGGAAGCTTTTATCGGTGTCTTGGATAAAGGGAAAACGCGCTTTCTTGCAGTTAGAAAATTAAGAATGACAAGCGACTCTCCCCTGTCTCCATCTGACTTCCATTTCAATTTCCGTGATGACATATTCTGTAGCCAATTCAAGGAGTTGCAGCATAGAGTTCATGAGTCCTCCTTTTTTAAAAAGTGACTTTCACGCTCCTCTTACGTGTTTTAGAATAACCTCTGTTGGCTATTGTCTACCTACCATCAGTTAAAGGTCCCCTTCATGCCTTCGCTGCTGTCTCATCTTTCTATCATGATTGTGAGTCAAGGCGTAAGAAAATGTTTTTTTACAATGTGCCATGGGGGTAATACCTTGGCGAGCGAAAAAATTCTTCCCAAAATCTTATATCTGAGTCTGCTGTTCCAGTAAAATTTGTAATGAGCATAGAAAAGTCGAACGTAAGGTGATACACGTTCTCGTCATAATGGCGTTTTCAAGGCACTAGAGTTCATTCAGGCTTACCTAAAATAGAGAGTTCATGGTAGAGCGGCACAGAGATGGGAAAGATCTTGAGAACGTTGATGTGTCGTGAGAGCTTAGGTTCAGCTGTTATTAAAGCTGATGATCAACCATATGTAAATTATTTTACTATGGGCTCGTTGTAAACAATTTTTCATAAACTGGCGAACACTGTAGCTTCGCAATGTAGCTTCTCACTACAGTTCTCGTACGGTGGGGCGTATCATGTGATGTAGAGATCTGCCTCTTTCAGTTCCCAATTTTGATTTAAAACCTGTGGCGAAAGGAAGGGGTGTCCGTGCTAGAGGTGCAAGCAACAATGCGAGGGCAAAAAAGTCAGAATGTCACTTGAAGTGAGGCTAGCAGCAGCAGCCTCCTTTTAAGATTACTAAATGAATCGCGCGAAAAAAACTTTGAAGTACAAAAGGAAGACCACTAGACACAGCACACACTAAGAACTGAAACTTTATTCAAGAGAACAGACATATATATGCGGTTTCGAGAACACGTGTGGTGAAAGAAAATGACTTGATGAGCAGACAGATTGTATTAATGATGCGCTTCCAGCAAAGCTACCTCCGCGGCAAGTAACATGCGGAAATTTATTGCGCATTATTTTACAAAACGCCAGTGTCAGAAAACATGGCTTCTTTGGTGAGTGAATCGATCTTCATGCTGTCTGTCTCTACAACATATAGTTATAAATAAGAGGACAGCACTTATCATGGTATGAGCGTGGGCGCGACGACGTGTGACCACATCCATTTGATCAATGTTCTGATCTATGCCACTCGCCAACCTCAACTCCTAGCACTCCTTAATATACAGTGTCAATTTTTTTGAAACTGAACACGGGAGCACGTGGCCGGCATGCTCCGGCGGCTGCAAGTAGCGCGTTCAAGCGGGAGCAAGAGCCTCCTTTCGCGTCATCTCGCAGCGAGCAAAACTAACCATTCTTTGCTGATATGGAACCAGCAGAAAGATTGTGACCCCCCCCCCCTGTCAAAGCGATTACGCAAGAGCTGTTAATCGCCTTGAAAGGGGACGGGTTGCAAGCTTGCCGTTCTATATCAGCAACAATGGTTGTATTGTTAGGTCGTAAGATGACGCGAAAAGAGACTGTGGTTGCTCTTGCTCCCGCTTGAACGTGCTGCCAGCGGCCGCCGGAGAACGCAGGCCACGCTTTGCCGTGTTCCCGTTCATAAAAATTGACACTGTATTTTCATGCGATGGAGTGAACCCGCACGTTTCATCTGTCCTTAAGCTGAGACCAACGGCAGCCCTTAAATGGTTTCACTTTTACATAGAACATGCGACTCAAAGATGATACTAATGAGTTACACATTGTATTAAGCATGAAGATGACGGCGATAGAAAAAACGCTCTTTGAGCGTGAAGCCATAAATACTGTTGCACTAGGAGATCACTACTAAATTGGTTCACCTCTTGAAAAACAGCGTACTATCATCATTTCCACCATTTTGAACGTAGTTTATCTTCACTGTACATGCACTTTATTTGTAGTTACATGATGCATCATTTTATATACGCAGTCACCGCAACGATGAGAACCTACTACGCTGTCAACGCCTGCGATGCATAGGCTTTATTATATACTCTCTGTAACTTGCAACCACTTTCAACAGGCCATTTTACGCAGAATTCTGCCTGTGGCATACGGTCGTGTCAACGACGATGTTCATGACCTCGACTGTCCTAAACATAACAACCCCAGAAAGTGTTTGAAACGGAAGCTTCGTTTACTATACGCTCAAAATGAACGTCTTCATTAGAAAAATAACAGGTCTATGGCCAATTAAACCTTCACCAAGAATTTGTTATTGTATTTAACGTTTTTTAAACGTTGTTATTTGTGATAAGTACAAGGCTATCTAATCCGCGAACAGGAATTTTACTTGTTCGCGCGAAACATTACTGGACAGCGTTAAAGAATAATGAAACGCAAGAGGATATATTTGCGTTGAATGTAATTTTGAACCTGATAACAAATGTATTATAATATATTCAAGCGATCACGCTTTATTGCCTCTAAGCGAACAGCCAGGGTAACCAAATGGCTAGTAGAAGATGAAAGTGAGAATGAAAAAGTGCCGACGGGCCGCGTTGTGGCGCTCACATGGTATTGGAAGGCAGAGGCTATGTATTGTAATAATAGTTTTCGAACGTGCCACGACCTAACGAAAAGCGTAACATGTTCGCTTCACGCTGCGTAGCGCAGTTGCCACAGAAAATGGCAAACACTGATACTCTCCACTGCATGGTACAGCAAAAACGAAGAAAAGAACACAACGTTAGCAAACAGGATTACTAAGCACCAATTCGCCACAGTGGGTAGGTGGTAATGATCCAAGGAGCATCATCATCATCATTATGATCATCATCATTACTAAGCAACATGATCGATATTGGTGGATAAATTTATTATCCATTAAGCATATTCCAATCACAAACGCAGGAGCTGCACACTTCCGTTTCGTTAGTTGAACATCTATGAGGAATGATTGGTCGAGGATTTTTCCCTGTCGTTAAAAACTGGGGGAATCTTCGACTTCCCTTAAGAGATCAATGCGACAGCATTCTCCCCATGCACTCGCGCATAGACGCACACATTATTACTTTCCCCGTCGGTAGCCTGCCATCGTCTCTAGTTGTAGAACTAAACTGTGCCCTAAGGAAAGTCAATGTGCAGATACCCTCTGGCTTCTAGGTGTGTTTACATCTACCTTGAATTCTCTATCCTGGTAGACGCGCAGCTGACATCAGCAATTTCTGCAAAACGAGATTCGTTAAACTTGGGGTAGGGAAAGCCCACTTCACGGGTGATTTCTTTGAACATTCACATAAAAAGTTTGATATCCGTCTACAAATGTTTTTGGTTAGTAGCGCTACTTTTTTATTTATACGTGATGCGAAGCGCGAACATCCCAACGTGTGCAGTCAAGTGAGAGCCAGTACGTTTATTTGTGAACGCCTTTGCAATTTGACAGATGTTCTATCAATAGAGCACTGAGTCACGAATCAAGGAGGCAAAACCAAAGACAAATATTAACTTTTGGTTTCGAAAGAAAAAGTGATAAATGTTTTTAAGCGTCAGGTCGTTTTCTATGAGCGCGCCTTTAAGCTGACTCATCGACCTCTTTTCTGTTAGATCGCCTTTATACTCACACAAACACATCAAGAAACAAAAAACGAGTCATCGATCAAGCTATTACTGTTTCAAAAAAAAGTGTAAAGCCGGAAATGTGCTTCTAATTTTATTTTTCATATGGCTTCATTTTAGGGTCCCGGATAGCGGCGTAGGGCTCAGTCCAGAGCTTTCTGTGGCAAGCTCACCCACTCTCAGTGACGATAGGTTGAGCCACTGTGGCATGGGCTTCCACGAGGCTATTAAAGTAAGCGTAGTAACGTATAACAATAAACATGACCTTTTGATAACTTTTTAATAGGTATAGTCAAGATTTTGCTGCCAGATTGATATATATGTGGGATTTAACTTTTCCAAACTCCGATATGATTATGACAGGAACCGTAGTGGCGGGCTTCGAAAATTTCGACCACCCTAGGTTCTTAAACATGCACTCAAATCTGACACATGGGCCTACAGCATTTCTGCCTCCTTAGAAAAGGCAGCCACCACAGCCGGAATTCGATTCCGCGACCTGCGAAAAGGAGCACAGTACTTCAGCCACCACGGCGGGGCAAGTTTTCATATCCAAATGCTGGATTAAAGAAAAACAGCTTTTCCTGTTACAAACAGTGCACACAAGGTTTTTTCGAAGTTTTCTTGTATCAATCAGTAGGCTACATTGCGAATTTCTTGTCAATAATATAGAGCTATCCCTGAGCTTGCACTGTGGGTTAATAGCTTTAGTACCAACTGACTTTATAGTTCTTAATGTCGCGGAACGATATTGTGTTTAAAAAAAGAAATAAATAGAGAAGCTTGCACTACGATTTGAAACAACATAATTTTAAGTCAAAAGACAAAACCGATTACTTCTCATTTTCAGTCCTAAACTAGGCGACACAAGTTGTCTGTTTGGTTACTGATAGGTTGTTGGTATAGGTTTTATTTATGTGGCGCTATAGGTCTTTTCTACGTTCATTTTCAGTGCAGACAAGTTTGATATAAACTGAAGGCAATCATAGACACAACAAATATGTCGAAACGAGGGAGGCGCAACCTCACTCACGCTGCGCACTTCTCATGCATTTACTTGCACGTCGTTTCAGGCCTAGGACTACCATCGTTTCAGGGTGTTATTGCAGCCGCCATTTTGTTTATAGTTCCCTAGTATTCCCTTGCTGTACAAACTCGAGGTCTGCGCATCTCCGCCATCGCTTCGCAGCAATTCTCTTTGTTAGGCTAACCCGGGCTAACCATTATCTTGTATAGGTTTAGTAGATCAGTGGCGAGTTATGCGATTCATATAGTTTTTTGCACACGCACCCGCTTATGATGATGGTAGGCTTGTGGAATCCACGAAAATTTTGTCTAGGTTAAACAGCTTCACTGTAGATAGAAACTTTCCATCATGAACAACTGAGACTGAATGGATGGATGAAAAACTTTATTCGAGTCCTGAAGGTTTCCACCCTCATTTTATAAGGGTAGGATCGTAGACCGCTCCCACGTAAGACGAAGAGGCCTAGCCTCACCGCCGCAACGTGGGCCTTCTTGGACAACCTTGAGCTGTATTACGACCAAGCTCTTGAACATGAAATGAAAGGCACTTTCGAAAAAATCTTGATATTTTCCTTGTAGAGAGGGTTGATTCAAACTATTTATGCTTTTTAACAGCGAAGCAGCTTAATTACATAAAATGTCTTTTTGTATCTGTGTCCGTCAGTTTCGTTTTTTCTCTCTTAATTGTTTCTTTTCAGTTGTTAATATTTTTATGTTCCTAGTTATTCCCTTTTATCACCTCACTATTTTTTCCTTCTTCTTTTCTCTGTTTCTAAATCTTTGTCTTTCTGTATATTTTTGTCCGCCTTTCTTTTTTAACACAACAGCCTTCAAAAGCTTGTTTCCCAACTACAGTGTCGAAATTGACAACAGCTCCGATGTCGGGGTTCGTTTTGGCGTCGTTGGTTATGGGCCAAGAATCATCTTCTCGTTAAGGAACGAAAATTCAATAAAGTATCGCAAAAAAAACACGCAAGAGAGAATCCAACCAAGGCATTCTACTCTGCAAGCAGATCACGCCGAATCTTGAAACTGCTTTAAAAACCCTGTATCATTGTCATAAAAAGGAGGAGTTCCTAATCGCGTGCAATGTTGTTTGGCAGAAGCGTGGAATTGCGCCAAGCGTCAAAATATTTTAATAGCGCCCCAAGGTGGGGTTCAACATAATTATTCATCAATGAGCAGCAAAATTATCAACTAAGTCAGCAGATGCGTAGGTTCTACGGATGTGTATTGACCTTTCGCAGATTTGCAAATAGAAAAATTAGAGCCAATTAACTGTACCTGAAGCAGGCATTACAGTGCAATTTGAAACGGCCAAGGTCATGGGCAAAGTTATTCGTTTTCTTAGGGCATGGCTGAGGCACACACCGAGAACCGGAGGTAGGCTATAGCATTCAAGAATGCCGCCAAGTGCGAGGTCGTTATCAAGTTTTACTCTTCAAGGCGAACCTCATGCATCCTTCAAGCTTTTTTTTTTTCAGTTCGCGTTTTTCTATCCCTGCATATTCTTTCTCTGTGTACTCCTTCTGTCGCACTTCTGAGCTAAATAATCCCACACCCTACAAGTCGTCGCAGTGGGAGGGTGTGCTCAGGGCGCATGCTTTCGGGGAGGAATGAAAAGCACAGCATGTGCTAGTTTTATTGTTTTTTGTCTACATCGCGAAACAGCCAGTGGCTTGCTGTAAAACGGCGAAAAAAGGCATGCTCGGAACTCAGACACGCCCAGAGAGGCCGAGTGAGTAAATATTCGCAGATCCCACGTACCTGGAAATCGACGTTATGCGTAGCATGTGGAGGAAAGGTGATTGTTGCAATTTTTTGAGTAACGCGGATTGAAATGACGCTAAATATATGTGCAGTTGTTGCACGCACAGACATATGTTGAAGAGTTGCAGATGTTTGTATAACCACTTGTTTGCACTTGCGCAACGATGCCAGCTGGAACACATGTTTTAGCAACACAAGAAGCTGATATGAAAGGCTGATTCTCTCAGAGGTGCTGGCCCTGGACACTGCTACATAAATCAACTTTAGCGCATGACTTCTAATCACACTGACGTTAACCCGACGTGACAGATGTATCAAAGGAGCACATATGTAATGTATATAAAATTGAATAAGCAGCACGGCAACCACTATTGATGTTTCTCGAAGATATAAAGACATGGGGCCATTCGTGGTCACGTCAGCTGCATTTTATTATCCAGGCGGGGAATGAGAAAACATCCGTCCTTATATCTCAGGCTGACGATGTCTCCAAGGTGATTTCCACCTACCAACTAAGAGAGATCAGGGAACCCACAGGCGAACGAAGTATGGCTTGAATGAAAATATTCATTCATTGTACAGATTATAGCGTAAGTTAGCATGAATGCCACCTAAAAATTCACATGTAAAGCGAAAGCAGCCCTGCTATAAAGGTAATATTAGGCATCAAAGAATTAAAAAAGATCACATGAAGAGGAGTAAACTTTAAGAAATGATAGACTTGCATGCAAGTTAAACAAAATTCAGAGCGATCGCCTTGTCACCCACTACGTTCATGTGTAGACGCCAACTTCTAGAAGCAGGACGAGCCGCGCAGTGATTAAAAAGAAAGGCTCGTAACTCTGTGATCTCGACTAGTAGTCGGTTTGAAGTTTAAAAGTATACTATAAATATACGACACCTCAAAGCAACGATTATCCAGGATGATAAAACAAAAGTGATTCACATTTGTTGCTCATACCGACGTAGACAGTGGCTCGAGTGCGTTTCCTCCCATTTTGAAATCTCCACGATGGTTGTGGTCGTGGGATCGAATCTTGGCTGTGGCCGCTGCAATTTTGACGGAGGCGGAAGTGCTGTAGGCCCATGTGCTCAGATTTGGGTGCACGTTAAAGAACCCCAGGTGGTAGAAATTTCCGGAGGCCTCCACTATGGCGTCTTACATATTCTAATGATGGTTTTGGGACGTTACACTCCACATAAAAATAATTCAATCCAATTTAAGGTCAGCTTCGAGGAGTTTGGTTGGCTATGTTTTGGCATATGGGAATCGTTGCGAAAGTTATGGTAAAGGGTGACATTACTATTTTGTTTGTCAATATAAGCTGAAAAAAAAATGGGTGGCAATGCCAAAATATTAATGTCTGCAAACAAACAAAAAGCTAAACCAAGAACGGGAGCAGCCTACAAGAAATAAGTTCACTAACGAAAGTGTTTTTTCTAGGCAAATTTCACTGGTTAAAAAAAATTGCCAGATATCACGTACAGTGGGAATCGAACATATGCGAAGCACGAAGGAGGAAGGATGATAGGTCACTTCAAAATCAGCACAACGTTACGAGACGGAGGTAAGTTATGCCGTACATGACTTCTATGTCATGATTATTATGTTAGGACGTTTCATTTACCTTCGTCATCTATTACCGTATCCTGATACTAACTGTGGTATATATGAAACTTGCAAAGTGGCCACGAGTGTGCTATAAGCGTAGCATGTAATCATGTTTTACATGGCATGTATATCATAAATGTAATTTCTGAACATGTCATTTACATTCGTCGCTCATTCACGTCATGTAATACCAAATTTGGTATATGGGGAACTAGTTAAACGGCTGTGAGAACGCTATGGACGTAGCGTGTGCTCATATTTTACATGACACGCATATCATGATTATCTGGTTTGGACATCTCATTTATCTTCGTCATCCGTTCACGTGACGTAATACCAAATTTAGGCATACGTGAGGGTAGCGAAACGGCCGCGAACGCATCATGAGTGCGGGACCTAGTCATGTTGTCACATGACACGCCTGTTATGATCATCATGTTTTGACGTGTCATCAACCTATGTTGTCCCTTCGCGTCACGTAATACCAAATTTTGTACAAGGCCGCGAGTGCATCATAAGCGAAGCATGTCATGAAAAATGATAATAATGAGATGCATGTCTTGTAAAACATGACAAGTTGTCATGTTTTACAAGACACGCATCTCATGATTATCATTTTTGCACCAGTCACACACCTTTCTCATCTATTCACGTCCCGTAATACTGAATTTGGTACATGTGAAGCTAGCGAAACGGGCACGAGTCAATAATGTGTCATGTAGTCTTGTTGTTACATGACACGGATGTCATTGTTTTCATGTTAGGTCTGTCACTTGGGTTCACCATGCAGCCATGTCATACCATACCAGTTTCGCAATATGTCATGTGAATAAAACCACCGCCAGAGCAGCAAGATCTTGAAATGTAAATCATGACAATCATAACATACACGTTTCAACTTTCATGTTATGACAAGTAAGTTATGTTTATCCTACAGTGATGTTATGACATACAAAGTTTGTTATTGATACCAATATCCAAATGGTCAAGAGAGCTAAAAGTCGTAAGTGGTTAGATAGTTAGATAGATAGACACAATCAAAGTCGCCGAAGTTCGCCAAGGAATGCTTCGCGTTTAATAGCATCCAGTGCTATTTTTTTGTTTCTCAGATTACTGCAATACGATTCACGTTGTTGAAAGAGTAGAGCGCAGGAATTCCTCACGAAAAACATTCCAAACGAATCTCAAATATCGGTATTATCTATGCGAGCTATGAAAAAGTTGATCCCCACCATTTCCCACCTATCACGCTATGTTTGAAACGGGGGTGTTTTCTAGCGTGTGTTTTTCAATCAAAGTTTATTCTATCGCAAAATATTGTGCAAGATATAAATATATACAGACGGAGTTTCCGTAGTGTAACAATAAATGAAACATCCTATGCAATATAAGCATAAATATTGATTGGCAACAACAATCCTTCGAAGAGATCGATGGCGTGGCCTAGTAGGCCCTGCGACTGAAACGCGTCATATTTGCTCGGATAGAAGGCAGGCCCTCTCATTCCGGCAGTCTTGTGGCAGCGTTTTCAGCGCCCTGCAATAGAAACTGCGCACGCCAGACATGTATGTTTGACGTGCGTAGTAGTACGCATACGTAGTAGCATGCATGCGAAGTATGAGATTTCGTTCTAGATGTTTTTTTTTATTCTCGGACACAAGTTCGCCCTCCCTACGTTGATTTATTAGAAGTGTTCTTTGAACTGTGTGTTAGAATTTGGACTACCTGGTGTTCGCCGAAGAGAAATCAAATCGCCCAGTACACTGCCTTCTAGCATTTTACCTGCTACGTAACGAGAGCACCGAAGTAGGAATGAATGCGGGACTTTCGGGTAGGCAGTCAAGTGCCGTAGCGGCTTCATCAACGTGTGATCGACTTGCTGTGCGTAAGCGAGAACCTTGTTTTGGCGCTGAGAAAGCCATTTTTCGTTTCTATTTGCGATATTCTGCCCTTTGCCTAAACATATTACCATCTAGTTTTTCTACACATTATACATAATACCACTCGTGATGCCAATTAAATCTGGACTATTGTGTGAGACCGTCCTTAAATTAGGCAAACTTAGCTGAAAATTCTTTGTGGTTTTTGCTGTTTAGAGCACAGCCACTCGTTGGTACTAGCCTCGACACGATTATCCGCAAACACATACGCCTCTCTCTTTCCACGATGTGTACAGATGAGATACAGACATTGATGACCTTCAAGAACAGAAATTATTGCTTTCTGCATTTTATTACGGGCCAAAATGAGTTGCTTTCGTATTTCCAACGAATTGACCGAGTGCAGTCTCACATGCTTAAAAGCTTCCAAGCTGCCCATCAAGATGCCTTAAACCATGATTAGAGACGAATGTGTAGCCATAACTGAGTATCTTATAATACCACTATAGCATCAGGATGTCCGGCATTGCATTGTTAGTGATTCTATAAACTGGGTAGCAAACGAAACACTTTCGCAACGGCCCCAACTGCAACCTTTCTCTGTTTCCGAATTGGTGACGTCATTATGTGAGGCACTTGTTGGCAGTATATGCCTTTTTTTATGCTGCGAACGCTGCTGTATTGCTTCTTCTTGCCACAAGTGCTTTTTTGATTAGTGCGTGCTTTTTTTTTGCAGCCATGTCTGCGTGTGGTGCAGACATCACGCCTGCAACCCCGTCTTGCCGGCGGACGGCCATCACTTGGAGCGCACCGAATGTGAGTAGGACTATCATTCTTTAGGATACTATAGGCCTGTCTACAGCAAGCCTATGCTGTGCGTATTACGTAATGGTGCACTAATTGCTTCAGTGGAACACTGAATAGGCATTATTAAACAAAAGTAACGCACGTGAGCTCGTTTGCAATGACCTACTTTGGTGCTTTTGTGGTCGAACAGCTGCCCTATTGAAAGCAAAAGTTCTGCCAAAGACAATGAAATCTCGAAAAAGCCAGCAATACACAAAAAGTTAAATTGCAAGATATAAAGGTGCTCACAAATCTTCGAGAACAAACACTGCTACCCTGCTTAAATTGATCCGCTGCAGACATCCTTAAGGGTTATCTAAGTGTCATTTAGTGAGCATGATATTTCAGCATGTGTTGACCGCCTTGTATTAGTGTATTCGGGTTTCGCCAAAAAATAGTGTCAGCAATGGCGTAGCCAGGGTGTGCTGGCTGCACCACTGGTACACCACTGACACACGGCTGGTTACGCCACACGAAACCCGTGTGCTGACAATGCTTCTGGCACACCGAACCCACACGTGCCCCCCCACCCTTCCCCCTAAAACTGTTTTCACCACGACAAACAGGGCATCATATAAAAATTTCAAGGTGTTGTCCCCCTTCCCCTGCCCCTCAAAAAGATGCCACCCTACGCCCCTAATTGTCTGCAACACTCGACGCTGAGCATTTCCAGAGATTCGAGATCACTCTGTTAAGATTACGCGTAGGTCACGAATAGTCAAACTTATTCCTGAGTCACCGGGAACACCGACAATAATGCTCGAAGTATCAGTGACTCGATGGAGGCGAAATCACTCTTGTTGCGTGAGCTCAGTTTTGGGTGCACATTAAAGAACCCCAGGCGGTAAATATTTCCAGAGCACTCCACTATGGCGTATTTCATAATCATGTGGTGGTTTGGGACGTTAAACCCCACATATCAATCAATCAATCAATATCAGTGACTACCTATAGAAGACGACGCGTTCCGCGCATGATCCAATTTTCGACCACCGATGCTCAGTGACCGTTATCAGAGTACATTATATAATGCTTGTATTTTTCCTTTTTGTCATTTTTTTTTCACGCACAAGGCTGCCTAAGTAAAGATGTTTGTCTCGAACATATCAGCTACCGCCTTCGTTATTGTGACGACCATGCGGCATTATTAGGGGGGGGGGGCTAATTCAAGGCCAACCAGTCAAAACCTTGATGATTTGATTGATATGTGGGGTTTAACGTCCCAAAACCACTATATGATTATGAGAGACGCCGTAGTGGAGGGCTCCGGAAATTTAGACCACCTGGGGTTCTTTAACGTGCACCCAAATCTGAGCACATGGGCCTACAACATTTCCGCCTCCATCGGAAATGCAGCCGCCGCAGCCGGGATTCGAACCCGCGCCCTGTGGATCAGCAGCCGAGTACCTTAGCCACTAGACCACCGCGGCGGGGCCAGTCAAAACCTTTAATGTGAGAATAATATAAGGTCGCCTACTGCTAAACTTCACACAATAGCCAGAACGACGTCGAATTGGCTTACCGGCACATTGCAAAACTAGAAAAACTGCCTGTAATTGCAGCATTTGTGGGACAATCACTAGTTCCAGGGTACAAGGCTGAAGAGTACTTGGACCAGTAAATCCGTTTTTGGTGCCTAAAGTCCCAAGCGACTCAATTTATTTGGCGCATCGTAGTGCACAACACAACGTAACATCCGCCAAGCGAGGTTCTTTAACGTACAGGTTCTCCAAAAGTAAAAAAAAAGTGCGTGAGCTGTAACCAAGTTTTGCTGAAGTTCATGCAAGTGCGCTTTTAACAGAACTGATGGCATCAACTTCTGGCACATTCCCACGTAAACATAACGTTTTATTTGAAAGAGCGTGCTGGCATTCACTTTTCCGTAGCTCCGCCCCAGCTAGGGTATTCCATCTTACTTTTGAACCACCTCTACGTCGAACAAGCGATGTGCAGGCATGTCCTGGTTTTCGCCAGGACTAAAATTAGGCTACAACGACCGCGATCTTCTTCGTGTACTTTCAATGAGCAGCCATAAACCGTAACAGACAATCTACTGGGGCGACGCATAAACTCACCATTGCCATTTTTTACAGCATGGGCAAGAACACCAGAGTCCACTTGCGATTGCACAACATGGCTAACAGATAACGACGATCACGACTATCGCTTTATCTCGCGTCCCGAGACGCGTTTTGTAGGGGGCAAAATCAGAAGAGATACGTGTGCTCAGACACATCTGACTAACAGTCAGAGAAGGCCAGCACATTTTCGCTAGCATCAATGCGGCACGCTGCCTAATCATATTGCAAATATGGCAAGAAAATCGCATGTGTTCTTTTATTTCAGTAAAAAAAATAAAACATGCGACGCATAACCCTTCGGTATGTAATTCAGCCGACTTTAGTTGAATAATTCCGTGCTATCTTTCACGAAGCTTTTGCTAAAAGAAAGAAATCTGATAGATAATGTCACTGAGCTCAATGATTATGGAAACAGTTACATCAGAAAGAGTAACCACTGTTCGCAGGCTGTTGCAGTGCATGGTCTCGCGGTTACGGAACTCAGCTGCTCACCCGAAGGTCGTAAGTTCGATCGCAGCCAGGCGGTCACATTTCAATGGAGCCCAAATCCTTCAGGCCCATTTACTGCTCGATAGCAGTGCAGGTTAAACAACATCTGATGGTGGAAATTACTAAAGTTCTCTACTGGGGCATTCCGCATGATCATTTCTCGCTTTATGAATATAAAACTCCTGTTTTTGTTAATATGTTGGTATTACCCCATTCCATGTTGTCTGGTCTTTTAAGCAGCGAAGAAAATGGGTCTTCGCACTGAACACAATGCTTCATGAAATGTGGGTACATGCAAGAGTACTTGTAGTTGTTGCCCTATAGTCGCGAGTTCACAAAAGGCTCTAGAAAGGCTGGTATTTCCGCTATCGCTGTGACTGTGCCACGCGTTCCGCGCAAGCTTGGCTTTTCTTGCCCACAGTTCAATGAAAGCAGTAACTTCTTTACGTGAGAAAATACAAGCGCATTCTGAACGAGAGGAGGCGAGAAATGTGCCACACAACTCCGTAAGGGGTAAACAAAGCGAATGAACGTATTTGCTGCTGCCATGAATACAGGATTCGGACACAATGCATCTTGCTTTTATTCAGCCCGTACCACCTCGCAATAACTCTTTTTGGGCCTTGAGCTTATAGGTGTGGATAACTAATATAACTGATTTAGTAAACGTTACTCTACCAGATACTCCAGTGTCAGAGGTTCTAGCAAAGAAGACAGGTGAAATTTTATATTTGTTGTACGGAGCCAGTATTGTCTATATTTATAGATTATTATTATTATTATTATTATTTTATATTATTATTATTATTATTATTATTATTATTTATAATAATAATATGATTACAATTATGGATACACTCTCGACGGGAACTTGCGTTGACGTCGCACGGATGCCGCGTGCGAGAAGAAGCCCTCGCGAGGCCCGTCATTGATGGCTCCTAAAGCATTAAAAAAAACGCCTCTTTGGTACTTCGTTAGGGAAAGAGCATGAGGAGACGCCGGAAAAAGGTGGCTCTTTAGATCGAGCAATGGTTGCGAATTCGGATCATATGACC
The DNA here is from genome assembly GCA_013436015.1 of Rhipicephalus annulatus. Taxonomy (NCBI): domain Eukaryota; kingdom Metazoa; phylum Arthropoda; class Arachnida; order Ixodida; family Ixodidae; genus Rhipicephalus; species Rhipicephalus annulatus. Next base: position 235,279 of record WOVY01009442.1, read on the forward strand.
GTGGTCGACATCTCGCAACACAAAAGCAGACATGTGTTTACTACGCGTTCCGTCGACTAAATTCACGAAAACCACTTCGCTTCCTGGAGCAGACGTGTTCCCTTTCACAAAGCGTTTGGAAATGTTACTTTACATCCGATCAAAAGAAAAAAAACTTGACAGCTCGCCTTGACGTGTCTTCCCACTTGAGGGCAGATATCACCCGCCCGCTTCACGACAAACCTACAACGTGTCAACATGGAGTCACGTGCAGTTATTACCGTGTCCAGCTCCGTTTTTCTGGCCAAAACACAATCGCTTGGTGCAAAAGTACGTCGTCAGCTGTAATGCATGCCAACGTCGTGAACTACTAACACTGTGCCCAGCCGGACATCTTTAGCTCAATTCCATCCCCGCCGAGCCATTCTATCAGGTCGAGCTCGACCTTCTCGGGCTATTTTCCACTTTATCCTGAAAGAAGCGAGTCCTCGTAGTGATCGACTATATATACAAAACGATACGTGAGTATCTGTGCTTTTCCCACCAGCTGCGCTACTACTGTCACCAACTTTGTCATGCGCCAGATCATCGGCTCCTCAACTATGAATAACAATACTTCTTGCCCCGCGTCATCCAGGTCATTGCATTCTTCCTGTTGCACTTACCACAACTTCACGATGGCATACAACGCACAAATAAAAGGATATATGCAGAGCCCGGGTCCACACTCTCATCGACATTATGTGCAGTGTCTGCCGACCACCACTACTGGTACGCATCGTTACCCTATACTCTCTTATAACTCCTCTACGCGTGACACCACAGGATATTCCCCGTTCAGACTTTCTTTAAACATAAGCCAAATGTGCCTCTTGAAAGTCTGATTCCCGCTATTACATGGTGGCACGTATGTTCGCTTGATTATTGGACGAGTCCACAAAGCCCGCCAGATCACCCGAGAACGAGTCGCAACGCCTCAAGCCTCTCAAACAGACCAGTATGATCAGCCACACCAGGACGTCGATTACACGCCCGTGCCACTGATGCTCTCTCTAATGAACCTCATGTCGTCGCATAGGCCGTTTCGAACAGACGTTATTTCGATAAGACAGGCTATACAATGTCCCGCGCCAGGTCACTGTTCTCACAATCTGCAGTGACTCGTCGATTCAGTGCCCTTCCCCCTTGCCACCCCCATAGACCGTTGTGCACGTTGTAAGACTGAAACGTGGTGTGCCACCCAACGCCCCTTGTCCGACACAAGCGCAAGGTCGGCGCTTTTACCAGGTGTCCCGCCAGGTGTCCAAACGTGTAAATACTGCAACAAGTTTTTGTTTGAAAGGCCCAACTATTGGAAAACATTCTGACACGGTTATTATCATCACGAGTTAAATCATCAACGATGTGATCAGCTGCGTATCTTCGCGTGTTCACTTACGGAGCGCATGGTAGACTTTTCCCTGACTCGCAATATGAGTAATTACAGCGTAGGCGGCACTTCACAACTGCGCTTGCACTATACTGCATTCTATGATACGTTAAAGTAGTTAATCTTACCAGCGCAATCGTCCTTTTCCTTGCAACTCGGTTGAGGCATGCACCGAGAACTGATAGCTGATGTGGAGTTATTACTGCAGAATGTGATAAGCGCGAGGCCTATTACCCTATCATTTTGCAATATTGAACGCGGAGCAAAAGCATCCTCCAGAGTCTTTCGACAACATACGTGGGTCAAATCAAAGAAAGAAATGAGGTTTGTTATTGAAGTGGTATTAATGCCCCAGACAAATGCTGGAACACGGGTCGCAATGACCCTTAGCTAGCAGCCATGTGAAACAGATTGCAAATAAGTTCGTTAGTGTAACGACTGCCAAACATCAGTTCAGCCGGTGAAGTAGCGTTGATGATGCACTTTACAACAGCGCCATAGGCTTCACGTAAGTTTCTCTATGACACCGCAGGCTGTGGCCGCTGTGGCAAAGAAGAGACGATCCAACATATTCTTTGTGACCGCCTAGAGTATAGTAAACAACGACTATGCCTTCGCAAGGAACTCAGCAAATTAGATATTCAACCTCTGTCGGAGCAAGCAATTCTACACTATCGACAAGATACAACTTCACAGAAAAAGGGTCTGAAATCGCTACTACAATTTTGCGATCTACCGGCCTTACTGAACGTTTGTAGCCAGGACGCCCTTTCTGTGTGTGTTTTCGTTTTCACATGAGTGCGCGTTCGTTTTTTTTTCCCTCTCTATCTTCCTCCTCATTCTTGCTCCGCTTTCCCCGCCCCCAGCGCTGGGTAGCAAGACAGATGCCAATATCTGGTTAACCTCCCGGCCTTTCCTTTCACACTCACTCTCTATGACTCAACAAATTGTTGTCTAAACCCGTGTTGCCCCACAATACTACGCCAACGAAAAAAACTGTATGCTGCTGAGTTCTGTGGGTCCAGAGTCAAAACGAATACATCATGTTTAATGACCTGCTGTATAAAATTGTTCTGAAGATCTGCAGTGAGCTGACATAACGTCTGCCTAACTCCAAATAAACAGGAGTTAATTTATTTCGGTCAAATAAAAATGCGGCCGGCTAGAAATGGTAGAATGCGTAATTTTTGTGCCGCCTCCATTAAACTGGTGCGTGAACGATACACCGTCAAGTGCGTGTTGACAGTTCATTGTGCGCTGCTTGACGTTCCTACAAAACACTTGAGCATCTCATGGCACACTCTCCTGGATTTGCTACGCAGCGGGCTTTGCTGATTAAGGAATATAAATGTCTGGGGTTTAAGTACACGACCTTTGACGATTATCTAATTAAGAGAGGTTTTGCTTCTCGACGCAACCAGACCCATCGATCTCTACTTAACTTTATGGACCAAACGGACCTGTCCATCGTTCATAGGCGTTTTTTTACTTATAATTGTCGAACTCTAGGTCATTTTTCTTTAGTTCTCTCTATTCTTTCCTCTGTTCCCTCTTCCCGAAAGTGTAGGCAGGCGTTGTGCCCCTCCAGGTGGCAGTTGCCAGCTTGCTCTCTCCTTCTTACCTCTGTTTCCTTGTGTGTTCGTGTATGTAAGTCAAATAAATGATAAATAAAATACTTTACGATAGTGCCCTAAATTTAATATCATGCTATATAACCGTGGAATGAATTCTTTTTATCTGCATGACAACCTGATTTATCCGTGCACTATAAAGGATAAATAATGAACAAACAGTACCATTTAATAATGCTTTGGATTCAGCAGTCTTGTCGACACAGTGTGGGCACCTTCTCGGCTTCAGGCTCTTGTTTTCAAGCGATGATGAATCCATAATTGCGCTAATGAACTGCACATGTCTTGGTGATTGCCTCCCCTCCTATTCAAAGTTCGCCAGAGACAGGGCGCATAAGGCCTCGGGACACGCATTTGATTAACGGCCAATCACCATTAATTAGTGCCGCCAAGAGGTTTTAATATTATGCTCAGAAACAAATGACACGTGCTACCGAAAAAAAAGGAGGCGCTCTCATAGACATGTCATTGCACGTGCCTTGGCTTGCCCTGAGTCTGGCAGTCATTAATGTGAAGTCTGCGAAGCTATACAATGCGCACTTTCATGCTTGTCATGATGAAATACTTCAAGTGAAGCTTATCGTGACAAATTTTATTTTAGTTTGTTTTCACTTACAGATGAGGCATTTATTAATGCATTTTACAAGAAAGCAGCAACCGTTCATGTATATACACATGCAGCATGCATTATTACGTTTATTAGATTATGAATGATATGGTCACTTATGCTCAAAAGTTGTTTAGCTGCATTGTAATAAGGGAGAGAGAAAGAGAAAATGAAGGAATTAGAAGTATTGCAAACAGATAGGAAGAGGACAAGCAAGCTGTCTAGGGCTCATCCAGGTTAGCTACTGTGCGCAGAGTAGATTGGTGAAAAGTTACAGATAAAAGAAAGTTCAGTGTCATTGGCACTGACGCAGCGATCGTTTTGTACTCGGCATTTCTGGAATTCCATTGGTCTATAGACTTCAGAAATTTTCATAACACTCTCGTTGGTTTTCACAGCTGTGACAGTAGAGCGAAACTCTGTCTCCCATGTACGCCCTCTGGCATGCTCATTCGCAGGGACAGCACCGCTTTTATCACTGTTAGTTGCCACGCCTCCAACTAGAAATATATCACGCACAGAACTCGTTCATTACGTCACTCATTACGTCACTGATATGCTATCAGAGCACGAGAAAACTAGAGGAGTAGGAGGAATGCAGAAGCTTTCTTTTGCCGCTTCGCACGCGAGCGGAATGCGCTAGTGCCTTCTTTCAGGTCCACTGGCCGCTTGGGCGATGCGGTTATTTGTAAAACTTTGTTCACCATTCTTTTTGTTATTGTGTTCTGAATTGGCGCAGGTTTGGCCGACCAATTTCACAGTGGGCCGAAACTCAATAGGCACAAATAAAATCAACTTTTTATTTCAAGTTTTGTATAAAATAAAAAGATAAGTGCACAAAGTGTGAAGTGGCAATTTATAAAAATACAGTTTCAATTTACAACCGACTTATGAACAAATGAGAAACAATGGGCTCATAAAACATAGAACCGACGCAAAAATTATAAACAGACACGAGTAGGTCATGTCGTATATGTCTCAGTAACGTTTGGTTTGACGGCGCACATAGTTTTCTTAAATAACTTCAGTACTAAACGTGACTGAAGTTCAGAGGCAGGGAGAGGCTTGAAGTGATATAGGTTTTAAAAAAGAGAGCGACTCAAGAAGCAGTGTTTTGGCAAGTTTACTTGTCCTCGTCAGGTCAACTGTGTCGCCTTCACGAAGAAAAGTTCACTTGTCTAAACGTAGGCACCTGCGAGATTCCCTGTAATAATTTTTCGAAGCATTCTGTACATCACATATATTTTAGTGACAGTATTAGAAATAGAGACCCATACTGTGGCTGAATAGATCTCATGAACAGGAAGAAGCCTATATTTGTTGACATCAGCTGAAACTACATGCGAAAAGTAAAAGAAGCGAAAACAATGTAGACGAGCTAACCCAAATTCTATCATTTCATTAAACGCACTTTGCCGACAGCAAGTTGCTACCGTCTTGTCCAATTAGTCTAGCGACACCGCATTTCTGTCAGTCCAGTCAGGTTTGCAAGGAATCGGGTTTACTCACGCGCTCATGCAAACTCAATACCTTCTCGAAGAATGGGTCCAAATATTTGGGCTCACCCGTTGCTACCATAAGAAGCCTGAAAAACCTTCGCGAAATTTGAAATGTACAGCTCCACACAACATAGAGCCGCGAAAAATATGCGTTAGCTAACTTGGCCGAATGCATGGTTGCCTTTCTTGGCATAGCTGACTGCGGCTTCCATTCTCTGCCAGCCACGTCTTGCTGTCTTTGGAGAGTAATAGCTGAGTGGGTCAGCTGGCCTAGCGAAGAAGCATAAGGGCCAGCAGAGCGCAATACAAATAGAAGGATAGAAATTTGCCCCGTATCTGCATGTTATACTGCATATGTCGAAACACGATAGTCTTGCATTTGTAGAGAAGAGACAAAACGTTTATTTGATGTTCTGCACAAGAAAATTGGTGAATGGTACTCCGGAGGCACTGCGCTTAAGTGCCTCGAGCGTTCAACGGAGGTGAACGAGCACATCGAGCCACGTCACACGTGAGACATGAGCGCTATCTGGCAGTTACCTTGAAAAACGAAGCGCGTGGCGTGCGCGCCCCTCTCGGAGGCGATAAGGTGTAGAACGCAAGGCGACGGGTAGGTGCCACCCCCATACCGTTTAATGAAAGCATTGGCAACACTTGCCTTTTTGTTCAAGCGTTGCATTGTAAGCGCAGCGTGATAAACGCTATGGTCTTTAAAATTACTTATGTATGCCTTTTCTAGTACAAAGACGCACATACAGAATATTGACGTGTTGTTATGGTGTCTCACATATGCGCAATAATTGATTTTTAATTGACAATTACACAAGTATGAAAGCTGGAACTTAAACAATATTGGTGGGCGCTGCAGATGTGATCGGCCGTTTGGGTTATTGTTTGGTGCCGTTTGAGGTGTCGTTAAGAGCGGACAAACACACAAACGTATACAGACAGACTGAATTATTTGCGTCGAAAGTCCCCAAGAAGGACTATCGTTTTCAATAGCCGAGCGAATACTCCGCTTGTTGCAACGGAGACCGAGGAGCGCGTTGCTGCGCCACCTGCTGAACACGGTTGAAGGTACTGTCAAGCAAGCAGAGGCTTTGCCCAAAGTACTGTACCTGAACAATACTCGCACGCTCCCCTGAATGCACAAAATTAGCGGGATAGCACTCCGTAAAATTGCTGGCTCACACAGTGAGCCGCGCTTGCGCAGTTGGCGTTCCGCTCGTTTACTGAACCCGTTTCCTTGTACTAACTTTGCCGGAGAGCTATTACTCGCTACTATCTTTCTCAAAGGTTGCACACCGACCGAGTGCGATAACTGAGCGTGATTCAACTTGTAATATTGCTAAGCGAGGCCCGAAAAGGAGTGAAGGCGAATGCTGCCAACTCAAGTCAGCTCCTTCCCATGCTTCGCCTGATCTAAAATTTTCGGAATAAGAAATAAAAAAACACATATGAACACAAAAGTTATTCGCTGCAGTATCGAATACCTTCATTTGTGAAAACTTGTGAAAGCCAGCAAGTGCGAACATCCACATGAACCTCACTCTTTCAAACAAGACCCTAGTATGCCCTACAACTGCTACGAGAGTGCATATTCCTTGAAACCAGGACTGGCGCCGAGTTTCCGGTGTCGAACTGTGATGCGTGGTCATTGAACATAGGGTGTGATTGATGGTGAACGCACTTCGATTAGGTGGCCTAAAGCTGATCGCGTTCCACGAATTTCATCTTCCAAAGAAAGCAGCACTGCAGTGGGTGATCGAATGTATACTTTGCGCCACATTTATTGAACTTGGTTCTATTGGCCATTTCAGCAATCGATAATCTGATCAACGGTTATTCGATGGGAAATAAATGTTACTGAAGAAGGAAACCCGGTTATAGTGGCAAGTTGCGAACTGGGGAAGAAAGGCCTGAAGGATAGAAAACCAGTTTTACTTTAGGGCTGTTGGGGAATGTTTTTTGAGAAAACTATTTCGTATTTCATTTCAAAATAAAACGCTTTAACTCTGCTAGGGCTGAGGCTGAATGGTTTGGAATGGTTTGAGTGTCGCCGCGTATGTAACTAACGTGAACTATATCCATGAAACAGTGCTTCATATTCTCTTCCATTACCCCTAGTGTTTTCGTTGCGACGATAAATTAATAAATACAGCATTACGATAAACTTTAAAAACTGTACGATATTTGTTTATTGTACACCAAATATTCCTAGCTGTGTAGGAGATTTACTATCGGTCATCAAAATTTCTAGCTGATCCAGCAAGCAAAACAATGAGGCATTGTTTTTTTTGCGTCTTGTATGCAGTAAAGTGGGCACGTAAGCCATTGAACCTAACATATGCTTTTCGTTTTCGCACCACTCCCAGTGCCGCTTATACGAAAGATGTGTTCGTTGCCTTGTTTTCTTTCTGTATTTTAGTATTTGTTTTGTTTTAATATGGTACTGCTCCTCCCTGTAACAGAAAACCTGCGTAGGTAGCTTTCAAGAGTCCCGACTCTGTTAACAAGTGCAAGATGGCTTCTAGTAACCAGCTACCCTCCTTTTTATTTTTTGTTGGTCTGAGCTTAACTCTGTAAAGAGATGCTATATTCTTGTCTAAGATTCCTTCACTAAAGATTGCCATGGTGGGGCCTATGTTGAATTACGGGCACCTCTTTTTATATCCGCCTTTCACTTTATCACTAATCGAAACAGAAACAAAGATCTTGCTTTGTTCACTTTGCCTACAAAGAATGCGTGAACGCTCATTAAAAGCTCGTCTTCGTAGAACAAAGGCAGGCTTTTTGTTTTGTTCCTGGCTTCTTCGAAAGTCATTACGTCATCTTTACGTTGAGAAGGGCATCTTTATCAAAGACGTCAACTGGGATAAACTATTTCATTAAATGAACATGATGACAGGGTTGGGGATAAGGTGACACTGCACGAGCCTAAGGGCAGGAGATAATCTTAAATGGTGTGTCTTACAAATTAGAGTACAGGCAATCTTGTTCCTTTGCTTTTACAGCTGTTCATTCAATCTCGCCACCGTGAAGCGTGGGTGCTGTTTTTTTTTCTGTTCGGGAAGTTTCTATCGACTTAATGCGTGAAGCATGCTTAGCGCTTCTTTGGTGTTCTAATAGCACTGGGAGAAGTACAGTCAATATTAAAAGTTTACAGACCACGTTAGGGTATGGCCGGAAGCCTATTCGCGACAGTTATGCTACGTCAGCGCTGGTCCACAGCACCGCAGCGCCTTGAAAGCATCTCTCCCCGACCTATTAGCTTCTCTGTTTTCTTAATACATTGAAAAAAACTTGACCTTTCATTTTTAAGCGTGACGCGCTTTTGACATCTGCGTCTACGAGCTTATATACCTGGAAAGCAGTCAATGAGCATTACAGTTATCAGTCGCAATCTTTATCACAAAGTGACACCTAGGCAAAAGAGCACCGTTTGAGGCACGCCGAGAGTTTCGATCCTCCTATAAAAACAGCAATGGGATTGTCTTACTTCAGATAAGCGCTTCGCGTGAAAACCGCGAACGTATGCGCTTGGCAGGAGTAGAAAACCGAAAGGCCAGTGAATAAGACGACGACCTGTTTCCGGCCTAGAACTGCGGTGGACAGTAGATGGCGCACCGCTAAGTGGCGCGGACAGGGAGTTTGGCACGTCCTCGCGTGGTCCGCAAACTTTTGTGGACTGTTTATGCCGAAAACCAGGAGAGGACGCCATTTGGTTCAGGCATTCCCACAAGGTGCTAGTATTTTTTTTCATTTTCCTTTATAGTTTCCTCTCTAGAAGTAAATTTCTAACAAGCTTTGGAGTTGTCCTTTAAAGAAAGGAGACATATTTCAGAACGAGGCATTTTATCAATCTTGTGAACAATATATGGCGGTAACCAGACATCCTCTGACACGTCTCTTTCTTAATTTGGCCTTGGTTTAACAAAGGAGGCCACAATTTAAGGGCGTTGATCATAGATGCATACAATTAACGCATGTAATTAAAGGCTCCACGAATATGCAAATTCAGTCTGAACAAGGAATAATTTATTTTTGATAGTGGTAGAGCAAACATTTTCTTTGGCGCTAAATTTCAGTGAGAACTCAGAAAGTACTAACAACGTGGTCTAGGCAAGGAAAGTTGCAAAACCTCTTCTATAGATTATACGTAAGCACACGAATACTGGAGATGTTCGACCTACTGACTAAAGTGATGACAAACAACTTGCGGTTTCCAAACAGAAGAACGGTGGTAATAAGTGCGGGCCAAGTGGTTGCAAGGTACGTTCGATACCTTCAGGTAGTGAATCATAAAACCTTCATTAGATCAATTTCATTCGCTCATAGTACTTTAGTGACGAAAAAAACGAGAAAAGTCAAGCTATACAGGGTTGTGTCACTACCTTGCCCGTCATCGACGGCAGTCTTCGTTCTACGGAACGTGACATTATTACGCTGGGTGTGACGACCACGAAGTGACATCGCTATGTGATGTGAACGATAAAGCCCCGCGCGCAAGCGGTGCTGCCTGTTGTACGTCATACTGACCTCGTCAGACCGGATATGCCCCGTCTAGATGTGGCAGGAACTGACAGCAAGCCATCGACTCCAAAACAGGATCACCAGAGAAGTCACTGACTCACCGCGTGGTCTTATATACATCGATGCCGCGTATTGTCCCTTGGAAGCCCGGGCGTGACCATCATTGTTTTCCAGAAAGAGAGAGGAAGTGGTTGATATGCAACTTCATCAGCCACAATTGAGAGTGCGGCTTAGCGCCTGAAAGGGTAGGGTGAGGGTATTACAGATGTGAAGAAAAGAGAAGAACAGAAATGACGTCCATGACCGAGGATGTGGTGGGCGGCTTCTATAGCCAGTTTTCCAGATCAGTGTCCTCAAGGCAGTGAAGGACCACCTTGAAGACCTGGGTGTGGTGCCATGCACGAAAGAGGAGGTAGCTCTGTGTAGCCGCGGGCAGATCATGGCGACAAAGTGTGGCGAGCAAGACGTCTTGTTGTGTGCGAAGCGCTGGGCAAACACACAATAGGTGCTCGATGGTTTCATCAGCCCCACACGCAGTGCAGGGAGGGGACGAGGCTCTACCAAGCCGATTACTCCGGGCCGCATGCCAGGAACAGCCGATGCGTAAGCGAAGTAGAAAGGGTACCTTCCTGCTGATTAAACCCTGGTCCGACATCCGGGTTGGTGGTTTGATCCTGGCTACACTATCAGTCTGGCAGCGTATAGAAGCCTCCTCAATCAGAAGCTTGAAAAGTCTGAGGTGACCACGCACGGCATCCACAAACGGCAGAGCGATGCACTTTTTTCACCAGGGCGTCTGCCTGCCGATTTCCCTAGATTCCTTCACGAGATGAGACTCACTGTAAAATACATTGACGCGACTGGCAAGGAGGTAATGCAGCTTGGTGACGAGTAGTTGTGTGCCGAAGCCTGCGCATCACGGTTTCGCCATGACCTTCAACGCGTCAAAGCATGACACCTCAAATTCTAAAGAATAGAGGCTCAGCAAGATGGGACAGAAATACTTTCTAAGGCAAATAAATACGCACAATGAAACCGTGTCCCCTGATAAAACCATTATTCGTTCATATGTTCAAGCTCAATAAACTTTATGTGTCTTTCCTTTATCGGAGATCAATGCTCGATATCTTTTTGTTCCTGAAGCATACTTTTCGGACTACCAGACTCATACATGAGATGCAAATGACATTTGTTTGGTGATAATTTGTACAAATTAACTAATCTTGTTTTCACAATGGAAACATTTGTCGGAAATTACGGAATATTTTTTTTTCTGCAATATACCTTGAAGAAAACAAAAAAAAACATCACGCGGTGATGTTGTTGCTACGCGTAAGCTTTTATAGCATTCATTGGTTAACCTTATGTTTAATGACTTGAAATAACGGAAACGTCATGCAGTGACATGGTCTCACGAAATGTCTGTTGGGGCTGCAGTGCTGGCTATCTAGCTATTTAATCTAGATTATATAATATTATGATGCATGCATCACGGCCCGCAAACGTCAGTTGTATAATTTATTGCCATCCACTGAAGACGGTCTACGTTGTAGAAGTAGAAGCTACCATTCTCGCAAGCACAAGAGCTAAGTAAGAGCTTATCACTTCTTGTTGCCTTTCTAGTTGCCATCGTTACGCAATTGTACATAAGTGCTGGGTGATTCCACGAGAGATCGACACTGGTCCAAAAATTGATACTTTAGATTTCATTGAGTATTTTATATTTCGTGCACCTCTCACCAGATAGCCAGAACGTCAACTTCGTTTTATGATTAACGGCATAACTTACGAGAAAAAAAAATATCCAACTTCACCAACACGGAGGCACCAATTTTGTCACCTGTCATTTTCGAAAATTCCAGATGCTATAAAAAGTCGAATATTTTTGTTTCAAGGAAAATATTTTTTACCTGAAATCCACGTCTAATGAAAAATGAATTCATACGGTTTCAAGTTCGTAGACCTTAAGAAAATAGCTTTTAAAAATGCTTATTTTGCGACAGTTTGAAATAGGTTACGTATTCCCCACTTTTGTTTTCTCCGAAAGTAATGCAAGCAGCGCTTTCAAACTTGACACGTTTTAAGGATATAGTGTGTTCAATAGGTACATAAACTATTGCTGCCGTAGGGCAAATGTTAGTTTTTTTTATATATTGCCTTGAAATTCTCATATTGGCTAAAGTGTACTCCACTGAACTTTGAATAATAAAAAACTCCATCTTCGATTTTTCTTAAAATCTCGTAAATAGACAACCGAAGGCCATCATACAGTAATATAGAAAAAACATGTTGCATTATTTTGTTTTTAGCGACAATATTCGTGGTACAAATCAGAGCTTTTCGGGAATGCGCTGATAAGTTGAGAAATTTAGAAATTGGAACGAAAAAGGGGCAATGATCTTCAAACGCGAGTAAGCGTGACCGCATTTGGTGAAGAAAGGCTGTTTTAGCAGATAGGAGTAACTATTTTGAACACGGTATTCTACAGTATCTGAATTCACTCTTATAGGTAGAGCACTGAGACTTCTAATATGTGGAGCCTCTCCATTACTGACACACAGATGGAGCTGCTGAGACGGCCATGTGTTTTCAACACGTTGGTTGAGAGAATTGAATGTTGAATGAGTTCACAAACGATTCATAACAAATTTTTATCATTTGGGGCACGAAGACTGCCGCATTAGACTGATGAACACGCTTTAGCGCAAGTTGTCATCCGTCGTCTGCTCTACAGATGAATTGCTGTGTGCCGCATTTCGGAGGCAATGCTTTAGATAATATGGTTCAAAGTAGGGACAAAGATTACGCCTCCCATAATTTTATCGACAAAAACATTGTAAAATTCATTTTAACGTACTATACTTCAGTTTTGCATTCGCACTGCGGATACTTGCGCACGCTGTTTTACGTCTGTTCTCATTAAAGGTGAGAAACATAGGAACAGACGACAGATAGATCACTTTCGTTGCTACTGGTTTCACGCATAGTTGCATTGCCAGTAATTTGAGCCTCAAGGAGCGTGGCGATGGCTGACCACTTCAGCCGGGATAGAGTTTTTCGTTCAGATTACCTCAAGTTGCATAAAACGAAAATACCTTATCAAAGAAACTTCCGCAAGGTCGAAGACATCGGCCTGTTTGCCCTCCAGAAGCTTTTGCCGAAAGCTGCCCGCCATGCACATAACAACGACCACGTCTGCCAGAACTGCTTCAGACACCTCAGAGATATTCTGTCTTCGTCTAATGGCTTCTCAGCTGAAACAGCTGAGGAGTTTTTGCCGGAAGAAGAAAAAGGCAGAAGTCAAGAGCGGTGCGTGAACACACCTGAAGCATTGTCACGTATGCGACTGGAGAAGCTGCATGCGCAAAATAGCAAAGTTAATGCAGAGCCAAGACAACTTAGCAGCATTCTACAGCAACCGTGAAATGCTACCGTAACGTGTGTAACCGCCAGTTTCAACCATCAGATCTAAAATGCAGAGTGTGTGCCCACTGGTTCAAGAACTTCAAGCAAGCCTATGAAGCGTGTTCTTCGTATCAAGAGCGCATGCGTTTGTTGACACTGTTGCCGAGCGATATAGAGCGCCGAAAACTCCAAGTGCTTATACCAAACTTGTCAGCTTACATGATATACAGATCCCGACGCTGGCGCGCAAAACACGGGATATGGTTTGCACCAAATGCGGTAAAAAGGACACGGCTGAACCCAATGAACGTCCAGGCAGCTATGGCTTACTACTCCAAAGATGAGTATAGCTGCTCTCGGCAGAGTCCCAACAAAAAAGATGTACCGTAGTACCTGTTATCATTGACGGAAAAAAGGAGCTTGTTTCGAAAAGGTTTATGACCCGTTCGGTGCGAGAGGTTTACCGTCTCTTTAGAGAAGCTAATTCGAACACGTCTATTGGTCTCTCAAAGATTTATGCACTGCAGCCGAAGTGAGTTCTTCTTGCACCACACCAAGAAGTGTGCCTTTGTATATACTGTGCTAATGTTACGGAGTGTGTTTCTGCCCTAGAAGACGTCACCGATGGTGCCTACACGGCGGACTTCTTGAAAGAACTATGTCTTTGCAGCTCCCCTACAAGTGATTGTCTTTTTGGCCATTGTAACTATTGTGCTAAGGAGGACGCTCTGACAGTCACATGTTTAGGAATCCCTTAAGATATTGAGGTAGCCTATGCAGTATGGGAAAATGGCGGTCTAGTAAAAAAAAACAGCCCAGGCAAGTGCTTTTCCGCGAGAGCTAAGTCTATGGTTCGTGAAGTGGATTACCCATGATACATTCAAGAATCAGCAATACGCCAGGCGAAAGAGAACCAAGAAAAAGAATCTTGCATTTTTCACTTTGATTTCACCAAAAATCGGACAGCGATTTTACTGAATGAGGTACAGTCGTATAACTGGCACAAAAGACAGGTGTCTATATTCACGTGCGTCGTTCAATTCAAAGTTTTGCCCTCATGAGTGATGACACATGCCATGATGCTGCACATGCCTGTTTTGCTCTACAAACAATCCACAACTATATGAAGGAACAACTTAGGCCTGACACGCATGTTACTTATGTTTCTGATGGTGCATGCAGTCACTTCAAAAAACAAGTACCACTTGTTCGAGTTATGTCAGAAAGATAATATATATCAACAAAGTGGATTTTTTCGGCCACAGGACATGGCAAGAACTCTTGTGACGGCGTTGGTGGCCTACTAAAGCATCAACCTCAGAGCGGCAACCTCAGAGCGGCAAGCTCAGCTGTGAATATGTCATCATCCCAAATGGTGGCGCAAATGAGCGCGAAGCTCAAGAATGTCAAGCTGCTGTGTGCAAATGCAGACGAGCTAGAAACATTGCGTCAGTTTAAGAAGAGCCAGTAGAAATTGTTGCCACGTGTTCTAGGCATACGTTCTCGGCATGTTTGGCTAAGCACATCTGAGGGCACTGATCGTGGTCGTGTTTTGTTAGCGTCACGTACTGCTAAATGTGATCTGCAAAAGATGCAGCCATTTTGAGCGCATCTCTTGTTTCACGCAGTCACCACCAAAATACCAGTGAGGGTATTTCAAGCGCATATGCTTTTTCTAGCGAGACCCAACACTTTCGTTGGAACAATTTCATGTTTGAGTTTACCTGCAAATATAGACAGATGTTTTGCAACTGAGTTACAGTGTCGAAGATTTTCTCCATTAGAGCTGTGTTATAAGGAGCATAAATGCGCCTTCATGCATGTATTTGTCATGGTGCTAAAATAGCCTTTATTCACCAAATTCGGTCACGTTTACTCGCGTTTGAAGATCATTGCCTCTTTTCCGTTTCGATTTCTAGATTTCTCAACTTATCAGCGCATTCTCGAAAAGCTCTGATTGTACCACGAATATTGTCGCTAAAAACAAAATAATGCAACATGTTTTTCTATATTACTGTATGATGGCCTTCGGTTGTTTATTTACGAGATTTTAAGAAAAATCGAAGATGGGTTTTTTCTATTATTCAAATTTCAGTGGAGTACACTTTTGTCAATATGAGCATTTTGAAGCAATATATAAAAATTTACATTTGCCCTACGGCAACGATAATTTGTGTACCTAATGAACACACTATATCCTTAAAACGTGTCAAGTTTGAAAACGCTGCTTGCATTACTTTCGGAGAAAAAAAAGGGGGAATACGTAACCTATTTCAAACTGTCGCAAAATTAGACATTTTTAAAAGCGATTTTCTTACGGTCTACGAACTTGAAACCGTATGAATTCATTTTTCATTAGACGTGAATTTCAGGTAAAACATATCTTCCTTGAAACAAATATATTTGACTTTTTATAGCATCTGCAATTTTCAAAAATGACAGGTGACAAAATTGGTGCCTCCGTGTTGGTGAAGTTTGATATTTTTTTTCTCGTAAGTTATGCCGTTAATCATAAAACGAAGTTGACTTTCTGGCTATATGTTGAGAGGTGCACGAAATATAATATACTCAATGAAATCTAAAATATCAACTTTTGGACCAGTGTCGATCTCTCGTGGAAGCACCCTGCTGATATGAAACATGGTGCAGTTTTACTTATATCTGTGCGTACAACAATTTTACATATCATCAGCGTAGTTGTGTAATGCTTCGTTCAATAAAACATTACACCAGAGTTATTTCCCTGATCTTGCTTCGCCCAACAATGATTTTCATGGTACTTGCGATCGGCCAAATATTTTATTGTCAAGAAAAGTATTCCTTTCAGTCCTTTTTAAAAGAAAATTCATGCAGGACAGATGATCAGTGTGTAATTTGTGCGACAGCGCGAAATACGTCGTCATTTTACGCAAGAGAATTGTGCAAGTGAGTCATGTAAGCTTTAATTTCGGCAATAATGATTTTTCAGGGCTTTTGCTGTAGTCCCTTAAATATACAACAGCACGCAAGACCAAGCAATCCGGTTTTACTACTTGTAGAGACGTGCAAAAAAAACGAGAACACGAGATGGACTGCACAGGACAGGCGCTGGTCACACAGCAGCAAACGAGTGCTTGTCCTGGGTAGTCCTTCATCTTGTGTCGTTTTTTTTTTGCACTCTTCTAGAGTGATTCTTTGCATTTGCTCTGAAGGTCTTTAGAAGTTAGTTACTGAACTAGATATGTCGCAGTTATTTTTTTACCAATACTCTGTTGGCTGCTCTTACTCATCTTGGCTCAAACTCACAGTTGCTACTGTTGAGCGAGACTTTCCGATCGATTCATTTTTATTTCCTTTTTAATCTAGCACCATTGTTTCGCAGTTCCTCAGGGAACGGCCCCCCCGATGACTAATGATGAAGTCATGTTTGGACCTCATGACATGACATTGATTTCACGGTAACTTCCCAATCACGTCACGCATTTTGACAATCTGTAACGCTTCGACGACTATTCTGCTTTTATATGATCACATCATTGCGTTATGGTTATTGCTTGCGTAGCCGATAGCGTCAACGCTGACGATTAGTGTTGGTGTCGATGCCGATGGTCAAAAGGAGAAATTTGTTAAGAAGCGTTTCTTAACCTTCGTTTGAACAACTTCAACAAAGCTGCAATGAAAATGAAGAAACGCGCGAGAGGAAGACAAGAATAATAATTATTCGTCAAGATGAAGGTCGAAATAGCATGTATTTATTGCTACATGAGATAACTAATACAGGTCCTGATCTTGCTGGGCTGCTCCCTCTATTTTCGCTTTGCTGGCGATGGTGCTCCCTATTTTATTTTATGTTCATTTTATTCTATCAAAAGTCATTCGGTATATTATGTCTTATTCTCTTTTAGTTCAATTCGGTAGCCGGCGATATTTGGGTGCAGCAGGCCCGACTTAATTCGACTTTGTGTTGGGTAATTCACCTTCCTCAACTCCGCTATACGTCTTTTCATATCTCGCATTTATGGAGACCAAAACAGGCCACACGTAGTTTTGTCAATCTATCATTGGGAAGTGTATGCCGATCGCGTGACTAGGTTACTGTAACTGAGACTGCTTTTATGCTGTTTCATTTGTTTCTTTTTGCAGTGAAGCTGTTCTCGGTATTTATAGTTTAGACCATGTCTCAGAACCTATTGTGGCATCGCCAGAGCTGCGAGAACACCTGGCGAACTTTGTGACCACCGCAGTGATGTCACACGAGCCCACGTAGGCACAGCATCAACCACTGCGCATGTGTGGGTTAACCAGTTTTAATGGCACGACTGAGAATAATTCGTACTGTCAAAGTGGAGGCTGCGCTTCGCGATGCAAGGTTTGCTCCAAAGTGTGAGAGGCTGTACCAGAAAAGACTCTGGCTGTACTAACGAAAACCGACTGTATATCGCAGCCAGATCGGTCGAGAACAAGGGTGCGTAGTCATAAGTGTCCATCAGTTCCGTACGTAATTCAGCATTGTGCCTAATTTGTTTCGGTAATACACACGCCCTGAGGCCTTGAAACTATGGGGTCTCGCATAGGGCTAGTCATAAATCAGAAGTAGCTCTTATGTTTTAAAACTACCGCCACGTGTCACCAGATCTTGATAAATATAAGTTTGAATCTAGCTTTACGGATTGCTTGTCTGTTTAGAACATTCTAGCGTTATGCGGAGCAAATGCAGCAGCCTGCAACTTGATGAATGTTTGACGCTTCTGCACAGCCATGACACAAGAATTGTCAAACTCACTGCACGTTTGTTCACGCACACACGCACACACTCACTCACTCACTCACTCACACAAAATACTTGTCATGATCATCATCATGTCTGGCCAGACAATAATAAACAAAGGAAGTAATATATTCCACATTAAATACCTGCTTGAGCGCTACAGCATAAAACCAACGAATGGCCACAAGCAGCAGCTGCGAAAGTTTATTGAAACAATATTGTTTCGGCAGATTGCTCATGTCTTTGTTTTTTTTAGAGTATGAACAAATCCAGTTAAAAAGTCTCAATGGTGCATATATACGCGGTGATTTTATTTCTTTTCACGTAATTAACACAGAAACAGTGCAAGAAAATGGAGTCCCCAGAGAAAGAACAACACTGATTGCAGCGCTTACAAGAAACTTTGTTCGTCAGAATTGCACAATACAAACGCGTGCATTATCTTAAAAAAAGAAGAAAGATTGGAATGGTAAAAAACGCATTCGTTCATCATCTTTCCTCCGTCCTACATCGATTCGCGCTGTTCCTCTACGAAGTGTTTCGTGCCAACTTGCCCAAGCAACCACTCTAGCTACTTTGATTTTTCTTCAGGTGTAGAGGGTTAACGACAGCAGGACTCAGTGATGTAAGTTGGGCTGAACTGTAAGGCGCATCAACGGGGCGAAGTTGTGGCCCATTTCCGTCGCACTCGTTAGTCGGGCTTAAGTTCCCTCTCGTCAAGGACTGCTTCACGTAACACCGGTTATGGTGAATTTCCTACAGTCGTCTTCTAATGGCGTACTATAAAGTACTCGTTTGATGCTGTCTTACATTGAAAATGCTAGAAAAAAACAACAACTTAAGTTTTAAGATGTGAGAGTAGGGATTTCGTATAGGCGCAACGTTCCGTTACATTACGCCGTATGTGTGTGCGTCTACTCGACAGCGGGAAGGTAATCACGGTTTCTGTGCACCTACTGACTAGGCCTAACAGCTTTCAGCGTGCGTTTGATTCAGCGGGAAGTAAACGTCTTCGCAATCATGGAAGCTCACTCAAACTTTGTGGAAATTTGTACATTTTCATGCAAGTTAGCATAGGATTCCTAAGTTGACTCACTGCTTATATATATTACTTTCAATTTCAAACTCCCACAGATTTTTTTTAAACGTACTTGGAAAACGCAGCACTATTAGAAATATATTTAAATCTTCCACTTCTCTCCACCGTAAGCAGTTCCTAGTTTTCAAGAAGCAAGTTGCATCGAAAGCCAAACGAATCTTTGAACGCTGTACAAGGGACTACGTGTACAGTAACTGTATTGTCAAACATACAAAAACGTCAGTAATAATAAGTAATGTCAGATGGATTTCCCAATGCGTAGAAAGCGCTTAACAAATAATGCGGATGAATAAATACCTGCACCATCCTAAGTCGTAAAGAGCATGTCTCGGTTTTGCCAGACTAACCTGAATGGTTCATTCCTGTGAATAAGCAGAAAAACCTAAATGGTTCATTCCTGTGAACAAGCAGTGGCGAAATTGATGGTGAAATACGTCACGTCTAATATTATTTGAACGGGCTGGCGATTTCAGTGCTTTTTGAGTAGAGGATAAAAAAAAGCGAAATGTTCGGAGAATATGTTTTGTACTATTTCGTACATTCGAACGACAACACCGGCTGCATTGAGGTATGCATACGTCGAGTGAACGAATGTTGTATCTATGTAACAAATAGATCTGAAATGGATCTGTTAGGATCCTGAGAATCATTTGGTAGGAAAAGAATACCAAATGTCTGACGCTATGAAGGAGGTTATATAACCTTCGGTATTAAAAAATAAAGGAAACAGGTGAAGTACAAAAAAGTATTTTGCATAAAAAAACGGAAATTTTGAGGAATTGTTTTTGTTTCTGTTTTTTGAGAAGTACAACATTAACTAGAATCAACTGACCAAAAAGTTAAGGAAAGTATTTGAGTTGTTATTTGTAGTATGTATACTGTGAAAATGGATAAGTTAAAATGGACAAAAAGATAACTTGCCGCCAGCAAAGACAAAATGGCGGCCTCAGACTAACGCGTCTGACGCTCTATCACTCGCCTATGACGCTGCCAAAACACTTCTCGCTTGTCCCCTTTATCCGCGTGTATATGTGTCTTTCTTTTTAGAAACCTTGTAATGTTAGTCGGTGCCCCTACCGCCAAAAGGGCGACTGTTGAACACTCTTTTAATTTCTGCTGTGCCATGAAATCTGTGATTTCTCTACGGGCTGTCAGCTTTGCTCGCTCTAATGGTCTATTAGTTCTAGTGATTGTTGTATAGGCATATTTGTCTCGAAGACGAAACTTGCCATAAATAAATACGATAGCAACTGGGAGAGCCAGATATATTTGAGAGCACCAATGAAATTATTATGTCATCACTCGGGTGCCCGCGCGATTGAGGCTGCATTTGTCCAGGAGGGCATTCAAGCTTGAGCAGTCTTGTGAGTTTCCCGTATACCGTCATACTGGTGTCACCATCATCGCATTGCTGCCACCAGTAGTGACATGCCATGGCACGGCCAGCTCAAATAGATATTTACAATTTTCCTGGTTCTCTGTTCTGTTCTGTTCTGTTTTACCTGTTTTGCTGTGGAGAGGTTGAGGAGCCTATTGCCTCGGCTACTCCATATCACAATGTTCTGCAGCGAAAAATAAAATAATAATACAGAACGGTACCCAAAAATTAACAATACGGAAAAGGGAAAAAACACATAATAGCACACTGAAACCAGTTCAAATAACATGCCAATACACAGTTTTCTTCACGCAGTTCACACAGTCATAAACTACTTACACGCACACCTTACTACTCTAATGTCAGTATATACATGACCACATTTTACATAATACCCATCTCTGGCTGTCAGTCATAGGCGCTTGTCCAGTCCGGTCTCCACTAAAAAGTCTGTCAGGAATACTATTGCCTTTTTCTGAAGATGCATCTCAGGCCATGGTCCAAGTAGTTTCTTTATTGTGAGGGGCCGTCTGTCCAAACTCGCTAATTTGTTCTTTAATTTTTCTCTTTCCTTCGCGTATTTAACGCACTCCAAAAGATTATGGCGCACATTTTCTTCTGCATGACCACAATGGCACTCCGGTGAGTTGAATCGATGTATCTTGTGCAGGAAGCTGTTTGTGTATGCTACTTCCACTCTAAGTTTGTGGATCAATGTCTCTAGGTGTCGTGGGAGGTCTGTCGCAATGGAAAATTTTCTGTGTGGATCAACTTCATAAAGTACCGTTTCTTTTAATTTAGGGCTCTCAAACCACTTCTCCATCGAACAATGGTTAGCTCCTTGCGATAAAAAATGTCGAATATCCGCCCCAGACAGAGGGATTGTGCAATCCCGTCCTTCCTTCAATGCTTTCTTCACGAGACTATCAGCATCTTCATTTTCATCCCTGGTTCTCACTTTACAGGACAGCCAATTCGCTGTGTCTAATGTTTCACTAGTTATATAAAATGTGTGAAGTGGGCCGCACACCGCCCGCCCACGTCTGTTGTACTCACGAGTGTGGTGAGGCAAGGCGATCTCGAGAGTCAGACGAATTCGCATGGTTTTAGCGGACTCCCGCAGAATTTAGTTTTATGGTTCTGCAAAAAAGCGTTTTCAAAACAGTAAAATAAACAAAACAAATGAGTCGTGTTTAATTGAGATAAAATGCATGCTATGTATAAATTACAAATACTTTCGAGGGGTCATAAATGCGCGAAAATGGCATCGCTTGCTACGGAAGGTGTCATACTCACGACGCCTACGTGGACATATTATAGGGGTTATTAAAATTGCGAATATTATAACATAGCTTTGGTGGACAGAAGTGTCTTTGAAAACGTGCGTTTTCAAGCGTATTTATGTAGTCTTCGTCTTGCTTCATTGTCTGTATTTTCATCGTCTTTAACTCTCTAGCATCTTGGTCGCAGACACACAAGGCAACAATTTTTGTATGGCTTCCACTGGAAATGATAGACAACAATTCAATAGCCCCCCCCCCTCCGTGGTGGTCTGGTGACTAAAGTACTCGGCTATTAATTCGCGGGTCTCGGGATCAAATCCCGGCTGCGTTCGTGGCGTTTTCGATGGAGGCGAACATGCTGTACGGCCATGTGCTCAAGTTTGCGTGCACATTAAAGAGCCCCAGGTGGTCGAAATTTCCCAAGTTCTCCACTATGGCATCACTCATTATCAACGTTTCGTTAT
The DNA here is from genome assembly GCA_013436015.1 of Rhipicephalus annulatus. Classification (NCBI taxonomy): domain Eukaryota; kingdom Metazoa; phylum Arthropoda; class Arachnida; order Ixodida; family Ixodidae; genus Rhipicephalus; species Rhipicephalus annulatus. Next base: position 257,333 of record WOVY01009442.1, read on the forward strand.
TGAGACGTTCAACCCCCCATATCAATCAATCACTAAATCAAGACAGTTTTTCGATAGCTCAGTGAGGTTTATCATGTTCTTGTTCCGCAAGTTATATACTTGTTTGGTGAGCTGGGTGGCTCACGAAAGTTTTGCGAATGATTGTTTTCGGAGTATTGAACGTTTTTCGAACAGATCTCTTTTCCTGATTTTTCGCTTCAGTCACTGAATTATGTTAAACAAGGCAGAGTTATGTTAGTGTGTGTTCAATTTCTCCAAGTTGCAGTGGATGAAAACATTTTAAGAATATTTAATAACATTAAACATTGAAGACAGGTACTATTAGAACGAAAAAATCCGCAACCAGCAAAATAAAACGATTACTTCCGTATTACCTATAAAATCAAGTTTAGAGCCTTTTCTTTTTTTTTATCACACCATCACTAACTTACATGCTTAATTCGTTGAGCGCTGTGGAATGCTTGTGAAGCATGGGATAAAAAAGGTAAAGAAAGAACCTGAAACGAGTTTGTGGCACCTCAGTTTGTGACAGGTATTTCTTAAATTAAAAAGAGTCATTATCCAGACAACAGGAACTCATTTCGAAGGCCCTTTGAAATGAGAACAAAATAAAACAGCATTTTCTCTACCCCCCCCCTTTAAAAAAACAAAAACAGTTATTGATACATCTGTACAGCCTTGTATGCGAACTTGGCTTCTTTCTCTGGAAAGTAAGTAGCCTGAAATTACTCAGGGAATTTCACTTCAAACTTTCTCGTATTCTGCGTTTCATAACGTTACATTTCCCTTGTGGCAGATTTCCAACGTAAACGTTAAACAAAACACTTTAATAAAGCATGTCCATATTTATTTAACATAGCTCGCTTCTGAAAACATTTCCGTGAACGTTTCACGAAGCAATCCACCATAAATAGAAGAAATTTGTTGTTTTTATTTGTCACCATTACCATAAAAATCATATACAGCACAACATCACGCATAGAAAAGTCCACCGAACGTAATGGCAAATCTTCAAAAAGGTGTTATTCAAATAAATGTTCAAGATCTCATACCCCTGCTTAAGCGGTAACTACCTATTTCGCCAACTGTGCCCTTAGAGGGTGCCTGAAGGCTTCAATTTTGTTATGCCCTTTCTATACTAGAGAATCTTGAGTGCACTGATGAAAAAAAGTACTTGAGGGATCTTAAGTGTGCCAGCTGAAAAATAGAGCGTCACACAAATGTACAAAAAGTAGATGTACTTCTGCTTGGAAAAGCGCGAAAAAAAAAACTCAGGGGAAACTCTGCAAGGTCCAAAAGATTTTCCCAATCAAGGATGGACTAGTGAGAACATGCTTGCTTCGTACAGCTGAAGTAAAATTAGTCAAGAGGCCATTTCAACTGTTGTATTCGCTCGAAGGTTGCTTCGGTTGAATTAGCCGGTCTGAGAACTGGCTAACCTCCCTGTCTTTCCTCTTTCATTCCTCTTCCTTGAGTGCACTAGCGTGTGTGAATTTGGTCTCTTCAGACGCAACACCGTAGCGAGAATGCTGAAGTTTAAGGCATTTAACGTAGCACTTCAGATTGATGTTGATGCTGACAGAACCTTCGATGTCGAGCAATAATAACTTAGAACCTAGGTTCTACACTCTATGCTCTTTCGTCGAAAACATCCGCCTCTCGATAAGGAATAAAGCTAAAATCACCAAGTGTACACATAGAAATACTTGGTGCTTTTTATTTCTGATGCGCACCTGGAACTAAAAAAACATAGGTGTTTGCTGCATCAAGTACCAGTATGTGCCACACTTTTTCCCGGTGCTTCCTTTGCGCGCAAACATCGCTCCCCCCCCTTCCCTCACACAAAAGAGCTGCATAGTGATACTGCCAGATCCGGAAGAACGCGAGCCGGCTACGGCAACACTTAGCACTTTTTGTTGACAGACGGGGAGTAAACTGCGCAGCTCTGTTTAGCAACGGATGGATGTTCTCAATGGCAGTTTGTTTTTCTTCTTTGCTGCTGAGTGACAAGCAATACTGTCTTGTAACCAGAAGCGTAGATCTGGTTAGAAAAAGTAGTTAACAATTTAGAGTACTTGGTACTCTACTATGGGAGAGCATAATGCCGTCCCGACATGAATCTGCTTTCTAGGAAAAATGGAAATGAGAGTATGTAGGCGTACGAAACGGGAAACTCTACCAACGTTGAAGCATCAGGCTCTAGTTTCCGCTCGGGAGTGAGCTGACGCTCTAGGTGCTTTCTGTACATACTACTAAGTCCTTATGTTATCTAAAACAGATCGGAAGGTCGGGTTTCACCTTTAGCGCCACAAGCGCTGTTTTTGTGATTAAGCAAACTCTAACCACGTTCGAAAAACAGCTTCCTATGGCGTTTGCTATCGCGACAGGATATTGCTATCGCGTTCATCTCTAAAAACCGAAGCTTAACGCCTAGTTCACATTGAAGAAACCGCTTTCTACAGCGAACGTAATTCGGCTTTTGGGGTGAAACATGGCGTTGTTCACATATTGTCACGTGCTCGCCCAAGAAAGACGATGACAGTTGTGCATGTGCCACGAAGGACTACGAATTGGACGAAGAAGAAGAACTCGCTTGCGCGTTCTAATTAAAAAGATCGACCTGCTTCTGGCGTCTCAGTCTCTACGGCAAGACCTCTGTTTTGACGTCGTGACAATATGACACGCCCCGCACCACCGAATGTATTGGCTACCACGGGGGGAACGCGCGCAGCAAGGATGCGCTATATTACTCGGTTGTAACGCCACTACGCTATTCGGTCATGTACACTTCGATGATTCTCGTACGCAGGAAGCGATAGAAGCAGTACTGCTAACTTTGCCGGCAAGCCGCAGACTTGTAGTGCATCACGAGAAGAAAAAATCGTCGAAACCTGCGCCGTTGGTGGGTTCGTCTTGCTGTTCGAGACCATGACAAGCTCGGTCACAACAGCTGTTACATTTTCCATGAAATCGGGACGGAAAGTATAGGCTACTACCTAGAGTACGTTAAACTTCTGTTTGTTACAAAATTAAGTTGCGTGCACTACGAAATGAGAAGTCAGTCGGGCCTGGCCGCCATTTTTTTTAATTCTTGACTAGCGCTTGTATTGATTCACGGTGAGCCGATCCGGTGGCAGACGCCGGAAAAATTGGTCCGACAGTGATTGGCGTAGAGAGGGCCCTTTCGGCGGATTTCGTCGACGCCGAATTGAATTCGGTGACATTTCAGCGTCCGGAATGTTTAGTGTGAAAGAGGCATTAGTGTTCCGAAATTCTTGGCGATATTTGGTTGGGGCCGGAAGTAGTGAGATGAGGGTACACATCACGTTCAGGTGCTCGGGTTGCTCTCTACGTTTCTTTAAATGCGTGGCAACTGCCTGTTGCCCCAGAGACGCTCGCGCATTACCATAAAAAAAGTTTTCAGCCTCACCTTTACATCGACATCGACAAGAATGAGGCTTCATGTGTACACACATAAGTTTACACCGTTTAAACTTATATAAAAGACGAGGTAACACTTGAATGCCTTTCAAGGGACACTCTGCAGCCGTCGTTGGGGCCTATCTACTGAGTGCTCTAATGCTCGACTCAGAGCCCCCTTTCCCTCAAAAAAAAATTGAGATGTGCGAGCTTTTAGGAGTATGTCTCACCAAATACATGAATCTTATGCGGTTAGTTTATTTGCCATCTATACTTTTTATGGCTTTCTTCGCATTTGCAGACAATTTGTGTCAGTTTGTTTACATGGTGGTATTTACTAAGGGCATATCTAAAGCTGTCTTTTATTGCGACAGCAAATATATTGTCACGACGTCAAAACAGACGTCTTGCCGCAGAAACTGAGACACCAGAAGCAGGTAGGTTCTTTTTATTCGAACGCGCAAGAGAGTTCTTCTTTTTCATCCATTTCATTGTACTTCATGGCACATGCACAACTGTCATTGTCTTTCTGTTTTTGACAAGCACGTGACAATATGAACACTCACGGCTGGATTTTGCCGCGAGCCGCAGCATCGCCGTGATTCACTGCATATGTATACGTAATTATGTGTATATAAACGCAAGAAAGACAAATAGTCCTGAAAAAATTTCCGGCGCAAGAAATCGAACGTCCGACCTCTAAGTTGTAAGCGTGAGCCATCAGCCACTGAGCCGAGAAGCAGCGCCTCTTTCAACGTTCGAAAGGCAAACTATATATATCTACTGCTTAGCACTGGTGATGGGCATTTCTGGAGGAACTATCATGTTTTGCAGCATTACCAGCGAGATGGCGTAGTGAGTGCGCGTTGACAGATCGTCACCCACGCGTACTCAGGAGCGCGGAGAGCGGGCTGGGTCAATGCTCTCGGGTGCGCACGCTGATCTCGTGGCGGGAAAAATCGTACGCATTGGGCTTTCACAAGAACGATGCTGTTGTTGTTACCGGGCGCACAAAGGTCACTTCACTCGTTGCACAGTCTCCGTTTGCGAAAGGAGCGCGCTTTTCAGACACAGCGAAGTAATGACTGAGGTGACTGAGGTGCTTATTTGCGTTCATCTGTACCTGGGAGTACGTTTCGTGCGTCGTTTGTGCGTGAGAAACGCGGGCACGTTTCGATCTGCTCGCCATTCTTTGCATGCCCTTGCAGTTTGTTGCTGTCGTATTCAGTGCTTTGCCTTTGCGGGAAAGCTTAGAATTTTCAACAAATATCACCAGCCGGATGTACCGTGAAAACTGTAAGTATTACACATAAATAAAACGCAAAAAAAGGTTTGCGGTGCGCTTGAATGTAATTTGTCTTTTAGATTGACAGGTTTGCCTTCGTCATTGCAGTTAGCTTAGAGCAGCATAATTACTACGTGTGAATAAAATGGCTTAGAACCGGCTTCTTGGCCTGGCGCTCACTCAAAAGCATGCTAGATAAAATTCGAGAAATAGACAATAAATGGGTGTCATGACATGATGTAGTTCTTTGTGTAAATTCTTTATGTCTGTCTTGATGGGCAGTGCAGTTTCTTTCATTTACACATAAAACACCCATGTAATTACATAAAACACAAGCACAATTACCGAAACATAAAACAAACAACAAAGAAAGTCACGTGTGCCCCGCCGCGGTGGCCTAGTGGCTAAGGTACTCGGCTGCTGACTCGCAGGTCGCGGGTTCGATTCCCGGCTGCGGCGGCTGCATTTCCGATGGAGGCGGAAATGTTGTAGGCCCGTGTACTCAGATTTGGGTGCACGTTAAAGAACCCCAGGTGGTCAAAATTTCCGGAGCCCTCCACTACGGCGTCTCTCATAATCAAATGGTGGTTTGGGGACGTTAAACCGCACAAATCAATCAAAGAAAGTCGCGTGCATGCTAACCCACGCATCGCAGCTAAGCTGGTTTGAAAGCACTGATAGGACAATCTTTCTTTTAGCGAGATTTCCGAACGCCCTAAAGCTGTGTTGTTTTACTCTTAACGGAACGTGTCAGCTGACACACGTTTCTTGAACACCCTTATTTTTAATGGATGTAAGCAACACAAATAATTGGGTTTCATTATCATAGAGAAAGCTAATAGTTTTATCAATGAAAATTCCGCATATCAGTGTTTTGATTGCAGTGCATACATTATAGACCAGTTCAAAAGGAAGCGTGTGAACGCGTAGCAATCCTGTTGTCCGCCATCTGTAGCAAACAGCGCGTAGTAAGTAGTCATTAGCCTTACCGGCAGTCAAGATGCAAGAACAGTTGTTTCTCACCAAGCAGAACTGCTTAATTTTGTACATCTGTATCCAGAGTAGCATCTTGTACAATAGAAACTATTTTGTTTCAGTGTTATGTATAGGCACCATAATTCTGCCGTGGCCACTCAAGCAATCTAAGTGACAAGATTGCATTGCAGGCAACGATATTGTTAACGTTTCTATTAGCATTCGATGCCTCACCAACCGCGAAAATTGATTAGCGTTACGCATCGACGTCCTACGTTAGCGGCGTTCACACAATTGAGGGAAAAAGTTCTTAACAACGTCATGAAGTCACAATTTGATGCCATCATGACGTCAGAGATCTTAAAAATGTGTCACTGCATGAAATATTGTGACGTCATTGTCACGTGGTGACGTCAACCCGAGGCATAACTTTTGGTGAGAGGTTGGGTGATTTCTGTAGAAGTCAAAAAGAAGATGAGGTTCGGAAAGCTTAAAGAGTGGGCCTACTTAATTTCAGTATTATAATTAACATCTCTTATCTTTCGCGGCTGGTGTGCATATTGCGGCTAATATGTTCTCCCCCGCCCCCCTGTATTCCCATGTGTTTCGCGGTTTCAGTACCACTAATGTGGCATTGCAAAACCAAGTTAGTTAAAAAAAATTCGGAGGTGGATGCCGCAGGTTCGGTGGAACCGCATAGAAGAGAAAAAAAAAGAAGAGAGCTGTCGCTTTTAGTTAACTGAAGTGCATCACTAACACACTCTCTTAGTTATCGTGGTGTGCGGCTTATCAACACAGGGATAAGTAATGTTGTGTTAAAGTGCACAGGCAATAAAAAAATCCCACCACCCTTTCATTTTCATTTCATGACTATGGAGAACACTCCAATGCACACTGCTATTTCAAGACAGAGCATGCTATTATAAGAAGACATCGTCATGCTTAATTTTTACCTCATTTTAGTACCAAACGAAACGAATACTTCGGATATATTATTTCCTCTTTCCTCGCATCATTTTTTATTCTAATCAGTATGCCTGTCACATATATCCTTCAGTGTTATCTCTATTTCCCAGCTGATAACATTCATTCTGACTCTGTACATCGCCTCGTTATAATTGCTCCAGTATTATTCTCCTGTACCGTGCATCATTCGTCATTCTAGGGCATACCTTTACGAGCCGTGTTCTATTGTTTATTCTTGCAAACTTTGATTTTTAACGTTTACTTATTTTGTGGTCACACTACGCCACTTCACCGTGCACCCTGCATTATCTCCTCATAGGCGTGCACCTTTCTGCGCTAACATGCAGTATTCCTTAAATAAAGAAATAAATGAATAAATGAATGAATAAAAAAATAAATAAATAACACCGTTTTGCCACTTAGCAATATTGCGCCGAGCCCAAAACGCGCTAACAGATTCATTCTCCCTTCATCTTTCGTTTCACTGCTGCGAGAAGAATAGAACAGTCAGCATGTTATATTTACCTGAACTGTGCTATTTATTGCCTTTTTGTCCCGCAACTAGGAGTAATTTCCGTGACACTGAACAAAGAAACGACTGTATAGATGAATGATGCGAAACAAACAACATTAAAACACATTGGTACGCGTGTCCTAATTATCCTGAGGTAATTCAGGCGTCCCTTTCACCCTGAAGATGTCCTCACGCTTTTGACGCGCTCAGAATCTAGAATAGCAGGAACTCTCTGCATTCGGGTCATCAATAGAGATTTACGCACATTCGCCCGTCAAAAGGAAGCCATCGTTGAAAGGGGGGTTTATGGTCTGTGGCTGCTTTTTTTTTTAGTTGCTGCGCAGCAAAATGAATCAAAAGAAAACTCGCATCCTTCGCTCTACGGGGACTCGGTTAGCCTGTACGATGGCATCCGGTATGATGATTACGATGTTAATAAACACACTCTTTCGAGTGAGGAATTTGTCAAAGAGTTTTTCAAGTGAGCCCTGTTTCAGAAGGCTAGCACTGTATCCACCGTTACATATTGTTAAAAAGACGTTCATTCGGCTGAGGAAACTAAAATAGCATTGTATGAGTAGAGTTCAGGCACCAATTATTGACATAGATGCATATCTTGACGAAATAGCTAGGTATATGAAAGAGAAATTTTTATGGCTTTCGTCCCTACCTATGCCCATGAGTTTTAATATCAAGAAGGTATTTTATAAACATCGTAAATACATGTGGGAACTTGAATGTGTGATTGAGCGAGAATAATTAAAAAGAGGAAATTACTAAGGCAGTGATGGCTACCTGGCGACACAAACAAACGTTGCCAGCCGCTTACCTCAAAGCAACGATAGTACCAAGATCATTATTGAGCTGGTGGTGACATCGAAAGGAAGCCTACTTAAATTCACTTTTACGTGGTGCTCCGGCGCAGTATTTCTTTTTTTGGTGGCGCTTCTCCACCCCCCCCCCACCCTTTCGTGCGTAGACCGATTTGATTGCGATCACGAAGGTCAAGTGCGCTGTATATGTTTGTGCTCTCCGTAGTTGGAAGTCAGCGTTAGTCCTTGAAGCTTCTCTGCCGTGTGGGCACCTTTCTTTCGCTTAGCATTAACATATTGTAAGTCCCCTCTTCTATACAGCTTGATTTCTTTTACCACATTCTAGCATTTTCGCGTCAGTCCTTCCGTTTGTTCAGGTTTAGTTCGGTGGCTTCCTGTTAGGCGGCATTTTAACGCGATAGCGTTAATGAACTTTTTTCGCAGAAATTCTGGCATTTCTGTGAGAGTCGACGTGGATACGTGTGTGATTGTTTGTGAGCGAAAAAATTACCTTCTCTGCGACCTTAACATGAAAATTGTTTCAAAGAAAATAAGTAATACAAAATACCGGGTCCGCGTGATGATCTAACACAGTTCGTTTGCGTGGCCAGCAGGTGTTCTAACACAGAGTCACGGGATTTTTTTTTCTTTCACATGGCCACGAGAGTTGTTAAAATTGTTTCTGAAATAAACACTACTTTAATTTCGTGTAGGCAATGAGTCTTCTTGAAGCAATATATATTGCGTCGCATAAGCGCATAGACTCTCACCTGTCATCAAAAATGTTAATTGAGCAAAGAGTGCGTATTTTGATGGTCCACACATTGCAGGTGGCTGAGACATATTTAACCATCGTCAGCAAAAGGAACATCAACACTTGCTGTGCTCAGAACAGCTGCGTACGGTTGGCGTATTGACTTACAGACGCGTCTTGGGCATTTCGCTGATTGGCAAAAAAATTCTAATGGTCTAGTGGGCACTTTACTACCATGATTAGTGGGCCCTTAACAAATGTAATTGCCAGTAAGGGCTTTTGCCCACCCAAATTAAGGAAGTTTGAGGTAATATGTATTCAGCATCATATGGGTGACTATATATACATATATACGGTGCCAGTGTGTTATAAGGCTGAACGATCGCTTTCTTTTGCCACAATGGCGAATGAGGGCTATACGTAAAAAATTCTCATAACCGTTGCAAAAATGTTTACACACAAAACTAATTTCAATAACCCGAAATATAGGTTTTACTGTCGAAACATGCTTGCACAAACTTCCGGACCTCCAACAATCTAAAACTTCGCAAATCCACGTAGATGCATCTTTTACTCAGTGAGAAGTGCGGCGTACCCAAGTGACAGAGGAGAGATCGAAGCCAGACATTAGCCTAGATGTGCTTGTGCGCCCGTGTCAGGAACGGCACATGCACGGGCGAATTGAAAGCAAAAGCGTAAAAGCCGACTGGCTTATTGTATGCACGGACGGCAGCATGATCAGGCGTAGTAAACTCAGCCGCCACGCTATATTACTATTTCTTCAAGACAGCGTGTCTTGAGTGGTGATGTAAGCGAAGCTGAAGATTAAACTCAGCCGCCACGCTATATTACTATTTCTTCAAGACAGCGTGTCTTGAGTGGTGATGTAAGCGAAGCTGAAGATGACACTGACAACATAATTTTTGTCGTACTGCTAATATAATGGGGATATCATGCATCAGGCGATTCTCGCTCGACCTTTTCAATTTTCATGGCCGAAACGAGAATGATAAACATACAACAGCGCTGCCCGACATTGTAAGTAGTTGGAGTTGTGAAGCAATGCAGAGCAACTGTGCCAGGAGAGGTTTTTTTCTCTTATGTACATAAGCCAAACATCAGGAGACGTTATAAAAGCCTACCATGTTATTTTATTTAAGGAATATTTTAAATTTTTCTGAAGCGCACTTTTGAGCCAGCCCACTGTTTGCTTTAACTGAATTACCCTGTGTGGTGTCTTGGATGTTCGTGATCTGTTCATTAAAAATGTGATATGCATGGAATACAGGCGAATACATGCACTTCTGCAAAATAATTTGGCAGTGAAGTAGTTGTTTCACTGAAATTGTATTTAAGGAGCATTGACTTACTCTGACGATAGGTTGTGTTATCTGAATGCAACAAAACACAAAAAAGCTGTGGAAGATTTTCTTATCATATTGAGTCAGATCAGCAACATATTCAAAAAAATTACGTTTCTCAAAAGTCCAGTCACGCTACGAGCACCAAAAATGTTGCTACAAGCATTTCATCTGCAAATGTTATATAGATTCTTCTATCCATATGGGCATTCTGAGGTTCGAAAGAGCTGTGAAAGTGCTTCTTGTTGTGCACCTTGGTTCGTACTTTGCACTGAACGTAAATTCTGGAAGCCTTGAAGCCACCAACTTTAAGCCTCAATGTAATATTATTTTTCCCTCAGCATAAAGGATTATTGTGAAGCATAACAATATTTTAGTAATGATGAATCATTCTTTCTGAATATTGTAAGAACCACATTTGCTGCGATAGGACGTTTAGTAAGAGCGAAAACGTGTAAAAACAAATTGAAGAGCGATGTCCTCTGAGGAGACCATATAAACATAGCACTAAAATTAGATAATAATAGCATATTAAGGCTGGCGAAAGTAACAAAATTTTCAGAGCCACTGTCGTTTTTGTGTCGTTTTAGTCTAAGACAGCCATGGTCAAAATCTATACTGTTATTGTTAGCACTTAGACAGCGTCTGGGTTGACGTGGTGAACGCAACTGCGTGTGCTCACGTATTGGCAGTTTTCTTTCTTTCTGGCTTTCTCTGCTCCTTCCCTCCCCACCTCGCAGGTAGGATAAAAAACCGGGTACAACCTAGTAAACCTCCCTGCTTTAGCTTTTCCTCTCTACGCAAACACACGCTCAGGCGTGGCCTTGAACACAAAGCTTGCCTGCGTAGTTTCGTAACACACAACACCGGACACACAAAGAGGACGGCCGGCAGCACTTTGCAGCGCCATTGAAAGGGATTAGATATATTTAGCTGGGCTGTTGTCGCCCTCACTTAGACCCGCATATACGCACTGCGGTGTTTTCTAACTCAGCTGCTCGGGAAGAACAACCGTCTTGGTAAGGCACATTGCCGATACCCGAAACAGAACGCTGTCATGGCTTGGGCAAAAGCAATATGGCTGAGCGTAATTGAGTGGGCATTTACCATTGCCTATTCGGGGGCGTAACTGACGGCACGTGTCGTAACTGACGGCACGTGTCCATAAGGCGTGGGCCGTGCTGCTCAAACAGAGCTCGACGCAAATCCATTTCCGGCATTCGCACAGTGGATGTCACGATCAAATTCTCTCTCTGAAAATATGTGTGGAGTGAACGAATAGTGTTAGATAATAAAGCTAGAAAATGGTTGAGTTTCTCTAATAATGATAATTTTGGCGCGCAATACCTCACATATCAAACAAGGGTGAATTTTTAGTAATTCTTGATGTTACTTTCAACAGTGAAATTATAACGCGTTTTTTTCTTAAGAAAATAAGCTGTCGAGTACAGATATTGAGTCTTGTATAAAAGTAAGCTGTTCAGGAAAGATATTGAGTCTAGTTTGAGTCATTTACTCAATCTCATGGACATGGGATTTCAGTGTGGGAGGCGCAAGGCTATGCATGCGTGAGCATAAACTAACTAGTCGGCACAATGTGGCACACGGGCATGCAAGCGGGACTGTGGCTATATCATATACATATTCTCTCTTTTTCTCTCTGCCTTTCTCACTCATTCTTACTGTGTTCCTTTTTCTTTCTTTATTTTTCTTCACTCGCTTCTCATTTCTTTTTCTCGTATCTTTCGTTTCTGTATATTTCATTTTTCTTACATTCTATGCTATGATGTACTTTCTTGCCTTTTCCTTCATTCTATTCTTCTTGCTCACCCTAAGATCTATTTGTCCCATCACTTCGATTTCCCACCACATCGATATGCTCTACTAAATTAGGTTGCTAAACTAAAGTCTACTTATACTATAGTATATAAGGTTGCTATAAGCATGCTAAAAGGATGCCTCCTACAAACGTTATTAACCATTCCTTTGTGATAAAAAGCACTTTGAGCTTTTATTTTTACATGTCTATCTATACATCTAGCCACCTGTATACGTCTGTGTGCTCTCGTGACCACCTATTTAACAAGGTGTAAACAAAAACTCGTATGGCAGGTTATAAGACAGGTTGACGAATATGACTGTCGGTTAATGGCATGAATCACATAAAAATCATGTCCCGTACGTTGTCAAACCCTTTCTTTCCGACACTTGGTGCACATACCCACGTGTGTGTGTGTTGTGCGTGCGTATGACGGTGGTATTCGTTACAGGTGATTGGCAGCTTAAATCTAACCTTGAACGGCAAAGAAATATATTGGTCATTAAAATGCGAGTGTTAATAAAAACTGACAACAGCAGTGTTAACCCGACGAGTTCAAAAAAAACTAAAAATCAGGAGCTTGGCAGAAACCGAACTTGAGAGTCTTGCGTGAGTCAGGTATTTTGATACAGTCATGTAGGGTTAACGTTAGTTGTAAGTGCGAGGGTTGGCTCCATTTTTATTGCAGCCTAATAAAAACTGCACTTTTTTGCCACTTCTTTGTTTCATAAACAGTGAATAGAAATTGCACCCCCATTTGCCACTTCTAATAAAAAGACTGCGTGTAATTTTCTAATATAAGTTTCTAACTCAATAAAACGGGACTGTTGAGAGCTATTCCATATATACTATGGTTATGAGCACATTAAGAGCTCTCAAATGAATAACTATCTACACATTTGCAATTCCCCTTATAGGTGTGTTATCGCGTGCATATTTCTTGCTTAAGACTACATTTCTTCAGCTTTGCGAATGGATAATTGCCGTTGAGGTATGAATACATACACAAGTACTGATGGTACACCTGCGTACATAATAACTGCACACGTATAGCTTTTGGAACTCAAAAAACCTAAATAGTAAAACGTAATGAACATCACTTCTAGACGTCTGAATTCACGGGTGATTATGCAAACCCATTTGCATCCGAACGATACCACAGTATAGCCTAATTGCCACTGCACGAAACGTTGCTGTGATAATTTATGCAGATATCTCGATCACCGGCTTGTATCCAATTACAGTCTCTTGATGTGTATTTCACACGCGTGCCGTGAACTTTTTATTCAAGCCAACACCTGCATCATGCCTGCCGGTGCATTTAAAGTAGTGTCTCCGCTTGGCAAACCACTACAATTGAGTACATCAATGTTGCGTTCTTCCCTTTTCGCATTTAATTTGTTGTTCATGCACCATTCATTGTTGGGTACCTGAGTTCAGCACTGTGTAGGTGTTGAACGAGTCCTGCCCCTCGGGCCAATGAGTCTGTTACGCGAATTTCAACAGCGAAAGCTGTTATGAGATGATAGCACGGGTCCCGTGCGATGCTGTGTTGTCACGACCACCACCGCCACCGACGACGCCGCCAGTATCTGTAACGAGTAGCGCAAAAAAATTTGAAAAAATATTTAAGTAAAACCAACATTGATTTATTGAGATTTGAACCCTGGTCCCCTGCGTGCCAACCTAGAATTCCACCACTGAGTCATGCCGGTGCTTGGAACTCGTTTTGTAAACTGGCCTCATCGCGGTTTCATGAAGGGAAAGGAATCGCTTAATGTGACGGATAAAGCTTTAGCCCATTACAAAACTTGTTCTTGATCACCTATTAACTGCGACGCATACCAACTTCAGGCGCAATTCTTCATCGACGTCAGCCACTGCATAAAAAATTCCGCAAAACTCCTACCAAGTGTGTAGCGGATACCACGCTTCTCTGAAGAATGACGAAACATAGCATAGTGAATGCTGGCCTACTTCTCAGAAATTATTATTGTTTATGACGTAGTTGGTACCTACTAAGGGTGCTTGTAGCAGTTACCCAAACAGTGTTTAGAAAAGGTTCTGAAAGGCCACTCTTCCAAATCTCTCGCTGTGACTGTGCTGTATATGTTCCGCGCACCCCTGGCGTTTTTTATGAAACTGCAGAACCTGGCATCGAAATGTCAGTTTGGGCTTTGAATATTTACAATAGCTTATTATCGATATATGGGTGGATTCAATGAGCATCCTTTTCATCTTGGGGCAATTACCTGCAAGCCGCCAAATTTAATTTTCTTTTCTCTCTTAACGAATTAGTATATTTTATCGATTGAAAAAAAAAGGGAAGGTCACAGCATATACATGATGATGAGTGAGGCGAAGCATCCGTCGGTTCTTGCTTCCGTCCGTCCATGCGTCCGTCTGTGCGTCTGTCCATCCATCCGTGCGCCCCTCAGTAAATCTTTCTGTCCATCCGTCCATCCGTTCGTCCATCTAGTGAACACTCCAAGTATCACCATCTGGCACCTTTGCATCGTATATTCAGCTATAGATGTTCTGCCATCCAGCGGACATTTCAAGGACTAAACAAGAGGTGGCTCTCATGCACTTTCTTATGGCCTGCGCTTCATGTCTACTTCCCACCTCTCCCTTCATTTGTTATATATTAGTTCACTACAGAGATGGCACCGCGGCCCAACCTTCGCTAAAGCTTGCTAAAACCAAGGAGGTCATGCCCAGCGAGTTTAACGTGGCAACTTTTTCTGGTCAGATAGTGTTTGAAGTGCGTCATTCTGATACTCGTTTTTTTTCATTAAGCATCAAATTTGAGACAAATCGTATTGGAAATTAAGTCACCGACACTTGTCTCTAAGATATTTCATCGGAAACAACTATCTTTTTATTTATGATCATCAGAAAGAACTATCTATTTATTTATGATTAAAGTGCGTGGGTTTCCTTTTCAATTGAAAAGGGTATGCGCGTGCCGTTCCTCTAGTCCGGCCGTAGAGGTGGCTACCTGCTACTACTACTACATACATCACAGACGCACAACCCACCGTATATGGAGCTTCACCCCCAAAACCTGCAAACATTTTTCATTTTTCTGCGTTTTACGATAGAGCAACCTTTGATCTCTATACTTTTCGTGCCTTGTTTCGTGTCCCACCATGATCCTTCAACTACATCTTGTCTATCTACTCACAAACTTATTTACTTTTTCTATGCAATTACACTCTCAAAACCACCATTATTACAAAGAGGAGCGCATAAAGTGGCAAACGAGGGGTGGGCAAAGCGGCAAAAGTGGCATGTAAATGCGGTGATTTTATTTCTGTTCTTAAAACTGTCCGTGACGATGTATTGAAGTAGCCGATGGAGACTTTGAGTTGTCAGAAATCAAGTGACACTTGCAACACTGTTGTCGCTATGACAACTCCTCCATTTTTATATTTTCGCGTTGTTCCTTAAAAAACTCGGCTTCGCGTATAGAGTGGGACGCAAAGACCCACACTACTATAAAGTCATTTAATCAAAATATGCGTTTCCCTTCCGTTTCGCTGTCTATCGCGTTCAACCCTTCGAGGCGAAGCTTAAGGTCCCTCCATTTTTTAGACCTGTCTTTAGCGCTGTTTTATCCTACGTCTTCCCTAACTTTCTCCTAGCGACCGCAGCTCAGATGAGAGAGCGCCATCTGCATTGGCGCGTGAATCAAAGCGGACGAAGTGGGGGAGCGCCGCTGCTCTTCCACTCGGCGCCGCGTCCGACGGAGGAGCTCAAACCCGCAGAAGCGAATTCGCGGCGGCCCACACCGGTGCTCCTCGGACCAGCGGCTCCCGTTTCCCTCTCGGCCTTCGCTTAACACTTCGGCAAAGTTCTTTAACCGCGTGCTTAACCGGTGTTTGTGGCGTCGACGTTGAGCGCGGTGCAACGGTCAGAAAGGGGGATTTGTTTTTTTCCTGTTTTTTTTTTGTGGAGGCTTGCTTGCACGTCGTGACATTAATTTGCCCCTTCTTCCGGTGGCTCGGAGTTGGATATATACATCGTCCAACAAATGCTCTGACACTTCGTCGCTTCGGTAAGTTTTCAAAACTCCTCTGCTTCTCTCTGTTTTTTAAAAGTGGTCTCTTTACGTGACTTCACGACGAACTATACAGAAACACCTAGCCGGTTATCAAAAACGATTTAAACGCAGCGGTAGTTTAATAGTTGTTCTGGCTTCGTTAATTGTTTGCCTGCTTGATTGTTATAATACTGTATCTTTATAGAAAGTTTTTTTCTCATAAATACCTGATACTGGCGCCATTTCCCTATTGAGACCACATTTGTTGTAACGTTCTGCCATTTGGTTCTTTAAAACCATTTATCAGAATATCGAGGTTAAAGTAAAAAGGTTGAGTCCCTACAAAACTAATTTCTTACGAGAAAGGTCTGCCAAAGAAAAGTTTAAAATAGCGCTATTTCAATTCATAATGTAGGTGCTATTACTTGCTAGAGAAGTCAGAAATTTTCTGCAATGTGAAATTAGGCTGCCTTTTATAACTCACGGAAATTCTATCTACAGCATCCAAAGATGAGTTAACGGCTAAATTAATGCACATCGATATGATCAGTGTTCTATAGCAAGCGTTGAAATTTTACGTGTAAGCTTACGCAAGTGTTCAACTCATAGTTTGATTTTTTTTGCTTAAGCATCAATGTCCGACTTACTTAAGCACCTCAACAATTTAGGATTTCTATTCAGGATGGTTGCCAAAACCTGTCTGTCAATCAAAGTTCACAGCAGCAAAGCAATTGAAAAAGCTTGTAGACAAGTAGGTAGAGATTTTAAAGTATAACCCCGCGTATGTTACCGCGGTTCGTTACCTAGATTGCTACTCGAGGTCTCACAGGGTCAATATGGTACATGCTCCTGACAGCAGAAGATATGTGGGTGCTAATTCATATGTAAATTAGGAACTAAATGGAACCACAAAGAATGTCTGGCCTGCAGCAAAAGAAAAATGCGGCGTACCAAATAAAAATAAAAATCGGCAGGACTGGCGTTCTAAAAGCATTCT
This sequence comes from Rhipicephalus annulatus, assembly GCA_013436015.1. Classification (NCBI taxonomy): domain Eukaryota; kingdom Metazoa; phylum Arthropoda; class Arachnida; order Ixodida; family Ixodidae; genus Rhipicephalus; species Rhipicephalus annulatus. The sequence goes on from WOVY01009442.1 coordinate 274,281, forward strand.
GTATAAATAAATAACATATATTATTATACAATCAAGGGTGAATCAAATGAATACGGAAAAACCAAGGGAAGTGAAACAGATGAATTTGACGAAACATCAGCTGTTTGTAGTGTAAAGGTAATAGGACATTTTCAACATCGTATATAGCGTGCCTTCAACATTCATACATCTTAAGCTCAGTGCCGTCTCCCATGATTGCATTTGTTCTTTTCTTTTTTCTTACCCACTTCCGTCATGTCATGAAAGCATTTTAAGCTGTTACTTTTTCTTTTCTCCTCTTCGTGTACTTGCGCAAAGGATTTGCTATCGGATTTTAGTATAGTAATAATGTTTGTTGTGCTTGTTCACTATCTTGTTGCATACTTTTTTATATAATTTTGATAAAAAATTCGCATCCTACCGACACTCAATCATTCCTTCACCAGCAGACTTTCCCGATCGCCATTTTTACTACGCCAATCGCAGTCAGCCAGATTAAACATTACGCCAGATAGGCATAGAAGATTACTTTCATTGCAATTGTTTCCTTCAAGGTTCATCAACGTTGGCAGCTCCTTCAATGAGTTTTTTTTCCGTTTGCATGGCAGTCCTGTAACTAGAATAAGGTAATAGAACATTCGGTAAAATTTCGTGAAGGCATACTCCAACAGTTGGTTGAGCCCGGGGACAATGTAATTAAGGGTCATAATGGCATGGAAGTGCATTTTCTCGTCTTCAAGATTTACTGGTTGGGTGCAATTGCTGTGCTGTCTAAAACTATTAGATGGAAGAGTTTCTCACATCTATAGTACCACTTTGAGAGATTCACTATAAATTTACCTCTTTTTTGCGTGTCTTTTTTATTGTCTTACTTTTATAAATGGCACACGACGACAAGAAGTAATCATACTTTAATAGTTGTTTGCGGATTCTGAAACATTTACAAGCATCACTAAGCAAGTTTCCTTGGGATTCCTGTTCCAAGTATTGCATGCACCGACGCACGTGAGTTCATAAAATCAGACGAGAACGTGAGAGGCCACAGGTGTTCAAAAGGACATGGTAGCTTCCTTTTTTATTTGAAACTTTTATATTCTCTCAAAACTTTGAGCAGGTCCATAATTTTCTACCACTCTGTTTTTCTTATTAGCCTGCTTTGCCTGTATGTGAAGAGTGTCCAATTCAATAACGTTTCCTCATTCAAATTATTGGAAAGTTTTCGCCAAAAAGCAGTGCTCTATGTATAGAGTTAGAGCGATTCTCATACATTACAAACAGTTATAGGGCGATAAAAAATTGTCTCCATAGTTAGCACAGCATAGATTATCAACAGTTTAAATAGTTAGTACGCTGCGTATGTCACGCTTTACATTATGACCGACAAGTTCCCGACGCTTCGCCACCTAAAAAAAAAACGCTTTTGGTGCCACATAAATATCAAGAGAATAACTTGTGTCCGAAACATGTCATGAAGTACACTGACAACTCTTGTTCATCTACAGTACTCAAAAAATAAAAAAACAGGAAGTTAGAAATTTGTGGCAGGCAGTTTCTGAGTGGGCGTAGATTACGAAGCAACTGACTTTTTTTCTGGAAATTCTAATGTATGTTGTCTTTATCTTTTAAAATTTTTGAAACCATTCAAAAAGTGTGTTTGTTTTTCCTAAAAGTAGTATTTTTTATAACAAACCGAAAAAAAGAACGTAGTTATGCTGTGTGCTAAAGGGTAATAATAAAGATTTTTAACTCTACAAAATTTGAAAAACAACTTATTTTTTCGCAAAATGAGCAAGACACGTAAAAGATTGTTTTGAAAAATCTGGTATACGCCACATAAAACGACTGCTTCGTCTAGTGCCTTCTGACGTACTAATGAGAACGGGAGCTGCTCCTTTCAAGCAAAAAAAAAAAGCATCGTTTGTGGAAAGTCATTTGTGAAAAGCACGAGTGGCCCTTCTTTCTATTTTGAATACTTACACATGATCATTAGCTCTACTAAATGAAGTCTTGAGCTATGGTGAATAGTGACGTGTGTTGAAGGCAAATTTTAAATCGGTGGTCAACATCTGCGAAGTCGCGGAGGTCAATCAAAAGGGGAACAGGAATGAGGATGGTCCGACTCTCTATTCACTCGTTATTGAACTGCGTTGCCAAAGCGGGAAGGGGTAGGGAAGAGCTTGGTTGCGGAATTAAAACTAAAATTCAACCCCTTCTATCCCACAGAGCACTTTGCGCATGTCGTAGCGCGCAACAGCCTATTTATCAATTCACCATATATACAGACTTCAATGGTGCTATGCAGGATCGCCCGAGCATGGCGAAACTCGTGATCAGCTCGGGATCTTTTCGAGCTTTGATGACGCCCCCTTTTGAACAAGAAAACAGTACGAAAAAGTTAAATCCGCCCCTGAGCGCGCTGCGTTTCATTGGTTACGAAGGAACGCGGCATTGCGTCAGGGACGGTCGGCAAAATTGGGCGGTGCGTTCAAAGCGGAGTCATCTTCTTTCAATTCCTTGTCGTTCCATTGAGTGCAGACGTGCACCCATGCAATGAAAGTGTTATAGAAATTTTTCATGAACACATTCTTTAGAAATACGGGGTTGCTTAAAATGATTTTGAAGCTTTCAATACCTGCAACAACACCGTTTTTAAATAATCAGCATGGTGGCCTCTGAGATGTGTTCCGGCTGAGCGTCTTACAAAAGCGCGACCGAAGCTAAACCGGAGGCCACGTTTTAATCATCATGGTCGGCCTGCACATTCGAGCGAGGTGCTCGGTTGGTGCGTGCACTCTTCGTGGTCATCATCACTTGATAGCACCCGAGCTCGTGCACCCGGCTAATTAGCTATTTGGCTGGACAGTCTACTCAGTCAGGCCACGGTAGGCATGCTATGACGAAATTTGTTAAGCCAAGTCATGGTAAGGCCGATGTTGTTACAGGCCACATTTTATGAAGACCATGCTAATGAAGCTATGTAGCGCTAGCATTAGGCTAACTGAAGCATTCTAGTTGATGTGCTAACTAAACGATTGTAATTAACGCGGCGGTAATCATAAGCACGCTATGTAAAATCATGCTAAATGACCCTTGATGATATGAAGATTAGGATCATGCTAATGAAAATTATGTTAAATAGCCCCATAATGCTCATCACTTTGTTATTTGCTCCCGAGATAATGACCTTTTACTTGAAACCTTAAGAATGAAGACAAACAGTTCAGTGTAATGAACAATATGCCTTAGGCAATTAGTATAATCAATATCAAGACAGAGCGGATGTGGTCTTTACTTTGAAGCCGACCAAGCATATGAGCAGACGGCCCATAGCCAAAGCTGAAAGAAGTTAGGTTATCATATCCCTAGCTCGTCTATGACTCTAGCTTTACACAAGTGGTGCTATCTGACCAAAAATGATGTTATATGCAACTAAACTGCCGCTTAGTGTACACCGCATCAAGCGCTTGACACACACATCGACACTATGAAAGTCATGAGTTGAACTGCGGCTTTCACAGAATCAACGAGTTGTATCCGAGTTCACGCGCCAATCAGTTTGATTGACAGACGCCCGCGGCGAAGATCAGGTTTGCCCACCACGTTTGCTCTTGCCGAGGAGAAGTGCTCCCACCAAGCGGCACGATTCATCTCACCCCGCAGACAACGCTCACATGCACGCAGAAGTACAGGCCATATCAGCATGTGGCTATGATGTCTCGCAATCAATTTCATCGCACTCACGATGTCTACGCTCACAGCCACACAATAGTGCTGCGTGTGCACCCTTGCTGCCTTCGAGAGTGTGAATTTCTCTGCTCAGGTGAAACGAAAGAACCTGCCTTAAATAGAACAAATGACCACAACCGCACCTGTTGGGGGTGCGTGATGCATTGGCAAAAAGATACCCCGATTGTCACGCTGACGTCGCTGCGCTGTTAGAACGTTGACTGAGTGGTGGCACTGACGTGTTCGCACGCAGTGTTGCTTTCATAACCGCCGCAAATGTCTCACTAGTGTTTTCAACAATATGCGCGTTCCTTTGTAGTCATTTTTGTCAACGCTGCTATCACGCCCTCCGCACTCACCTCATGCCATGGCCGCCGTAAAGCGAGGTCGGAGCAAACTCGTCTGCTCGAGATTCTCGGGCCATGCTGCATAGCGCCCCAAAGTTCTAGCTTTAATGTCACCGCTAAGATTCACGACCTACTATCTAACTTTGCTACTATCGGATGTCTTTAATACATTGGTGCTTTCACCTTCAGAGCAAATGGTGTCGCAACGACGGAGCACTTGAAGCGAAATTGAGTTGACTACTTTGATGTGTCATCAAACTCTGAAAGAAAAAAAACCCAGCAAATCAAATTTCGAGGGTCCTCTCTTTTTGAATGACCGACTTGGAAGATAAAAGGAGATGGGTTGTCTTCTGCTATCTAAATCCGAGAAGTACTGATTTAGAGCCTTCCGAACATTGCTTTCGTGAATGATTTAGCCATCTCAATAACGAGAAAATTGCCGCTGGATGCAACAGCAGTTTACTATGCAGTTAGGGGTGAAATGCACCGTCTGTGTTCACTGTGCCTTCTGCACTCGCACTTCCAAACAAGGAGCATCAAATAAATGATGTCACTAGATGTTTTTTTTTTCAAAACATGCTCGAAATAAGTACGAGAATAGCTATTCAGAAAAAGAGGATGCTCCAAATGGCTCCGCTAATAGCTATGCCCTGTGATGTCTCTCATACAAAGAACGTTGACATGAGAGCAAGAAAAGAATTATTTAGATACATGGTGGTAGAGCAACCACATCTCTATATATAAATTCCTGACATCACGTATCCCTTGCATTGCGTCAGGCAGTGGCTGTTTGGTGCGGTGGCGCACCCTTTCCCTCTAGAGAGAGTGGATGCATGGCTACGTGAAGCTTGTGATGAGGCTCTTACTTGATGTACTCATCGATTAGTTATGAACTAATTGCCTAAAAACGATTACCTGAGAGCGGCTAACGGAAATAGACAGCTTTAAAAAAATGGCACCGTATCTGCACGGTAATCTGCAAATGTCGTCGAAAGACGATAGTCTCGCGTGTGAAGAGAGTGAAGAAAACCTTTATTTGATGTTCTGCGCAAGAAAATCGGTGAAGGGTATTCTGGAGGTGCTGCGTTAGAGTGCCTCGAGCGTGCAGTGGAGGCGAATGAGCGCATCAAATAACGTCACGAATGGATTGGATGGATTGATGTGGATGTACCCTCTAAAACAGGTGGTGGCTAACGCCACCTAGCCGTAATACTTAGTTACACGTGAGACACGAGCGCCATCTGGCAGTTTTCTTCAAAAACTAAGCGCGTGGCTCTGAGATGAGTGTGCTCACCCATCTTAGAGGTGATAAGGTGTAGAACGCAAGGCGATGGGTAGGTGCCATCACCGTTTTAGCAAAGTGTTGGGAACACTCTCCTGTTCGTGCAAGCGTTGCATGGTCAGCGCAGCGTGATAAGCGCTACGGTACCTAATATTACTTTTGTATGCCCTTTCAAGTAAAAGACGCACACGCAGATTATATACGTGTCGTTATGGTGCCCAAGACATGCGCAATAATTGCTTTTTAATCGACAATTGCACAAGCATGAACGCTAAATCTTGAACAACATTGGTGGGCGCAGCGGATGGGGTCGGCCGTTTCAAGTACCCGATGCTGTTAAGAGTGGACAAACAGACCATTGTACAGACAGATAAGACAGAGCAAAATTCTTGCGTCGAAGGTCCTCAAGTAAGACATTAAAAAACATACACCACACATTGGTACCACACTTGCGAACAAAAAAAAGTGTTCAGTTCAGTGCAGTACTTTCGTTAGATAAACGTTGTCGAAAAAAATTCGGCAGATCCCGCGTACTAGGGAATCGACGCTATGCGAAGCATGCGTAGGGAAGGTGACTGTGTTGCAAGTTTTTATTGACTGACAAGTCATAAAATATTGCTAAATATATGTACAAATGATGCACGAACAGATGTATGTCGAATAGTTGCAGATGTTTATATAACCAATTGTTTACAATTGCGCAACGATGCCAACTGGAACATGCATATTAGCAACATCAGAAGCTGATATGAAGCGCTGATGCTCGCGAGGATGCTGCCCTGGACACTGCTACATAAATCAATTTAAGCGCATGGAAAGTAACCACAGTTGATGTTAACCCGACATTGCAGATGTATCAAAGGAGTACATATGCAATGTTTTTAAAATTCGGTAGGCAGCACTGCAACCACTGTTGACATTTCACGAAGATTAGCGTCCTTTTGAAAAGTTGTTATGAGTTCGGCGTAGCTCTGTGGTAAAATGCTTCATTGCCACGCAGAATAGTTGTGCTGAATTCCAGCTGGAACCCTGAAATTGATTATTTGTATTTATGTGGTCCACTCTACTGATGTAGGGTGTTTTTTAATGCTCGAGCGTTAACATTGGCTATGCATGTTTTTGTCGTTGCTGGGTAGATACTAAGAGTCAATCCCCTATGGCGCACACATGCATACACCATCGGCACATACGCACCCATGAGTATGTGCCACTGTCTGGCGGGAAGTGTTTGACGACGTACGCGACAGGATTGTGACAATATTCATGTCCTGACCAGCGCGTCATATTCGCCAAACCGTCTTACCCTCCCAGACAAATTTCGGTCCACGCCAAGTTAAGGAGATGACCAGGAGAGCACCCAAAGGTAAGGGGCTATATAGATAGATAGATAGATAGATAGATAGATAGATAGATAGATAGATAGATAGATAGATAGATAGATAGATAGATAGATAGATAGATAGATAGATAGATAGATAGATAGATAGATAGATAGATAGATAGATAGATAGATAGACTGATAGATTGATAGACTGATAGATAGATAGATAGATAGATAGATAGATAGATAGATAGATAGATAGATAGATAGATAGATAGATAGATAGATAGATAGATAGATAGATAGATAGATAGATAGATACGCTCAAAGTCAAATAAAGAATTTCCGCCCATGGAAGTGGAACCCACGATCTGTCGCTCAGTAATGATAGTTGCCGGGCACGCTATCCGAATATTTTTTTAGGCTCAAATAGGAGCATTCTTGTCTACCACTGCCGTCTTAAGACGTTCTTGGTGAAGTGCGGTAAAGCATCGGGACAGTGCCACCCACGATTGTTTCCTTCAACGCATTGTTTCTACGCGTCCCTCGACTCGGCGAGTTTCCAGTTAGAGGAGCGCAATTAGTGAACTCCTTAACCAAGGTTAACACACTACTACGTGGCGCCGTTACCAAAGCGTCGGCGTGGCTCATAGCATACAGTCATATTGAAAATAGCTCTTCAACGCACCTGCTTCAACTGAATGTAAAACTTCGCATTCCCCGCCTACGCTCGCCCCGAGAGAAATTGAAGCCGGTAAACGAAGCACACGTAACACGCATTGCGTTTGTTTCACTCTTATTGGGGAAGCATTGTGAAAAACTGCTGTACTTGCTGCGAGTAGGCGACCCTAGCCGCAGTTTTGCGTACAATTAGTCACGCTCTTTTGGCTGTCTCTCAGCTTTCTTTGGTTCCGCTCTCGTAGCTTAATACAGCTACCACAGGCATCCATGACCACTAGAGCATGTTTAATTGTTCATCTATCAATAAATATAGACATTAGTTGTGGGGAGCGACATGTGTCACTGGGCATCAACCAAAAAGTTTAAAAGCTCCTTGGCGTCGCCGTGGATGCACTTACGTTAAACAGCCCACAGAAATTTTACAAGCTTTTTTATTAGCCATGAGAACGAACACCGTGGTGCGGCAGTCGCGATAAGTGGCGTCATAGAAAGAACTCACTTGCTCCGTGACCGAGTGTCGGCTTTTTCTGCGCCTGCCGCACCTGCTGTAACGCGATACGGTGGTGATATCTCATTGTTATGAGGTAAGTCTAGCCATGTAGAAGGTGGCTGTTTACATTGCTATCGAAAGTTTAGGAAGTTGCAGAGAGAGAAAGAGAGAGATAAATATGCAAGAAAAGGCAGGGAAGTTAACCATACGCAGGTCTGGTTCGCTACCCTGCCCTGGGGGGAGGATAAAAGGGAGAAAAGCGATAGGAGAGAGGGAAGAAAGATGCACACAATCACAAGCACACTCAAGGGAGCATTCGCAGTCTATAGGCGGTCGCTCAGGTTTGTTGTCTTTAAGTACTGTATTAGCGCTATGGTCTCTTTGTGCGTTATTGAGGCACATGCCCAAGGTCCCAGAATCTTCTACACAGACAATGGTCTAGAGTACAGTTGGTTCAAAGCCATCCGGAGCTGGTATTACTAATTGTCGTAGCAAGCGCCGCTGCACAGGACGCGTTCGTGTCTTTTCAGCTCCATATAGAGGTGCCTGTCATACCGATGCGAACGGAGTACGCCTTTTTGAATGCAACACTCAATCAAAAGTGGCATAACAGTGGGACATCAGAGCGGGAAAGTTGCGATGGTAGCTGTAGATTGGGCGAAGGATCCAGTTCATATAAGTGGCACCTTTGGAAGCTTGTAGACGACCAGAACGTGCGTGTAAGATCACGAGCTCTCAAGTAAAGTTGTCTTGTCGCATTAGTCCTTTAAGTTCAAATGGTGTTTTAGCGAGACAAAGCCCCGAAATTTCTGTGATGAAAATGTCAAATGGAACTGCATGAGGAGTGAGCTTGTCAACAAGAAACCCAAACGCAACAGCTTCGGTGGTATCCTCGGCCAAGTGCTTTCGAGATACTTAGAAAGCCCCGATGCTGTATCCGCTTTTGCAACTGCGCGTAGAACTCGGCACACCGGCCAAAAGAAAAAAAAACTGTGCGCGGCCAGACAGGCGCATGTGTCTGATAGAATTAAATCTTGGCACAGTGAAAACATATCTCTGAAAGAAAGCACTCGTGAACAAAGCCGCCTAATATTGTAAATATGCTAACCACGACTTGAATACGGGACACGCTGTAGACTAAATTTCAGCACCTGGCATGTTATTGCCCTTCACCCCCATCGGTATGCGGCTACCGCAGCCGAGATTCGAATTATTCCCAAGTTTATTAGCTACACAACAACAAACCTGATCAAAGTGAGTACGGTGGAGCGCTGTAATGATTAATGATTGTGCTGAACCACCGTTTTTTGTCGTTTTACTGGGAGCACTAGCAATGCTGTTTTCGGCACCGATCTGAAGCTTGAGTCAAGCCAAAAGCGACCGCGAACGGCGTACGATGTGAGCGCCTGTTACGTAGTCGTACAACGGGGGGCGTCGAAGAGTCCCTGCCGTAACGTCACACAGGTCTCCCACCTGGTAGCGCCACTCTAACTTGTCAGTGCTAATATGATTCTGAAGGAAGCATTTAACCACTTAAGCACACGTTTTATTTTCGCGTTACACCAATGCCTAGATTGAGGGATCAACCATGTTTTTTTTCAATACTTTAGAAATGAACAATAATAAGAAGCACTTAGTAGCATGCTAATCTTTTTTTGTTATATGGCGTTGAAGGAGCTTAAATGTGGCATGATGCATTGAATGTCTACGAAAGGTGGCACAGGTGACTTGCGGCAACAGCTGCGCATAGACGTAATGCTCTTCAGTGGATACATGCGCAATATTTATTGTTACCTGCTCACTATTACAAAAATGATGATTCCTTTCAAACGCCTTCACTACGAAACAAATGGCTATTGTTTTTTTTTTCAATGAGTGTGTTGATTCCGACACAGGTTATATCATATATTTCACAATGGCTTTAAAGCTTGTTCGTTATGTGACTGCACATAGAATGAAATGAAAAAAAAATTGGCCCCATATCTGCAAGTTTTACGCCCAATGTCGTCGAAAGACAATAGTCTTGCGTCTGGAGAGAGTAAACAAAACGTTTATTTGATGTTCTGCGCAAGAAAATTGGTGAGTGGTATTCTGGAGGCGCTGCGTCAGAGTGCCTCGAGCGTGCAGCGAAGGCAAACGAGTGCATCAAGTCACGTCACACGTGAGGCATCAGTGCTATCTGGCAGTTACCTTGAAAAAAAAAAGCGCGTGCCGCGTGTGCACCCGTCTCGGAGGTAATAAGGTGTAGAACGCAAGGCGACGGGTAGGTGCCACCACCGTCTCGTTTTAGCAAAGCGTTGGTAACACTCGCCTTTTTGTGCCAGCGTTGGATCGGTAGCGCAGTGTGATAAACGCTAAAGTCCTTAGAATTACTTATGTATGTCTTTTCTAGTATAAAGGCACGCATACAGACTGTTGAGTTCTTATAGTGCCTCAGACATGCGCAGTTATTGTTTCTTATTAGAAAATCGCAGAAGTATGAACCCTGAATCTTGAGCAATATTTGTGGGCACCGCGGATGGGGTCGGCAGTTTGGGTTATCGTTAGTGCCGTTTACACTTTGGAGTATCGTTAAGAGCACACAAACAGAGAAAAGAACAGACAGACCAAACTTTTTCCATTGAAGGTTCCCAAGAAATACTATCGTCTTTAAAAGAAAGAAACTTTAATCCTGTTCACTGGTGCGTGAAATAGCACGTAGCTGTCCGCTTCTACATCGCAACACATTGGCCTAACCTTTCCACCACGTGGTGGGCAGCCCGTTCGACTGCTAAAGTTGTGTCTTCAAATTCGCACGGCGGATCACGGCATCCCGGTTAAACGATGTAGCGTCTTCTTCAATTCGTTCTGTGAACACCCCAGGAGCATATGTACAAAGCTGCCAAAATGCGAGCAAAATATGAGGTGTTTGACGTATGAGTTCCATGAGGAAATTATAAAAAATACTGAAAGGTTGCCGCCTCCACCAACTGTTTGACTCTTGCTTGCAGTAAGCGAGCAAGTGAACTAACTCACGCAGAATACCAGCATGACTCAATAGCCATGGGCACCATTCTAACAGCCCGACATAGGAAGCCATGAACGTCGACCACACTTTTGCGAATTCTTGCTGAGAACCCTTGTTAGTTATTACCGAACAACCTGTAGATATAACACATGGTCAAAAAGTCCAAACTTCCACAGCATTACGGCCTTTTTTTTCAGGAGAATGAATTTCGGTTTCACCATCCAGGTAATTTACATGCAAGTGTTTATGTTTATAACTTTGTGGCATTTCGAGAATGAGGTAATATGAGAAAATATCAACTCATGTGCCGCAAAAACAGGAAATCTGATGCGTCGCGTTGAAGACTTTTGTAAAGTTTATATCAGAACTTGTGAGAAGGGGAACGAGTTGTTATCAAGCGCCTTGATGAAAAAAACGAAGCCGCCTGTGCAAGCACAAGCGGCTTCATTTCTTCATCAGGGCTTCTAGATGAGCAAGTACCTGATATGACTTTCAGGGTGGTCTAGTGCTTTCGAACTAGAACATCATAAGCTTGGGAAATAGGGCATTCTACGAAATGAAGATGTTTGCCTATTATTTTTCCGAACACATCCTGAGCTCTTGAAATATTGCATTGAAAATAATATTAAGGAAACTTGCACTGGCTAGCGCAGCACTTCTTGAAACAGCGAAACTAGACTTAATGTGACGCCTGAAATATGCTTGCTTCTAGGCTTCCCCTAGGCATTCGCTTGATGATTCAGGTTGTTTCTAGGTTGCTTTGAGGTCGTTGCTATAAGCTTTAAACTGGTGATCTGTAAAAGTGCAGAATTGGAGGTTAGTTGGTGTAGGTTCATGAAGGCGTAGTTTAAAGTGCGTAAACTTAGGGGAAAATAGGACAACGTAGAAAAGAAGGCTCATTTTGAACTGATGTTTATCATACAAGACAACTAATGTAAGCTTCACAAAATAAGCATCAGTTGGAAATCGGCACTCTTTTTTAGTCGGCGCCATTTTTTTTCTTGTGTTCAAGAACTGTAAACTCCGCCGTCATGCTTAGATGCTTTTAGGTTACTTACAGGTCGTCGCTAGGCTTTATTTAGGTTTTGTCAGGTTGTTCATACGTTGATTCTAGAACTTGCAAAAGTACACAAGGAAGGTTTACATTTTATTTTAATTACTACGGCAAAACGTTCATATCCAAACAATTCATAAAGAGTGGCCTACAATCTGCTTTGGACAGAGACCGCATTTGTCGCCTGAAATTTTAGGGGCGAAGCTCCTTAAGGCGTAGGTTTGTTCATCCTACGTTGCCATATGAAGCCACCGGTGGCACATAGAGCGGGTATGTGCCACAGGGGATGTGAAATGGGAGATGGCGGTACGTGAAGTGTTCACTAGATGGACACGCGGACGGATGCATGGACGGACGGACGGATGAATGAACGCGCGGAGTGGGTATGTGCCACAGGGGATGCGAGATGGCGGTACTTGGAGTGCTCACTAGATGGACGCGCGGACGGACGGACAGACAGACTTGAAGATAGACAGAGAGATGGACGGACGCGTGGACAGGCGGATGGACGCATGGATTGATGCACGGATGGTCGCGCGGACGGACGGAAGCAAGAACGAACGGAAGGACGGAAGCATGGACGTGCTGACGAACGCTTCGCCCCACTCGTCATCATTCACTCTGTGTATACTCTGTGATTTTCGTCTTTCAATTATTAAATGGTCATTTGAATATTTTCACTGCAGGTATCTTTCAGTACTCTTCGTGTTACGCCACTCACAAGCGACGTAGTAACATGATTACTTCTCTGAATTCACGGAGTAACTGCTACAAGTATTCATTCTTCCCTATAGAAGCAATATTGACTGGTAAAGCCTTGCAAATGATGCTGTATAACATGACACATTTTAAATATTTGAAAACAGTCTCATCTGAAACATTCCTTGTTAATGCATTGTAATTGATTCATTGTATTTGATTCATTGTAATTATTGAGTTATTCTGAACTCCGTAGTATGCGTTTATGTCATTGTGCATTAGGTTGGTGAGTATATTATTAAAATCGGCGCTTTTTGATCTCTTAGCTTTGTATATTGACATTATTACTGCTATAGTTTGTTTAAATGCATGTACCCCTTCTCTAACACTTTCCCCACCCTGCCATGATCCGTCAACTGAAACAACGCAGTATTTATAAATAAATAGAAACTGTCGTTTCACTGCTGATGGGTGGCTTGAGCTTTGTCAAGCTATCGTTGGACAGCATTTTTCTCTGCAACCTTGTTTAACCGTATACGTTTTACTTATTTTGTGAAAATGAAATTCTTTGATTGATTGATTGATTGATTGATTGATTGATATAATTGGGTTTTGAGTCTATGGTTGGCTTACAATTTATTCAAGATAATACGCGGTGACTAATAGTATCTACGCAGATAATCAGCATGCGCGATAAATTGAAATATTGTGGTGTCTCTATCCTTTTATTTGTACTCCGAAGAACTTTTTCTTATTCTCGCAAATGAACTCCCGCAATGTCCTTTTAGGTGTGTGTCAATGACGAAAGTATTTTGATATGTACATTTAAAACTCACAACGCATATATTTTAATATCTGTATTGCGGAATACCTTTCTGAGTATCCCTGCCCAGCCCCGAAAGAAATTTGCACCAGAAGTCTACAAGCAAATTCGAATGGCTTTCCCAGTAGTTATGTTATCCCACCAAAGAAAAGAATAAATAAAAGTGAGAAAAAGACATAAAATGTAGATCACTGTGATACCACTTGTCCACAACATGCTCTTTTACGGCGTACGCTGACTGTTCTGATGAGGCATCTTTAGTTTGCCTAACTAAAATCCGTGAAATATGTTGCCTAATTATTATGCAACAAAACCAAAATTGTTTATCTAAGTATGAAAAAATGAAGTCATCGGTAATTAGGGAAGTTTCGATGTAGTTTGACAGAAAGTTACTTGGAAGGAACATCAGAGCACTGCGACGACCTTGAGAGTGAGACTCAAAGCCGATGGCCGATTTAGTTTCCGTTGTAAGATTGCAAAATATTCGTATGAGTTAACTTGAAACTCGATGGTTTTGATGTCGTTATACTTGGCATAGCATGATTCTTAAACTTTCGTCATGACTGCAATTATGAGAAGAACAATAAACTGAGCTCGCAAACCTATTCTTAACTTACGTGGCCATCCGATAGAGGCAGACACATTGGCATACGCATTAATCGTATGCGCGTAAACCACATTAACTAGGTGGCAAGCAATCAATTATAAAATACTCGACACCAGTGAGTCAATATCTCAGGTATCAACTGTGTCATACACAGTCACCCTAGGTTTCTTTCTTGTTCTTTTTCTTTCATAAGTTTATTACAGAAGGGTAGCTTAATGCACAGCCTGCTCTCGAAACGGATATAATTTCGAGGGTGCATTTCACCATATAAGCCAACGTACACTGCATGGAGGAACAACGCACAGTGTTGTCGATTATTATTATTATTATTATTATTATTATTATTATTATTATTATTGCTGTTGTTGTTGTTGGCAGTCGTAGTGGAAGTAGTAGTAAAGTAATTGTAGTATCACCACTAGTATTATTATTAGTAGTAGAGTATTGTAATATTTTCAATGTTTTATGCGCAAGCCAGAAATACACCATGATATATTATTCATACGTTGGGTGGCTGTGCCTCAAACGACGCTTATACAAGTAACAATAATCATTGTAACAAAGCGCTCAGAATTCGCTCACTGCAAGACCAGCTATGGGCAGTTTAAGAGGCCCGCTAATCGGCCTCAAAGCACGGGACCTTTGTGTCGACGAAAGAGGAGCCCTCTGTAACCAGTGCTTAGGTGGATGACCTCTGGGGTGGCGCTGTTTTTGAGAAATAAGGGCTTTATCACTACAACCACCACACTAAAATAGAACGACTGCCGGTTGGCAACTGGCGCCCGAAAGCGCACAATGCCTGCCCTCTCTTCTAGGCTGGATGGAAGAAATAGGGGAAAGAGAGTTGAAATGAGAGACATAGGAAATTAGATATGAAAGTAAAAAGCCAACACAAAGGACCGAGTGAAAATATGGGAACCGTAAGCACGAGAACACTCGGGCAAACAAAATAACTACGCTGTTTTATGAGAAAGCTCGGATTGGTGGTTTGAATGGCAGGTTTGAGACATGTCAAATTAGCGTGACGTCACACGAGACAAAGATGCACAGCGCTTTGGCGTGTCCGATTCGTTATCTCGTCAGACGTCGTTTTTGCGTTAATTTCACAGCCCATGTCTCAGGTGGCCTGAAGAAGCCATCACTATGCACATTCCTTCATGTTCGTGTGAAAGTGAGGTTTATTGCTATACATGACGGGAAACTGACAAGCTTTCGTTTTAAGCAGTCTTCTCATAGTGACACGCCACAGGCATCAAGAAATTAAACATGTACGTATCAACCTAAAATCTTACACTACTCTGCATTGAAAAATCTCGTATGACTGGCCTTCCATCATAATTATGCTTCTTTTTAGCATGGTGTCCAATACCTAGCGTTGCTTTTTTAGCGCACCTGCTGTGAAGCACCAAAGCAAAATAGAAGTGTAAACGTCGTAGTCTGAACCCGTTTTCTACAGACCATCATTTATCATCGGTATCTGGTGACAAGGAGGCAGAAACCCCTAGAGTGATCAACTTGGTCTCCCGGTAGTTCACAAAACAGAGAGATAAGTAGGCTGTCTTAGACGCTTCGCAGCAGAAACTGCACAATAGCCCCACTACTTTGTTCCACCAAAACTACAAGGTTTAGCTTACCTATATACGCAGAAACCTATCGCCACCATCTTCTGATGCATCGGCAAGTGCATAACTCCTTGTTGTTTGTTCTTCACCACGGAGATACCAGTGTTTACTCATGAAGCATCGCACATAGACTAGCACAAAATGAACGAAGGCGACACCACTGCACTCGCAACTAGTTTATTTCGCAGAAAAAAAAAACGCGGTTAATTTACATGATAGTGTACCACGTGATGCAATGACGATCAAGGTATAGAATAGTTTCCAAAAAAAACAATACACAATCTCTTAAGCTAACCGATGCTTGGGCCTATGCTGTTATCTTTATCTTTTGCGATGTGGAATTGCTCTATAACTTTACTGGTCACCTGATCACTGTGAATGGAAAGCGTTTTAGTCTCGGGGAACAGTGGAGCGCGGTCACACTATGAGCAATGCCGGTTAATCTAAGAGTAAGGAATACTTGCTAGTGCTCTCTTGTGGTCTGAAAGCCTTGTAATCACGCACGGGCCTATTTGGCCGACGAACATCTTTCCACATGACATCTTTCCACAATCTTTCCCACTAGTTTGTTCTGCGAATTAAACTAGTTACAAGTGCAGCGGTGTCCCTTTTGTTCCTTTTGTGCTTGTCTCACGCGCTGCTTCATTGTAGGCATGAAATATGCCTGCAATATTCGCCTAGCTTTCAACGTTCTTGAAATAACAGTGGCTTATTTGCAAGCATAAGCGCAGTGTCATCACCGCCACTTCATTGAAAGTAGAGACCAGTAGACTTTTTGTGAAGGCACATGGCGGTAATTGCACAATATCTGTGTCCCTCCTCGATTTCATGCTGCAGTTTGTATACGCAGCAGATCATCACCAACATGGTGTAATGTGCCGGTTGTTCCGCGCTTGTTTACTTTCCAACTCTAGGCTCATGGTGGCCTCGTGCCAGCACGGACCACAGAAAGAACTCCCTTAAGGGTGGTAGCGAACGCCGCTACGACGACTCGGATCTAAAATTAGGCAAAAGCATCTGCACCTGCCCGGTGAATCACTTGTACGTGGAATGGAGGGGCGCGCTTCGCGATATCTGATCAAATCTATAAATATCGTTGGGGGAAAAATAAGCTAGTTCATATTACCTCAAGGCATCCTTGCAATTACAATAACAATTCTAACAAAATATTTTCTCCGCTAGAAACATATCACCAAACAGGTGCCGAACTAAAATCGTCACGTGTGGGTTTCTGTTTCGCTGAGTGTGAATATATACAACTAACCTAGATTCCTTGAAGTTCGGGTCATCACTCTCCCCAGAAGACGCCATTGCGAACATGCGTAAGGGCCATGGTATTAAACAGTGATAGATACTTTAAGGGGTCAGCTGGCAGTGTTCCGTCGTATGCTGTCGTCGTTCCTCGGCGCAATACAGGCAAGACCACATATCGTAGCAAGCTGGGACATATTTAGCGCGTGCTCGCGCGAAGGACAAGTCTTCTGAACCTTCTTCGAGAGCCTTGATGATGATATTGCTATGTAGCTAGCACCTCAAGGGTAAGACATTCTGCGTTCAGAAGACGACTAGAGAGGCTGATTTTCCCGCTGTGCCAGCTGTGCTTCATCTTCATCAGTGTAAATACACTCGCAAATAGTCGTGCCTTGTCTCATTTTACGTAACACATTTGTCGCGGAGCCGCTTGTTCTTCCTTGTACCCATCACAAAGCTGTGAAACAGCCCTATAAGTGTGGGTCTAACCACGTCAGAGGTTAAAAAAGCATGGTCTTCACCACAAGCCTTTCCCGTGACTCCTTCTTACGTAGTTTTCCTACCTCCAGCTCGTGATCCTGGCGCATTTTCTGGACAGCAAGGTGTGGACGTTGACAAGTGGATTAACGTGTCAGGGAGGATTAGCGCCGGCTTTAGGTGGCTGCCGACCATCATGCTCGCCAGCGAGGTTTTTACCTCCATGGCTGTCCATGGGTCGAGTTTGAGACGCACAAAGGCGACTTTACCAGCTGCTACTCTTTTCAATGAGAAGGTCCGTGAGTACAGGAAGTCTAGCTGTGCAGATAAGACCTTCGATTTGGCCCATGCATTGCTTCTACATCTTGACTGATCCGAACCTCATGCGATCAAAAGCTGGCCGTAGCCGTCACAATTGCGCAATGCTTGAAGCCCGTGTGCATGGATTTAGCCGCAAGTTAATGAACTGCAAAGAATCAAAATTTCCACAACGTTCTAATACGGTGTCTTTCATAAACACGTCTTGGTATTAGGATGTAAAACCACGACAATTTCAAGAAACTAAGTGGGGAGGCGTTCATACCAACTCAACATTATTCTTGCCATTTTCTGCCAGTCTAAGGGAGAAAGTAGGTTTACTGTCGTCTGTTGGATGTTTTTGTTGTTCCAACCCATGAAATACAAATAGCACATTTCTGCATTCTTGTGGTATATCTTAGCTTTGCAGTTCTGCAGCGCTGGCAATTTTTTTATGACAACATCCGTAGTTTATATATATATATATCTTCTAACGGCTAGAGTGCAGTGGTTGCCGAAATTTTGTATATGTTAAGCAATTAGTTACTAAGTTCCAGAGCATCAACGTAGATCAAATAAAGAAAAAACGCAGAACTCGCATTTTCCAAGCAGTGAGGCTAGCGAGCAGAATTCTAAAACAAAACGATAACTTTAGCTGAGTTGAGTCTAACAGTAATTATTGAATACTACTGCTTATTTTAAAGAAGGATTCGCTATGTTCAATAAAACAAAAAATACCTTGTCTTTTCTTCGTTTTAATTGAGCAAAACCAGCCAAAAACTATTTTGCCACAAAGAACTTCCCGGTATTTTGGAACTGCTTCCTATGATAACATTTTATAAATACCGAATGCTTTACTTTGTGAAATGACATGTATAAATTATTGTGTTGACTGTTATTGAGCAGATTCTGATTGCACCAAAGCCACGAAAAGATGCTAGCATTTATTATTTTATGTTAAAAGACCCTCAATTTTAATTGAACAGAAGATACGCTGAAAAGATTTAGAGTGTAAAGTAAATTGCTGGTGCTAGCTTTTAGAGAATCATTGAAAACATAATCACAAATAGATAATAATTTTTTCTTTGATTTTAACGACAGCAACAACTACATTTGCCTCATAGAGATCATACTGCGGCCTGAATTTTGTTTCTTGAGACTGTTTCACAGCCTGAAAATTGTACAATGAAAAACTCTACTGTGGCGTTTTTGTTCCAGTTCAACATTATCCTGTTTTGTGAGAAAATTTTCATGGCTGCCTCAGAGTTTTGCTTGTCTTTATCGGCGTTCTGTCTCATTATGTGGTGTGTCTTTAGAATATATATTTTCTTTAGTGGACTCATTTGCACTTTTTTTTCGTACTGTTTGCGGCTCTGGGAGTGGTGCATCTATATCCCAACTTTAGAATATTTCCTCCGCTACGTTCTTATCTAGATAAGTACGTGTCCAGCTAGCAAAGCGACAGCACACTGGCTCTCCGGGTGCACTCTAAAAAATGTGGTGATTAAGATGGTCATTCCAATTACCACCTTTTTGACATTGAATTATACAGCTTCTGCCGCATGCAGAACAATCTATGAGCCTTCCGGTTTCTAACTCCCCAGCCAGCTGTCACTTTTCTGGCTCGGATAAATGATTCGGCGCTTGGATCATGTTGGCGTTCACAAGCAATCAAGCACTGATGTTGGAAATGGAAAGAAGTGGATACTTAAGGGGTCGTTTTTGCATGTTTTGACGCATATATAAATATATATATATATATATATCTATATATATATATATATATATATATATATTCACACGTGGGACCTGCAGTTACCCAATGCAGACAGCAACAGGGTCGTCCCTGTAGCGCGCTTGTTATTACAGGCTTCAAACTAGTCTTGCTGTGATGACCTTGTAAATCACGCATGGTCCTAACTACACGTTTGACCTGCGAGTCGTGTTAGCTTTTACTTGGCACTGGGTCCAGTTTGCCGGCTTCTGCTGTGTCTCGGCATTTCGAAAAAATTTTCGCCACGGAGCATATACATGGCCACATCAGCTCTGACGTTCATTTCGCACCGGCATGGATAAACTAGGTGTTGCCATTCTCAAGCTCCAGTCATTCGCCGTAGTTTTTTGTCCATGATCAATATGCGGCACCTCTGGTGAGAGTTAATAATAATTGGTTAACGTTTATCTGAGATGACTAGAACATGTTTTATGAAAGAAAAATAACAGACAAAAAAACTGCCGCGATGCCGGGCGCGTGTTGCGGAACAATAAGCTGTTGTTCCGCGTCAGGCAGAAGCTCATTCTTTTAATGAAAAGGGGTCGTGATGCGAATGACCATCTTGAGCACCACAATTCTTGGAATGTGGGCGGCTATGATGCACCCGGATCAAAAAGCATAAAGCGAGGTGATCTCTTTCGATAACGGACCTTTACGGTGACAAGCGTTCTCGGTATTGCAGAGCACAGATGCGCCGGTAGTTTTCGTGAACGAGTCCGCAATGATTGCAAGCATAACGATTACGCCCGATAATGCCATGCTTGCCCCAACTTTCAAGGAATGCGACGCCACTCTGATTATTTTATTTTAGTACGCTTCTCACAACGGCAAACTTGACTCAAAATGAGCGAACCAATCTGTGTGCTTAGTTGTCTAACTGTCTCACATGAGCCTTCATTAGTTCCTCTAATCCTATTGAAAACGTGTGCATATGCAAGAAAAATCCAAGCTTATCTAAGAAAGTGGTATTCGTATCCTTAGGGATAACATAATTGGGCCGTAAAATCGGCAATGATAGTAGTTGGTGGGAAACTACCATTGCTTGCCGATTATCTGAGTTAAAATAGTTTCTACCCTACGAATTTTGTAGACTGGCCCTCTGATAGTAAATGCTTGGTAATGATCAAAACTGTCAAAGCAACTTCACGAATGATGTTTTGGTCAAACAGTGAACATTGCTCCTCCATGTGGCATGTATCTCGCAGTGATCTAGAGCTGTGCCGATTCCTCTTATGCAATGCTAATGTCTACTTCACACACAGGCTACTTAATCGTAATTGTCAGAGACAACTCCAATCGTCAGCTGAAACTCTGCACTCAATTCAAAGTCCGTATGCATAAAATGCCATGCCTCGCTTCAACACCTCCGCCGAACTTTCTTCCTCGTACTTCGAATATGGAGACCACTACAACTACCGTATGCAAGCAATTCCTACGGCTTCCATAAATAGTTTTAGGGCGGTTCACAGTCGCGCTAAGGCCTATGCTGCATGGCTCTTTCAGGTATAAAACAAAGCGTGTAGTTTAGGTTAACGTAATTGGAGCAGATTGAAGCATCGTAGCACTGCAAACACTCGGTACGCAAAACTCTTCTCATGAAGATTTCTACCTCTCCATTATGATTCGGCTGAAGCTTCGAAAGTGTGCTTACCAAACTCTAGGGAGCAGCTGGCGCGCCATTTTAAGCACTGCAGGACGCTGACAATTCACAATGAACCATTGACAGCAGAACAATAGCATTTTCTGAGGAGTCATTTAGGTCCAACATGGACTATGTGCGCAGTTACTGTAGGGTGGCGAATTCCGGAAAATGAAAACTCAGCAAAGAGAGGTAGTGAGCATAAATATTATGTCTTCACGATTTTCTGCACATATATAAAAAAAATAAAACGGACTCGAGGAATGCCCGTATTTTTCAAATGCGAAGCATTTCTTTTGCGTACTGCAGGTACATTGAGTATCTATCTATCTATCTATCTATCTATCTATCTATCTATCTATCTATCTATCTATCTATCTATCTATCTATCTATCTATCTGTCTGTCTGTCTGTCTGTCTGTCTGTCTGTCTGTCTGTCTGTCTGTCTGTCTGTCTGTCTGTCTGTCTGTCTATCTATCTATCTATCTGCGTTTGCGTGCTCTCGTGTTCACCACCTAACTAGGCGTAAACCAAAAGTAGTCTAGGAGGGCAAGATAGTTTGATACAAAAATTAATCACTCGTCATGACGTAAATATCGCCATAATCCTATCGCGTACGTCATCGAAACCTTTCCACCAGAAGTGGGGCACATACCCGAGGCCAAGTACGTGCCGCAGTTATGCCAGCATTTGCCCCCAGGTAATTGGCGGTTTATATCTAACCAGAAACTCCGAGAACAGGCAACGGTAATTTAAACAACATTAGCGTTAAGAAAACTATGACAGACAGCGTTGGTCTAGTAGCAGCAAAGAATAAATGTCAGGTTCCCAGCAGGAACAAAACCACAGCATTCGGCGTGGCAATCAAGTATTCTTCTACGAAACCATGCCAGGTCTTGGAACGACTTTTCAAATATAAGTGAATATTCGTGAACTGTCAATTGTGGATACAGTACTGGCTATTCAATTTTATAAATATTAGCTATCTTCTTCTCTGATACAGCCGTCACATCGGGTAATGCCAATTGTAGTTAGACGCTATCCGCGGAAGCTGATTTATGTAGCATCGTCCAGGGCTACCGTCCTGGTGAGCACCAGCACGTCATACGAGCGTACCGCTTCTGGTGTTGCTAATATCCATGTTTTTTGTTGCAATCGTTACTCAACTCTGAACAACCTCCCAAAATAACTATATGCGACCACTTAAAGTACGTCCGTGTTTGCATTTGTAGATATATTTGACGCCAATTTGCAATGTTTCGCTCAATAAAAATTCAAACACAGTGCACTTCCTTCTCCATGCTTCAAGTAGCATTGATTACTTAGGTACGTAGAATTTGCCTAATTTTTAATTAACAAAACAGAAACAGCACGGAACAGCATTTAGGTACTAGAAGCAGACCTGTTGCTCTACGCAAGCGAGTTACCATTTCCACCAAACACTAAAAGGGAAAGAGCAAGAAAACACGTTCGGTGTCTGTGTAGGTTAGCTCCAAGGAAGGGAAAAGCGCGCTGAGGTCATGGATGGATGGATGGATGGATGGATGGATGGATGGATGGATGGATGGATGGATGGATGGATGGATGGATGGATGGATGGATGGATGGATGGATGGATGGATGGATGGATGGATGGATGGATGGATGGATGGATGGATGGATGGATGGATGGATGGATGGATGGATGGATGGATGGATGGATGGATGGATGGATGGATGGATGGATGGATGGATGGATGGATGGATGGATGGATGGATGGATGGATGGATGGATGGATGGATGGATGGATGGATGGATGGATGGATGGATGGATGGATGGATGGATGGATGGATGGATGGATGATGGATGGATGGATGGATGGATGGATGGATGGATGGATGGATGGATGGATGGATGGATGGATGGATGGATGGATGGATGGATGGATGGATGGATGGATGGACGGACGGACGGACGGACGGACGGACGGACAGATCGCGTTACGCTGAGACGAAGGCACTGCCACGAGGGAGCGCTTCTGAAATTGCCAGTTCTTTTTTAAGCATTAAATTGTGCTTCGGCATGGCGCCCCTTTATAGGTCAATACTGATCGAGGGGCATTATTCACGGTGAAGCTCTTGGATGGCGTCTTCATGTTAAGTTGCACAACCCAACGAAATACCGCTGCATACCACCCTCAGAGCATTGGTGTGACAGAAGGGCTGAACAAAAACGCTAGCCGACATGATCTTTATACACGTGGTTGAGGAGCACAAAAAGTGGGACAAAATTCTGTCGTACGTGACATTTGTGCACAACACTGTGACACAGAAAAATACACGCTTCGCACTGCTTCGGCTTGTTTATGGTGGAGATGTCCTAATAATGCTGGACGCAATGATTTCTTCTAAGGTCATCGACCAGCTCGACCAATCTGCCCCCGACACCAAAGAATACATTCAGCGAGAAGAGCAAACGTGTCCCGTGTGCACTTAAGAGCTCAACAGTGTTGCGACTAACGGGGGTACACCATCCGCCATCGAGAAGTTACCTAAGAACCTCGCCACCAAATTTGGTTTTGGACACCCATTAGGCGGCGAAGTGTCATCGGCTAATTCTGCTAATTCTGACTGTTTCTGCCAGTGCCGTGTGCACGTTTATGTATCATGTGCGGCATAATGTGTTGGTGTGGTTGAATATCAAACGCTTGATTCGATGATACGGATAGATGTTGCCCTTACAGTACTCGAGCGTGCCTGAATTTCGCACTTGGCTGAGAAAGAAAATAGGCGCGAGACATCCGTAAAGTCTTTGATATGCGAAATCACTATCACTTTTATCGTTTTGCTTTGAAATTGGTAATAACACAAATCCGCCAAAGCTCGATATGTATCTCTCTACCCTTTTTTTATTATTCACGCAGTGTCAATGCGAGCGATGACTCTTGCAGCGCCCGTCCGCGTTGCAACAATAACTGCAAATGTTTCGCATGTTGCTCGCGTAAACAAATATCGCAGCAGTGATATATTGTTCTAATGATTCCATGTTGTACTGTTTATAAGCGTGGAGGCACCTCCCCTAAAAGAAACAGCAAATCCTCACATTACCACATAGTTGACGAGACGTAAATGAGCTCTCGCTTAACTTTTCCCAACGTACGACACACACACAAAAAAAGCCTTCTTTCAATATTGCCACACCGGTAATGCACGTCTGGCTAAGCTTGTCATTGAGATAATAATTCATAATATTTCTGAGCCCAAATGCACAAACTTCAATCATAAAAACTTGGTGGCGTCGAGATCGGCGTTACGCAGTGCCCAGAGCCGCTAGAATCAGGCCTAGCGTGCCGGCCTTGTCAGTGTGCATGTTATTGGTGGTTATTGTGTGGACTAGTGTGGACTAGTGTGGACCACACTATGACTTATAGCTAGGGCAGCCAATACGCACGGTGGGCAACGAGAGGCAAACCTCCTCCATTTGATTCAAGCAATCATACTCAACACCACCACTTATTCTCACCTTTGTTCATACCTCCTGAAAAGGGGAGAGCACAAACCCTCCGATGCTAACTCTCCGAATTCGCTCTCCGAGTACCCACTCCAACGTACACTCCGAATGGCTCACGCAAACATTCAACGCTTCAACTGAAGCATATGAAGGGCACTTGACCTCCAAATAGAAACCTTCTCTTCAACATACAAGCCGAGGATGCAAAAGTCTCATTATCAGGTCAACTGCGTCATCTAAAGCCAAACAAACAATTTTTTTCACCAAATAGACATCAATTTGTTCATTTCACCGTTTCCTAAAAACATTCTACTTGATCGCCCCAACCAATGGCAAAAGCAGCATGCAAAACACTTGTAAAATTCTTTTCAAATTTTACAAAAAGTTGTGTGCGTCGATGCTAATGAATACAGTCATGGTCCTCTTTTCCTCTCAGGTATTGACTTTCATTGACTGATAGCTAATGCGACCTTCATTTTCGCTTCCGATTAGCAAGAAGATGGGGAAGCGGATATTGCTTTAGCTCTTACAATTACAAATTATAGACTATCAGTGAGTCTAAAACTCACTGATAGTTACAATTACAAATTATTGACTAACTATCAGTGAGTCTAAAACTACCATAGGCAATTTTTAGTTGGTAGAATGCCCGAAATAGTCGGGTTTCTCCTGCAGACTTATCTTCTGCAGCGAGGTCGTTTTAATGTGAACTTACGCGCTAGCGGGCGTTGGTGGTAACGAATGGAATCATATGTCAGAGCCCAAGGAATTGCAGTTCGGGAGCAGGTGTTAGATGAGTGTGCATATAAGTGGCAGAGAGCACGTTCGGAATTCATTCAAGAACGTCTACTCTCCGTTCAATACAATGACGGCACCAAGCTATAAAGACACACTTTAATTTTGTACTATTTGCCCTAGCTTCTCCTTCATTCAATAATTAAGACAAATAAAGGCGAAATTACAACGAGGCACACCCAAACTATACCCATTTACGCAACAATCACGTGATATTCCTACCACTCTGTGATGCGTTTACTAGATTTCACCCCGTGGGAAGGTGGGGGCGCCAATTTCCCACACCACATGTACCTGTCCCTCGTTCTCTTCCTTTAAATATTGCTGCCCAACGAAGGCAAATCTTAAGCACGTCGTGTGGGGGTGATTTTCCCCATTCCTCCGAAAGTAATAAGCAATGTTTTTTTGCATTTGTTTTACTTTCTTTCTTCTAACTGTTCTAAATCACTGTGTTAAGTTCTTCACCTAGTATAATCCCTCTGGCATCGACATCATAAAAAAATAAATAAATCTGGAACAGTGAGAGGCTGCTTTATGCAGCATCAAATTCTACGTTCAGGAGGTCATTCTGGGTTGGGCATAAATAGTTGTGGAGCTCTACTGTGTTTAGCAAGTATATTTTTTCGCACATTAAAAAATACTTTTGCCAAGTCTACCCGAGTATTGAAAGAGTTTGATATGTAAGTGGTGAATAAAAAATACACAATGTCTTGCTAAAAGTATTCATGTATGAATACGAAGCCACTAGTGGATTCGTGGCACTCTCAGAAGATCGTCTCTGTCACCTCAAGCAGGTGCACTATCATTCAGAACCTCTGCCGAATAATACTGCCGGTCACCGCAGCCGTGAGCGCTGCCGATGTTCATGATTATAGCTGGGGAAACAAGCGGTCCCTCAACGAGTACTCCCGAGACAGCGAATGTGGCCCAGTGATAACCAAATCAGGCGCGCCTCGTCTCACGGAAGCGCAGAACACCGCTACACCGATGATCAACAGCTACGAACCGAGTAGACGTGCTCTGTCTCACAGAAACTTGAAACGTACTTCCACGAGGATCGTAGAAGGGGGGAGCGTAGAAGAGAAGAGAGAGGGGGAGGAGGTGCTCATGGGCAGTGTAGCTGTGGATGCTGCACTGCTGAGGAAACGTTTCGTTGCCTTCGTCGGCGATTCAGGAGAGAAAGGGGGAGGGGACGCGCATGCGCCGTAAGGGTGGTCACGCCACACACCGGATCAAACTCCACCATAAGCTGCTTCGCATCTCAAACATGTGCCGTATAAGATGCAACATGAGGTAAAACTTATTGCCGAAGTACACCATGAAGCAGAAACATGGCAGAAAGTTGCCCTGTACCGCTTCGCTTATGAATGACTGTTTGGGATGTCGCAGTTAGTCATTTTTCTCACACCAACCACCTTATACGAACGAGTGGTATTTTATTCTCGCACAATTGAATATTGACTTTAACTAACACCACTGCTCTATCTCTGGCAGGTAACACATTCCCATGTCACCATACTTTGTGCCCATCAATCGCCTACGAAAGCACAGCAAATGCAGTGGGAACCAGCTTTCTGTGTTTTTGATTGGAACTGTTAAGCTTTTCTTCATTATGTCGTCAATCGTCAACAGAAAAGTATAATCAGCATAAAACGGCACGTACTTTTTTCGTCCTCCTTGTCCTCTTCGTCTTCTTCATGGCTCCCCTAAGAAGGATGCCGACTTATCTGTCGTTAGATGCAGTAACTCTGTTGGGCGACAAAAGGAGAACAGAAAAAGAGACAAACAGAAAACTTGTTCGTGAAACAAATGTTTTCTTTTGTTTGCGAAATTAAACTCGAACACGCAATGAGAGGGTGATTGTTGTAACTACTCAGCTACCTAGGCATGTTTGCTGGATAGAATACTCGTTTGTACTCTAGTTAGTTAAGGGGCCGGAAAACTAAGTGACGCTGAGGGGAGAGATGTCAGGGTAAATATTGGGAAAGCAGGAAAAGAAAGAAAAAAGCATAGCATGTAAAGAGAAAAGGAGAAATATGGTGGGAGGGCAAGCAAAAAAGCGAAAAGAAAAAAGCAAGTAGAAAGCGAAAAAAAGAAAGAAAAACACGAAATAAATAACAAGAAATAAAGGAAAAGAAAAAGAAAGAAAAATACACAGGGAAAGGAACACAGCAATGGAAATGAGAAGAAAAAAAAAGGCACGCGAAAATCATGAAATGAAAGGAAAAGACAGACAGACAGAAAGAAAGTAAAAAACATCCAGAAACAAAAAAGGCCTTTAGCTGCTCATTTTCTTCGAGCTTGCTGCCACTAGGGCGGAGATTCTTTTAGATGCGGAGCATCTAATACTCGAGGCTTGTAGTGCGGCGCCGTCCGCAAGCTTCCTCCTCCTTCTTCCACCATCTGTGCATCCCTTCCTCCTCTACACACCGCGCGCGCTTCACTCCTCCACCATCTGTGCACCCTTCCTCCTCTACACACCACGTGCGCTTCTCCTCTTCACGAACATTCGCTAGCTGTATAATGTAGCGCGCATGCGCCATCACGCTTCGAGAACATCGGCAGCTGACGCTATGGTTCATACATACGTCAACCCAAATGAATCATTTTTTTCTGTGTGCACTGTCCACACAAGCAGCCATGACTATCGACTCGACTCGCTTCCAGCAATAAAGGCTGTCGCCGAAAAAAAATAATGTTTATTAGCTAATCTTGTACCTACGCCTTAGTGCACTAACACATCGGCATATTTTTCAGCGGATTGTAGCAGTATTTTCTGGGTGGCTTTTTGTTCAAGGTATTCATAGAACTGAAAATAGGTACACTGTCATACCCACTGTACTGCCATATAATAGCTTGCGCGAGAACACTACTCAACATTCAATTGTTTGTGAGTGTATTTCCCAAACAAGTCATCATTAAACCTCTGTACATGTTTACCAGTAGAAACAGCTACAAATGGCCGTCAAAAAAAGAAAAGAAAGAGAAAGTCGGCAGTAGCAGCCGGAAAGCTTTGGCTGCTCCTACGTTTATTTGATATCTTTTGGAACCAAGATGTAACTTTTCTAAAAAAAAACTTAGCACCCTTGCAATACCCGCATGTCATTTGGTACCGGCAGTCGTTCGTCAGTGTCTAATGACGATGCGATTGTTATTTAGAAAGGAATATTGCCTCTATTTTGACTCTGTGGCTTGTAAAGATGAAGCCGAATGGTGTGTTTGTTGGATAGATACTCATTTTACTAATACCTGGACGTGCTGTCACGTGGTATAGTGGGTAGAGTACTTGGATGAGAATAAGATGGTGGAGAGTTCAAATTCTCTGGGTGGACTCCATTTTACACTGTATTTTTTAAAGACAACAGTCTTTCTAGGGACCGTCAACGCAAAAATTTTAGTCTGTCTCTCTGTCTGTACATTTGCCTGTTTATCCACTTTCAACGGCGTCAGGTACTTGAAACGGCCGACCCCATCCGCAGCGCCCACCAATGTTGCTCAAGGTTCAGCGTTCATACTTGTGCAATTGTCAATTAAAAAGCAATTATTACGCATGTCTGGGGCACCATAACAACACGTATATATTCTGAATGTGCGTCTTTTATGAGAAAAGGCATACATAAGGAATTTTAAGGAGCGTAGTGCATATCAAGCTGCGCTGACCATGCAACACTTGCACGAAAAGGCGAGTGTTTCCAGTGCCTTGCTAAGACGAGACGGGGGTGGCACCTACCTGTCGCCTGGCGTTATACTCCTCATCACCTCTGAGACAGGCGCGCACCCCCATCTCAGAGCCTAGCGCTTCGTTTTCCAAGAAAAACTGCCAGATGGCACTCATGTCTCACGTACGACGTGATTTGACGCGTTCGTTCGCCTTCGCTGCACGCTCGAGGCACTCTAACGCGGCACCTCCAGAATGCCATTCACCAATTTTCTTGCGCAGAACATCAAGTAAATGTTTTGTTCACTCTCTCCACATGCAAGACTATGGTCTTTCGACGACATTTGCAGATTAACAAGCAGATACGGGGCTAATTTTTTTCTTTCTTTTTTGGGGTCACTATATCACAACTCTATATCACAACTTCTTACTATATCACAGCTCTATATCACAACTTCTTACTAATATATTTGTTTATGGTAGAAAAGACACCCTCCTTTTACGCCACGCAAAAAGCTGTAAAACCGTTTTGCGCTGTGTATACCCAGCGCCTCCCTGTAACATGCCCTTCAGCCAGCGTCCCAGTATCCAGCCTGATACTGGGTCCATAATCCGGCATGGCACTCAATGGTAGTGCTTATTACAGCTGGGTTTTGCTATAGGGACACGTCTAGATATTCTACAGTGTGGCCAGTGCGTGAGGCAGGCGTACTGTAGGCATAAAGGCATCGCCTTTTCCCGAGAAAAATACCTGTTTTGTTCCGCAAATCAAATTATTCCACAGATCGCCCTGGACTTCGAAAACACATATATTGCACTTCAAGTACTCAACTATTATGATCAACTGAAGATGAAAACGAAAGTCATCACTAAAACGGAACTGAAACACAAACCTAAAGCATGGCAGCGATTCCACCTTCGTTATGCGGCGGCAATGCTTCCCTCCATCCTCGCCCATTAGGCAGAGTGCAGATGACTTGCTTCGAGATAAACACTATTTTCTGCTTTCTTGACAGGGCACGAGCATTAGCCCGCTGCTCTTATGTTCCCGTGGGACCCCGGGAAGGCTTTCGGCTAATCTGCTCTTCGATTCTTTCATTCCGCCTGTTCAAGACACCTGAAGCGTCAGTCGGCAGGAGACCCTTCTTGTCCCTGCACATCGAAGGTCTGAAAAGCACGTCTCGTACATAAAAAGAACCCTAAACGACGCACCCTTTCTGAAAGGAAAAAGGCTTAGGGTCACTCTACAACATGCAAAACAAAAGCGACTAAATATACGACACCTATAAAGCAATTCAGACTAGTGTGGACCACACTATGACTTATAGCTAGGGCAGCCAATACGCACGGCGGGCAACGAGAGGCAAACCTCCTCCATTTGATTCAAGCAATCATACTCAACACCACCACTTATTCTCACCTTTGTTCATACCTCCTGAAAAGGGGAGAGCACAAACCCTCCGATGCTAACTCTCCGAATTCGCTCTCCGAGTACCCACTCCAACGTACACTCCGAATGGCTCACGCAAACATTCAACGCTTCAACTGAAGCATATGAAGGGCACTTAACCTCCAAATAGAAACCTTTTCTTCAACATACAAGCCGAGGATGCAAAAGTCTCATTATCAGGTCAACTGCGTCATCTAAAGCCAAGCAAACAATTTTTTTCACCAAATAGACATCAATTTGTTCATTTCACCGTTTCCTAAAAACATTCTACTTGATCGCCCCAACCAATGGCAAAAGCAGCATGCAAAACACTTGTAAAATTCTTTTAAAATTTTACAAAAAGTTGTGTGCGTCGATGCTAATGAATACAGTCATGGTCCTCTTTTCCTCTCAGGTATTGACTTTCATTGACTGATAGCTAATGCGACCTTCATTTTCGCTTCCGATTAGCAAGAAGATGGGGAAGCGGATATTGCTTTAGCTCTTACAATTACAAATTATAGACTATCAGTGAGTCTAAAACTCACTGATAGTTACAATTACAAATTATTGACTAACTATCAGTGAGTCTAAAACTACCATAGGCAATTTTTAGTTGGTAGGATGCCCGAAATAGTCGGGTTTCTCCTGCAGACTTATCTTCTGCAGCGAGGTCGTTTTAATGTGAACTTACGCGCTAGCGGGCGTTGGTGGTAACGAATGGAATCATAAGTCAGAGCCCAAGGAATTGCAGTTCGGGAGCAGGTGTTAGATGAGTGTGCATATAAGTGGCAGAGAGCACGTTCGGAATTCATTCAAGAACGTCTACTCTCCGTTCAATACAATGACGGCACCAAGCTATAAAGACACACTTTAATTTTGTACTATTTGCCCTAGCTTCTCCTTCATTCAATAATTAAGACAAATAAAGGCGAAATTACAACGAGGCACACCCAAACTATACCCATTTACGCAACAATCACGTGATATTCCTACCACTCTGTGATGCGTTTACTAGATTTCACCCCGTGGGAAGGTGGGGGCGCCAATTTCCCACACCACATGTACCTGTCCCTCGTTCTCTTCCTTTAAATATTGCTGCCCAACGAAGGCAAATCTTAAGCACGTCGTGTGGGGGTGATTTTCCCCATTCCTCCGAAAGTAATAAGCAATGTTTTTTTGCATTTGTTTTACTTTCTTTCTTCTAACTGTTCTAAATCACTGTGTTAAGTTCTTCACCTAGTATAATCCCTCTGGCATCGACATCATAAAAAAATAAATAAATCTGGAACAGTGAGAGGCTGCTTTATGCAGCATCAAATTCTACGTTCAGGAGGTCATTCTGGATTGGGCATAAATAGTTGTGGAGGTCTACTGTGTTTAGCAAGTATATTTTTTCGCACATTAAAAAATACTTTTGCCAAGTCTACCCGAGTATTGAAAGAGTTTGATATGTAAGTGGTGAATAAAAAATACACAATGTCTTGCTAAAAGTATTCATGTATGAATACGAAGCCACTAGTGGATTCGTGGCACTCTCAGAAGCTCGTCTCTGTCACCTCAAGCAGGTGCACTATCATTCAGAACCTCTGCCGAATAATACTGCCGGTCACCGCAGCCGTGAGCGCTGCCGATGTTCATGATTATAGCTGGGGAAACAAGCGGTCCCTCAACGAGTACTCCCGAGACAGCGAATGTGGCCCAGTGATAACCAAATCAGGCGCGCCTCGTCTCACGGAAGCGCAGAACACCACTACACCGATGATCAACAGCTACGAACCGAGTAGACGTGCTCTGTCTCACAGAAACTTGAAACGTACTTCCACGAGGATCGTAGAAGGGGGGAGCGTAGAAGAGAAGAGAGAGGGGGAGGAGGTGCTCATGGGCAGTGTAGCTGTGGATGCTGCACTGCTGAGGAAACGTTTCGTTGCCTTCGTCGGCGATTCAGGAGAGAAAGGGGGAGGGGACGCGCATGCGCAGTAAGGGTGGTCACGCCACACACCGGATCAAACTCCACCATAAGCTGCTTCGCATCTCAAACATGTGCCGTATAAGATGCAACATGAGGTAAAACTTATTGCCGAAGTACACCATGAAGCAGAAACATGGCAGAAAGTTGCCCTGTACCGCTTCGCTTATGAATGACTGTTTGGGATGTCGCAATTAGTCATTTTTCTCACACCAACCACCTTATACGAACGAGTGGTATTTTATTCTCGCACAATTGAATATTGACTTTAACTAACACCACTGCTCTATCTCTGGCAGGTAACACATTCCCATGTCACCATACTTTGTGCCCATCAATCGCCTACGAAAGCACAGCAAATGCAGTGGGAACCAGCTTTCTGTGTTTTTGATTGGAACTGTTAAGCCTTTCTTCATTATGTCGTCAATCGTCAACAGAAAAGTATAATCAGCATAAAACGGCACGTACTTTTTTCGTCCTCCTTGTCCTCTTCGTCTTCTTCATGGCTCCCCTAAGAAGGATGCCGACTTATCTGTCGTTAGATGCAGTAACTCTGTTGGGCGACAAAAGGAGAACAGAAAAAGAGACAAACAGAAAACTTGTTCGTGAAAAAAATGTTTTCTTTTGTTTGCGAAATTAAACTCGAACACGCAATGAGAGGGTGATTGTTGTAACTACTCAGCTACCTAGGCATGTTTGCTGGATAGAATACTCGTTTGTACTCTAGTTAGTTAAGGGGCCGGAAAACTAAGTGACGCTGAGGGGAGAGATGTCAGGGTAAATATTGGGAAAGCAGGAAAAGAAAGAAAAAAGCATAGGATGTAAAGAGAAAAGGAGAAATATGGTGGGAGGGCAAGCAAAAAAGCGAAAAGAAAAAAGCAAGTAGAAAGCGAAAAAAAGAAAGAAAAACACGAAATAAATAACAAGAAATAAAGGAAAAGAAAAAGAAAGAAAAATACACAGGGAGAGGAACACAGCAATGGAAATGAGAAGAAAAAAAAAGGCACGCGAAAATCATGAAATGAAAGGAAAAGACAGACAGACAGAAAGAAAGTAAAAAACATCCAGAAACAAAAAAGGCCTTTAGCTGCTCATTTTCTTCGAGCTTGCCGCCACTAGGGCGGAGATTCTTTTAGATGCGGAGCATCTAATACTCGAGGCTTGTAGTGCGGCGCCGTCCGCAAGCTTCCTCCTCCTTCTTCCACCATCTGTGCATCCCTTCCTCCTCTACACACCGCGCGCGCTTCACTCCTCCACCATCTGTGCACCCTTCCTCCTCTACACACCACGTGCGCTTCTCCTCTTCACGAACATTCGCTAGCTGTATAATGTAGCGCGCATGCGCCATCACGCTTCGAGAACATCGGCAGCTGACGCGCGCGCATGCGCCGTCGCGCTTCGAGAACATCGGCAGCTGACGCGCGCGCATGCGCCGTTGCGCTTCTCCCCCTTCTCGAACATTCGACAGCTGACAGTGCATGCGCCGTCGCGCTGTATATATACTCAAGGTCGGCGCTCGCTCGCTCAGTTGCCGCTCGTCGGTTGGTTTGTACGGCGCGTCGACGTCCAAGGTCGCGGTGAAATGAATTCCAACAAATCCACAAACACAATGATCGACGTCCCTTCGACCAGCGCCGCCCTTTCGCATACGTGTGTACGTGTTCACTCATTTAACACCCCCTCCTACAACCACGTTAACCAATTTAGCCATCGACCCAAGTAAGTCGCAATTTAACACCCCATTTCACAACCACGTTAACCAATTTAGCCATCGACCCAAGTAAGTCGCACTTTAACACCCCGTTAACCAATTATATACTCCGCATCCTCCTCAGTGTTCCCCCGAGGGAAGCTGCGGGCAATTTTTTTGTCAATCACCGCACTTCATTTTGCTTTGAAAACCCTTAATTGTTTGTATTCTTGAATACCGAAACTTGGATAATACGTGCGTAAAACAACGTGAATACAGTTTAAACACGTAAGGATTGATTTCTCAACTTTCGCACCAGCTCCCGAGAGATCAGTCACCATTGCGAAGAAGTTGCCTATTCTGGTTAGAGAACGCGTCTTTTAAAAATTGTAATGCAAAGTTATTTTGAATAAATTGTTATCAATCCTGCGAAGTACATGCCTAAATGCAAGCGTGCGTACAATATAGAACTATCTTTCCTTAAACTTCGCACCATCCTTGGCCTTTTTTTGGGGTCGTCTTTGGTTCCATGGCGTAAGGGCGACGACTAGACTTGTAGAGCAAGTGGTCTTTCCAGGCACATGGTGAACAATTTTAGAACGCATGCAGCGTTTTTTTTGGTCTGGCTTTGGTTGTTTGGTTGGTACCTAATAATTTGGTGCAGTCCACCACTACGAATGGGCCACTAAGCAGGTGGTGCCTTGTTGTAGAGATGAAATTGTTTATACTATGAATATGTTCAGATGTAGGTACTTTCAAAATCAACACATTAGTGCACTAAACTAAACAAACAAATATAAGAGGCTGATTGGGTTGGAGAGTGAGTGGTAGATATATAAGATTAACTTTCAAATCGTTTTGTCTTAACAAAGATGGGAAAGTCTTGAAAATTGCTTCAACTCCTCTTTTTAGCTAATAACAGCGACGCCGTTTCAGATCACTTCTTTTGTAAATAATGCATTGGTTTTCAATATCTTCGATTCAGTATATAGCATTTCTTTTCAAACTTAGCGTCATGATGCAAAAAAACAACAAGAAAACATGATGTAGCTCAACAGTTGAAAAAAAAAAGACAGAGGGAAAGAAAACAATAATCAGTGGGAAAGTATGCCTGTTATTCTCCACATTCTGGTATATCCCTACAACGTCATGTCGATCAGATGTACAAGCCTACCCAAGAAATAACTGGCTGACAAATGCTGACGATGGAACGAAGTTCCATATACTATAAGGTGCATAAGGTAAACGTTCAAGTTGCCTACTAGACTGATGAATGGTTGGACGAATGCATAAATGTACAGATGGACGGCATTTAGCGGTTGAAGCTTTTTCGTATAAATCGAAACGCTTACACGCTTTCATCAATAATAAGAAAGTATTCACGCACGTGCAACAAGGTATGCTAATGCAATAACAGCTAGCTCCATTTGCCCTGCCGCATCGTATAATTAAAAGCGTGAAACTGGCCTGCATTCAAAACTTCGCAATTCGTTTTCCCACTCTCACACGCCTTGCCCTTTTCGCGAGGACTGCTGTATACTGCAACGTGCTCGCAGCTCCCAGCCAGCGCGTGTAATCAGTTTTCGACACAGAGGTCTCGCTACCCGCAACGCATCTAAGCTTCAGCGCGAAGATGCATGCGTCAGCAGCTCGGAGAGAAGGAGGGGCGCACGTCTCAGGACGCGAACACCACCTGCAAGCACGTCAATACAAGCCTTGTGTAAGCAGGTTTTCATTGCTAGCCACGCGTCCTGACATCAGTGGGAGAGCTTCAACGTGCAAAGAGCGGGCGATTGCTTCCACAGCTTAGATTAAGGCCACCGCTTCGTATCCTTGCTCGTACCATTAACGTCAGGACGGAAACAGACCTGCGTTGACGTTGCTTTTTTTCTGTGTACCGTAATGACCATATGTGAATTGCGGAGTGCTTTCGTACCCGAACATGACCTGCACAGTTCTCATTGTTGGGCAAGTTTCACTCGCTCGTCTCTCCAAAGCTCCGTTTATGTCTAATACTGCAGGACGAGTAACGTCCTGTCTTTTTAGACATTT
This sequence comes from Rhipicephalus annulatus, assembly GCA_013436015.1. Lineage (NCBI taxonomy): Eukaryota > Metazoa > Arthropoda > Arachnida > Ixodida > Ixodidae > Rhipicephalus > Rhipicephalus annulatus. Next base: position 310,441 of record WOVY01009442.1, read on the forward strand.
ATTATATTTTTAGGTCCACGATATCTTACACTCTGGAGAATGGAATAACGCGCAGCATTTTATAAGGCACAGTCTTCATTTCCAAATAAATGGTAACACTGCTTTAAAGACCTAAAAGTAAATGTAAGATGAACTAATATGAATCAATAATAAACACCATACGCTACTCACCTCTGCAAATATTATCGCTACTTTACTGTGGAAGAAAAGTTTTGATAAATCTAATCGCTGTAACATCCTCATAGTGCTTTAGAAATGTGTGATGATGCAAACTCATCACATTCGCATTTGAAATTATTCGCAAGCTGAATATTTTTGTGTATAGTTCTGCGTTTTTTTTAAGTATAGGCATTAGGAAGCATGTACTAAAAACACGAACTACCCATGGCAGGAGTGGGGTGAGGACTAAGTATTCTGCGCAGTGCGTCTAAACAGGTACTGCATGCCTTGTACTCTCTCACCTAGTTTGAGCCCGTTTCTAGCTAGATATGCACAGACGTATCTGGCTGGTATCATTAAGGGATGCCTTAACCAAGTCTTTTTGTGAAATGTCAGAAATAGAAGGAAAGTGGCGTGAGAACTTCCCCCATCAACAGAAGAGCCGAACATTCAATGTCGCAAGAGCGGTCCGGTTATTCTTCTCATTTGGCTAAAATCCGATTAATTCTTTATTATGATGATTCTTATTGACATATACTATTTGAAATTGTGAGATCACAAGTAGATAATTAGTCTTTAGACACAACGTTCCATTTTAGTTTTGTAAAGTTGCCTAAGCATGTAATGGCTCTCAGTCCATGAAAAACTACTATGATGTGCACGCCTCTTAGTTATGTGTTCAGAGAACGATTGATGTTTGGCTCAAATAGCCAATGTCATTCCTTAAGGCTCAAGGGTCATGTTGCATGATGAATAGAAATTGCACGCTGATATTAACACCCTACACTGGTCTTCACTTAGGAACCTCTAACCGATATTCCTTACGCGCAAACTGAATTGTATACGCATATAATATTGCTTATTCTTGTCCCTGGTGTGTTCTCATATTTTAAAAAGTTGTGCACAAGCCCCCACCAGAGTATATTTACCAAAACGAGCCACGAAAAGCTCAGAAATTTAGGTTGAGGTTTTCATTATGCTAGCGCAGCTTCCATGTTAAAGTAAAGAAGAGGTGCAAATGTTTGACTTTGCATGGTAGGGCAAGATATCTTAAAACAATCAGTCATCCAGCTGTACCCACAGCTGCGTGGACAGATTTGCCATTTTCTCACCAATACAGCCAGAATCAGGCCTTGGAAGAGGTTCTTCACTTTCACGGAGATATTACACCGCCCGCCACATCATTAGTCGTGGGTGTCATAGTCCTCTCCCCTTCCCTTCGTCTTTTATTGCCCTCTCTCAATTCCTTCGTCGAGGATCATCTCCGTGCGACCCTTTCGGTCCCTACTCGTCTTCCTTGGGGATGAGTACCTGATCGTCTGAATTTTCAGGTTGCTGTACATGGTTAACCAGCGTTTTTCCTTTTCGTGAGCTGCAACTTTCCTTTCCTGCTTTTTGCCTGTTTTTTTGTTTTTTCTCTCTCACTTCCTCTTTTATTCCCATTCCTCACAAGTGTTTTGGTTAAGGAATCTTAACCTGGTTAAAGAATCTCCTTTCTGCTGCCTTTTCCCCAACTTTTCTTTTAAACAATAAAAAACCCACTCGTTCCTTTTCTTTTGTAGACTCTGAGCCATGGTCCTAACTTGGGCTGCCACAATAATACCGTTTCCCCTCCTAATTCTCTTCTCCTCCAACTCGGCCCTTTTGACAGTAATTAGAAAGTAAGGCAGACTCGTTTACGGGAGGACACCTTGCGTACCTATTTTCGGATTATAATCAGTCTGCTAACGACTGCAAACGAATAAAATAAATAGAAATGTGGGTTTCCAGGGAGCACCTTACGAGTGCCGCCTCATTAGCGCTGATTCTTTGTCAAGGCATTACACGTACACTGAATGTGCAGATTTTTCTGCACTGCAACGAAAAAAAGAAAGTGCTTGAAGAATAGGGTGGGAAACGAGGACGGAGACACTGTGCCGTGCCTCCGAATGATTCAGCGGGCAGTACATTTTTCACTCTGTCTCCTTTACCAGAGCTGATGTTCTCCAGCTTGCCTAGCTTTCAGAGTACGCTTAGCATACATTGTTATTGCACGGTGAAGCCTTCGTTGCCAATAGTTTTGAGGAAATTACTTCCTTTCGTCTCTATAGGATCGTTTTGGATAGTCCAGATCGAATACCAGAAGGAAGTATTTAATGGCCTACATGGTGACCCCATATTGCTCGATAATTTGCTCCGGTAACGAGCTACTCTGAGAACGTTGGCAAACGGCAGCCCGTACTGATTGACAAAGTTTTTGCTTTCTTTTTGCAGGGTAGCCAACCGGATGTGCGTCTGGTTAACCTCCCTGCCTTTCCTTGCATCTTTATCTCTCTCCCTCTCTTGCTTTCTTTTTGGATGAATGTGTCGCTCGTTAGAAGTTCTGGATGGATAATTGAATCTAACTGTTATTGTTACCCAAAGAAGAGAGGAATGGGCATCGCTAAGATTTTGGCAACTTGTAGGATTGCTGAGGATTATAATTACTGCCTTTTACTGGCCTATATAGGTGGCAGACCACGTATATACGTGTACATATCCTGGACATGAGAACGATGGCAATGGCGAATATTCACCGATAGTGCCATTATATTTGCTATTATCGCACTTACATCCCATCCTACGCCAATCAACGTTTGCATTCGTATATCTCATCTAGATAATCACGCTGTGAGGGCACAATGGCGGGTAAGTGCCTCTTTATAAACTTAATGTAAGCTTTCTTTTCTAGAAAAGCCAATTATTCATTCGGATGTGAATTACACGCAGTGACCGAATCATCGCTGTTCACAAACACACAAAAAATAATAAGGCAGTTGTGCACTAGGGGTGCCAAGCTGAAAAGCTTGATTGATTGATTGATTGATTGATTGATTGATGATTGGTTGCCCTTTATTCTAGCATAACCCACTAACTGCGGAGCAGGTCATTCTTCTTTGTTCTTTTTTAATTTCTTTTTTACCTTCTCTGTTTTTTCTTCACTTCTTTTCTGTATTTTTGTTGGCTCCCTTTATTATTACTTATTTACATTTTTTGCCAATATTTTCTTGTTTTTTCTCTCTAATTCTATTCCTCGCTTGATCACTCTCTTTTTTCTACAATAAAGTACAGTGCTCCTAATATCATTCTCAAAGCGCTCAACGGTGAAAACGAAGAAGACTCCTTTTGCTGACAGCGCGCTCTAAAATCGCTATGCTAAATGGTTTGCCTGCGTTACACTAAGCGATAACGACAGCATACAGTCACGACATACGACAGGCCGGCACCGGAAATTTTTTTTATGTCGCATAATTCATTAAACATCTTATAGTTCATCAGGGCTACTCGAAGAACCAAACAATCCATTTTTTCTGAAGTTATTGTATTGATACTTCATCCCCGAAAACCTTTCCCTCCAGCTTGTTTCTTCATGGTTACTTTTTTCCTTGCCAAGTAAAGAGCAGCAAACTGGATGCTACATCTTGTTGGCCTTCCTATTAGTCCTGCACCTTCCTCTCTCTTACACTTCAAGACGAATGTACTGTAAACTTTCTGCCCCTCATGTAGTCTTTCCATACCGCCTGTATCGGTGCATCAATGACCGAGAGATGATGTCACGTGATGACGCCACCATGAGAAGCCATGCAACGTGACTTTATGATGACGTTATGGTTTATGAAGTCTTGTAGGGCGCAGTAACTTTTTGCATCACCTGTGCTGGAACTAATGCTGACTCTTCACTCTGAAGATGCATCAAAGGCATTTAGTTACTAAAACTGCAACAGCCACATTCGAAAGAGCTAGTTTTCTTTATAGCGTAAGTTTCTCCTACGGCCTCAATACATATTACACAAAGCTGTGCAGCTGCGTTTTCTCAATGAAGTCTAGGAGGGACCTGTGGTTCGGACCATAAATTCATTGCTGAAAGTCAGGTGGCCCAGCGTGCAGGACTCCCGCACGCCGCAGATGGCACCGACAAGCCGCTTGGAGTCCAGCACATATCCATAAAAGGTACTTCAAATTTCTTCCCGCACTGGCGTGGGACTAAATGGGCCGCTTGGGGTTGTGTCAGTATAGCCCCACTTCGCGCCGACTGAAAGCGTCACAGCTGCACTTTCCCAAACCTTTCGGAGCGATACCTCTTCTTGGCGAGTAAGTCCAATCGAGAGGTCATGTGCACAAGGAGGTGTGAGGGCTCGCGTGGTGCACCCAAAATTTTCTTTGGGAACGTCCAAATTGTCAGGAGGCGGCAGCGCTAGCAGAGGTTAGAAATACGTGATGGTTAGTGAATGACGAGCGGCATCTGCTGCCGCATGAGCCAGAACACTAGATCAGTGATTCCAGCGCACCCGAACTGAGCACGATAAGCTGCAGCACAATGGTGAAATAGCACTTCAACACCCACAGAATGGTCAACACGACAGAGGACGTGAACAGCTTCTGTCAAATGCGTGTAAAGAATGATACTTGAAGCATGTTGCCTCTCAACGAGTGGTTGAAGTTCTGCAATATCATCACAAAAAGCAACGAAAAAATAGCTCTGCTAATACGGATTTATTAAAAATCTGGAGCGCATTAGAACCAGTCTCATCGAGAGGTGGTCGAGAAGGGCACACTATAGGATGTTTGTAGTATGGATAGTGTTAACATATTCCCACATGCTTTCAGCTTCAGTTCCTCAGATCCCCAAACTGAAGAGTGGAACTGGGTACACCAAGACGTATTCACCTCTTCACAGATACACTTGACAATATTGCGACAGTACAGTTGACAATGATGCAACAGTGACACTTACAACATAGTTTTGTCAAGCAAATGGGTTTTAGGGTATATGTAATTTTAAGGCAGCAGCCACAAAAACACTGCTGTGCTTTATCATCATATTCCTGCGCCTTTGGTAAATTCCTGCGCCTTTGGTAAAGCGTATTAATTTGTGCTTCTGCCTGGAGGATCGTAATAGGAGTGAGCCTTAGAAGGGCCTGTGATCACACGCATGGCTTAACAATGGAGAGTTTCGAACCACGTCAATTCTGTTTCGTTGAAGCACTGAAAATGTGCTTTGTACACTAATCGAAGCTGAAATACCAAGTGTACTAGTTGCCGAGCGATACGGGTTCTTGCTCCTCCACTTCGCTGAGCTTTCTGTACACGAAGAAGATGAAGCATGCTGGTGGGAATTCTGTTTGCAAGCCGAAGCTACAGTGACGCTGATCCAGATGTAGAATAGTCTACCCTAAAGACGCAAATTGTTGACGCTTTCGTGAGAACACGACCATGTAAGCGTACGCCGTAAAGGGATAGGCCAAGTTTGCAGCAGCCCCACTTATTGCTGGTGCTTATCTAGGTAGCCTTTGTGGGAATGTGAGTCCCACTGGAGAACGCCAGGCAATTGTGACATCGACTGCTGCTTGCAGTGCCTGCAGATGACGGTCAAAAGAAGAATGAGTCAACCACACTGTCACGTCATCAGCATACATCAAAAGTTTGAAGTCGGGGATGCGTGATTGCTTCAGCGCCATCAGTGACAGTGAAACGTTTAATAATAGTGCCGCAAGAATTGGCCACTCCACCATGTCTGATCAAGTTGTCATAGCTGTTACCTCAAGTGCGTATGGAGAAAGAGTGCACTTGAACAAAAGAACTGATAAAAGCATGTACAAGACCAGGCAAGCGAATTCATTGAAGAACCTCAAGTATTGCTTCATGGCCGAGGTTGTGATAAGCGTGGTGTATCTCCATTGCAATCAAAGCTCGTACAGGGTATGAGCTGCCCCCTATAAATATAGGAGGGGACAGGTATTTTAGTCGATCAACGATTCCAAGGTCAGGCGCCTAAATCCAATCTGGTTGGGATGATGCCACTTGAAGTGTTCCAGCCTCCATGTAAAGCGCGTAGTCGTCATTCGCTCCATTCATTTACATGAAAATTTGGTGAGCGCAATCGGTCGCAGATTTCTGAAACCGTTATGGGGCTTGCCTTGTTTCGGGAAGGCACAGCAACGGCATATTTTCAACACGTTGGGACGTCTCCCGACAACTAGTTGCTTATTGAAATCCAGAAGTCACATAAGTGCTGACCCTTCCATGTTCCTGTACACTTCGTACGGCACCCTATCAACGCCTCGAGCTGGCCGATGTTTACCTTTGTAAATCGCAGCCAGCAGCTCGTCAATAGTAAGCGGTAACTACGTACCTTCGCGACCTTCGGGGCATGAAACTGCTCCCGCCTTCCTCGGAATAAAAAAAGGCCATCAAATGCGGTTGGCACACTGTCATAGTTAGGGTACAAGGATCTCGCACATTTTGGTGCAACTAAGGCAGGATCTTTCTCAGATGTCAGACACGCTGAGGATACCCAATCGGGTACCTTTGCACCTCGCTGCATCGCCCAAAACGTGCGCTAATTAAATAGGTTGTAGAGGACGAGCCAAGTGACACACACCATTACTTTCAGTTCTTATAAAAAGTGCCCCGCTGCAGTGCGCTAGTGCCTAAAGTACTTGGCTGCTGCTGACCCGCTGGTCGCGGAATTGAATCCCGGCTGCGGTGGTTGCATTTCCGATGGAGGCGACGTTATTGCAGGCCCTTGTTCGCAGATTGGGGTGCACGTTAAAGAACCCCAGGTGGTCGAAACTTCCGGAGCCCTCCACTACGCCGTCTCTCATAATCATATGGTGGTTTTGGGACGTTAAATCTCACATATCAATTAATCATCAATCAATTCTATGGAAAGACGCTTTTCATGTCTGCGCGCCACCACAGTCAGTCGGTGCAATTGTACCAAGGGGGGGGGGGAGGGCAAACAACAAGAGGGAAGGCAGGGAGGTTAACGAGGCACATGCCCGGTTTGCTACCCTACGCTGGGGGAATAGGAAGGGGGCATAAAGATAAGAGGGAGAGAAAAGAGAAGAGAAAGAGAGAGAGAGAAAAAAAGGAAAAAAAAGGAGGATTGTCAGTCAATCTGCTGGCGCGTATGCAGTTGTGGCACTACACAAAAGTTAAAGTTGGTCACATAGGCCTGTAGTCCTCAAAAAGCACAAGACAGCTTTGACTGCTTTTTGAGCCGACGAAAGGCGATGACGGTGTTCCAGTAGCATCTGCACAGAGAGCGGCCGATCGTCCAATTGTCGCAATACGTCAGAAAGCTTCTGTCTTTCAGAGGCAAATCGAGGGCAATGACATATCAGACTGTCGATGTCTTCTTTGGTGCAGCATACGTCGCATTCCGCATTGTCGGTCAATCCGAGGAGGGTTCTATTTGCTTTTTTGAAGGCAACCCCCAACCAAAGGCGACAAAGAAGTGAAGCTTCATGTCGACGAAGCCCGGATGGAGGTCGAAGTTCGAGTCGAGGGTTTATTTGGTATAGTCTCGAATGTCTTATGCTTGGGGTGTTCCAATCCTGCAGACTCAGACTACGTGCCAGATGACGAAGTTGCTTTGCAGCGTCAGTCCTTGACAAAGGAATTGGAAGGATGTGTTTTTCTTGGTGCGATGTGCGAGCCGCGTTGTCTGCGGAATCATTGCCACTGATCCCACAATGGCCAGGAAGCCACTGAAACTTGACATCCAATCGTACCAATTTACAAAAGAATCTAGGGAGTGAGAAGTAATCTTCTCTGTGCGACGACGCTCTGCCCACAGCCGAAGCAATTGGAGAACTCGTGTGTGGCGGCACTCTTCGACCCCAAAATATACGGAATCTTCGGAAACTATACTTCAAATGACCTCTATCGGATCTTTTCTACCGGGCTCCACATTCGCTGATATTCACTCATTTATCTTACCGCGTAATAGATCCTAGTTCGTAGCATTGCATCTATGGCGCTATCATTGGAGTCTATCCATGTGCAGTCCTACGTGTATGAGGTGATGGTTGCTACCTCAACATTCTGGTATTTGTTTCTACCTGAGCGATGTGTGGCCCAGCTGCCAAGTGAGGTCAGGAGAGTAAGCAGGAACAACCGCATGATTGTGGCGTCCAGTTGTTGTGCGTGGTGAATTTAGGTGTTCAAACGGTGCATCGAAGAGTGCTTACATCGCCATTTGACTCCTTTGGCTCGTACTACACTCTAAAAAAAGAGCGAGTAAAAAGGGTGTCTTTTTATCCCACAACAATAATCGTCATCTATATTGCGTTCCATCCTTGCGCTATAACTCGCGCCTGGTACATTCCGGTCACAATCGACATGCCCATTATCAGGGTTACATTGCATTCTCGATAGGAAAGTGGCCAGCGCCGAGTTTTCAAGAAAGGAAGCGCACGCAAGCCTGATGACGATTATTGTTGTGGGACAAAAAGACACCCTTTTTACTCGATATTTTTTTATAGTGTAGGGTAACCCCAGGCCATATATGGTGCAATAAAGTTGCAAAAATAGTTGCTCCAGTTGCACTCAGAGAAACAAAAATTCGAACGTAGTTCTTAATGAAGTGTTCACTTGCTGCGAATACGCTGGTTGTTACATTTTACCAGCGACGCTCTTTAAGGTAGGTCACCACTATCAAACACGAATTTTATGAAAAAGAAATATTGTTTTTTGGAAAATTCACAATTTTGAGTTCCCTGCCCAATAGAGAATACATATAAATTATGTAGCTATCTTCAGTCGAGCAAAACTTATCACCATTTTTTCAACCACTGATGGAGGCATACTAAACCAAATAGGGAAGTTTTCGTTTCCACTACACCTACCATCACCTCATAAATAATTTGCATATATATATATATTATGTAATGCTAAGTTATCTATGTACGTTTTAAAGGTTGCGGAGCGTCACGTTCTCATTTTATTTAAAATTGGCACAACTTGGTTGGAGCACTACACTAGTCAAATGTCGCTTCTTTTTACTCAGCAGTCAATGTACTTACTATGTGATTTCGAGTTCTGGAATTTAATTCTGGCTTTTCAAGGAGAAGGTGTGATGCTTCATGAAACATGACGAAGTATCGGATGAAAAAGAAGCGTAAACGCACGGTAGCAATTCAATATGCCAAGCGTGAACCCACTGTGGAGCATGAACAGAAGAGTCAACCACAGGCACAAAACGAGCTAGTAAAAGCTAACTCTTCTGTCTCGCCCAATAAAAGCCTGTACCACTTTGAAAGAGGTCCCAAGTTATAAGCCTTTAGAAGTATTGAGTGTTCGTTTGTTACGTGGACATTCGATTCACTTCTAAAAACACATTTTTTCAAAACATGAATTTTTTTTCGATCCTAGTGTTACGCGAGCATTGAGTGGTCTGCTTCTAACCATTATTTTCACTTAACATTTTGCGTGCTATTTATAGGTGAAGCTGGGCATTCAAGCAGAATCAATGATGACAAGTGGAAACCTTTTATAATATGGCCAAGTGCGTGCGAAACAAACTTGCAAAAGAAGCAACTTTTTCAGTCTTTTTACAATAACGCACCTAGGCTTCAAGATATATTGGTGGTGGAGGGTGGAAATACAGGGTGTTGTCCTCACTACATAGCTGGCAAGTCACGTTTGAGCCACACCAACATTTTTTTCTATTTGAACAGGTTGTGTCCCGACGCGGGAGCGGCCCGCTACGAGATAGTTCACGCCCCGACGGACATAAAAGAAGAATTTTCATACTCATACTCATACTATCAATTGACGCGACATGCATAATAATGGTACTTTTTGATTTTTCCAACTTCCATCTTCAGGTTTTTAGCTATTTCATCATCTATATCCTAAAAGTTTCCTAAGCCCTACAAGCGAAAACCTTACTTCAACTTTTGGACTAAAACTAAATTTTTTCTCAAAGGTGTTCACCAACCTCAAGCCGGTGATAAGAAGTATCGCAATGCTCAGAAAAAAAGTCACAGCTTTGCCGCAAAGGCGAAACAATGAACACGATAAAAACAAATTGGTAGGTCACAACCAGAATGGAAAGCAGATCGAAACGTGTCTCGCGTTTCTCACGACAAATGACGCACGAGACATACTCACAAGTACAGATGCACGTGAATAAGTGTCTGAATTTTTACTTCGCTGTGTCTGAATTGCGAGCGCTTTTCGCAAACAGAGACTGCAATCATTGCAGTGACCTTTGTCCACCCGGTATATACAACAATATTATTCCAGGTAAAGTCCAAGGCCAGCGAAAACGTACGATTCTCTCCTCTTCCCCACCGCAAGATAAGGATGCGCGAGAGACATCGTTTCCTTCTTCTAAGTGGTGCAAAGTACGCGGAAAAAGTTTGAGCGCGTACCGCCATGTGATGTGGCGATGGGTGCTCATTGCACCGCCTTGCTGGTAATGCTGAAAACGCGATAATCCTCTCTGAGGTGCCCGTGAGTAGCGCTAAGTGGTAGATATAAATAGATTGCCGTTTGAATGTTGAAGAAGGTGCTCCTTAGTGGTTCCATGATTAACGCCTCGCACTGATGATTCAGAGAACCGAAGATTGATCCCACGGGCCGGAGTCTTTTGCCTTTTTTTCTTTCTCGAATTTTCATATATATAGATATGTATGCATGTATACAGTGAGTGACGCCGACATCAATGCTGACATTGACGCCGGCGATGAAATTCAGCTGATAGTGTCCCTACAATTGCTATCGCAATAAAAAAATGACTCACCGAAGGACCAAGTTATAATGCCTTTTATTGCAAAGAGTTGAAGGAAAGAAAGGGGCAGCAGTCGAGAAGTGCACAGGTTGAGAAAAATAAATGAATAAAATGAATTGTTTTGGTGTGAAGAGAGAGAGAGAGCTAAATAAATGCTTATTATCGAAACAGTGTTTCGAGAATTGTCTTGTATCACACTGAAGTGGCAGGGCTTCCTTGCCCAGTAACCATTTGGCGTCAACTGCCCTCTTGGCTGAGGTGACGATTGGTCCTCCAGGTCCTCGCAGGCAAGCTTCGCTTCACACGTTTTGGTTAAATTGTCGTCTTTAATTCGTCCCGCTTCACTATAAGTCATCTCCGGTTGCACGTTGCAGCGTGCATGTCATGGGCCTCCAAGGAGAAAGTGTACCAGGCTGTCCAGTACTGTACGCAGCGTGCACGGGTAGCTATGTTTTCTTGAATACAGGCGGTACGTCAGGTTCCGTCTGTGTATGTGCTGAACTGCTGGACTTTGCGTGTGTGCTTTCAGATTCTGCATTCACGGTCCAAAGGCGAACGTTCTAACCACTCGGCTATCCAGGTCCCCTTGCGAAACAAGTATTTTTGGAAACCATGTGATTGCACATCAATGGCGGCAGAACGAAAAAAAAGTGGAGTAAAAGAGAAATACAAAATGGAAAACAAAAACAGAGAGAGAGAGAAAGAAAGCAAACAAAGAAACAAAGCACGCCATGTACGCGTAAAAATTGGCGTAGCAAACTGAACTGAGGGTCACGGGGACAGAAAGGAGGAAAGGCCCGCGGCAAGCAGTGCTGCCTGCCCAGTGTTCAAAACACACGTGTGTATTCGCCCCAATTTTCGCGGTTTACGAGATACAGCACGCTGATGTCACACCTACGTGATTCTTGCATTACTACGCGACATATCAACATAAAGCTGAAGGTTCATTTTTCCCTTATTTACGTTTCCCAAGAGCTCGAATTATACGTTTGCGACAGGAAACTAGAGCCTTGTCCCGGTTATAGTCATATTGTTATAGGAACCCCCTGACATACATGACCAAAAATGAGCTATAAGAAAATAAACTGCAGGGCTGCATCACATAGTCTAGTTGCAGTAGGCTTCTTGGCAAACATCGAGTTCATGCACACATAGCAGGAAACTCGATTCCCGTAAGGCATTGCGAAATTACTATGTTTGTAATTGCGATGTGCAGCGTCAATAATGCCTCAGGTGAAGTTTTTTTTACTATTTTGACCGGTTCTGCATAGATTGCCCGCAGGTGTAAACTGTGCGACAGATTCCCATGACCTCTTTGCAGCCTTTGCCTTTCTGTAATTTTATAGCGGAGGTAAGCAGCTGAAGTTTGCGCTCTCTGAACATCTCGTTGTAAATATCTTTTCAAATTATTTGAAGAAGCATCATATTTCTTATCTGCTTCGATGAATAAAATTTGCTCTTCTTTTGTTCCGCACCTGATTGCTTGTGCATAGCAACTATTTAAGTCATATATAGGTCGTATTTTCTGGCAGTCTGAAATACTCGCTTCCTTCGTTATATTTTTTCTTGGGTATTAAAGCGCAACTTTGCGTTTTCACTCCGTTTAATCACATTGTTGAGATGTTCGTTATATATTTCAGAAAATATTTGTGAAATACTTAGAAGTTGGTGCTTATGTTATCACTTTCTTGCGTGACCACTACAGCTTTTTCGCTCAGAATAATCAGCTTCGTTTATTAAACCGTTTGTTTTTTATAGTTGCTGCTTTAACTTAGAAAAAGTCCAGTTTCCAACAATAACTTGTTGCTTTACAGGGTGAAGAAACTTTTGTTTCTAAAGTTCTGCAGTTTCAAGAATCCACGTTCATTATTCTTCACAGAAAGTCGAGTGCACTCTCTGCTACACCAGGCTTAAACGTATAAGTTATGCACGAGATTAGTGGGATTTGAAACGAATTTGCAAAATTAGGGCCGCTTCTTAATCCGCGTTTTTTAAAAGATCTGCACACCAGGAGTTCTCGAAATTACACTGTAAGAAACTGGACCTCTCACAATTCGGATAAGGGGGCCTTTGTGCTCCAAGAAAAGTACACAAACTGAGGTGCTGCTTGGAAAGGTGAGCACGCTGACAACCTTTTCATGGTGGCAAAGGCGGCTCATGCGTGTCAGTGTCGGCGTTCGATAATTGGTTGGACAGGCCGGAACCACTTACAAGCAGGGCGTACGCCTGAAAACTTAAACTGAATATACGCCAAATATATAAAGTTATAGTTAAAATTGAGCTTTATTCATCTGAATTTGTTTTTAATGCACGCATCTATTAGATAAATGCGTAAACGCTACCCAAAGATGGCATTTTTAGTTACAGCTGCTGGAAACAAACAGGGGAACACATGACGAATGAGAGAAGAGAATCAATGTACACCATCTTGGAGAACGACAAAAAGAGTTGAAGCTTTTCAATTTCTCTTTTAGCATCTGTGCTGAAAGACCGACGACTACTGCGTGCAAAGTGGCAAGAAAACTATAATCGCCTCAAACCGGCGCGCGCTTTTATGGTTCACATCAAGTTATGATTTACTTCCAGAATAGGTGCCCCATTTTGTCTGTCGTTGGATACATTAACTCTGATGGGCGAGGAAAGGGGTATACCGAGAGAAAGGGGTAGATAGAAAAAACGCTAAAAGAGAAACAAATAGGGAAATTGTTTTCACAATCCGAAGGCAGTGGTGATGGTAAAAACATTTCTTAAAAACAAAGATGGTATGCAGGGACCACCTCATAGGAGAATGCCACCCACAAGTACTAGGTCGGGATCTTTAGGAAGGGACCCCATTGGCCTCGGCTTCTGCCTAGACTCGCTGAATTGAGGCATTTCGTTCATGAAGGTCCTAACATCCAATCAGGTTCACCTCCCACTGCCCCCAGGTTGGGTTGGGGATAGGGGCTAAAGCAGCCTTCAAGGGGCAAGTCTACACTATGTTGTAGATGCCTCAGGACTTCTCCCCCAGAGTGCCAGACACTGCCGCAAAGGTGAGGTCGAAGTGTTTGAGTGCTGGCTGGTACAGGATAGTGTTCGCGGAGGTGAGCCCAAGGCGAGCGTCCTCGCCACTCGGCTATCCAGGCAAGCTGGCCCAGCCTCACTTACTCGTGTAGAGTATAGTATAGCATATTAAGAGGGCGGAAAAGGTATGCGAGGGTCAAGAGCAAGGAAACGAGAAACGGAGATAGTGAAATCCTTACGTACTAAGAAAAATATAGATATGGGGCGGCAGAAAAACAAGATAGGCAGAAGTTACACTTAAATGACCTGGAGTAGCTGGAGCATGGTGTAAGAATAAGTTAGGTGATGACACTGTACCCGGTATCGCGTGCAGGTTGTATTCGTCGCCTGGGCTGTTTCTGTCTGGTGCGACAGATGGCGCTCACGGAGGATAGGTCAAGGCGTTGGGAGCGACTCCAATCCGCGTGTAGAAGGTTTTCACTGCGGACCCTCTTCCCTGATTTTTTTCACTTGATACACACGTATACATGGATATCAATAAGGTAAGTTAATAGACGGCGACTCCGCTGTAACGAAATTGATTTCCTAATTTTATGTGTGATTCATTTAATTAACATTGTTTTTTTGATATAAACATTCCTACTGCAGCAAACGTTGTTGTGAAGAGCAGTTGCATTTTGACGCCACAGCAATAAACGGCTCGTTTCATTAAATTTTTGGTGTCAGTGGCGGCATTTGTGGTTCAAAACACACAAAAAAAGTAGCGTCATCCGAGAGAGAAAAATCGAGGTGTTTGCAATAAGGCTAGCAGCCAAAGTACGAAGACACGCTAGCTATAGGAAGGTGATAGTCTACGTGCGTGTGTTTGTGTGTGCATATCTTCTTGCGTGTGTGTGTCACATGCGCATATCGCTGTCACGTTCTCGTTGCTTAGCAAAAAGAACGAAAAACTTCATCAGAAAACTTTCAACTAATATACCACGAAACTTACATGCGTTCTATTAGGAACCGAAACCAACACGCTGCCTTTAGCAGTCTTACTGTAAGGTCACACATATTTTGGCCTCTCGCAGCGTAAGCATCATGTTATGGTGGGAAGAACTTCATTGAGTCCGGAAGGTCAACCCTAGCTTAAGCCGTGCCCCATCCATGTCGGGACGTTCAGACCAGTGCAGTCAGCCATGCTTAGCGTTATTTTCTTAAGGCGCATGCACTTCAACTTGACGAAGTTCTTATCAAACAGTGAACACGAGTGCAGTATATTTTGCGCAGCCCGTCCTTCCCGTCACCAAAGCGGGACGCCGACAACCATATTTCGCGCTTCATGAGGCATCTAGGTCTATCCAAGTCCTTCGCTTTAATAAACGGTGTTGTGTCGAAAGTACGTTGGTCGGAAGTACACCTGTAGTATTGCAAGACAGGGAAGATGAAAATGAATTTGGCTTGAAAAATTCAAGCATAGCTAACTAATTTTAATCACAGTGGCTTTATCACAGAAATAGTAGGTAAATTACTTCTTGTTCACTAGCTATTCTACAACGAATACATTCTTTTGGTTCAACTAGGAATAGATAAGGCAGCTCAAAATTGGCATCTGAATTCAAAACAATAAATTACTTTTTCGGCATGATGATGAACTGAGTCGGTAACGCATAGGCCCACATTATTCATGTAGCGTTGAGAAGAATCCTCCTCTTTACGTGGAGGAGGCCCTTCCCAGCTGAAGTCAAAGCGCTGCCTTTTGCATGCTTGCCTGTTCATTCATCATCGCCATGCTGTCGAGTCACTGTTACCACGCGCAATAAATTTCATAGTTATAAACGGCGCACAAAAAACACATGGGACACAAATGAACAAAACCACACATACACGGGCGACTGTGTCTGTGTGGTTGTCATCATGTGCATCCGGTGTGTTTCTTTTTTTTTTGTGCGCCGTTCATAACTATAAACCAACACCAACTCACCCAACTGTCAGTGCTACAAATTTGCCATACTTTCAGTGGTCGTGTCAGGCACTTTATGTGCAATTGAACTTTTTGGCCCCCGTTGCTTTCTAAAGTCGGCAGTAGAGTCGGCTGTTTTAGCAGATGTTTTCTGGATTTTCGCTTTACGGGGAGGTATATTAGGCAGCCCGGTAAAATGGCAAGCATGGCACCTGAAGTGATCGTAGGTGTCCTTGGTGCGGGCATCAGGACATTATTTTCCTTGTATTTTGCACGATGCGTGGCAGCGATCGCTTCTGCGGAGAGTTTCTTCGCGTAATTATGGTCAGTTTGCTGCAAACTTCGCCAGCTCTCTGAATTGCCCGTAGCCACTTATCAAAGCGCTCTGGTTCGCGCGAAGCCTTGAAAAGCTACACACGCTCCATACAAGCCAGACACCCTGGCTTTCAATTCAGGACAAGGCACCACTTGCCCATTTCGAGGTGCAGCCAGTGGCAAGGCCGCTGACGCGTACATGGAGTCAGGTGCAGCATTGAAGTGTACGTGCACCGAATCACGAAGTGCGAATCCTCTAAACAAATGCACTGGCAGTGCTCACCAGCACAGGGAAATGGGTTTCTAAGTCACAAAATCCCCCGCACACAAAACTTTCAGGAAGATGTTCTCTCGCACGCAAATTTCATAATCATCACCGCGCGCATATTTGGCCCCCCATACAAAAGCACCAGTGCAACTCGAGCGACGAAAATTATGGGTAGATCAAGGTCATCGGCGAATTGAATCTGCCCACGCCCACTCCTTGCGTGGTGGAAGGAGTTTCAGCACGAAACTTAATCATACACCGGGAGCTGGAGCCATGTATGATCATGAACCTCTCCTTAAATACATTTATCAAAAGAAAGGGCAAAGGAGAGGGAAAGGAATATATTGAGGAGCTCGGGGACCTATATCTGTTTTTCATTGTTTTCTCTTTTGATCTTTGTCTTTAATTTTTCTTTTCTCTATCTGTTTTCCGGTTTCTAATGTCACTGTTTATTTATATTTCTTCATTGTTTTACACTAATATTTTAATAAAAGTACCATTCCTAGTCGATTTTCATTTACCTCTCGCTTTATTTTTCTCCACTTTTTTCGGTTTCTTGTTTTCTTTTTTTCTTTCTTTCTTTGTTTTTCTCTCCTTCTTGAATTTCCTGCGTTTCTGTGAATCCTTTCCACTTTATCTTCCTCTAGTTTCTTTTCATTTATGCAACATCTCTTTATTCGTGCATTCACTATGCATTGATTTCCTCACCGTCCTCGTTCTCACCCTCACTTTCAGTTCTGACCCCTTCGTAATAATATACCAGAAAATCCTGGCTTAGGGTCTCCAAGTTTATCTGAAAAGCTGAATGGTGTTTTTGGAAATATTTCTATTATACTAAAAATGTACCTTAAGTATGAAGAGTGTCAAAACCATCACTTTATTTACATTGTAAAGCCAAACTACTCACAACTGTGAACACAACTAGCTATTTAGTTCTTGGCGTGGTTTAACTGGTATAGTCTCTATTGGTTCAATGTGTATTGCCTGTCAGTGCACGGTTAAAGTTTGTCGTTGATTTCCTAGAAGCGTGTTTGAATTCAGTCAGCACTCAAGTACTCAGGGACGTTGACAAATGTGCAATTGGTGAGTGACAAACGCGCTACTGCTGAATGATATGACTTGAAGAAATGCAAACCAGCGCGATAAACTTGACCAGGGACTATAAAACTTCACTAGTGACTTGGCGAAACAAGAAGCCCAAATCCTCCTTGTTATATAACTGTCACGTCTGCTTGAAGGGCAGATGGAGAGACGCACTGCAGCCTGCACCTAATTACTAGTCTGTGCAGAATGTCGACTGGCATTATCTCACTTTAATGGGGGTCGTCACTCGAGACGTCATGATTCGACATGGTTGCCAACACAGGCGTTAAGAAAAAATGTCCCCAAAAAAGAAAAAAAAACACAGCATATTCACGGAGTGAATGATGATGAGTGGAGTGAAGCGCTGGAGAGTGTCATCGCTAAACCGTGAACCATTCGTGAATATCGTTTCCTACATAAGCGAAGACGTGACAAAGATTGTATATACTAATACGAAAAGTTTTATTATTCGTAAGTTGTAGCTATACGTTTCTTCTGTTCCTCCTTCATTAAACGGCTTTATGGTCGATGAAGTGGTAGATTGGTGATGGGGCGTAGTGGGATGTTTGCAAGGACGAAGTAGGGGGCAGTTTGCAAAGGTAGGACGTTAGGCGGTCACGTAAAAACAAGGGATGGACACAGTAGGAAAATCTATTATTTGTTGACACGCACCTCAACATAAGTACACGACTATATTGCATTTCATGTGGGCTACTTATCAACAGTATTTGCTTTATGATCGGTGAAGTGGTGGACTGGTAATGGGGCGTAGTGGGATGTTGGCAAAGTAGTGGGCAGTTGGCAAAGATGGAACTACAGGCGATTACGTACATACGTACAAGAAATCGACAGATCCACGCCTTTAGGAGCTTCGTTCTTTACAAAATAGAGACTTGTTCCTATTGAACGCAAACAGCAATGGTTACTTGCGTTTCTTGATGGAAAGGTGTGTGTGACCTATGAAATGATTGGTGCTGAAGTGTTCAAATTACTCGTTTCCCAACTAGCTCATCAGTTAAAAATAAAAAAATGGTGCATACCCCTACCACAAATGTTCGTTATTGAAAGAGATAGATGGAGATAGATAGAGTAAGGGAGAGAGAGTTCTGGAATATTGTCACGGGCTAAGTGGATGCCTGAGGATGACGACGACGAAGTGCTGAACGTGACCGTGCTCGGACTGCAGCAGCGTTGTACGCATTAGCTCGCCAGTATATTCGCCAGTACGCATTTGCTCGCCAGTGTATACTTTATTCCCCGTAACATCATTGGTGGAGGTGCGGGGTACCACTCGCTATACAGCCTAACGAGCTGGATCTTCGCAGCGGACGGCGTATTGCAGCTACCACGATGACTGACCAGGCTACTCAATGTCAACAAGATCCGTCAGCCCCGCAGCCGATCGTTGTGGTGCAACCTCGTAACCCAGGCCCATTCAACGGCACAAGTGGCATAGACGTCGATGAGTGGCTGGTTTTATATGAGCGCGTCAGCAGCGGCAACCATTGGGATCCGACGCTTATGTTGGCGAACATCATCAATCTACTTGCATGGCACGGCAAACCTCTGGTACGAGACACATCAAGAAGAGTTGACTAGCTGGGCCGTCTGTAAGCAGAAATTGCGCTATCTATTTGGGAAACCCATCGGACGTCAAGTGGCCGCAAAGAAAGACCTTGCGACTTGTGCCCAGACATCCACAGAGCCGTACATCGCGTACATCCAGGACGTGTTGGCTTTGTGCCGCAAGGTCGACAAGGACATGCTCGACGAGGACAAAGTCGGACACATTTTGAAAGGAATTGCCGATGACGTCTTCAATTTTCTCCTGTGAAAGAACTGCTCGACAGTGGAGTCGGTCATCGAAGCATGTCGTCGCTTCGAACAGGCAAAAAGTAGGCGCATAGTTCACCGATTTGACCACCTTCCCAACACGGCGGCTACGTCCTCTTGCGAAGATTTGCCCACACTACATCAACGACCAGCGCCAGAAAACGTTACCAGAATAGTCCGTAGGGAACTCGAGGCTATGGCTCCCGCTATGTCTAGCGTCAGTGCGCCAGGACACAACCTCGGTGCTGTTTCAATGATACAGACCGTGGTTTGCCAAGAGATCGCAAATATGGGAATTTCGCCACCTCATCAAAATGCCCCTGCTACTTCCAGCTCGGCTCCAGTCGTTGCGTCTACCGCTCCGAACCGCACGTTCGCGCCAAGACGAAACCCAGCTGAATCGCCCACTCATGATTATCGTCCCTTATGTTTCACGTGCCATCGGATAGGACACATTGCTCGCCTTTGCCGCAGCCGTTGGACCTCATCACCTCGACCGAGCTTCTATGATTGGCGGCCTCGCTCTGAACGTGCACCTTATGCCCCGTCCTACCGTGCTGAGACAGGTGCAGAGCATAATCCAGAACGTCGGACCAGCCGCTCGCCATCGCCCGTGCGTCGTCAGTCCCGCTCGCCCCAACCCCGCCGTTCTCGGTCTCCCTATGACCGTCACTCGGAAAACGAGCCGGTGCAGCCACCGGAGGTGACGCTGCATACACGACTCGGACTGCAAATCCTCTGATTACTCCCGACCAGTGGTGCAACCTTCTTACAATTTTGGTTGATGGGTTACCTGTAACTGCTCTTATTGATACCGGTGCACAAATATCTGTGATGAGCTCAGACCTCTGCCGCTGCCTCCAAAAAGTTCTGGCGCCTGCGATTGCACCTACCGTTCGTACAGCGAATTGGAATACTCCTGCTGTGCGTGGAATGTGCACTGCGCGATTAACGGTTTCTGAGCATCAAACTTCAGTTCTGTTCGCTGTACTGGAAAATTGCCCTGATGACCTCATCCTTGGACTCGACTTTCTGACTTCACACACTGCGCTCATTGACTGTTCCAAAGGTCTTCTTCGGCTCGAACTACCATCCTTCTCAGAGACCGTCTCTACCAGCCCACCTCGTCTACGCTCTGTCGATTTCCTCAGACTTCCGCCGCAAGCCGCAGTCCAAGTCCAACTCTCGCCATATCCTCCAGTACCCGATGGGGATTATGTTGCTGCCCCAATTTCTGACGTGGCCATGACACGCAATGTTGCACTCCCCAACACGGTGGTTACCGTTAAGGACAACCGAACTTCATTTCCCGTCCTCAACTTCGGCTTCTCAGCACAAGTTATTCCGCACGGCATGTCACTTGCGCATCTGACACCACTGGTCGACCACACAGTTTCCGCCCTAACCACCGATTCGCCACCCGATTTTTCATCAACGTCGCTCTCGTCACGTTGCTGTTCCGACCTTTTCAAGCCAATGCTATCTGACAAGCTCACCTCTGAACAAGTCTCTGCTTTTTGCCGTGTGCTTGTTTCTTATCAGGGCATCTTTGACTTCGGCGACCATAATTTGGGCCAGACATCCGTGGTAACCCATCGCATCGACACCGGTGACGCTCGACCCATTCGCCGACGACCCTACCCTGTGTCAGCCCCGGAGCGTGCTAATATATAACGAGAAGTCGGTAAAATACTTGATAAGGGCATAATCGAACCCTCATCTAGTCCCTGGTCCTCACTCGTTGTACTTGTTAAAAAGAAGGACACTAGCTGGAGATTCTGTGTTGATTACCGCCATCTCAACCATATTACCAAGAAAGATGTCTATCCCCTACCGCGCATAGATGATGCACTCGATTGCTTGCACGGTGCCAAATATTTCTCTTCAATAGACCTTCGCTCAGGCTACTGGCAGATCGCTGTGGATGACAGAGAGAAGACGGCCTTCGTGACTCCTGATGGACTTTATCAGTTCAAGATGATGCCTTTTCGATTATGCAATGCCCCCGCGACATTTGAGCGCATGATAGACTCTCTCCTTCGAGGCATGAAGTGGACCATCTGCCTCTGCTATCTTGACGACGTTATTGTTTTTTCGACTACTTTCGACGACCATCTTATCCGTCTGTGCACAGTGCTTGATGTTTTTCGACGTGCCAACTTGCAACTTAACTCGTCCAAATGCCGCATTGGGCAACGCCAAATCTGCGTACTCGGCCATCTTGTTAACGCTGCGGGCGTTCAACAAGACCCTGCGAAAGTCCGAGCAGTTCGCGACTTCCCCACACCCCGCTTAGCCAAGGACGTCCGAAGTTTTCTGGGACTGTGCTTCTATTTCCGTCGTTTTGTCGAGAAGTTTGCTGAAGTAGCCCGTCCTCTAACCTGCCTCCTCAAAACGGATGTCGCATTCACCTGGGGCCAACAGCAAGCAAACGCCTTCTCGTCGCTCGTTGACATTCTCATCAATCCACCAGTCCTAGCACACTTCGACCCATCTGCCGCCACGGAGCTTCGTACTGACGCCAGTGGCCACGGCATAGGCGCAGTGCTGGCACAGCGGCAGCAAGGCATGCACCGCGTCGTCGCATATGCAAGCCGACTGTTGTCACGCAAATTATTCCATCCCAGAACGCGAGTGCTTAGCTCTCGTCTGGGCCATTGCAAAGTTCCTACCGTACCTGTATGGCCGACCAATCTCAGTTATTACGGACCACCATGCGCTTTGCTGGCTCTCCTCACTCAAGGACCCTCGGGACGCCTTGGTCGCTGGGTGCTGCGCTTACAAGAGTACACTTTTTCTGTCCCTATAAATCCGGACAACTTCACAAGGATGCCGACTGCTTGTCCCGTTACCCAGTCGATCCCCCTGACACGAGGGAAGATGAACAAGAGGCCCTAGTTCTTTCAATTACCGACTTCACCGACATAGCTGCTGAACAACGCCGTGACCCATCTTTGCGTGCTATTATCAATGGTCTGCACTCTCCCCACCCTAACCACTCCTTACAACTGTTCGTTCTTCACAACGACATCTTGCACCGCTACAACTCCCGCCCTGATGGTGCTGAGATTTTACTCGTTGTTCCTGTGCATCTTCGCTCAGACGTTTTGTCCCAGCTGCATGATGCCCCCTCCGCTGGACACCAAGGGGTGTCACGCACGTATGAACGCATTCGCCACCTATTCTTTTGGCCTGGCCTCTACCGTTTCGTGCGACAGTACGTTGCGGCATGCGACCTCTGCCAGCGCCACAAGACACCTGCTCTGAGACCTGCTGGTACCCTCCAGCACATTGAAGTAAAAGATGAGCCATTTTTCCGCGTCGGCCTCGATCTTCTAGAACCTTTTCCCGTGTCGGCCACCGGTAATGAGTGGATTGCTATTGCTGCCGACTACACAACGCGGTATGCCGTTACACGCGCCATCCCCACCAGCTGCGCTACTGATGTAGCCCATTTCCTTCATGACATCATTCTGCGTCATGGTGCTCCTCGTCAGTTGATCACCGACCGCGGCAGCTGTTTTCTATCTAAAGTAGTCGACGAGCTCCTGCAATCCTGCTCTACCCACAATTTCACTACAGCGTACCACTGTACGCCTCAACCGTACCCTGACGAATATGTTAGCGATGTACGTCTCCAAGGATCACAAAGATTGGGACATCCACTTACCTTTCGTTACCTTCGCATACAACAGTTCACGTCATGATACAGCTGGATTTTCACCTTTTTACCTACTGTTTGGTTATGACCCGCCTTTGCCCATGGACACCATGCTCCGATCTGACGCCTCCTCATCGACTGCTTATGCTCGTGATGCCCTGGCCCGAGCTGACATCGCCTACCAAGTCGCCCGGGATCGTTTATGTGCCTCGCAGCTTAACCAAAAGAGTGCTTACGATCGCCGGCACCGCGACGTACAGTACTCTCCGGGGTCACTCGTCTTGCTGTGGTTACCATCACGTCGTGTTGGTCTCTGCGAAAAACTAATGTCCCGTTACATTGGCCCCTACCGCGTCATACGCAAGGTCACCACCGTGACCTATGAGATAGCTCCACTCCATACCACGTCAGTACCAGCTTCAGTCCCGACCGATATAGTGCACGTCTCAATGCCTAAACCATACTACTCACGCCTCGAGAATTGGTCGCACCGGGACGGTGTTTCTGCCGCCGGCGGGTAATGTCACGGGATAAGTAGATGCCTGAGGAGGACGATGACGAAGTGCTGAACGTGAACGTGCTCGGACTGCAGCAGCGTTGTACGCATTAGCTCGCCAGTATATTCGCCAGTACGCATTTGCTCGCCAGTGTATACTTTATTCCCCGTAACAATATCTATTTACTTTTGAGTTGTGTAAAATGCATTAAACTGTTTATTAGAGTGCGTCTGGGAGCATTTATCTAGTTAAACGCCGCATTGTAAGTTCGCTCTTTGAGGATCTACTTCTCTTATCTTCAGTTTATACATACCTCTGGCAATATATGTGCCTTAACTTTTATGCATGTCACGGAGGCATGCGTGAATAATGCCTGCCATCATGACTCACTTGCTTAACTTTTTGTTTAGCCCTTCATCACTTTGTGGAGCACGTGTATTATCTTCGTAGTCTTGTCACCACACAAGCTGACCACTTCCATCACATCATAAACAAAAGGATGCTTTTATTCAGTTCGTTGCATCGTAACTAAAAGGAGCGGTCACGGGCTTGTTAATATTACATTTCTTAGGTGCTTATCTCTTGAAAGGTGAGCATGCGTGAACATTAGTTATTGGTGCGACCGTGGACAGCCCCTATTAAGCTAAGTGCTTTGCGCACCCAAGGCGTACTGACAGCCTCAGATTAAAAGTGACGTGTGAATAACCCCGCAGAAAGCAAGATATGTGAATCGACGGGTTTACTTATTTTCCATCTTTCTCTTCTAGATTGTCGTACCCTCATATAGCGGGAATTTGACCTGCAATTTAAATAAGGTAGTGGTGCCTTGGCTTTGATATAAAAGTAAGTGCAATGCTTTTTCGCTTTGGTTACAAAATTACTCTTTCTTTATTCTATCAGGTATGCGTAGTTTAACGGCAACGTAGTGTGTTATTAGAACAAGTATACCGACGAGAATAAACCCTGTGCTTCGATTTTACTAATTGTAGCAGTAAATGCATCTTTTCTTACTTTACTATGCAATGTATATTACACACCATCACGCATCTAAAATATAATTTTTTCAATTTGTGTGCCAGCCTTTATTAGTACAGTCTCATTTAACACGTATTTCGGGGAAGCTAAATAAATTTCATGACCTGAAGACCGTCGATAGGCATTCTGCAGTGGTAGATTCTAGAGACTGTCATATTTCAGAATAGTGTAACATAAAAACACAAACTTGCAGCACTTTTTGTTATTCTCATTCAATTAGAATACATGAATTGTTCATTAATTCGAAACACAGTTTTATTACAAGATATATTGCTGCTGGTATCAACAACACGTCCTAAATTGTAAATTTTTGTCAACTATATATTGAGATAGATCGATGAATGCTTACGTATTTGCATGTTCGTGTAAATGTTTTTTTTGCATTGTTTACTTTTGGTGTTCACTGGAGCGATGAAGCTCTCTTTCTATCTATCTGTCTGTCTATCTATCTATCCATCTATCTATCCATCTATCTGTCTATCTTTCTATCTATCTATCTATTTATCTATCTATCTATATTTATCTATCTATCTATCAGCCTACGCATGGGTGCTCTCGTGATCGCCTCCTTAACCGAATGTTGATCAAAATCGATATGGGAGTGTAGAAAAGTTTGAGTGTGACTATACTCGGGGACAACTTTCGGTGGCAATGAAGGGAAGGTTATGGAGCCAAAGTGGGCATCAGCCACCGCTGTAGAATATAGCGCCACGAATACGTTCGTGATTTCTTCGTAAAAGTAATAAAAAAGAAACCAATATTTTCTACTAGATGCTTTTTATAAAGAGATGCTGCACGTGCCGCGGAGATACCTTCATTTGTTTTTCCTTTCTGAAGAGTCACTTCACATCTTTGTGCTTCAGAAAGCTTCGCACATTTTACGTGCACCTCACAATCAAAATGGCGTCTTCGTTTTTAGGTGAGCGCGCGTCGCTCTCTAGCTATTCTGACGACTCGCCGAAGGAGCTTGTGTCGAGGTTTTCTGAGCAATGACTGTGTACGCAGGCGTATCAAAATGTGTACAGTGAAATTACATCAAGGCGGCCGTCTGTTGAAACTCGAGCCCAAGTGGTCTAATCCGTGGAGGAATACAGGAGCAGTAGCTCCTACAACGTAGCCTTTACTTCATTGCCACAGAAAGTTGCCCCCGAGTATAGATCAAAGCACGTATAACGCGAAATTCCTGTCGCGCACGCCGTCATTTTCTTCAGGCACGTGGAGCACATACAGGTATACCACCAGCCATGATATCGGGGTATATGGCGCACGGGCCTACTGTTGATGAACAGTTCATATCTACCCCGCAATGGCGAGGGCAACTTTGCGCTCAAAGATCTCTTTCTGTATTTCTATTAGGTAGCACATTTCGTTACTCAGCAAGACACCCTTTTTCATTATTTCATTCATTCACACCGATTTTCATACGTTGATTCAATCTTTTATTCATTCAGTTATTCTTTCATTCATTCATTCATTCATTCATTCATAAATACATTGCTTGATTCATTCACTCATACGCTCATTCATTTACACTTTCATTCACTGATTCTTAACTATGCTCTTACGTCCATTCATTCATCCATTCACTCGTTCGTTCGTTCGTTCATTAATTCATTCATTCTTTCACACTTCTATTTATACATTATTCATTATATTATTTATTCATTCACTGCAGTGGTGTTCACTTTCCAAAACGCTTTGTGGGGAAATCTCGTTATTTCCCTGAATATGTCTTGCAGTGATGTGTTATGCACGAATGCTTAATCGAGTGGTCAATTGCAGAGGCCTTTGTTTAGGTATATTCACCAAAAAATAATAATATTAGAAGTGTGCGAATATTAAGGCACGAATCATAGGAATACACAGTTTTTTTCTGTTCAGTTCCTTGTTGAACATTTTTATTGGTTTTTTTTCTGTGATACATAAGGAAAAGAACATAATGGCGAAACACGCAGCTGATTTTCAAAAAATGTCACAACATAGGCAAAAACCAGCCTTTGCATACCTAGCCGCAATCATGAAGCGCTTACTTTCATGGCCGAGTGTCTTTCATGTTCTATATATAATTGATTTACCGAAACCTGCTGCTATATTCTCTAAAGAAATGCTGGTTTCTAAAGCAGGAAAAGTGCACCTATTAGATAGCTAACAAAACGGCATACTTTTTCTTAGCAGGAAAAACACAAAGAAAGAATATCTTCACTTGATTTTTAAAACTGTTTAGGTGTTGTACCCGTCAAGGTGAATATTGCAATAGGTGTTCATAAAGTCAACGTTTTATGTATTTATCTTGCTGTTACATGTCTCTTTTATAGCTCGCATGCACAGATATGCCTATCTGAATTCGCGAAATGCACGGGTTACTCTCCTGCATTCATTAACTAAAAAAAAGCCTCACGAGTTAAAAAACATTGTGGCCCAACTTTTGCCCATAAACTTGCAAGCGAAGCCTGCGAAACGCGGTTCTGCTATGGCCGTGCCTAAAAGAATTCGTTACATCGAACAAATTTGTCTTCAGAGTTGATTGAATCACTTTCGAGAAAAAGCTGGAACCAAAAGTCAAAGACAAGGAAGTGCTTTTCAGGCGTAATATTTGCACAACGTTTTCTGAACTAGTTTGCACGTTGTTATTTTTTTAAGGTCAGCTTTAAAGTCGCAGTAATCGGTTTTTCACATGCAAGCTAGATAAAGTGTTCGAGCTGCTCAAGAAAGAAGTATTAGGAAGAAAATAAATGAATGCTCTGCCCCTCAACACCATTTTCCTTGGCTACTGAAAATCCTCGTTTGCTCCAGCCTGAATGAGAGTGCGGGCGACGCCATGTGGCTTCGAATTCCGATCCAACATAAGATACCTTTTCATATCGTTTTTGCTCTTTAGAGTGAGCGACCAAATAGGCTGGCAATAGACTAAGCTTTGAAGCCAGGCGACTGTCCGATGAAATGATATTGCAAATTTCCGTTTGAAAGTACTTAAAAAAGTGCCCACACGTGTATACATGATGTGCTACACCAGAGCTTGTTTAAAGCAGCTGTAACAGGATCATCATATAGGAAACTAATTGCCAGAGACAGCTTGAAAAAATATAATGGTAATCCTTGTTAGATTGCACTATTGCTTACCGCAATTGTAAATTTACACTGCACACATATTCAAGTAGCACACAGTAGCACACAACTGCGGCCCAATCATCTACGGTAATATGCTGGCGTTTACACACCACGACAGCAACAAGATGATAGTAAAGATGGGCTGAATGCGTAGAATTGTCTATTCAGACAAAAGAAAAATTTTGCTATGTTTTTCCGCAAATTCACACGCAAATATCATGCCTAAACATGGGTAAAGAATTCCTGAACTCAGATTGCAGGTATAGATGAGTGATCTATCTAAAAATATAAGCTCTTGCAGAGAGACTACAATCAAGCAATCGCTAAGCAATCATTCTGTGGGATGACAATTCCCCCATGTTACCAACCGAAAGCATGTCGCTAAGCTGAGAAATTTGCGACTCGGCTAAACGAGAAGGTTCTATCCGGCAACACTTCAGTAAAGTACAAGGAGTGCGCGCAGACTTAGTAATAAATATGTTGACAGCTACTGGTTAACAGTATGAGGACACAGGCAGAGTAATTCTTAGGTTTTGTATAGTGTATCAAATAATGTAAGCAGAAAATTTGAATCACGTGTTATATAAGGAGAAAACAATACGTGGCTTCCAGCTATCTGCACTGATGAACCTAGCATGTGGGGTTTTCCTGTACGAGCTCTATCGTACTATTATGGATATGACAGCTTACAAGTCAATAGACAAGGCAACGTACGCAATCGTATGCACTCCTTGGCAAACATAGGCATCGCTGCAACATCGGCTTTGTTAATAGCCTCTGAGGCCTCAATGACCCTACGGCTATAGGAGCCGCGGACAACGCGGTAAAGCAGCCAGTCAATATAAAACTGTTATTATGAAAGGACAAAGTGCCGGCCTGAAGTAATCTTCAGTAAGGCAATTTTTACGACCAGTAAAAACAACAATCTTTGCCTTCCGGTTGCTCTCGAATCGATCTCAAATCTGTGGGTTACCTTTGAGCAGCCGCTGTATGCGTGCTTCGAAACTTCTTAGCAATGATATCCTTAGTCACATCAAACTTGTTCGTCACGTCCTAACAAAATGCTCATCTTAGAAGCTCTAACATTAACATGTGATTAGGCTCCTTTATATGCCATCGGATAAAGTGCACGACCTTGTACTCGGAAGTGCAAGGTCACTTTGCAAAGAAAGCTGATTCGACGTATCTCGGTGTTACCAAAGAGAAAAAAAAAACAGTCCTCACTCCTTTTAATGAGTAAGCGTCTTCGGCCAGACCTTCAGGAATTAGGGAGGTTATCTGAGCCACCTGGTCTTTTGTTAAGATTTCCATGTAATCTCTCCATAACCAGACACCAGACACCAAGCGTATTACTGTATGCTGAAGCTGCCTCACAGTTAGGTAAATAAAAAAAACGACATGAAGCCTGATGCTATACTGCTTCTACGGCAAGTATACATGCGGAGTCACCCTAAAAAATTTTCACAGGTTTGGCGTAGAAATGTCGTACGCATTAGTGTGTCGTTATACGGCCGAAGTTTGCTTTTCAGGCCTGAAAGCACTAGGGACCACAATCTAACGGAGCACTTGTAAAGCATTTTTTATCAGTAAGCTGACCACTATACCTATAAAATAACGCTTCATACTTAGCACCTAGAAAGTATTTGTGACGTTTTATATATATTTTTTTAGTATTCTGCAAGGCTGAGCAGTATCACGACACAGGACTAACGCAGCATGTCGGTGATACTTTGGAGTATTTCTGTGTTGGAATATATTCGAAAACAGTATTGGTATATCAATAGTGAATTATATTTACGATGTATTCATTTCACCGCAATACTCTGCAGGACACAGATATGTCGTTACTTTTTTGTTGGATATAATCTGGCTTGTTTGCATAGCGGAAAGGAGTAGGACTTTTTTCTGGTAAACCACGAAAAAGAGTGCCGCTAGTTGGCGACGCCGAGAGGGCGGCGAAGGGTTTCCCACCCGCACATAATGAGCTATTTGGTAATTCACTCTCTGCCGCTTCAGGCAGCACCAAAGCGGTAGTATTGTGTGCCTTGCCGACAAAGTCGCAACTGTTAAAGGCTGGTGAACCAGCCCTAATTTTTCTCGAGAGCCAGCCATTTCACGAGTTCATGAGTCTTGGGTTGAAGCCGAGTCGACACATTCCAGTAGACTGCTGATTTGAGAAGTTGCCTAAATGTAGTTGAAAGAGCAACCTCCTTAGCAAGTCATATCTTTCTAGTGAAATACTCAGAGGTTTTCTCTGTAATCACTAAAAGTTCTCAGTGAATCCGGAGATATCTGTGAGTTTCAATGCACGGCAAAATTAATCGTGATATTGGCCTGAACTTTCATAAATATGTTTGTACAGTATAGCATCTACCAAACACTGTATTCTAGTATCTCTATGTATCCTAGAATCTCTATTTCTGCAATCCGATTCTGGGACAAATTTCTCGTGTTTTTACAAATGTATTTATGATACAACCCCTTGTCAAAAACTAAATGTATCTCATCCTCTGTATTTTAGATTTGGAGCATGTGTATTTCGATCTGTTTATTTTGGAATAGTTTTCAGAATATCTCTGACAAGTCGTTGTACTGGGTAACTATATTTGACGCATCCTCAACTAATTTACGGTCATTTGATGCACAATCCCATAGTAACGAGGGTTCCCCCCAGTTAGTGGTGTCTCTGACATAAGTAGTAAGACACGGAAGCAATGTTGTCGTTATTCTACAACATTTTATGTTTTCTAAAGCGAGAAAATTGAAACATAAATGAAAGGGGACATAAAAATAAAACGTAAATGAGGGGTGTCAGATACGTCGCCCACGAAACTCACACTTGCGTCCGGTGGCCCACAGATGCCTGTTTTTTTTTCAATATCCTTTTTCCTAAATATTGTGTTCATTCGCTATGCGAGCATGACAGGTAAAGAGCATTGTTTCGGCGATGCACCCTTGTGCTCAGCATGTGTTTATGCATAATCTTCAAATGCTACTTTGTATTTCAGAATTGGCCCCGAGGTTTCTGTCATTGGTACCAGATGTGTGTATTCACATGTTATTGGAAACCTGGCACCAAATATTCTTCAAAAATGAAGCTTACATAAGATATGGTCAAATTTTCCCCTCGAATGGCAACATATGATAAAGACTTGACCCATATCCCTCCCGTTCCTACCCCCTTTACTTTCTCCCACCTTTGGAGGGCGAAATTGCGGGTCTGCGGCGCGCTGGCTGAGTTGAGCTTCGAGACTCCTATGACGTGTTTAGTTTAGTGGAGCTGGGGGAAGCGCCGCAATAATTGAAGCGACACTAAAGAGCGACCACGACTTGGCTTGGATTCCCAAACTGAACTCTGAGAATTGTAATGCCGTATGTTTCACTATCATATATGTTAATTATTAGCAGAGGAAATCAAGATTGAAGTTTCAACTTTTTAAATTTCACGCCATAATCTGCGTGCGTCAAGTAAGAAATTTTGATATGTATTTTATGTGCTTTCGTGGCATTAGCTAGATAGTATTTTCGAACAGATACTTCGTATGCCAAGTCTGTGGTACCCACCGATTAAAATGTAGTTCACTTTTATTGATTGGAAGCTACATAGGACCCAGCAGACTCCTTCAAAATTTTCTACGTGATGATGTTTGGTGCAGGCATCTCAAGGTGTTCTCGCCACCCACATTTTTTGCACGTTTTCTCCCTTACTAAATATCGTCTCGTGATAACAGTGGTGTTTGAGGGATTGTCAAATTGCACTTCACTAATACGCGAAAAATTGTTTTGCCCTTGCTGGTCCCTTCAAGACTGGACAAACAACAGCTCCGTGAACTAATAAATGTACACATGAAGTATTGCAGTGAATGCGAAAATACTGCACTCACAAGTATTTCCTGACGCGTCTTTAGGAAGACATGAGCTGTTTTGCTGATTCTAAGATTATTGTCTTGGCACTCGGTAAACAACATTCAAACTCTTAGGCCCCTAATCTCTTCAAGGTGTCACGTTTTAACGGCAACGAGGTATTGGATCTGCTTTTCTTTTACGTAGGCAGTGATGCACTTTCATTTATTGCTGAAAGATTAGGGACCATTCTTCGTGCTCAAAATGTTGAAGAGAGTCTTTGAAATCAAATGCATGTCTTAGAGAACTGCGCTAGTTTGCATTCGTTAATGAGCATGCATCTTGGCTCCATTACCCTAGCACGCGGTCTGTCTTTCGGTTACTTTGCAATTAGTGGCGAATGTTCAACCGTCATAGACGGCCGACCGCCGGCATTTACTTATCAAAACATAAAGTGATGTGTGAACCGAATAAGCCTGGTCGTATGAACGTCAAGATGTTTTTTTGTTGTTTTCGTATTTCCCTAATCACACTCGTCTTAAAAAATGGTGATCCGCAGTGTAGTTGTTAATGTTGTAACCAGTGCTACACAAAGTAGGTAACAGGGAAACAGCGAAACACTATTTGAATCATTAGTGAGTAGGTGCTCGTGCTGCTGTAACCAGCAGCTCTTTCTTGTTTGTTAAAGCCTAGGTGCAAAGTAACACATAATTTTATGATTGTCCTACATTTCGCAGCTTCGGCTAAACATTCCCCAATTTGAACAGGACAGTATTTCATGGCCAGTCTATTAGGTAATACTGCGGCTTTTTTGGTCGAAGTTCTACAATGTGTTTTGTACACCTCAGTGATAATTCAACATTTTGTGTTGCTTACCAATTGTTCCAAACTTTCAAACTATCTAGAAAAGAAAGAGAGAGAGAATAGATGAAGGAGAATAACTGAGACATCAAATGTGGCCTTTGCATATAAGTAAACTTGGACACTCGCAATAAGGACAAACAGATATTACGGGTAAGCTAATGAAAGCATCCACAATGTATACAAAGGTATCGACACTTCAGGCAGCACATGATCAGTTTGCCTCTAAAATTAATTACCGCACACACAAGGCCTATTGAGAAAGTGTGGGGAAACTGATAATTCACCAACACCAAACCCAGTTCTCTGAATTCTCAGAGAGAGAAATAAGCAACTGACTGCTTACAATTACTACATTAAAGAAATTACCGATTTACAAATTTGTTTATTTGAGCTGTCGAAATTTTACCTTTCATGTCAATCACGCATTGTGCGAACAAAAACAAATGTAGAAATTCACGAAAATACTGACAAGAACTTCTACGTATGCAAGTCCACTTTTCTTTGTGTTGTCGCATGCATGCTAAATAGATAGGCTGTGTATAGTCATTCTACAAAAGTAGTTCTATAAGGACTCGTTAAAAATCAGTAACAATAAACCCAGTGCTTGGCTGAAGTACTCGCCGAAGATGGAGAGCACTGCAGACATCGTATGATAAATATCAGTGAGATCCCTTACGGAAACGCCATACATGGCCCATATATAAGTTATATGTGGCCACATATAAGCATATATGGCTGCATATGTGGCCACCTATAAGCATATATGGCAGCACATGTGGCCACATATATGCATATATGGATGTATATCTGGCGGAGTCGGTTCATGTATGGGGTTATATACAGCCATATATGACGCGGTTGGCCCATACAAGGAGTCAAATCCGCCCTTAATAAGGCACGGCCACACCATATATAACATATTAAATGGATCCTTATAAGTGGAAGTGCTCTCATATTTGGGATGAACCACGTATATATTTAGCACCGTGATCACACTTTTATGCGGATTGTAATATATAACAATTTGTATACAAAGCTGACCTGCTTATTTTTTATAACAATAGGAGTATTAATTATATATGTTGTTTCTGCCATGCATAAAAAACCGAAATTTCAAGTCAGCTTTGTGTACGTGATAGTTGCAACTCAGTTGAATGCATATATGCATGCATTCGTGTAATTTAACTAGTACATTTTTCATGGCATTTAGGTTTGAAACAATAAGTTGCAATTAATACGACGTAAATAATGTATAGAAGAGCAGACATGTTTTACGAGGAAGGAATCGTGTCAAGTCACAAAACGTAATGAAGCTTCCGAACCTCGCTATTATAGCGAGGTTCGGAAGCTTCCGAACTTCGCTATATAGAGCAATCCTATATAGTATTATGTAAAGACGAAATTCATGCAACGTATATTGTTCATGTTAATTCATTGTTTAAAGTGGCACCAATAAATAGTAATTTCAATGCAACTTTAGCTTCCACATCTGTGGACAAAATTTCTGATTATTTGATAGTTTTGATAGCTATATGCTCCCTTCATATAACAAGATTTCAATTAATCCTGTTGAGCCCTCATCTGCGATTGCTTTCAGCAGCCATTTACTATAATTGCATGCGCAGTGCAATGTTTTAGGGAGTATTTTCAAAAACAAAAAAAAGAACTTACGTGAATGCAACTTGCAGGCACTATTATGATTACATTCAAGATGGAAGTTGTACTAATTTATTGCAAAAATACATCTGGCGTTTCCTTTGGCTACGTATAATGTTCCTGGCTGTGCACATAGTAAACTTATCGAAAATTTTATGATTGCACTAGTGAACAAATAATTTAGTGTAATGTTTGCAAGCGTCAAATAAATCTCACGTCATAGACATGTACGTTAAGAAAGGTGCAACTGACTCACACGTGTTACATATTTAATGGTCCATGTAATGAAATGCTGAAGCATTATAGCAACATTTAACGTAGGCTGCCGAATTCACAAAACTTCTATTTTGTGTGGGTGTGTCATTACTTGGTCGAGGTCACTAATGCGCACGTGCCATCATCAGGATTAGCCTAAACATTGCCTTGCGACTACAAGTAGTATGACACATTTTTTGCGGGCTGGCGTCATACCTAAGCCAAAGTCGACATTATGTAAGCAGCCCCTTGCTGTGCAGGTGCGTAACGATTCAAACTGCTTGCGAACATATCCTTTCAACACCAACACGGTGGTGCACTTATAAGATATGTATGCCGGTGGGTACATACCCACCAAACTGCGCAATTGCACACTCACGTATAGAGATTCATGGGCACCCGGACACTAGCAATTCATTCAATGTGGCCTGATATTTTCGGCAATGTCAGAATGATATCAGTGTATTATTATTATATTATTATTATTATTATTATTATTATTATTATTATTATTATTATTATTATTATTATTATTATTATTATTATTATTATTGTATCTCGCAAAACGTCCAATGTTTCAATTCCATATGCTGTCAATACTGTGTCGTTATGTAAGTTTTATGAGATCAGTAATCTTGGTGTTGTTTTTGATAGCATGCTGAATATTTTCTACTTGCGCAATTTACAACTTGCGCAATTACAAATACAACTTGCGCAATTACAATTACAATTACAATTACAACTTGCGCAATTACAAATAAAAAAGAGTTGCATATCTCCAACTCCAAGGGTGTCATAAGATTTATGAGCCCACGTTTGAATTTGTCTTGCGTTTAAATTTATCTTTCTTCGTCTACGTTCCACTTGTTTTTATATATGCATGTGTTTTGATAAGGACACGCAGTTAAAAATTTGTTGCTAGTTTGATTCTTGAAAACAGGGTGCTATGTCACGGATTCTAATGGAAAAACTCAAGAATAGCCCGTAATTTCGTTTCCGCCATCTACAATCAGGGTGATATAAGTGTAAATTTCACTGGAATGCGTACATCACAGGTGACATTATCGTTACTGATGTCGCAACATCGCGTGGTTATCTTGAGGAACTGCGCATACCCGCATACATAGTTACACAAAATAATGTGATGTCATGTTTTAATCCGTGAGCACTGTAGATAGTTTTACGCAAGCCGACAAATAAAGTGGTATGATGCATTAGGGCTTGCTACTGTGTGAAAAAACTGGGGGACCATTAAGCTCCGTTTTTCGTAGTTGAACGTGATAGCAGTATCGATCCTGTTTCTTGTGCGTAAATCAATCACTTAGTGTGTACTCTTTACTGCATGATGCTACTTGAACAATTTTAATTGTGGAAGGGTACTGTGCAATTGAGAAGGTTGAAAGTGTCTCAATGAAGGGTTCGCACATGGCTGCGTTTTGTGTAAAAAGGGGGTAACATTGTTTAAAGAACGAGAAATCTTATGTAATTACTGAGTTGCGCGAAAAAATTGAAATATAAAAGGAAGACACCTAGACGCAGCACACACTGACAACTGAAACATTGTTGGACTAAACAGACGTATATATGCGGTTACGAGAACACGTGCGGTGAAAGAAAAGGATTAGATGAGCAGACAGATTGTATAAATGATGCGGTTCCAAGAAAGCTACCTCAGTAGCAAGCAACATAAGTGAGAGTTACGTGACACACGAATCCCCAGCTTTGTTTATGAAATACGCCTCTCCAATTTCTCGCGCTATACCGTGTCACTGAGTCTAGCTTTAACTACCGTATTCCAAACAAGGGCGCGCAGCCACACTCTTTACAATATGATGATTGATTAGAGAATGGTTGTTCCTTTAGAGAAGCTTTGTAATTTACAATTATATAAATTAATTCTAAATAATACTTCCCACACGACAGCGCAGTGCCGTCCACCACACGACGTCCACACTGTGAAAGAAGATGATCAGATGTCTGCTCATCTAATCATTTTTTCCACCTCACGTGTTCTCGTAACCACATACATATGTCTGTTTTCTCCAATAAAGTTTCAGTTGTTAGTGTGCGCTGTGTCCAGGTGTCTTCCTTTCGCACTTCAAATTTTTTCGCGCAACTAAGTTAAGATGAAGTACCAACTCGCCCAGCAGAACGTGCTTCTCAATATAAAGTGTGTAAAATGTTTTAGAACTTTTGGCACCCACTACGCAGTCGTGAGGGAATACGTGCAGTAACGTTTGTGCCTTTTGTAATGGTTAGCTGTCTTTAGACCGCGAAGTCACGTTGGTAATAACGTGTTGTGATGCCCGATGACAATGCACGCTTGTATCATGCAATATAGCTGCGATAATAAATGTTGTGTTGTGAAACTTGTATGCAGGATACATGTATTTGTTAAGCATGACAGTTATTTTCCTTGCGTTTACAACAAGAGGAAGTTATTCATGCTTTATTTCCAAGCAGATGCATAGCTGTGTAGTAGAGCACTTGCATGCCATGCGAATTGCCTGCATGATTTCGATCATCACCCAAACCCGAAAACTTATAATATTTGTTTTATTTGCATTCTCTCAATTTTCGATCATTGACAAGACAATTTTTCACGGAGAGTCACCGATGTCTAAGCCGGAATTTTTACAGAATGAGCTCTTTACCACTGTTACGTTAATGATGCATTATTGGCAGAATGGAAAGTGGATTACGTTTACAAAGTACATTTTTAGTGTCCCGTTGGCAAGAAATATTATTAAATGCATCCGTTCCCACGCGCACAGAGACCTATAGACACCAGTTTTAGCAGTAGTTCTATAGGCCATTAGTCACAATACTGGTACATAACAAGCTTGCATACCAATCACTTTTGACCGAACTCCTTAAAAGTTGATTATCAACTCATTTAAGTTATTCAATGCACACGCAGTTCATATGGTCAATAGCAAGTCAATATTTCGTTTTGACTGACTATGGACGCTCCATTGACACGCGAGAAATGTTTTAAACAAACACACCGTGAAAAATATTTTTACGAAACTCAAATTGGGTTATTTTATGCTATTTATTTTTGTCAAGTCGGAATCGATAAAGCGGAATATTTACTTGCGCAGTACTATGTCTCAGACCGTGTTGACCATAGGTTCAAGATAAGAAAAATCGCATGCAAGACTGACGTGTTTCAAAATGATTTTTTACCAAAAATATTACAAGATGGAACCCACTGCCTTCTAGCATTGCTTCTACACTCTCAAATATTTGTTTTATTTCTTGTTTGAATTAGTGCGTTGCATTTTCGGGGTGTGTCACATTTTTCGATTCATACATGAATTTCTCTTGCAGATTGTGATTCAAGTGACTTTGATTATTTGTTTGGCTGACTATGTATTTTTTGTATTCTACTTTTCGTAAACGCTCCCCCACTGTAATTCCAGTTGGTGCTGTGGGTAATGAAATAAATAGATAAATAAAAAAGTGTCAATAAGTAAGCAATAAATTTAAGCACAAAGAATGTATCTCTTCAGGAAAAGTGGACTAACAGTGACATGTGCCCACCACAAACTTTAAATGTGATGCCAAGTTACATTTTTAGCAATTAGTTATTGAGAATAACTCGAGATATAATGAGGATAACTTAATTAAACAAGAATGTTCAGGGGGTATGTACTGTCTTTATTTTGGAGATGATGGTGACTGCATGCAGACCTTTCAACAAACAGCTATATTTCTAGCTGAAGAATGGTTTGAGCAGCTATATTTTTTGCCGGCGACACAAGCTGAACTAATATATAATAATCATCTGAATAGCTTTATATAAAGGTATACATATAAGGCCATATATGAAAGCATCCGTATAAGACCTTATATGGATGCTTCTATGTATAGCCGTATATGGCCATATACAGCAACACCCGTATATAGGTATATAAGGTCCATATATGGCTATATCAAGAATTGGGCATAACAGGTTATATAGGGCCCGTATATGGGGATTCCATATAAAGCCAGATATGCCCCATTCCTGATGTAGCCATATATGGGGATTTTTATATAAGTCCGTATATAAGATTTTTGTAAGGGATTGGTCGAATGACTTATCACGTCTCGATCAGCATAGGCTCACTCTAAAATGCCGGATTATTAATGAGCTACTCATATCGGCTAGGCCATCAGCGCCAACTACTAAGCATTGATTTGGGCGCGAAAACTCCATGAAGGTTATGGTCGACAAACTTATCTGCACGAAAAAAGGGAGGAATAAGTGGCGTCTGTATTATACAGCGCTTCAGTGTTCATTTTTAATAGCGAAAGTTGTTAATGAGATCACAACACAGTTGTCCGCCACCACCGCCGGTGTCCGTACCAACATTGCGCGAAATTAGAAATAAAACATAGCGCCAATGACACAGTGCCGCTCGAACCCGGGTCCGCTGTGTGCCAGCCAAGTATTCTACCACTGAGCCACGCCGGCGCATGGGACTTGTTGGCAAACTTGCCTTAGGCAGGGTTGATGCCGGGAGATCAATCCCGTTTGTACGACTTATAACGTGTTAAAAACAGCGAAAGAACAAGCAGTTGTCACACAATGCGAATAGCGTAACGAGTGGGTTCTCCGATGCTCCATCCGATTACAAAAGCTTGTTTTTGTTCATCTAATAAATGTGGCACATATCCCCTTCAGGCATAATTCCTTATCGTCATCAGCCACTGCATTAACCATTGGAACAGTATTCCTTGCAAGTGTTGAGCGGAAACGAGGCTTCTCAGAAGAATGAAAAAAATAGCATAGAGAATGCCGGGCTACTACCCAAAAAAAATTTATTCTTAATGCCCTAGTTGGTATCAAGCAAGTGTGCTTGCAGTAGTTCCGCAATGAGTGTTTTGAAGAGGCTCAGAAAGGCCGCTGTTTAAGCTTTCACTGTGACTTTACTGCGCCTTCCGCACAGGCCTAACGTTATTTTTTTCTTTCTTTCTTCTGCATTCCTTGTTTTACACTGCCTTTTAGGAAGTACTTACCGCGTTAACTTCTGAAGTGTCTCATATTGATGTCTGTTTCCGTGATACTGTAGGACAATTTATTACAACGTATTAGCATTGAAAGAATTGAAGCATTAACTGAAAATTTTGTTGTAGGTGGCGACATTGTTGGTTATGAGCGAAAAATTGGCGTTGTCCTTTAACGAAAGTTCGCGAGAAAAGCAAGATCACTGCGTCATAGGGATCCGCATAACGCGAGAGTTAGACGCGTTGTCACAATGTAGTCTAATGATTCTATTTCAATGATACTTGAGAACTTGTACCATGTCTATTACAGCGAAAGCTCTTATGAATTCACAATTCGGGTGTCGCGCAGCGCCGTAGCTGTACGCCGACATCTCCACTGCCGGTGTTCGCAACGACATCGCGCTAAATTAGAAAAAAAAATCTTCGTAACAACTACAGAGTTGTTACGCTACACAGTTGTTACATAGTGTTGAGCCCGGGTCCGCTGGGTGCCAGCCCAATATTCTACAACTGAGCCATGCTAATGCTTGGGATTTGTCGGCAAACTTGTCTTAGGCAGGCTTGATGTCGGGAAAGCAATCTTGTTATTAGGACTTATAGAGTGTTTTGAAAGACCGAAAGAACAATCTGTCGTCGTACAATGTGAATAGCGTAACGAGGGGGTCGTTCAATGCTCCAACCTACTACAAAAGCTTGTTTTTGTTCAGCTATTAACTGTGGCGTGTAACCACTTCAGGAATAACTCATCGTTGTCAGCCACTGCAAGAAGAATTTGCACAGAATTCCAATAGCTCAGCAGATACCACACTTCTCAGAATAATGGTGAAAAACAGCATAGCGCATGCCACCCTACTACGCTAAAATTTTTATTTCAATGCCGTAGAGGGCATCAAGCAAATGCTCTTGCAGCAGTTACCGAATGAGTGTTTAGAAAAGGCCCTGAAAGGCCGCTCTTGCAGCTCTTGCTGGGACTGTGCTGAGCCTTCTGCGCAGACCCGGCGATTTTCGTTGTTGGCCGATATCACATGATTTTATGTGGATGCATCCGTATTCACCTATAGTTAGCATATCGGTCCTGATGACATATGCTTATATGCTTGTCATTAAATCCATGAGGTAGCTGAAGTTCTTAACATATACCTACCCTATCGAAAATTCAGATATAACACGTATGATACATATCCAATTATCTTGTACGATTATATATGAATATGTAGTCCAATACAATCATACGATATTATTGGATTTGTGTCATAAGCGGTATATGAAGTATATGCGTCAAACGATAATTTGTGCTGGAGTCGACAGGGTACATGGCGGCTCCCGCACAAAGATTAAGTCAGCAAGCGCATAATGAACCCTTATTTTCAATATGTATTCTTTCAAATCATCGTGAATTAGGAAGAGAAATTAGAAGGGCACTTTGCCTTCCCTCCAGCTCGGCCATTAAATTCACAAGGCGACTGGGAAACGCGGTACAACTGGTATGATGGCCAAGGTGTGTTGGAAATTTTTTTCTAATTTTTAAATATGCATGACTCCTGTGAATGAGCTGAATAAAGTCATAGCGTCTAAAATAAGGGTGCGAGAAGTGATAACCCTAGAGACCAACTAGCCCTAGAGACTTTCCGCTATGAGTGAGGCCTTTGCAAAAGCCGCCATTTCGTGGTGTGTTAATGCATTCATAAATTTACCCTTCTTTTGGAAACGCGCCGAGTTTCATGGGGGTATGAACGGCGCAATGCCAGAGCTGGTCGCGAAGGCTATGCCAAATTCCACTCCAAGAGATCGAGATGACTTTTCATGTAACACAATCCTGATGACCAAGATCAGTATGAGAGGACAGTGTGAGGAATAAAATGCACGAACCTCAAGCCTTTTCATTCGTCTAGCGGTTGCTCTCTGGTCTAAATGCCCTGCAGTCATCGTCGTGAACTTATAAATCGTGGGTTCAACTTCCTTCAACACAACATTTCCTTTTGGTTTTTTATTGCTCTCTGATGACGTTCATTTTTCTGACGTGTTTCCTTAACGAAACTCATGAAAGCATTGTAGAACTCGGGTATCAACTTACATGCTAATAAATAGAATGTCTGCAGCTCGAGTAGGAATCGAACCCGCATCTTCAGCGTTGTGACCAAGTGTTTTGCTAAGTCATTTCAAAAGGCTTAAAACTGCTTCGTGAAGAAACTCTGCAAGAAATTGACGTAACGGAAGGAGTTTTTTAACACAGTTTATATTGTGGTGAAATTGTAGAATTGAGCCCCTTGTAAAAATATGTCATGTATCGCAGCGAGTCGGAGGTTTGGGGGTAACCCACTAATTACAAAATGGGAAGATGCGCCTCCCAGCTTACTAAGACGTAATGGATATTTTGCCAATTTGCGAAAGGAAGCACTATATCGTGATGGGCACCTCACAACTGCACTTGCAATAGGCATTGTATGGTAATTTAAAACAGCCACTGTTACGCATGCAATTTCTTTATGACATTGTTGAGAGGGATGTACATCTGGCCTGACTATAATATCGTGCTCTACTCGTGAAGGTGAAGGTTAAGCATCATCTGTTTTCTTGTTTTTATGAGGTTAAAGTCACAATTTTTTGTAAGTTTGCCACATTGGTGTGAAAGCTAGGAGGCTTTCTACACATTGTGATTCCATGAGAGACGGTGCATGCATCACCACTCTATATTTTTTGTTTTGTCTGCTCTTCTTTTTTTTGAACGTTATATAGGTATGTTAGAAAAAATCCCATTGATTCCTTATATAAAGCGTTCCCATTATGACTCCATCACCCTCCCCCCGCCAAGAAAAAATCATTTCATTGTTCAGGTCGTATTATTGCATGCCAAAATATTTCCAAATTTCATTGCTAAATTTATAGTGACTATAAGCGTTGTGAACAAATTTTTCCTGCTGGTTTTATTGCGCATCACATGAAATTACATCCGTGCTTCTCTTAATATGTTCACAAAAATGAAATGATTCCCGAAAATTTCTACGCAGAGCCTAAAAGAAAGCTTCTTAAGCTTCATGCTTCTTGGCATGTTGCCTATTTCACACATGAACTTGATAATGAAAGCGTCCGATGTTGAAGCCATTATATTTTCCCAATAAAATATTTTGTCTCCACCCGTGCTGTACAACAAGCAAAACTTGAAGACGTAAGCAAAGTTCCGAAAATAGAAGCTTATATTGAAATATAAAATTAACGTCAGTTCCAATTTGAACAACAATTGGGTAACCAATGTCCCTTATATTACTCCGGTGTTTTGCTTTGTGTATCTGAGGATAACTTTTTTCGCTTGCTGTTAATTAGTTATTAGGTTTTTACTAGGTGAATGCTCACACCTTTAACTTTACCTGTCGACATTTGTGGGCTGACTCTCTTTTTGCGTGTGTTTCTCTTTGTTTTCCTTTTAGTGAGCTTTATGTAGAAGCAAAATTGTGATTCCCTTCCCTGCTATCTTGTTGTGGGTGGTCTGCATAAGCGAAAAATTTTATTCGACAATGTTAACAAGCTGAACAAACAATAATACTACAAACAAACAATAATCAAACCAACTTAAGTGAACTTAGGGGAAAAAGATGGCAGTGCAAATCGATAAAGATGTGCCGAACATCTAAGCCCACGGATAGCGGAAAGTGCAAGCGCTGAATATGGCAACGACACGTACATGCTCAGCTGTAATGAGTTCGAACACACCCACACTGCAAACAATGGTGCGGCACTAAGTGCTGCTTTTTGAACGTCAAGCTAGACCTTGAGGTGACAGCTCCATTCACACAGTACACTAGTCATGCTGTGTTGGTGTCCAGAAGGCATTCAATATAGCGGCTGTCATTTTCGACGCAGGCTGTTCTCTTACCGAGTGAACATTTGCTCCGAGCCTAAAAGAGTGGTTGATGTAAGCAACGAAATTTGCATTATCTGACAAGTTATCTACTCATCTATATCTATTTCGTAGTTGTTGTTGCGAGATACGCAGGTTTACGAGAGAACGCGAAAGTCATATGGTGGTTTACCTGTGCACTGCTCAAAAAAAAGAAAAAAGTTCCGACACTACACACAGAAAAAGGCAACGTTCTAGCACAATAAAAATGACTCGCAGTTTTTGACAAAAAAATTGCGGCTGAGGCACACCTTTTTTGAAATCTTGTCACTTCCTTGTCAGGCGCAGTTTCAGTCTCACGTAAGAGAATGATTACACTTCGAATGCGATGGGGACGAATGGTTTGAATTTCGTTCTTAAAATTTGATGACCAATATCTCGAACTACGGGCACCTATTCGAGTGACTAAAAGAAAGACCATTTCATTATTTAGCCCACGATACACCTTCGCAATAGAGGCACCAGCCGTCTAGTCAACATTTAAGTGTGAATAATCAGTTTTGTAAAGTATTCTCGACAGTGCACGTCATTTCAGCCGTGGCAAAACTTTTCTTTCTTCGTGTGGTGTTCGCGAACGAAAGCGACAGAAGCCTTACTGTCACAGAACTATCATAAGAAAATTACCTTAAAAAGCACATTTCATGCTGCTCTGTTCTGGCAGATTACGTCGGTAGACAAAACACGCGCAAAAGAATTTTTGGTGGCATCAGTCTCTCGTTCGTCACGTCCTCAACACAGCCGATGTCTCTTTCCATTCAAAAGTGTCATGATGACGCACCGCCATACTTCTTACATGGGCCACCCAAATAAGCGTGTTTTTTTTTCCTTAACAAACACTACATTCCCTTCTCGGAAGCAGTAGTTCTAACCAACTGCTGCTGCGCTTCTAACTAAGTCTCATGTCGTGCAATTGGCGCTAGCGCTATTATCAACAGTTGCACTTCGGACTCAGTATTGAACGCACGTGTATCGTTCACTCGGAGAAAACACAGCTGAAATCCAAAGATTGCCTCAGTACGCTGAGTTGTGAATAGGCTACGTGCAGCCACTACCACGAGAATACAGCGAGCACCGCTGGCATAACTATCATTCA
Source organism: Rhipicephalus annulatus (assembly GCA_013436015.1). Lineage (NCBI taxonomy): Eukaryota > Metazoa > Arthropoda > Arachnida > Ixodida > Ixodidae > Rhipicephalus > Rhipicephalus annulatus. The sequence continues at coordinate 354,489 of WOVY01009442.1, forward strand.
TCTTAGCTGTAGCGAAATGACTCTAAATAATTGCTGCCATTTTTTTTCTTGCGCAGGTTCTTTTCTACTAAACTGGACGCGATGCCGAGACCACCTGGCAGCTCACCGTAGCACAAACATCATTCCTGCTTTACCCACTTGGGAATAGATATGTCAAGCCGGACTTGCAACCAGCGTGGCTTAGGAGGCGTGCCGCTACCGGGAGCGCTTGAGCTGCCTGCCAATAATGAATCGACAAACGTATCCAGCCTGGTTGTGTTTCCGGACTCCGCTGTGTGGGACGGTCCTCTGGTGCAGCGCGTGGCGACACTGTCGGTCATCATGCTGTTCACCTTGGCCGGAAACGCTGCCATTGTTGCAGTTCTGGCGCGGCCTCGCGCCGCGTTGCGTTCCTCGTCACGCGTTAACCTCTTCATCTTGCATCTGGCTGTTGGTGACCTCGCTGTGGGACTCTTCACGCAAACATCGGAAATTCTCTTCGAGGTAAGCTCATCTAACTAAAGCGAGCTGCTCATGAAGAGGCACGTTCACCGAGTTTGTTTTTACAGCGAAAGCTATTATGAGTTCACTACTCGGTTCTCGCACAGCTTCAAATAGTTGTCTGCCGCCACCGCCACTGGTGCGTGTATCCACATCGCACGAAATTAGAAAACAAACCTAGTACCAATGACACAATGGGGCTTGAGCACGGGTTCGCTGGGTGCCAGCCCAATATTATAACCCTCAGCCACACTGGTGCTTGGGACCTGTTGGCAAACTTGCCTTAGGCAGGATTGATGCCGGAAAAGCAATCGCGTTAATACGACTTATAAAGCGTTTGAAAAGAGCGAAAGAACAACCAGTCGTCGCACAATGTGAATAGTGTAAAGAGGGGGTCGTTCAATGCTCCAACTCATCACGAAAGCTTGTTCTTGTTCTACTACTAACTGTTGCGCATACCCATTTCAGGCATAATTTCTCATCGTCATCAGCCACTGAATGAACAATTGGCACAAAATTCCTTGCAAGTTTTTTCGCGGATACCACGTTTCTCAGAAGAATGACAAAAAAGCATAGCGAAGGCCGGCCTACAACCCCATTTTTTTTATTCTTAATGCCACAGTTGGTACCAAGCAAGTGTGCTTGCAACAGTTACCCAATGGGTCTTTAGAAAAGGCTGTCAAAAGCCGCTCTTCTAGCTTTAGCTGTGGCTGTGCTGCGCCTTCCACGCAGGCGTGCCATTTTTTTAATAATTAACTGTGCTCGTTTCCAGTTGCCAGAGGAGCACTGCGGAAGAGGTGGGTGCACATATACAAAGACGACGTCTTGTAGTTTGACATCCAAACTGAAAGCCGGTAATAAAAGCATATATGACATCATGAACTTATCAATGCAATGTAATACATGGTGCCCTTTTAGTGCAACAATCTAGAAGCTAAACCAAAACGGTTTAGCTTACGTTCCTGGAGTAAGTGAGCACAGGTGCACCGCGAACTCTCACAAGTGTTTTCATACGGGAAGTTGAATGGAGTACGCTCTAAGCGTTCAGTATTGCTGAAGCACGCCCTAAGCGTTCAAAATTGCTGACGACTATTTTAAACACTTAGCTAGCTGCCAGCTTTATGCAGCCTTCTTCAGCTGATTATGGTCACACGCAAGTGTAATAAGGCGAAAGCCTCAGATACTCCAAGAGACACGAAAATTCATTGCCGGCGTGCCGAGGTGTCGAAGCAACAAGAATCGTGCAAAAAGTCATCGTCACGTGTTGATGTCATTATATCACGCCATCAGTGTGTCACGGACTGGCAAAAGATCTGACGTTCCCATGACATAATAAAGTGTCACGTTTCCGAAGGCGGGCCGATTCTGGAGGCAGTCAAAAAGGGCCTTACCTACAAAAAAATTTCGTAGGAAGTCAGATGAAGATTGATAAATCTACAGGAAAGAAACAGCACTAGCCTATAAGAAATGTGAGTGTCTCCGCTCCACTAACATGAAACACTGCTAAGCATGCAGTATGGACACCCCCGGAAAACTTCTCAGGCTTGCCCGTCCCGTAAGCTTACCCTGACTAGGCAGCTGCACCAGCTGTGAATTTTGCCGCGCGCGCTGCTCAACCAAGCTGCAGCCTTGGATGAGGTTGCTCGATTTAAATGTTATCGTGATTTTTCAGGGTAACAAAAGTACAATGAATTACTTATATTTATTTATCACAGACAGACATACTCTTTGAATGAGACGGACGACATCCAGCAAGAGATATTACACTTAATGCTGAGAAGTTACTACACCTATAGGAAGCTGACGCATCATATCCGATAAATAATTGTCCTTTTTTAAAAGCAGGCACTGTTTGAGGTACATTTATTGAAATAAAACAAAAACAACATTATATGCCAGAACATCCCTTTGAAACATGGAAAGCTCCCAATTACACAGTATATAGGTTAGCAGAAAATATACTATTAATTTATTAGAGTAGTCGCAACACATGGAACTTCCCATTGTAGATTCAACAAATGTCAAAAAGTCACCATACATAAAAAACTGTTCACTAATGTGTTAACACGACAGCCAGAGAAATGAAACAAAAAACCAAATGTACTGCGGCATGTCATACGAAGCATTATGCACAAAGACGAATCCCAAAGCACAAGCCGCATTGCACAACAATATAACTGCACACAAAATACACAAGAACATACATGGCTGCAAGGTACCAAACATGTATAATTGAACTACCGGATCCGGCACTGAGACAGTTCTATCGTAAAATGCATACATGTTGAAATGCCAAGATCGCGTAAAGAGAAGCTTAAACACTATGTACCATGAGTTAAACATAAAACAAACTAAAAACAAGGCTCACAGCCCAATTGACAGAAGTATGAAAAGAAAGTTGAGTCAGTACTGTGAAATAAAAGGACATCAGTACACTATCACGTCCATATGGGAGCACATCACCTGAAAAATCATTTCTGATGCAAGACTTGGGCTTTTCAGGCTTTTTCTTTTTGTTTGTTTTTGATGCTTCAAATGACATTTCCTTGTCTGCATAGAATATTCAGAATGATATTTGCTGCACAGTTAGCTACAAATGCGATGAGAATATCATACATGTACCCAATTTTACAGACATCTATGTCTTCAAGCCTTGGAAGAGACAAAAGTGCGAGTTGTCGAACGACATTTCTTTAGTTTGGCCTATAGAAAAACTGGGTATGATTGCTTTGCGCCATAAGCTTTCTCACTACAAGCTATGTGTACATAACTATCGTAATCACAAGGGCAGGAGGAAATTTTAGGCCTCTTTTATCAAGTTCTGTATTTAAAATGTGGCTGTCCTCTTTTGTTTTGGCCTCATTAGCAGTAATGACCAAGCGTTCTTGGCAGCTCTTTCGTTAAAGAACTTTATGGCATCTGAACAATATCCAGCAACTTATTCTGTCACTGACATTTAAGGCCTGCGCATATCGAGGTTAACATCATGAGCTTCAATACTAGAATACGTGTCTACGTCTTTCGCATTTTGTACGGTTTCAGTGCCTTTGAGGTCGTCCCTGTTCATCCTTTGTAGGGCATTCTGAAGACGAATTCTGCTCTTAGTTTTGAAAAGCTGATGTAGAGATATGTCGTACTGCCCACCAGCCATCTACCTGTACTCTTCAAAATGGCTCTCAAGCGCATTCGTTTAGACTTTCCCAAGTAGCACGTACTTGATGTAAAGGTCACTAACTCAGTGCTGTAGAAATCCCAAAAGGGTTTGAGGTTAGATCTGCAGGGCACTCAGTGTCTCCTGGGTAAGTACCCTAGTATTATGCCGATAAAATTGCCGAATGTCTAGCCACATGAAGAAAACGCTCAAAAATTTTGCCGTTGGGTCATATGTCTGATTTACCATGGGCTATTCATAAACATAGTGGTGAGGGTAGCCTTCATTACGCGTCCTCATTGACAATACTCTGCCAGCAAAGAACTACTTTGATGAAATTTACTGCTGATGCTGCATGTTGAAAATTGACATCATCATTGCGAACAGTCAGGCCTTCCGATACGTGTGGACTAGAAGCCTGCTGCACCAGTTTTACCTTCTGCTGTATAAAGTTGCTGAGATTAAAAGCTTTACATGACAAGCCATACCGAAATATAAGGAGTAGAGGTGATTTCTCATTATGCAAATCTCTCAAATGCTTAAATAAGGCAGTCAATTTGCATTTGGGCCAAACAATATTGTTGAAAAGCTCAAATAGCACATAAAAAAGCAAGTTCCATGACATTTCTGATTCAGCCAGTTATTGCGTGTGCATTTAAACAAATGCACTGAATCTACCACGTGAAATAAATGTCCTACTGAGTCTGCCGGACACAGGTAAACAGGGTTTTGTTTTGATTTTGGCATAAATATCTTGATTTCCTTTATGGTTAGCGAGTTGTTGTCACAGACAACAACCACAACCTTGTATTTAACGCTTCCTAGGCGCAAGATCACCTTCTTGGGCATGGCATGATGATAATCACCCTGGAAAGCTTTAACAGGAACAATGTGTGCCACCTCTTTGAACCCACTCAGGAGACTGCATCTTAAATTTGTGCACTGACGTGGCCGTTTCATTTCGATTGACTGCTGTGCCACGTAAGATCACACCTTTGTAATCTAAACAAGGCTTGAAGTGGATCTCATCAAGCATTCGCGTCGCAGTGTGCTCACGTGGCTACAGATGTTTGAATTTCTGGCAAACATATTGAAAAATTGGCATAAGAGAAATGAACTTGTGAGCACAGTTCAATTGATGAGCGAACATTTTTAATACTGCTTAGTTACGGCTAAGATGGTACACACATTCTTCTCAGACATTTCTATGCATACGGTTATATTGTATGCAAGGTGCATGCAAACTTGTGAGCTATACTGAATACGTCCTGCAGAAACCAGTACCAGCCGCTCCTTCATAAACTATACTTTTTTTCCAATTAGCCTGTTTTCCAAAATGTCGAAAAATGAAGCCATTGCAAGTTACAGGTGGTGACAACTGCAGTGCTTTTCAGAGGGCATGCACAGGTTGTTAAAAAATTCTAACAAGAACCTACTTTTCGAACAGCAATACCAAGGTATTTATTTTTTCCAAGGTTCTACTAAGCTTCACGTAAGTCGACAATATTCAAACACATCGAGCGCTCTTCTTTATAAACCATAGTCCCCTTCGGCCTCACTGATACATCTTATAGACGTGACCATAGTTCATTAAGGAACAAAAATTAGTCGCTTTGCTGCTCTGCTTCGTATGACGCCAGTTGTTTATGTACTGTACGGGCGAGTTGAGGAGCATTTTGTCGGCTCTTGTTAGCATAAGGTGTTTCTCAAGTACTCTGGTCTGGCACTGTAAGGAAGAATGGCGAGCAGGAAATAACGCTGGCACAGATTCATGGTGTAACCATGGCACTGGCAGTGCGAATTCAAACCTTCCCTGTGCTTGGATACGTGTACGATGTGGTGTTCTCGATGCGTGAAGCGTCAAAATGGTGCGCATACACATGGACAAAACCGCAAACGTTTTATGAACGTAGGAGAAAAAAAACGAACTAATTGCGCTCTGCTGTACATGAGCGTGTTTACAGCCGGTGTAGTTACAGAATTTACATATCCTTGGAAGCATCTAAATGAAAGCTTCTGCGCAAATACAGGTAGAATAAATATCAGAGACAAAAAGGGAGAGTGAGTGCCAATGCGCTTCACGAAGCACTGTCACCGACGGTTTGCGAGAATGGGCAGTATCACACGGTTGTGTGTCAACAAAAAACAGCTGGTGCTTCCCGTTGTGATCGGAACTTTGAGGCCGGTTCTCATAGAGTATTAGCGTCAGAGCTATGAAAGGTTTGGCGGCTACACAATCTCATATTTCTCATCGTACTGCCTGTATAAGCAACGAGTTGCTTCTTAGGCGAGTGCAAAGAAACGTTCTTATTTTTTGTGGTAAACTTTCACCGAATTGTTATCACATGTTCCAGGTATCCGGCAGTTGGGTCCTGGGTCCCTTGGGCTGCAAACTGGTGGTATACGTGCAGATGGTCACCCTCGCCTCGACGACCTTCATTCTAGCGTCTATGAGCTACGATAGGTACGCGGCCATCTGCCGACCGCTGGAGTCGCGGTCGGGACTGCGTCGCGCAAAGGCCATGCTGGCCGCATCATGGGTCCTCGCTTTCATCTTCGCCATTCCACAGCTCTTCATCTTCGTCGAGGTGAGTGCTTCTGCGATAATAGGTGGAAAAGCGTACTCTCCAATGTTTGCAATGCGATGTCACAGCACTATTGTCGACGTAGGGCCACCCAATGTACGTCATCTCCCCCCCCCCCCGCCCTTTTCTAGATTGGCGCCCGCGAGGAGAAGAGCAACTGACATTCAGCTTGAAATTTGACTCGTTTCTGCAACCTTTAGCGTTGAAAACTTTGGCATACGTGATCGTGAACACCCAGTGTATGCACCACGCTTGGTGGCTCAAAAGTATCAAACCCGGGAATGGGAATTTTAAGCAAAAGCCATAGCACTTCGCTTGGCAAGGATCACCATGACGTAAACAGCTGACAACGAGAATCCAACAACCCTATTTTTATCGAAAGTTATTAAAAACATTTGATATCACAACTTTTCATCATTGAGCATTGCTAACTGCTCTAGCTTTCAACAATTTCAAACTTTCGGTAAAGTCCGCGGAGCAGAGTTGCAAGATTCGTTGTGAGTTAACAAGACAGGCCTTCGCTAGTATGCATTGCCACCATTTCTACTAGTATTATTATATTAAAGGTTTTGACGTGTGGGGAACCTGCATCAACAATTGAATCAAAATAAACTTATTGTCTATCTGGGCTGCGTGGAGTTCCAAGAAGAAAAGCTGCAACATGCGATTTGAGAACCTGGTCACTTTGTTTGCAAAGCAGCTTCGTAACCGGTGTACGAGACAGAGCGTAATGAACTAGAATGCATGGAAGTACCAGTTCTGAAGTGCGTTTGAAGAGACAGTGCGCGATGAGTTTAGGACCTCAGGAACGAAGCGCGGACCAGGCGTCACGCAGGGCACACAAACCAGAAGCCATAGCACCTCGCCGTGACTTCGTTTTGAATAGACGGCGTCCTGAGGCTGCAAGATGCATCTGAATAATTTGCCCCGTGCAAGTGGAGCACAATTTTGCATTTTTTTGGAACGCTAGCATGAAGAAAGAGATGCTGACTTCAAAAAAGGGGTGGCAGATTTTTGCCTAATGGCCTTTTGTATAACGCCGTTTTGAGTTGCTGCTGATGCCAGCTTTCAGAGGCGAAACTCATTAGGACCGTCTTAGCTGGCGTCCATTACGCTCCACAAAACTCAAACTTAAAATTGAACGTCTGCACAACAAAAAGAAAGACATATGTGTGGACAACCGACTTTATGTGTAATCAGTTACACGCCAGCACAATACACAATGACGCGTGTCGTTTGTCTGTTCGTCTGCCTATGCATCTGTGCGTCCGTCCCTCTATCCTTTCATTCACACATACAGGCATCCATTTCTGTATTCGCGCGCACATCCATGCATACTTCTGCCTGTCTGTCTGTCTGTCTGTGCATACGCCCGCGAGTCCATCCTTTTGTCCAGGCGTCCCTTCATCCACCTTTACTTCCTTTATTCTAGCTGGCAACTACAACGTAGACATTATAGACCTTAGGACATATAGCTCTGCACACTCCCTATCACTTACTTCGTGAAAATGCATTATTTTTCTTAATGCTCTCTTATTTAAATCACCAATGTCTGTTCACTCCAATCCTCGGGTGATATGAACTGTCAGTCACCTTCAGTACATTGAAGATTATCTTAACCGGACGTTATGGCTGTATTGTACATGTAAATATCTATTATTTATAAAATTGAACATGCATCACTACATCCCAAACTGACGCTTCAGGAATATTACGGTGTATTTGGAAAAGCAATTGTGAGACCTGGCGCGGTTGTGTACTGGAATCCTTGATTACAACATACAATTCCGGAATTCGTTTCTTGTTCGGACCCTGACATATTTTCTTTCCATTCGTCGGGTCAACGCAAGCAATGTGAGCTTTCTGATAGCGCTCACTTGCTAATATTAGCCTTGCGTGTTATCACGTTTGCTGGGCAGGTACGCAGTGTCAATTATCTATACCACATACCAGCATACCAGTGGCTCATACCTGCCCGTGGTTTGGCTGTCTCGCGAAAAGTATTTCGCGACGTGCGCGACGGCATTGCGACATTATTCATGCCATGACCAGCGAGTCATATTGGTCAAAACATCTTACCCTCGCGTACTAATTTTCGTTAACCAAAATTAAAGTGGTGCTGCGGATAGATAGATAGATAGATAGATAGATAGATAGATAGATAGATAGTAGATAGATAGATAGATAGATAGACGGACGGACGGACGGACGGACGGACGGACGGACTTTAAAGAGTAGTGTGAGATCAGTGTGGTGCCTATTTTCAACGGTCCATATGCGCTACCGAAACTTTAAAGGAGAGCTTTCATGCTGAGTAAGTGCCGATATGTTCAGTGAGTGAAAAAGATGGAAGGTCAATATCTACTACAAAGAGACCAGAAAGCAGCAAAGTTGGAAAAGGACAGAAATGCAGAAAAACATAATAGCATAGAAGGTGAGAAATGGAAATGCATAGACCTATATAAACGTGCACATATAGGCAGTGATGTTGGGCAAGAGACAGCAAGAGGGACAAAGCCTGGACATGATAGAGCTAGCTAGGTGCCCGGCATCTTTTTTGTAGCACAGCTTTTCTGTTGCGGCAGCTTTTCTTGGTGGCAAGCTCCACTAGTTTTTTTTTTCAATTCAGCAAACTTTTTTTCATGAACCAAAGATGATGAGGTTGGTGGACATCATTACTTGAAGGCGACCCCTAGACGTCGCACATGAAAATTATCGCAATTCGTTGGGAGGCCTTTGTGGGTGTGCGAGTGCGCTTTTGTATTTGTGTGTGTACCTGTGTGTGTGTTCGTGCGTGTTTGCTTCACTGCTTTTGTTTCTTTTCGTTTTATGTTTTTCCGACAGCAGGAATTTCACTGTGGCCATACTATTGTTCTGAGCTGCAAGTTCACAAGTAGGCAATGCGAAAGAACAAGCATTTTTCACGTCATTCATTCTGCTGAATATTTTGAGCGCAGTCTGCTCAGACAGTTATAGTGCGAACTCATCTCACTATTAATTTTGAAATGTGGGTCATTGTACTGAAAGACAAGCTGCACCAATGCGAAACGAAAATTCCAGTGAATATATGTGCTTCCACGTTACCACGCTCTGACTTTATAAAAACCATATATTGTGAAAGGCCATCAATATTACCAATATAGGTCTGAATTCTGGTCGCGCTTTCGTTATTCGCGCAATAAACTGCAGGCATCAAATACACAACTCGCACCGTAACTGTGCTTCAATGAATCACAGGGTGGAGTTTCACATGCCTCATTACAGGTACAGACAGGGGTGACCGTGTCCGGCCATCCGCACATGGAGTGTCTGAGCGTTGGCTACACGCAACACTGGCAACGTCAACTCTACTTCTCCTGGCTCACATTGTACATCCTGGTCGTGCCTGGCCTACTGATATCGGCCTGCTACCTGCGATTGCTGCGCGTTGTATGGACCGCCTCGGCACCGGATGGCGCTGGCTTCCTCGTGGCGGCTGGTTCGAAGGACAAGGACCAGATCGGCGCTAGCTTTAGGTCTAATGGCAAGGGCCCACTGCCAACGCTGCGACGCTGTACGCAGGCGCATCCGCTGCTGCCCCGGGCACGCGCCAAGACACTCAAACTCACAGTAAGCAACGCTGTGTGCTTTTGGGCTCTACTGAAACGTTCTGTTTGTTACCTCGATAATTCCTTATTCCTCTGTAAGATTCGTAGAAACATGTTTGGCAAATGTATGAAAAATATGTACAAAATATAGAAACTATTTAAGAAAACACACACCTATTGGAATAGTGTAGGAATGTTCCAGCAGCCTAATCTTCTATAACGGGAAGGGTAGAATAATAGCAAAATAATTTTTACGAAGAGAACTAAGGAATAAAGACGAAAATGCACGTTACGTAGTCGCACGTCCAGGATTTCTATCTTGCATCATAGTGGGGGTAGGCCTGACAGTCGTTCGTCTATAGTAGACTCAATGTCTATACGAGAGCCGGGAATTGCCCCAGAAGACTGATGATAACGTACGCATATAGGGGCTCTATAAAGTTATGTGTCGACTCCTATATAAATATCTAAAATTGAGAGAAGCATCTGTGCCTGCTTTCGGCTCTGATTACATTACGCTTGCGCACAGGAAACCTTAACAGGGAAACAGAGCAACAACGGCAAGGCGTGCAATCAACCATTGCAAAATTAAGGTCACGTACGTTGTGGAGTGCAGTCTCCACGAGTAGGCTTTTAAAAAAATGCGCTTGAAATACCTGCCTTTCTGGGGATTAAAAGAGGCATATCATAAACTTGCGTGAAGATTTGAAAATTCTACTAGGACCATTCAAGCCGCAGTCTAATGAGGAAATATATCGTGTGTTTTATTACGCGTTTCATTTCAATTCATTTTCGTATACACGTTACGAATTTGGTGGTGTAAAATTACCCTAACAGAACAGGTTAGACGTGTCTCTTTAAAAAGCTGCATACAACCGCAGAATTTACGTGTATCTCTATAATGCAGAGGCCACTTTGATTAAGGTAATTTTGATACTGAGGCAGTGATCTCCACGGAAACATCTTGGAAACACCTAGTCATGTCAACAAGACAAGCATGGAGGAAAAACGGTTTTGCATGGCATTACTTTATTTTTATTTGGTTTTTAAAAATGCGGGGAAAAACTGAAGACGCTTTAGCACCACGTGGCCGGTACTCTCAGACTATCTTGAAAACGTATCTTTACTACCAGTCCTTTAAAATTTCGACGTTGACGATCTACAATACACGATACAGTGGGTGTTGAAATGGTGGAACAACTAGAACTCCAGGCAAAAAAGCCACCAACACTATAGCAAACTACTTATACGTTATATATATATGATATATATAATATATATCTATATATATATATAGATATATATATATATATATAACGTTATATATATATATAACGTATAAGTGTGTGTGTAAAAGTGTGTGTGTGTGTGTGTGTGTGTCCAGTACGTCAAACACATTGTCAACTTAGCGCCTATGGCTTGGAAACTTGGAGCACTGAAAGCACACCAACACACAAATGCTTTCAGTGACAGTCGTAGAAACTCCACGGTGCAAACGATAGATGTAGCGAATAAATTTTGCCGGAGAGAGCAGTTAAAGACGATGCGCTTCATGGATGCCTTGAAAATTTGTGAGAAATCATTTTTTTGATTAAAGTAAAATTAGAGAAACGAAGGAAAAAGATAGATTGATTGTCTAATTGCACCATCTTCAATCCAGCCTACACATAGTTTTTTGTCGATATCTTCATTAACTGTTCTGCAGATCAGTTCTGATGTAAAAGCGCACAAACATCATGATAATAACGACAACATAAAAACTATTAGCTGGATTACATTTTCATTTCATCACACTTCTCCAAGGTACTTCGGCGGAAGCTTCAGCCAAGGTTTGTTTAACAAACCTTCAATGTATATGCAGATCATTTACTCCTGTATTTTTATATAATTTACGGGAAGACTACTAGACTTCGAATAAGTATCACGTACATACTCTATTATGACCGGGAAGAGGCTGATATGGCTCGGGTACTTCTAGGCTGTAGTGTGGTTAATGGCAGACCCGCAGCGCGATGCCTGGAATAGCAATATGCATTATAAGAGAAACTCTGCACGTACTCTTGAATCCTCAAGGTGCTCTGACATCACGTTCGCCTGCACTTTCATGTCACGTATGGCATCTCATGCTGGCGAATCTCGGATGTACTACGAGATAGAAATTCATAATGTTTACGATGCAAAGGCTTTCAACCTCTCTCCCTTGATTCATGTTTAAAAAACAAGACATAGCTTTATAAGCCTTAGACGATATTTCCCGAAGCACTGGAAGCGACTTCTATCCTGTTGATGTCTTTGTACTGGTGTTGCCTTTGGAGTAGCTTGTCCATTTGTGCAACTTTTATTGCTAATTAGGTCCGTAGATGAGTTGATCGAAATACTTTATGAGGATGAAGGGTGATGTGGTGCTTTGTTGGTGCAATACTTTAATTTTATATTCAGCTTTGTAATTGTTTTTTTCTACATTCACACCACCGACGTGGACAGTAGTTGTGATTTTGAAAGCAGGACTTCACACAACGAGATATTACAAGTAAAAAGGGACCGAGAAAATGAGAAGTGACAGCTTATTTTTTCTCAATGGAAATTATCTGTTAGAATGGCTCACTATTACAGCTTGATCAGCATACCTTAATGTCAACATTTTTTTCGTACGGCGTTAAAATACACCATATTATCTTGTTAGGAAGATCACAAACTCTTGTTTGTTTTTATTCGAGCATTTTGCAAGAAGTTAGTCTTTCGAGTGCATGGTGCTGAAAATTTTGACAAGTATAAAATTTATTGACCCCATTCAATCGTCATATATTTTTATTGCAAGTAAAGATTCTTCTTTCTTCTGCTTGAGTTCCTTGACCATGCCCAACCTTCTGTTATTTCGGTCAGTGCTATATGTTTCGAAGACAACATAAACTCTCATGGCTACTAAATGCCTACACAAATTGCTCACAAGCCTGCCGTGGTGATCTAGTTAATAAGGTACTCAGCTGCTGACTCACAGGTCGCTGGATTGAATGCCGGTGACGGCAGCTGCATTTTCGATCGAGGCAAAAATGCTGTAGGCCTGTGTGCTCAGATATTGGTGCACGTTAAATAACCTCAGGTGGTCAAAATTTCTGGAGCCATGCATTACGGGGACTCTTGTATTATTAAGATGGTTTCGGGACGTTCAATGCCCATATCAATAACTCAATCAGATTGCTCACAATTGGCTTCGGCTGAAGCAAAGCTACGGCAAACATTTCATTTTGCCGAAAGATGATATTGTTTCAGTGCAGTTATACTCCCTTGAATATTGCCTTTGCGTCCAACTCGCCAGCAAGTATTCAATTGTGCTTATTGAGCTCAAGCATTATTGAGCTCAAAAATAAGCATGTTTTATGCAGTGACCTTGTCGAAATCACAATAGCTTCTTTGAAAATATTTCGCTTTTACTCACGCGTAGTGAGTTCTTTATTTATAGACGTATTTCATTCTTAAAAGCATTCTAGCTGCGAATAAAGGATGGATCTCTGGTAAAGCATGGATCACCTGCCTTCCCGTGGTGCGTGCATGAACGGGCCGATATGGCACATATGCTTTGGCAAGTTGCGAGAAACGATGATATGCCACGACCTGGGAGAACGCCAACTAAGAGACCCTCCAAAATGGGCACCTTGCTGAGCCATGGCAAGCCACCCATCTCAGTGAGACTCTTGAAGAACAGGCGTGGGCCGTCCAGCGGCCCACGCCTGTTTCTTGGCCGTCGCCAAGGACCTCGAAAGATGTTCCTCGAACGATATGTACCGGGCAGCCTAGCACCGAACACACCAACAACCGTTGGAGAAATAAAGTTCCTTCAACTTAACTGAACTCTCGCTCAGAATTTGTCAAAGTGCAAATACTATGATTACCACATCACCAGTCGGTCAGGCACTCACTCGCTCAGTCTACAAACTTTATTTGGGCCCTAAGGAAACATAGAGCCGTAGTTTCGGGTCGCGCCCACCTTGAGACTGGAAGATTATGGTCCTTCCCTGATTCGTGGGCCTTTGGTACAGCCCTTACTTGTTTATAGAGATTGCCGCTTCTGAGGGCTTCCTCCCAGTTCTCTTGTATAATAAAGGAGGCACTTATTTACCCTGACCATTGCCAGGACTAAGGAGAAATACTCTTGATTACACTAAGGGCAGTGTGGACTCACGTCCGTGGCAAAGCGAATGAACCTTCTTCTCGACGGGAAAGATCCCGCTTGTAGCATACTAAAGTTGGAAGATTAGGTGCGAGAGCGGGAATTGCCTGCGCCCAAGCTGATAGTGTTTACCTCTCTAATTCAACTTTTTATTTGTTTAGCCATCGCTATCCGTGCTTAAGCTTATTCGATATTACACTTAGACCAGAATACATTTTAGTTCGTAGCAGAGAAAACAATTTGCTCGTTTGATTTTTTTAATGAGAAGCTATTCTTAGCGAACTTCGGTGACTTTGAGAGTATGCATCTATCTATATACTTAGCCGCCTGCGACCTTTAACAGTACTGGTCGTTTCCATAATAGTATCAAAACCAAAATTGGTATGTCATAACATGACTGTATGACGAGCAATAGTGACTAGTGATAATATGAAAATTATGATTGTAGTTATTAAATGTCATGATTTACGCTTCATTGTCTTGCTGCTTTTGAGGTGGTTTCGCTTACACAATGTATTGCAAAACTGATATAGTATGGCATGACTGCATGACGAACATAAGTGACCAACCCTAGCGTGGAAACATGACTTGCATGTTATGTAATTCATGACTACACGCCATGCTCATGACATGCTCGCGGTAGTTTCGCTAGCTTCGCTTATACCACTTTTGGTGTTACGTGACGTCAACGGATGACAATAGTATATGACTGGCGCAAACGTGATAATCATTAGATGCGTTTCATGTAAGAACTTGACTACATGCCACGCGTATAGCACGCGCACAGCCATTTCTCTAGCTCCATATATAGAATATTAGGTATCACATGATACAATAGACCACGAAGGTAAATGACAAGTCTAAACATAATAATCATCACATGGGTGTCATTGAGAATATCACTACAAGCTACAATCACAGCGTGCTCGCGGCTGTTTTGCTAGCTTCACATATACCAAAACTGGTATCATGTGACGTGAATAGACGATGAATGTAAATGACGCGTCCAAACATGATAACATGACATGGAAATCTTGTACGGCATAATTTACGTCCATCTCTTAACATTTCTCTCATTTTAAAGTGACATGTCAACCTTCCTTATTCGTGCTTCGCACATCGCCGATTGCCCCAGTACGTGGGATCTGCCATTTTTCACTTAAAGAATTGGTCCCTACGGAAACTCTCTGCAGCTCTTTATATACTGGCTTTGAATGAAAACAGGCGCTTTGCTTATGCGACATTTTATGCTTATGTAATATCGGGCTTCCAGTGTTACTCTTTAAAGGATATTTGTATACTGGTGCTGCCCTGCCCATGGAGGTTTGTTTGGTGTGAGAACTGCAGTCTGCACACTCCCCTCTTCTGAAGTGAGCACCCTCGCACCTAGATTGATTATTTGATTCATCTACTCAAACGCAGCGTTCGTGTCTCGAAACTGCGGTGTCTCTTGTAAAGAATGTCGCGGTGGAAAGCTTCCTATAAACTTCGTAGACTGGCTGAGGATTAGGTCACGTGCACTGCAACCTGTTAACATTATCTTCGTATATCATAACTTCGTTGCTTATGTGTGGCCTATGGGAGGTAGTATAAGACCCACTACCTGCTTTGGGAAAATGTTGTCTGTTTTGCATAGAAGGCACCTCCCTCGTAAACCTTCTTTCAACGTGCCTTCCTACACCAGCTGCCATTCCGCCCTTCATCTAGTACACTGTATGGTATTCGAAATATAAAAAAAATGTTAAAGACATAACGACAAGAAAATACATAAACGGTGCTCTTTTTTTCTCGTCTTGTTAATCATGGAGTTTCCTAAAATTAACTAGAGGGGACTCTGGTGCTGCGATCATTCAGCGCTAATGGGAATGATGGGTAGTACACACATTTGCCTAGTCTTCGTACTTGCGGGCGGCGAATCGTACTTGCGGCTTTGTTTATTGCTGTGTTTCGATTTTGTTTTGGAAGAAAGATTCAACTCTTTCGAAGTTTGTGATCTGATTTGGATAGGTAAGTCTAAAGGAATAAGATGGTGAAGCGCAACCACTGAACATTTGCTGATATTTATTTCATAAGAAAACAGCTCTAAGCCACACGAACACACACGGAGCCATAAGCGGGCCAGAAGTACGAAGAATAAACAAATGTGTGTACTACCCATCATCCCCATGCTCACTGAAGCGCCGTGCGTGGCAGCTTCAATAGACACTAGCGCCAGAGTTTCCTCTAGTGCATATTAGGAAACTATATGCCATTCATAGCACTGTTTTCTTCTTCGTCTATCATGCAGCACCAACCAGCCCAATCTAGCACAGTGTTGAGGTACTCTGTAAAGCGTACTTCCCGTTGTGCTTTAGTTCAGTATCAAAAAACCATCAAATATAAAACCAAATTGAGAAGGATGATTTTAATTGCTAAGAAGCTTATGAATGAGCTCAACTCCCTGTTCATGGCCACTCTGACTGCGTCTGTGCAACAGCTGGCACAAACACTGCCAGAACGCGCTTACGCGCTAGAACTTTAGGGCCTGTGTAAGGGGCTGGGTGAAATGCTGTGGCCTCTCCTCACACTCTCTCGGCAATCACGCGATGGCGTCGGTGAACAAGAGAATGTAGACGCGCGATGAATGGACGTGCTTCCGCTTGGCGTACTCGAACAAAATTTCGGGATGAGTAACAGCAACAGGAACTAGTGAATTGATGGTGTGCTCCACTTGCAAGGACGCGTTAACATCCGGCAAGATCCTGGGATCAACGGAACTTTAATTCGACCCTTGCGATGCTTCGCATGCATGAGTCGACTATCTATCTATCTATCTATCTATCTATCTATCTATCTATCTATCTATCTATCTATCTATCTAACCAATGTTAGTTTTTTGCCTTCTATTTCTCGCTGTTGTTGGGCAAAGAGCTTTTTTTTCACGGCTGTTCGCAGGTGTGCATTATAGCGAGCTTCATGCTTTGCTGGATACCATACTTCGCGGTGCACAACGTCCGAATCCACAGCCACTATTGTATCAAGGTGCCACGAGCTGTCATCGTGTTCGCCGAGACGGTCGCCTTGCTCAACAGTGCCGTAAATCCTATTTTTTACGGCCTCTTCAACGTGCACATTCGTCGTGGACTTTGCGAGATATTGTCGAGGGCTCGAGGTAGCAGCCGTCGACGCAGCTGCTACTACGGCCAAGACTCAACACTTCGTCAACGAGGCCGGACAATGGCCCACGTGGTGGCACTCACGACCAGCACGTGTGCTCCAGACGCCAGCTCGCTTGCAAGCCCTGCACACCACAACGGCCGCTTGCTCCAAGTGCAGCACGACGAGCAGGATAGCGTACATCTAGGCAACGTAGAGGAAGTGCCATTGGTTGCAATCAACGGCAAGGCCACTCCACCATGTGCCGTGTAGCCCCTGACAAATGAAGCAAAATATACAGTTGGCATCACATTACGTCGTTAGCTTTGTAAATAAGCGTCGGAGCTCCGCAGAAACGGGACTTGTATTTAATTTCCGCAACCTATAATGGTCGTACCTTCTGTGGTTGTGCTGGATGACTTATACGGAAGAGAACATGTATCTCTGCCTTGGTGCACGAGCGCCTACATGAACAAAGTCGTGTGAGCAGGTTATGATTTGTGGTTCTCCAAAGAGACTGCATCTTATTGTAGTAATGATGTCATGTACTTTTTGTGCAGCATGTGTCGCAACAAAGCGACTCTAACTAACCTGGCATCGCGGTGCATGTAGTAAAATGACTGGCTGTATTGGAGTGAATTTGCTGCTCACAATCAGGCTCTCTACACTATGAATACTTTTACTGAAAATCAAAGCGAGTTCTAAGCTTTTGTCTTGTATGAAACATTTTCTTTCGTTTGCTTTAGCGCATATGGTAAGCCAATTTATCCTTAATTTTTCGTCTACGCCCACTGTTGCAATGGTCATGTTTCCATTTCGTACAATAATTCCTAAAACCGGGCAAGAATGTCTGAGAGGTACTGCATCCTCTTGGCAGCATTAACTATCCGACCCCTCTGTGACAGTGGTTCTTATTCGGGATATATGTGTAGTTGTGTCGATGAATAGGTATAATAGCGGAATTGTATATCAATTTAAAATTGTTAGTTGCGTAGGAGGAACAAAAAATGCGATCTACAACATCAGCATTGGTCCTTAAAACTAAAACAAACAAAAACGATGCTCACTTCCGAGAGGCCGAACGTTCTCAATAGAGGGCAGATTTAAATTAGGCCAGTGTCCTGAAGAGGCATGATGCACGGTCTTATACTGTCTGTGTTACTGTGGTGGAGTCAACTATTGTTTTTTCTAGCACATTGATGACTGGCAACGTAAAGCTTGCAGCGGCTGAAATGAGTACTGTTACTTAGTCCACAGACGTTTTGTACAAGTTTTATGCGCAAAAAGGTTACACAAACTCGTTAGGGTTACTGCCTGTGATACGTAAGCTGCTTCTTCGAGGACAACTATACTAACTTTGTGACCTGTATAAGGTGCATTTGCTCAAGTGTGTACTCTGTGCAGTATGCCACAGAAAGGCCGAAAGGATACCAGTGATTTTTGCTGCAGCCCCTGAATTACCTAGAAAACTAGCTCTTTAAAAAAATACGGGCAAAAAGGTCAGTTGGAGCGACATTTGTGTCCGCATGCAGTTGTGTACATTTTTAATCATGTTTTCTTGCATAAGATGTTATTAGAGACGGTTACGAGCTACTAAGAATAAATACGCACGCCATCCCCAGCACTGTCTTGTGCCTCTAATAGACCTGTGCAACAAATCAACAATTGGTGATTTCTACTCGAGCCATCAGCACGCTTTCGCTGATAATGCATTCCCCACTCATAATATAAACCCAAAGCTTGCCGTTTCTTGTTGAAACGTTGCGTTTGGCTGATCAGTGAAGTCAAAATTTTTTATAAAATTTGCCAAGCAGTAAACGTTTTCGACTGATAACTATTGAAACCAACATGTGCCTGCATGGCCAAGTCATATGCTGGAAATACATAAAGGAACCTGATGTCACGTAAATAATCCATTGCAATTAGTGGAACATCAATAAAAATTCGACCTGCGTGAGATGGTGACGACAGGGGTTGGAGCTTACATTTATTTTAGGCTGTAACAGACTGTAGTTTCAAGTGGCTGTTCACAAAGGGCCGGAGTTGCTATGGTATTACTAAATGAGAAGCGTGAAATTATGCTGCATCCCATAAAAAGAAATAGTTACATTTTAAAGTATCTTGTAGCGATACAACACAGACTCCAATTCTGCAAACGCGTTTCAATGATCCAAAATGATTTTGTGAGATGGCACGCGACTTCCTTGCACCTGCTTCAGGGAGAGTCACGAAACTTTTCTGTTTCAATCAACGTGCCAGCTCTTCAAATTAAATATATTTTTCATTTTCGGCCACAACAGGTGGTCCGCGACCAAGGTATTTTTGTATTTGGAACGTACGATACAACTAATCCTCAAAAATACAATACAGAAATGATGCTGAATATGTTTCACAGCAAAGTTGACAACAATTTTAAGGTTATTGCTCAATATTGTGCTCCAAAAATGACGTGAACAATGCCCCGCATGCCTGATAGTAACATTCCTCTGGGCCCTAGCTGTGCGCTAACGGTCAATGATTGTAATGATGAAAAAATGTTGCGGCTATGAAAGATGTAAACAGAATGAATGAGTTTAACTTTATGTACATATCAGAAACATGATTTCTTCGAATGGTGATTACTCATCACTTAACATGCCTGCTAGACAATGACGACTGTGTGTTAATGTTGACTTTGTGTCCAATAAAAGTGTCACATGTGTCTCAAAGTAATATATTATTTATATAGTTTGATAAAAGTGAAATTTTGGAATGTCGGTGTAAATGTATCTGTTTTTTTTTCATTCTTTACTCCTGGGGGTAACTACTACTGTACAGCCCTCTTTTTATTACGGAGAATTTGTTAGCAAATTTTTGTCACCTTTCGCATATCTATATATCTGACTGATTGATTTGTGGGGTTTAACGTCCCAAAACCACCATATGATTATGAGAGACGCCGTAGTGGAAGGCTCCGGAAATTTTGACCACCTGGGGTTCTTTAACGTGCACCCAAATCTGAGCACACGGGCCTACAACATTTCCGCCTCCATCGGAAATGCAGCCGCCGCAGCCGGGAATCAAACCCGCGACGTGCGGATCAGCAGCCGAGTACCTTAGCCACTAGACCACCGCGGCGGGGCTCTATCTATCTATCTATCTATCTATCTATCTATCTATCTATCTATCTATCTATCTATCTATCTATCTATCTATCTATCCATCTATCTATTTATACGACCTTGTGCTCTCCCAGCCGTTACGTTTATAGGGTGTATTCCGGAATTGGTATCGCATGAAGTGACTACGTGGCGAACATAAGTGACTGGTTGCAACATGCAATGATGGCAAGCATGTAGTAAATAGCAAGATTTACATGGCACGGTATTGGTGCTTTGCCGGCCAATTCATCAATATAACGAATGCATACTGAAATCAGTAGTGAGGGGCAAGAGTGTGTTGCGAGCATAACTGACCAGTGACAAAGCAGGGATTATAGTATGCGTTTCTTGTGCGGCATGTTTTACATAGCCCGCTGTTAGAGGCCCTCTCAGTAGTTTCATTTGATGGATAGATGCCTCAAATAGTAAGGCATGAATTTTTTGTGTACCAAATGTGTGTGACAGCTGCCAATATGAAAATGAAAACATGCATGTCTAAGCAAAATTAATGTTATGCTCAAAATGTGCTCACGACCCTTTTAATCTCCTAATATGCACCGAAATTTGTATGGCGTGGCAAGACATTATGACGAACATAATGGCAGGCCTAAAAACAAAAAAGTCATGACAATCATACCGTGCATGGCATTTTCAGAAGCCGTGCTTTTGGTGCTCACGGGGGCATTTCATTCACTGAAGCATATGTAGCATAACTTATACGGCGCACCATGGCTGTATCCCGAACATAAAGTTGTATTTACACGACAGACATGATCGCAGACAGATCAGTAAAGTGACATGTGACGTGATTCCGGTTTCTCCGCAGCCAGCATTTACACTTCAGGGAAGAATTCACGCTACAAGAGAGGATATCGACATTGCTGCCCTAGGACTCCCATTGTGATATGGGCTATTGTCGTTTCACGAATCGCTCCTTGCGGACCAAAGAGGAAACGTGGGAACGAGTGATGCATTGTGACGTAGTACGTGATCTCCGGTTCTGAATTGCGATTGTGTGCATCGTGTGAATACGGCTTAAGCAGCAGGTGCTCACACGCTAATTGGGACATGGATGTCATATATGGGAACACATACATGCTGCGCTCATTGTGTGCTAGTGGCTGTTTTACTAGTTCGACGTAATCCAAAATTGACACTGTGGGACGTCTCCGCATGAGAAGCGTGAATAACAGGTGGTGCATGATAAATACAATCAATACGTTTCACTGCTAAGGTAACCGGAATGTAATTGCATGAATATTTAGAAGGTTTCAATTGTATGCAAATATCATGCAGTACAAGAGTACCCTATTATTTTTCATACACATGTGGGCAGTAGCCTTCACAACAGAATTAGGCTCATTTCATCAGACAATCTCAAAAGGACTACTAAGGTCGTATGTACCACGATGCTAACATAAAGTACAATTAAGGAAAAACACTAGAAAGATAACTAAAAGGGATAGAGATAGCACAAGTATTGTGCTTGGTTGGCTACTGCAAACTTTGTGAAGGAGAGAAAAAGTACCTAAGTACAAAAACGCAGAGTTAGTCTGCTTACAATCGTGGCAACGTTAGCATGTATGTCCCCTCTTGCCTGCAACAATCTGGGCATTGGCCAGGTCACACTGTCTATCACGTCTGCTGACGACATCCTGTAGGCTGGTGGATAAGCACTGGAAGGTTCCCGACCCCTCTGCTTCCTTCACATCACAGTGTGTCCCAATTTTGGGAAGTGGAGGAGCGCAATGCTCCCATCACCGTTGCTAGCCTAATTTCGCAAAGTTTCAAATACCACGTTAATCTGATGTGCGACCATAGTAAGAGTGATAGAGCATATGCTTGCGATGAGATTATGACCATTCAGGAAGAAAATCAGTTGGCTGCATGACTTCCGGTGACTTGACGATAGTCACGATGGTCATTCCAAACGAAATTGAGTTAATATGGTGTGATGACGTTTATTGAACCGGAGAAGTCGCAACGATGTCGCAACGAAAAATGGCCGTACGACAAGTCTGGCAAAAGGCGGCCCAGATTCTCGTGCAATCAGAGCACGGGGTTTTTCCTTCTCTTTGGAAGGCGCATACACGTTAGTGCGTATGCTCCACTACAATACCCCCCGGGTTGAAGAGTAGCCATCCTGGCGACTCAGGGAGTAGGCACAATGAGGGGGTCGTAGTAGGGCTTGAGACGGTCGACGTGTACGGTCTCGCGTCCTCGACGGCGCAAATCTGGCGATTGTGTTAAGGGCTCGATGATGTAATTCACCGGTGAGGTTGCGTCAACGACACGGTATGGACCATGGTACCGGGCCAGAAGTTTAGAAGACAGGCCAGGAACGTGCGGGGGCCCCCAAAGCCACACGAGGGAGCCAGTACGAAACGTAGGCGCTATGTGATGAGCGTGATCATGTCGGGTTTTTTGTAGACCTTGAGCCTCACTTGTCATAGACCGAGCCAACTGACGGCAGTCTTCAGCGTATCTGGCGACTTCCGAAAGCGGGGAGCACTCCGATGCATCAGGGCGGTACGGGAGTATGGTGTCGAGTGGTTGGGATGGTTCGCGGCCGTACAACAGAAAGAACGGGGAAAAACCGGTAGTCGCTTGCGTCGCGGTGTTGTAAGCGAAGGTAACAAAAGGCAAGACAGCGTCCCAGTAAGTGTGGTCGGAGGAAGTGTACATCCTCAGCATGTCGCCAAGTGTGCGGTTGAACCGTTCAGTGAGACCATTCGTCTGTGGATGGTATGCAGTAGATTTCCGGTGGATAATGTTGCATTCAGCGAGGATAGCTTGGATGACCTCCGACAGGAACACTCGACCCCTATCACTGAGTAATTCCCGTGGAGCCCCATGGCGGAGAATGAAGTTGCGGAGAATGAAGAGTGCAACTTCGTGGGCGGTCGCTGCTGGTAGAGCTGCAGTCTCAGCGTAGCGTGTCAGATGATCGACGCCGACAATAATCCACCGGTTTCCAGAGCGACTATATGGGAGGGGGCCATAGAGATCGATACCCACGCGGTCGAATGGGCGAGCCGGGCATGGGAGCGGCTGTAACATGCCAGTAAGGTGCCGCGGAGGTGTCTTGTTCTGTTGGCAAGTGGTGCAAGACTGAACGTATTTCTGCACAAAGCGATACATTCCTCGCCAGTAATAGCGTTGGCGCAGCCTTTCGTAGGTTTTCAGGACACCTGCGTGAGCACTTTGGGGATCTGCATGGAAATTCATGCAGATGTCAGAGCGCATATGAGTTGGGACAGCAAGGAGCCACTTCCGACCACCAGGCATGTAGTTGCGGCGGTACAGAATGCTGTCTCGCACGGAAAAGTGGGCTGCTTGTCGGCGTAGCGCTCTCGTGGAAGGGACAGCAGACGGATCGGTAAGGTAGTCGAGTAACAATGCAAGGTATGGATCTTTACGCTGCTCCGAAAGCATGTCAGTGGTGTCTATTGGTGACAAGGTGGTAAAAAGTGGTGACAGAGAAGCCACATCTGGGGTTAATGGCGATCGCGAAAGTGCATCGGCATCCGCATGCTTGCGACCGGAACGATATACTACACGGATGTCGTATTCTTGCAATCGAAGTACCCAACGTCCCAGGCGTCCGGACGGGTCTTTCAATGTGGACAGCCAACATAGAGCGTGGTGGTCTGTGACCACGTCGAAAGGGCGGCCGTAAAGGTACGGGCGAAACTTCGTCAAGGCCCAGATTATGGCCAAACACTCCTTCTCTCTCACGGAGTAATTCAATTCAGCCTTCTTGAGAGCGCGACTTGCATAGGCGACTACGTATTCGGCTTGGGTGCCTTTCCTTTGTGCCAAAACTGCACCAAGACCGATGCCACTTGCATCGGTGTGAATTTCTGTGGCAGCAGCGGGGTCGTAGTGACGAAGAATGGGTGGTGAGGTCAGCAGGCGGCGCAGCTGGCGAAATGCGTCGTCACATGCAGGTGACCATGCAGATATACCTTTGCTGTTGGAAAGCAGACTCGTGAGAGGTGCGATGTTGGACGCAAAGTTGCGCACGAAGCGACGAAAGTAAGAGCAGAGACCGACGAAACTTCTTAGAGCTTTCAGTGATGTGGGCAATGGGAAGTCAGCGACAGCCCGAAGCTTATCGGGATCCGGAAGAACACCGTCTCTTGTGATGACATGTCCCAAGATGGTTAGTTTTCGTGCTGCGAAGTGGCACTTCTTGGAGTTAAGTTGTAGGCCCGCAGAAGCTATACACGTCAGAATCTCGTGGAGGCGAACAAGATGTGTAGGAAATCAGACGAAAAGACTACGATTTCGTCCAGGTAACAAAAGCAAGTTTTCCACTTATGGGCACGCAAGATGGTATCGATCATGCGCTCAAATGTGGCAGGTGCGTTGCAGAGCCCAAATGGCATCACTTTGAACTCATATAGGCCATCTGGCGTTACAAAGGCTGTTTTAGGGCGATCACATTCAGCCATTGGCACCTGCCAATACCCAGAACGCAGATCCAAGGATGTAAAGTACTCGGCGCCTTGTAAACAGTCAAGAGCATCGTCTATTCGTGGTAGCGGGTAGACATCTTTCCTCGTAATCTTGTTTAAGCGGCGATAGTCCACGCAATATCGAACGGTGCCATCTTTTTTCTTTACCAGAACGACAGGTGATGACCAAGCGCTTTGAGAAGGCTGTATCACTCCACGTTTAAGCATATTGTCTACTTGCTCCGTAATGACGCGGCGCTCTTCGGCGGAAACGCGGTAAGGACGCTGTCGCAGAGGCGAATGTGAGCCGGTGTCAATAGTATGAGTGATATTCGTGGTGCGGCCCAAAGCAGGTTCTTGAAAGTCGAAAGAAGAGCGAAACTTGTTAAGGAGAGCAACAAGTTGGCGGCGATGCGAGAGGGGAAGGTCTGCGTCAATACCATTGTCAAAGGCTGACAAACTTGATGGCTCAGACGCATGAGTTATTGCGGCAATGTGAAATGGCGTTTCGTCGGGAAGAATAATATCATCGATATGGTCGACAGGTTGCACATATCCCAACGTTTCCCCACGAAGTAAGCCAATGGGGTAGTTGCAGTGGTTGGTAACCAGCGTTACGGTTAAACCAGATGCAATTGTAAGAACGGCAAATGGAAGAACGATGCCCTTGCGTTCAGTAAAAACAGGAGATGGCGTAAACACCACCGTGGCGTCAGGTTGCGCCACACATGAAAGGCTTACAGGGACCGAAGCTTCCGGGGGCAAGGTGATGTCGTCGTCAGCGATGAGTTTGCAGAGCCGAGGAGACCGGTCGGGTGGTGGAAATTCATATGTTGGCACAAGAGACACTTCGGCACGGGAACAATCAATGATAGCTTCATGACCTGATAAGAAATCCCAACCGAGGATAAGGTCATGAGAGCAAGATGGCAGAACAAAAACTGCACGACGTACAAAACGTCTTGGATGACGACGCGCGCCGTACACAGAGCCGAGGGATGAATGCGTTGCGCGCTAGCCGTGGACAGCACCATGCCACAGAGAGATGTGGTCACTTTCTTCAGTTTCCGACAAAATTTGGCGTCCATCACAGAAACGGCGGCCCCGGTATCAATTAACGCTAATGTGGCGACTCCCTCAACATCAACATCAACAACATTTTTCGGCGAAAACGGAGGCCTTGGGAATTGCGCACAAGTTGCAGTTCTTGCCTCCGGAACTGCACTGATTAGTTTCCCTCCTCAGGAGGTGGTCGACGACGCATAGGCGATGGCGACCGGCGACGAGGGGATGGGAAACGAGCAGTCGATGGGCGGCGATCCGAGTCTGAGTGCCTCTGTTCATATGCAGATGCGGTGGCCTGCTGTGGCGCGTAGGTAGGAGTTCCGAAGTATGCGTTTGCCGGTGTGGGGCGACGGCGGCAGAAGCGTGCAATGTGGCCAGCGATGCCACAGGCGAAGCAGATAGGACGATTGTCTTGGGTGCGCCACTCATTAGGTCGACGGAAAAAGCGAGGTGAGGGCCTGTAAACTGGAGGCGAGGCCGGAGGAGGTGGAGCTGATAAGGCGACTGGATGCGGTGGGGGCCGCGCGACCACAGCTGCGTAGCTGAGAGGTGAAGGTGGTGCAGGTGGTGCGTAGCCGATAGCTGAGAGATTAGGTGCTACTGAAGCGCATGGGTAAGGGGCCTGCACTGTAGGGAGGACATCACAAATTTCCGTGCGTATGGCCTGCTGCAGTGTCGTAGGCAGGCTTGCGGTGGGCGTGTCGCTATGCGGCAGCAGGGAGAGCTGTCGGGCGACTTCCTCCCTGATGAAGTCTTTGATCTGGTTGGACAGACTTTCTTGGCAAACCTTGGCATTTGTGAGTGCGACGGCCGAGATCGAATCCGGCGGTGGGACACTCTGTCGGGCGATGGAACGCTGACGGCGCAATTCATCAAAGCTCTGGCAGAGGCTTTTGAGGATTGCCACCATGTTCGGGCTTTTCGCTAGCAACATCTGGAATGCGCCATCCTCGATGCCCTTGAGAATCTGCCGAATTTTTTCTTCTTCGGGCATAGATGGATTCACACGCCTGCAGAGGTCGAGAACGTCCTCTATGTAACTAGTAAATGTCTCGCCAGGCTGCTGGGCTCGGTGGCGAAGCCGCTGGTCAGCGCGGAGCTTGCGGACCTCTGGTCGGCCGAACGCTTCAGTGACGAGTGCCTTAAAGGAGGACCAGTTGGCGATGGCGGTTTCGCGGTTCGTAAACCAAAGTTTAGCTACGTCTGCCAAGTAAAAGATAACGTAGGCGAGCTTAGAGTCGTTGTCCCACTTGTTGCTGGCGCTTACGCGTTCGTACAAGGAGAGCCAGTCTTCGACGTCTTGCTCACCACTGCCGCTGAAGATTGGTGGGTCGCGTTGGCGAGTAGCGCCGGGGCAGGTAGACGGGACAGCCGGTGGTGCTGGCTGGGCTGGGATGGGCTGGTTGGCGACTGCGTCAGTCATGTTTTGCAGTGGTCTCTCGGGCAACTTGCGAGAGCGGAGCTCCAGGTCTGCTTGGGGATCTCAGCAGCCTCCACCAAATGTGATGACGTTTATTAAACCGGAGAAGTCGCAACGATGTCGCAACAAAAAATGGCCGTACGACAAGTCTGGCAAAAGGCGGCCCAGGTTCTCGTGCAATCAGAGCACGGGGTTTTTCCTTCTCTTTGGAAGGCGCATACACGTTAGTGCGTATGCTCCACTACAATGGTTAAAATGGCATTGCTATTACGTCACCGTTTTCTAAGAAGCTTGCTTTTTTCTTTGTTTCAGTTGCTGAGACACTTGACGGGTCAGTCAACGAACTCCGACATTTTTTTTACAACCCCCAAACAAGATCGCTCATCTTTCGTACGCCTGACCAACTTCCTTTCACGCACAGTGAAGTGAATCCAGTGATCGGCGTTGTTGACATCATTGCCCCTTGTTTGGACCTGCTTTGAACCAAGCGACGAACTGCGTGCTGCGTAACAGTTGCCGATCGCCGCGTTTACGTCACTGCGCGTGAAAGGAGGTTGGCCACGCGTAGGAAAGATGCACCAGCTTAATTGGGGTGTGTAAAAAAAGCCGGTGCCTGATGACTGGCCCTTCAGATGATCACCCTGTGATTGTGGGATGTTTTCCCGTGCCTGTTTTATTGTTTACAGGCACAGACTGTGTGTTTTAAAAAATGTTCAACAATTTGGGATACTTCGGGAGAGCATATAGCCGTCCCGTGGGCCTTACATTTCAGGAGTCCGTGTCAACCGTGACAACGAACTTACTGAGGAATATCAAAATGTCCGTGCATCACATGGTTTCTTCAACTAATCTGCGCTGCGAACATCGGCGGACGAAAAGAGCCTTAGCGAGTAGCACGCTTATTTTGTTCACTTTCCTCCCATATATTAGCAAAATATTTTCAAATATATAATTGTTTTAGCTATAAAAAGATTAGAATAAGTTTTTTTCGAATCTATGCTTCCTTCCTTTAATCTGAAAAACGAAAGAGATTTTCGTCACTGGCAAACAAATTCAAGACAACTTCTGTTTTTTGTGTGTGTAAGCAAGAAAAAACCAGTAAGACCTCCAGAAGCCGTGAATCTCTCGTTTTAGGGTGCCCGGTCCTCAGACTTCTTTGACCGGCTTACGCCTTTCCTATCTCCTCCTTTTTTGGTTGCTTGCCTGCCCTATTTCTTTACCAATTTCCCACTTTTCTTTTAATACCTTCTCCTCTCACCCTACAAGGCACTGCGCCATGTCGCCATCAGGCAGACAGAAGTAAGTGCCTTTATTGTTCCTCTAACAATTACTATCGTACTTTTCTTTTACTTTTAACCTGGAGGAGTGTGTATTTTAAAAAAATCTTTATTCACGGAAAGCTTGCAGGCCTATAATGACCCTTTACACAGTGGCAGTTCTTATTCCGGGACCCCGCTGGACAACGGCGCTTTCCACACACGTTGGACTAGAGTTTTTTGAGCGTTTATACAGGGCAATTGAGTAGAGCTGCCTCCCATGCATCTCTCGTAGGCTAAGACGTTGGGAGAAGGGGGGCTTCATTTGACATGCCCCCATCACGTGAAAGCCATCAGCAACTTCCCCACAGTGACGGCATCCTCCATTAACTTTCGGGTGACAATCCTTTACAATGGCAGGACACAACAAGGTGTTGGTCGGCAGGTGTCTTAGGGTTTATTCACCAGCCTTAGAAGACACTGGGAAAACCCAATGTCGTTCGCAATGATCCACCAGAATTTCTCTGAATCATAGAAGCGGTTAACTAGCACCAGAGCCCGGAAAGCCAGGGTGAGGTGCGCGGTGGTTAAGCGTCACCTCTAAGGCCCTGGTGGCTCGGAGTCCAAACGATGCGCTTGGATTAGGGGTCGGAATATCTGATGGCTCGCATCGGAATATCATAGGCTAAACTTGAGGCCTCGCCCACCAGATAATTTTCACTGGCTGTGCATGCATATTTATTGATTACTGTAGAGTCCGTGTGTGAGGCGGCAAGCGCTATTGCTACCTCCTCGGCACATGCGAAGTTTGAAGTCCGATAGGAGAGCCCGTTAACGCATTTCTTCTAGTGAACTATGGTGGCCGTCCCCAGAGTACAGTGGGTGACCGCCCTGCCACGTCAACGTATATGCATCCGGTTTAAATCAATATTGGTGTTCGAAGGCCAGAGAGCGCGCTTCTCGTCTGCGTTCTTGCGTCTGCGAGTGCAGGTTGCGAGAAAGGGAAGGAAGCCAGAGCTCGTGACTCCACAGCTCTAGAAATCTGCCTGTCTTCTCTGAAATTAAGTCATGTTCTCTGTGCACGTGGCCTAAGTGCCCGGATACCGTCTCCGAATAGCACGTATATAGCAATCGCTATAAAAACTTGCGTGACCATTGACAACGTTCATCAGTCCAGTTCAATATCTGATCACATGTAGTGATCCTCGCTAATACCAGAAAATTATCCTCATCTTAAGGAGACGACAAGCGTGATAATGTATGCTTGTGACAGCGAAAGCGTCGTTTTAGCGTTGAAGAAACCGAAAAGCAGCCGTTAAAATGAGTCTTCAGTGCGCAAACTTACACCAAGTAAAAGTAGTATACTCAAGGTTCAGCGAAAGCGGCAAGCGCTGAAGTCGGCCGTAGGTGTATAAGCGGTATGGTGCATCCAAATTCGCACGTGTGGCATCGGAGATTATATCGTTATTGTTAGGGGTTGCGTTCGAGACTAAACAGACTGTTCGCGCCCTGCGCTCAAAATAACTAGAACAATCCAATAGAATCACGATTGTTGGACATTCCAGCTCAGCGCGTGCATGGCATTAGTTACATGCACGTATAGCAGGTCGGTTACGTGAAAATGGATAGAGAAGCGCATACGGCAATATTCCTTTAACATTAACTGCCTAATTGAGAAATTGCTTAGAGAATCAACATATGCTTTCTCGTTGACAAGCTAAGCAGTTCCAGCCTCTAACCAGCTTCGTGAAGTTTGAACACAGACCGCAAGAGCTTCTCAAAGTGTCATAGTCGTGGTCGCTTTGTTGCGGACACTGTTGGTGCGGCCAACCTCACAACGACAGTGAAAGTGCACCGCATGCGACTACAATATTGTAAACCCGCAAACATGCCAAGAGCAAAATAAATCTAATGACGAGCTGGCCGGCCAGCTTTGGGCCGTCCGGCAAGCTGAAGATGTCGCCCGGGTACAAGGACTTCGAGTGGTCACCTGAGGTACCACCATCATAATCAACAAAAAGTTGGAAGAGACAGGGGTTTATTCCCTCTTTCCCCACCTCGCCCGGCAGAACTGCTGGACTTTAAATAAAGTCTATTCATTCATTCACTCATTTATTCAACTTTACCATAATCAATATTCGTACTTAGGTGACAAGAGAAGGCCTGCTAATGTTAAATATTTTGCGCGAAGTTTAAAAAAATATGCCATAGGCCGCAATGCGTTTTGAATACAATAACTTCTGTTGTTTTTTTTAATGTCTTACATGTCTTCTTTCTTTTATGCCCCGAAGAAAAAAAATCAACAATGCAGTGCAGTACATACAACGCAGGGTGGTAGGTAATTTTATAATTACCATTTTAGCATGAAGCCTATATTTTTTTAATATAAGCGTCTTTCTTAGAGTGATGTTCGGCTTTCACTTATGTCGGTGTCGTGCAACTTTGAATCATTTTAAAGCGGCAGGTCTCCACGTAACAGCACACAAAGGTCAACTGTAATTTCAGTAGTACAGTAAGAATAAATATCTTATGCTTATGAAGGAAGTACAAAGTTATGCAGGCATGCCCGCTGATGTGGCATAACAGTTTCGGCACTCCGCTGCTGACCGAAAGATCGCGGGCTCGATTAGATACCGTAGCGGCCGCATATCGTACGAGGCCTAATGCTAGAATTGGCGTTCTTAGATCTGAGTGCAAGTCGAACTCGTCGTAGTCTCTCATAATCCTATCGTTTTTTCGGCAAATGAAGCTTTAAAATTGTCAATATTATCTATCTATCTATCTATCTATCTATCTATTTATCTATCTATCTATCTTAGCAGTTGAGAGTTGCGGTGTAGCATTCATGATGAAAGAGTGCGTCAAAAAAGAAAAAAAAAGACGTGAAGACGAAGCCGAGAAACACACAGCTTAGACGCTGTGCGTATTATTTGCTTCGTCCCATGTTTTTTTTCACACGCTTCTTAATCACAAACCAATTCCAACTAGGTGAAATACTCGTGTTAAGGTTTAGCGCACCGTACAAATAAAATACAACTTCTTCTAAGATACATTTAGGTAAATCTAGTGTTTAAACTGCACGCCTTGCTATATGCTGTGCACCTGTGCTGCCACCGCTCCCGCAAAGCCTCGACAGATAACACTGGTAACACTGCCAGAACGTAGAAGGGCGTCTCTCGTCACTTGAACGAACCGTTGCTTGAACGAAAGCTTGAATGGCACTCAGTATTTTCATGTATTGTGACTGAACACTTGACGGTGCAAGGTGTATATTGGGGCCTTTGGTCATCTTCTGAACTCGAATCATTAAGGACACACTTCGTTTAACGGCTGATAACCCTGCCTTTTGGTCTGCATGCCGCGAGGCTACCTGCACCACTGTGTTTTCATCGCTTATGTAGAACTCGAACTGCTACTGCTTCGAAATGATCAGTTAGCTGCGGTGGGGAAGAGCATCGCACAACAAAGCTTGGACAGTGCTCGGCATTTTCAGGTAAGTCAATTTTTTTAACTTGAGCCTTCTAACCTTACGCTGAGTTGAAACACTGAAGAATCGTTCTTATTCACTGCGTGCTTCACTATTGTGCAACCACTTTGATTCCGCAGTGTGAAAAATACGCGAATCGTACGCAAAAGCTGTGTTCTACGTCGGTGTACCATAATCGCCAAAACTTATGCAATGCTCCAATCATTGGCTTCTTTTCACATTTATCTTCTTTTGGGGTGAATGGCATCAATTCAAAAATATTTCATAAACATTGAAACTGTTAGGATTGCCATCAAGGGAGGTGGCAAAGCTTCAGCTGTTCTGGGATCAGGTAAAAAAATAAAACTGAAAGATCTCTCATCTTAATTTTCTCGAAATGAACTCGAATGCTTTCGTGACTATTACAATCATCTGGTGCGCCATACGATGACACCACTTGGGCAGTACTCAAAGTTTGAAACGTTAAAATTTAGGCCTAAATACAGCCCACACTTTTGCTTCCAGTGCCTACAATGGGTGGTACAGTGACGTTATTTAGACTCTAACACATCAACACAAACAAAAATTTTAGAACCCAGATTTGCAGTGATATTACGTGGTTATCATGTACAATCGCTAATGAGTGTCGTTATTCTAAGAAAAGAAAACGGTGTAGCGCTTCACCTCGTGAGTGCCGCATGCATCCGTACAGTTTTTTTTACCTCCAGCTGTCCTTTAAAATCAATCTAGTATCTTTATCTGCGACAAGTCACAAGATCAGCACTATGACGATCAGCTTTGAACCAGTTTTCTGAACAAGTGATCACGCAGATAACACTGACGGATTGCGTCTGTCTAAATAAAAAAAAAGCGCAGCTGTCGTCGTTGGCCAAACTGTGCAGCGTGCTTCTACAACAGATCTCGTTTCCGCTCATACGCGGGACTGTGTCCTGGGTCAATGCACGAGCATGTAAAATGTTTTAACGGCATATGCTGTATCTCGTTAGAGTGCCTCGTCTGTGTGGGTTCTTTTTTCTCTCAACTGCACCCAATTGCTTATATTTCATGTGAAAAGAGAGAGGGTGGTTCCAAACTTTAATAAATCAAATTAGATGTGTATTTCCATATCAACTGATTCCTCGCGTCATTATAACAAAAGTGGAAATGAGCCACTACTACAGATGTGATTTGGTGCATATTTTAATTTCACATGTGGGCTCCCTACATGCGACTTTTTCACTCTTGCCTCTTAAAAAAGTGCCACCACTTATTCGATCCCATACCTTCGTTGACGTCTGAAAATTCAAAACCAGCAAATTTTATTGGATCCTAATAGCAGTGGATAACATTATCGTGACCGGAAATGTACCTGATCGGTTAGTACATGCTCTTTGAACTTCCGCCTATGTCCCGAATGTTCGAGGTAACAAACACGTATGCACCAAATTATAGTACAGCTGCCCCCACACGATGCATAACTGCACGTTTCAGGAGCGAAGTCACTGGGGCTTTCACGACGTCTGTTGACACCGTCATTTTTGTAGCTTACCGTCGAACCAAAACACTGGTGTTGCATACACCTTCTATAGAGCGTTCATAGCGCGCACAATGGTTTTAAACTAGGGTGTGTGGTCTATTCTTAAACGATATGTGAACAGATGCGGACAAGTGATTGGGAAGAGTATGTACTCTATTCTTCCTTTTGTCCATTGGTGCATCGGTCTGTCCGGCCCTCCGTGCGTCACTTTTTGAATTCCAGTGTGTTCGGCAAATGCATGTGCCCATTGACATGGGGCCGGACAGATTGAAACACGCTACGCTTCTCTCCTTCTTTGCATATTCGAACACGCTGAGCACAGCAACGCTAGTGAAGAAAAGCGCAAGCGCTGAAGAGTCTGATGTGTCGCATGACCAACACTATACCGACATCAGCTGTAGCGCCCCGGCGGCCATCTGGCACCCGTCTTATTCATTATTTGAACATTTCTATAACATTTCTTAATGGTCCTATGAGCTCCGCCTCATAAAAAGCATTCATCTCGTGCATAGGCTGTCGGTATTATTTATAAGGACAGCCATTACGAAGGGTGGATCCCAATATAACTTTAAGCCAGAGCCACTTTGTACACTGTAAGCAAAAACTATCCGAGTTTGGGGTTTTTCCGGCTCATGACCTCTGAAAACTCTCTCGCGTTTAAAATTACTACCTCGCGTAGGAGTAAAAGATGGTACATGACATAGTTTTACCACCACCTCTCAGGCAAGTAGTAAAAGGATGTCAAAATCCAGTTTTACCACTTAGGGAGTTCTCTATCACGTGATTTTTAACCCGCGTTTCAGAGTTTATTACCACGTCACTGCCAGGTGCAGCTGCTTCGGCGGCTTTTGCCCCATACCCCCCTTGTGACGCTCTCAGTGAATACTGAAGGTACGCGAAGCCCACAGATGTTTTTTTTTTTTTTTGCATCGCCGTGCCTCTGAACTGACCTCGAGTCAGCGCACTTTTACTGGAACTGGGGGCAGAATAAGCACAACAAGCGAGAACAGCATTCTTTGAACGAAAAAAAGAGAAAAAGATGGGGGGGGCCTCTCAAAAGAGAGAAAAAAAAGAAAAGAAGAAAAAACGGCTGTGGAAAGTTGTCCTGCATATTTTCGCAAATTGTTGCTTTTGCTCGGCGGTGGCTTTGGAGACAGACAGTGCAAGAAGCTCGGTATCTGTGTGTCTGGTTGGGCTGATGGATCTCACGTGTTTCCTACATCATCGAGCGACCGTGCTCTTCCGAGCGCCTCCGAACCTGCACGTCGCGGATATCTCCAGTTCGCGGATATCTCCAGATCTGCCAGTGGTAACAAAATGAATCTGGTGTCATCGTCCGTGCTTGCCTGCTGGAGAAGCAATAAGCAAAATGCTTCACTCTGTCGTCGGCACCGAGCCGCAGCCACCAGTGACCAGTGGGAGTGTGTCGCCGGGGCAGGTGTAAGAATCATCGCATATATTTTGTTCCACAGGCGATGTCTGCACGAGTAAAGTGCTGCCCGAATTTCCCACCTCATGCACCAACTGTTCTCAAACATGTAGCACGAAGCCTATAAGAGGCAGACGGAACCAACATGCGGCGGCCGGTGAGCACGAAGAAAACCCGGACCTGCCCGGATGGTGGTCTTTCGTTGGAAGTATGAATACACCGCCCCGTCCCCGCAAGATAGCGGTCACGTGTTCATTTGTGTCTGAAATGACGACGAAATTCACACAGGATATGTGTTCTGTGATCGCCAGCTGTGTTTCATCGGATAGCCCTGCTCCTCGAAAAGGCCTAGAACGCCGTCGGTAAGAAGCTTGTGTGCAGGCGTGCACCGCTCCTCTATGCCCGTTGTGATGAATACGTCCTGCTACTGTGTTTGTGCACCGTCGCTGAATGAAAATCATTCAGCTACCATGCTTTGTGCGTACTTAGGTATATTTTATGGACTTGGGAATCAGCAGTGCTAACACGCGTGGGGCAAAGAGCCCGGTGTGCCAAGCAATTATTGGATAATCAAAAAGGTGAGATCGTGTAGATTTATAATAAAAGGTCGGTGTGACATTTAGTGCCCTGCAGCCGACCTGATGCTTACGCTTGCGTCTTCAAGCGTTGTTGTTAATCGATGCAAAAAAAGAGCTCTCCTACCGGTACTACATTGTCGGTCAAAAAGTCGTGCCTATATATATACCGGATTGTCGAAGTGTAGTTAAGCAACGCGTGCAGTCTGTCATTCTTTTCGTCGGCTCTCACGCGCGTCGGACGCAAGAATCATGTGCTCCGTAGGAGCGGCGTTTGCGGCACATACTAGCCGCGGTAACAGGATGACCGAAGACCAAGACGCAGGATATGAGATTATTTTGCCACCACTGCCCAAGGGACGCGTCGCGCAAAACACCGTGTTTTTACACGGTGATGTGCGCGGCAGACCGTATCGAGTCGAAGATTTCCGAGACGCGCTCGGACCTACAGGACTGCTGCCGGAGGTGTTGGCACTGGGGGCCTACCAGATAAATCATGTCTGGGCAGTCACCATGAACAACGCGGACGCTACGAAACGCTTGCTGGACGTGAAGGAGCTGAAAGTCAAGGGCCGACGCTGCATCATCGTAGACCCCCAGGATCAGCAGGTGCGGCTGCGTCTTCATTGGCTGCTGTACGGCGTCAACGATGAAGACGTGCGAACGGCGTTGGCGGCTTTTGGGAAGGTCGTACAAGTCACAAGGGAGCAATGGCGTGTTCAAGGTGTCAGCGACAAGGGTTCAACCACACGGACTGTGCTTCTTAAGCTCAAGAGTGGCGTGAAGGTTGAAGATCTTCCGCATCAAATCAGGGTGGCTGGTGAACTGGCACTTGTGGTTGCACCTGGTCGGCCAATGCAGTGTCTGCGCTGCCAAGGTACCGGCCATGTTAGAAGAGAGTGTAAGGTACCCCGATGCTCGCGTTGTCGGCGGTTCGGCCACAGCGAAGATGCGTGCATGCGCACGTACGCATCGGCTATCGGATCAGCCGAAGGTGACGACACAGTAGAGTTGGTGATGGACGTGACCGAGGCTGAAGACGCGGCGAAAGGCGCGGGCGACGCGGCGAACCCAGAAGCTTCAACAGGTACAGTTACACCGACTGGTGGTGATGAACCAGCAGCCAAAGCGGACATAGCAGCTGGGGAGGTGGTTACTCAAGAGCCAGCCGGCCAAACCGAAGAAGGCTTCACAAGCACCTCATCGAAGGAGCCTGAGCCGGGTGAATTAACCGATCTTCCAGTGTCGTGCGAGAGTATCAGTGGTTGGGCGCCAAGCAAAAGACCCCGCGAGCAGTCTGCAGGACGGCGTGAGGCGTCCAGCGAAAAGCAAGAAGAGGGGCCACCTGCGAAGGCGGCAACTTCGTTCAGACGCTGCAGCACAAGGCTGCGTCCCAACCCGATATCGGACAATCACTGGCCACCTTTGTCCTCCAGTGGCACGGGTCCACCTGGAGGCTCCGAAGATGTCTAGCTCTATGCTAGACGCCGAAGGTAAGCACCATGCCCCGGGCTAACTTCTTAACTATGTAGACATGGCTGTTGTACCGAAACTTAGAGTGGCTACGTTAAATGTTCGAGGTCTTGCCGCCAAGCGGAAACAGAGCCAAGTCTACAGGCTGCTCGTGGATCATGATTTGGATATACTAGCTGTACAAGAAACAAAAGTAGACGGTGAGGAGGAGGCCCGGGGCATGGTGCTGAGGTTCACGACGCGTTACTACGCAATTGTAACTCAAGCAATAGGCACTTCTGCAGGCTGTGTTTTGTTCATTAAGAAGGTACCGGGTCTGGTAGTGCAAGATACCTTTTCTTGCCCGTCTGGTAGATTGGTTTACTGTGATTTAGTATTCAATGAATGTCAGTGGCGTATAGTGTGTATTTATGCACCAACCATTTGCGAGGAGCGATCAATGTTTTTTCAAGCCTAAAGCAGCACTTCACTTTGGAAAGGAAATATGTATTACTGGGTGATTTTAACTGCGTCCTCAATGGGCGAGATCGAGCAAACGGACGCGCCATTTACGATAAAAGTAGTAGGACGCTAGCGGACGTAGTTACTGAATTCGAGTTAGAAGACGTGGGCAGCTGTATGGAGGGAACGCGGGATGTGCGTTTCACACATTTTCAGGGGAATAGCCATGCGCGTCTTGATCGCATTTACGTGTCGCTTGAATTAATAGCCCACTGTAAGACATATGCTGTCTACCCAATACACTTCAGTGATCATTGTTTAGTTAAATGTGATATGGGAGAGAAAACAAAAGATGGAACTTTCTCATGGGAGCTGTGGAAGATGAATTCCACTTTGATCACTGACGAGTATTTCTTAGATCAGGTAATGAACTGTATCAATGAAATAAAAATGGAGGATGAAGTTAAACTTGCAGAACAATGGGAAGAGTTCAAGCAGCGAATAAAAATAAAAGCTATTGATCGTTCTTGCGCATTGAGTTACGAAAGGAAAAAGAAAGAAAAAGAACTCCGAAAGACTTTGGAAAGACTAATAGACTTGGAGTGCAAACAACCGGGAGAATATAAAATTGACATACGCAATATTAAGCAGAAACTTGCTCTGTTTGACGAGGAACGCTACCGCGGTGCACTCGTCCGTGCTAGGGCTGAGGCATTAGCGGCTGGAGAGACGCCGACCAAAAGAGCGTTAGGCGTGGAGAAAACGAACGCTCGACGGAATCATATCGAAAAAATAGAGAAGGACGGTCACGAAGTAACCGATACGGACAGCATTTTATCCGTATTTTCAAGTCATTTTGAAACCCTTTTTGCGTGTAGACAGGTAAACCTAGAAAGATTTAAAGACGAATATTTAGGACGCATGCCGCAAGTGAATGAGGAAGTGAAAAACGCTTTGGAATTATCTATATCTGCATCTGAAGTTGAACGGGCGATTGATAAGTTAAATCCCGGGAAATCTCCAGGACCAGATGGTCTTTGTGCCAAGTGGTACAAATGTTTTAAAAGTGAATTGTCTTCAATACTTGCGGGCGTATTTAATGAGGCATATCAGGAAAAGAAATTACCACCATCCTTTGGTGAATCGCGTACCGTTCTGATTCCGAAAACAGACGAGGTTGAAAAGCTCAGGCACGTCACAGCGTACAGGCCAATCGCACTGACAAATGTAGACTACAAAATATTAATGAAAATTTTGGCAGCTAGACTTCAGTCAGTTATAAAAGATATCGTTGGTCCACACCAAACGTGTGGAATCAAAGGGCGGTCAATAGCTACAAATGTTCATAAAATGCGATCCGTGCTCGAATGTGTTGACACCAGTCAAGCTCGTGTGGCCATACTTCAGCTGGATCTGGAGAAAGCGTTTGATTGCGTTGCCCACGCTCTTTTGTTTGCAGTATTGGAGCACATTAATGTTGGTAAGATAATTATTGACGGAGTAGCCATGGCATACCGGAATGGTAGTACGAGACTAATTATTAACAAGACATTGGGCCCCCCCATTAGAATTGAGCGCTCAGTGCGTCAAGGTTGCCCTGTTAGTCCACTTTTGTTTTGCATCTATATTGAAACTTTATGTAGGTCGATATTGCAGAATGGCATCATTAATGGGTTTAGAGTACAATCTTCAGAGGTCAAGCTACTCGCATACGCTGATGATGTTGCTATTTGTAGCACTTCCTATGCAGGTATTGAAGAATCAATCAGAGTTTCTAAATCTTTTGCCGAAGTTACAGGAAGCCACATAAACTGGGGTAAATGCCTCGGCTTCTGGCATGGATATTGGCCTTCAACACCAGAATTTTTTGCAGCAATTAAATGGACAAAAACGCCAGTTAAATATCTCGGAGTACCGCTTGAGTCATACAAAAGTACTGATGAATATTGGACACAGCAAACGAAAGAAATTAAAGAGAAAGCGAATAGGTGGAATGCAACCTATCTGTCCATGTTTGCTAGGGCTACTGCATGCAACTGGTTTTTTGTGTCAAAGCTGTGGTATGTGATGCAAGTGCTGTACTGTTCCCGGGTCAATGTGCAAAAATTACATCGGGTGTTTGCAGTATTTGTGTGGGGTTCTAACTGGGAAAGGTGCAGTCGCACGAATTTGTTCAGACGGGTGAAGTGTGGAGGCCTTGGGCTAGGACATCTGTTTATCAAGCAGTTAGTAAATAGGTTTTTCTTTTTTCGCGAGACAAGAGATCCTTTCCTACTAACAGTGTGTCAAACAAGACTAAGTAGACTGTTGCCCGAGTTTGTTGTGAGCACTCATGTTACCACAGGGGCTGTGCAAGGATACATGAAGGAAGTTGTGGCCAGCGTGCGGTTTTTGTGTGTTCGGTTTTCAACTGACTACCTGTGGTCTGTTGGAAAGAAAAAACTGTACAAAGATTTATGTGACACGATGCTCCCCATCCCATTGTACAGAGCGCTATATACAGCACGCAAGGGTCAGAATGTACTTAAACGGGTTAAAAAAATGCCAGCAGCTCCAAGTGCGAAAACGTTCTTTTTCAAATTACACACTGGAACACTTCCTGTAAGAACCTTCCTAGAGGAGCGTGGGTTTTATATGCCTTGGGGATCTCACTGTCTGATCTGTAAGAAACCGGAAACAATTGACCATGTTTTTCTGCACTGTTGGGAAGGAGTTTATTTTTGGGACGTATTACAAAGGACAATCAAAAAAGAGTTCCCGTTAGATCCTCATGGGATCAGGTATTTGGATATAGAGAATGAGGATGGATTACCTTTCGATTTTATTATGATGACTGCCTTGCACAGTATATGGCGCTCTAGAATGGCTGGATTTTATTGTGACCCAGGCAGAAGACCAGCAAGAGAGTATTTTAAAGAAAGCATCTCAAGATTACTCGAGGTAGTAAGAACAGACGAATGTGTACCTTCATGGGTAGAAAGGGTAGAAGCCCTACTGACCATGAAGGAATTCTAGAACGTGATGTGTTATAGTAATGCTTGACGGGCTTAGTTATTTTCCAGTTTTTTGTATTGCTCGATGTGAATTGTAATATATTAAGCGTAGCAACCCGCATGTGATGTTTACCGGAAATAAAGAAAAAAAAACGCGTGCAGTCTGTTCTAGTGGTGTATTATTCTGCATTTATTGTGTGTGCGTGTTTGTCTGTATGTGAATCTTTGTGTCACCAATTCTGCCGTTCAATAAATTCAATCAATTCTGCTATTCAATAAATTTGTCGTCTCTGGGCGAATGCACCCGTCATTTTTTATTTTTTACCACCAGAAAGAACTCTCAGTAACCACCTCAAAAACCTTGTGAAGGTAGTAAAAATTTAATCTCTCTATACTCGCTGAAAACCTCACTGGGGTAAATATTTACCACTCTCCCTACGTTCAAAAACTCAGTTAGCACGAGAGTAAATTTTTACCTCGGTAGTAGGTGGTAAAAAAACCCAGGAAAGGTAGGGCGCTAGAGGACAAATGGTTTACCCAGTTTTTGAGGTTATTTCAGGTCATTTTTGTTTAGTGTGTACGCTATTTAGTTTAAGCCTTTTGTCACATACGTCTTTGAAGCATCATTCCAAGACATTCGCGTTTCTTTTTAGCCATTGAGAACAAGGTGCCATGGTTGCAGAATTCCTTCTTTTATTCAGGTTTAGGTTCCAGCCTTTGTGGCCAGGTATTAGCGGTAATGGGGACCTGCTTATATAGGGCTTATTTTGTAAACTATACTGACCTCTACTCATAGCTGCAAAAACAGCCTCACACTTTAATCATGTTACGGATATATAGATGACTGGCTGTAGCGAAGAAACTGGACCAAAATTCGGTTTTCAGGCTATATCAAGTACTTTTACGCACCTTTGGTTAGGAGTGTACTAGACAATGGTGAATTCATTTGTGTTGGCCTGCTAGAAACGTACGCTACACAACTGATGCTCTCACGTCAAGGAACTCGCATCTTATACCTTTTGTATTCTAGAGATTTCGTAGCTTTGTCTTTCTACACTTTTACATGCGACTGTAACAAGTACATGGCGCGCTAGTCAGGGAACCCACGCCCGTGGGGGCAAACTTCTATATCTCACGTGCAAAACGAAACAATAAAAAAATAAAAGTACAGCCTGCTGAAAATCCAAACATACATCTGTATCACCTCTTTTCAGGCGTAGAAATGAGTGACACTAGCGACGTTTTCTGCCACTCTCGCGTGCAAGCTACGCAAAGAGCTGAAAAAAAAAATAAAAGATGAACTGGTAAACAGTGAATATAAGCCCTTCTGCTTATGGATGCAAAATTCATAACCTTGGTCTCCGACATTTTCTGCAAGACTATACAACCGTTCTTTTATCTGTGAGGGTATTTACGCGCTTGATCATTGATTTAACTGAATCATTTCCTGTTTCATCTCTAGTAATTGGGCGTGTACTTACATGCCTTCAATTTCGGTCTGTGTGATTGTAAGAGCATATATACAAGCCTTCCTTAACGTTGAAGCGTGGCCTGTCTTAGCAAGTCCCATGTTCGTTCTCTTTGTGTTGGTGCACCATAACGCGCGAGTCATGCAAACACAGTGCGAACGTGTTTGCACGCATCGTAAAAGTGGCGTCCACAGTTGCCCGTAGATCTTTCGGTGAAGGTTTTGCACTTTGCCTCTATTATTATTGCTGGGCTGGAAGCAAACAACACGGCACTGCTCTTTGCTTCCCGCCCATCAGAAACAGCATGCCATCTGCTAGTTTTCTTTCTTTGAATCACGACCACTTAATTGAGCACTGACGCAAAGAACACTAAGTAAGATAGGCGTCTCGCGGCAGTAGCAGTGTTGTTGACAGGATTGGGGACTGGTGCAATAGTAGCGTTTCTGTAAAGATGCTGAATTCGAGACTTCGCATTCAATGTCTTTGCCGTCCCAAACACGTATGGGATATCACTTATCAAAACAAATCGCGTCTTTTCTGCTACGCTTTCCAGATCAGAGAACGAAAACAGGATGGGGTGTGAACGAATACACGCAGAAAACACTCTAAACGAGCCACCTCCTTTTCACGTAAATGGTTCAAGCTAAGTTCATTTTCCGTTTCAGCTCAACTTTATTGCAATTGATCTTAATGATATCCACACGACGGTCCCAAAGTCAGTCACTGCGAATGGTACCCTCCTGATGGTCTGTTTTCAGAAGACACTTGTTTTACTGAAGTTTACCCTATAGAACTAACTGCTTATGGACCCACTATGGTGGTCTATAGGGGTTGCGGCACTCAACATCCGATGCGAGATCACGGGATGTAATTCCAACCGCCGCAGCGGAATTTCAGTGCTGGTCAAATTTTTATTGCCCGTATTTTTAGATTTAAGTGCGGTTTAAAGGACCTCAGCTGGTGGAAATTTCCGGAGCCCTCTCTTATAGCATCCCTCAAAACAACGTACTAAATTTTGAATGATAACCTCGAATGATTCTTCCTCTGCATGGTGCAGGAGCTCAATTACTTTTTGAGCCTAAGCAATTACTCTACCGGAGGAATCTTAGGTTTAATATTCCACGTTATATTAATCAATACTACAACTTTTTCAATAAATAATTTCAGTAGTTGGGTATTCGTGCCAACTCTAACTGACCTCTAATTCTGAAAATGATTTATGTAAACTTCTTATGCTATTTATGTTTGAATTTTGTGTTTACAATTTCAGGTTGCTTGAAACCAATGTATTGAATATATATATTGTTTAAGCTTTGCACTGTCACGGACTGCGGAGGGACAAGGGGCTTTGTCAGGCTGTTCGCCTTTAGCCCTTTGCCCCTGCAGTGAGCTCTGTATCCGGCTTACTGTAAATAAAAATACTACTACTACTACTACTACTACTACTACTACTACTACTAAAATATGACGTTGACACGGCTGTCATTTCGTATTGCTCAATGTATACAAAAGGTTGTTCTTTATTGAATTAGAGACAACGAATGTTCCAGTTCGTCGATAACTGCTTAAATGAGATGCGAAAATACAATGATGAAAATTTCAGAATGAAATTCGGGTGATATATAGCAGCTCTCTCAACTTGTGACTTGCGTACCCTGCTGTCAAAAGGCAGTGGTTCTATGTTTTTTTTATATTACGATTTCATACGAATTTCACAACTTGCAAAGAGCTTAAAAAGTGACCAATATTTATGATTTAGGCGCCTTTTAGGGGCACGCACACATCGGCGGTTGTTGTCCCTGACACACTGGGTTAATACTGTGTGACGTCACACTACTGACGCGGTTTTCGAAGGGTACCTAGAAATGATCAGGTCAGTCAGATCTGCTTCTCCAGGTGACACAACAATTTCAGCTGCTTACAATCTTTGAGGGAACTGAATTAATTCACTTCCATCATTTATACTAAGCCCCGCCCCGGTGGTCTAGTAGTTATCGTACTCGGCTGTTGACCCGCAGGTCACGGGATCAAATACCGGCTGTGGCGGCTGCATTTCCGACGGATTTGATTGATTGATTTGTGGGGTTTAACGTCCCAAAACCACCATTTGATTATGAGAGACGCCGTAGTAGAGGGCTCCGGAAATTTTGACCACCTGGGGTTTTTTAACGTGCACCCA
The DNA here is from genome assembly GCA_013436015.1 of Rhipicephalus annulatus. Taxonomy (NCBI): domain Eukaryota; kingdom Metazoa; phylum Arthropoda; class Arachnida; order Ixodida; family Ixodidae; genus Rhipicephalus; species Rhipicephalus annulatus. Next base: position 398,498 of record WOVY01009442.1, read on the forward strand.
AATCTGAGTACACGGGCCTACAACACTTCCGCCTCCTCCGGAAATGCAGCCGCCGCAGCTGGGAATCGAACCCGCGACCTGCGGGTCAGCAGCCGAGTACCTTAGCCACTAGACCACCGCGGCGGGGCTGCATTTCCGACGGAGGCAGAAAGGCTGTAGGCTTGTGTACTCAGCTTTCGATGCACGTTAAAGAACCCCAGGTGGTCGGAATTTCCGGAGCCCTCCACTATGGCGTCCTTCATAATCACATGGTGGTTTTGGGACGTTAAACCCCAAAAATCAATCAATCGATCCCGGGATCCGCGTGTCAGCCGCTTAGTACCTTGGCCACTAGATAACCGAGGTGGGGCAGCTTCCATGCTTTACAAACACACGTGTTACATACATGCATCACAATGCAACACGAAATATTGCAGTAATAATGCGTGGCACAAGCATTCACTGCCAGTGGGCGTCATAAAATTCATTGCCAGAGGGCGTCAGAAGTAACGCTCCGATGCCATATGTACTCAGTATAGCTATAAAGATGAACCAAAACAAACAATATATATTTGTGAAGGAAGAGGAATAAACATTTTGTTCCACAAAACCACATCGCTATGCAAGTCTGCCTTCCACCCTAGGTTTGAAGCTTGAAGTTTGAAGTTCATTCATAATCGAAAACATACCACATTGATTTATCAAGTGGTTTAATCGGAAGGGGGGATGAAAGGGCAACTGAATGCCTGACAGAGCACTGACCCCTGCCCTTGGCCCACCCTGTAAATACGTAAATACACACTCTGTATATATATATATATATATATATATATATATATATATATATATATAGTGTCAGTGGCACCAGCCACCATGGATACTGGTGGCGCTGACTGACACTCCCACGTTTAAATTGACATAGAAACCCAATAAAGTGGCTGGGGGGATTGCTGTCGTGGTAGCTCAGTGTTATAACATCGAACGTGCTATTCGATGGTCGCAGGCTCGCATCCTGCCCATGGCAAGTTATTTTTGGACCCACTTTTCTTTCTTCACAGTTACATTACAATTGTCCTAGTAACTTCCCCTATGCTTTCCTTGGCATTATTCTCTTTAAGATGTTGTTATATTGTGTCTAAGCACAACACGAACAAATGAGCCAATATATATATATATATATATATATATATATATATATATATATATATAAATATATATATATATGTGTGTGTGTGTGTGTAAAGCACAATTCTGCAAATTATGAATGTATAAGAATAGAATTCTGTGAAAATACAATATATACATCAACTCAAAGCGTGCACTTCTAAATTGAATAACACGAAAAAAAATTAAGTGCAAATCCACAGCGCAAAAAGGAGAAAAAATAGCGGGAGGTAAGAGGTATCTTAATTCTTGTAGTATTGCAGAATATGGGATTCTGATGGGTTTGGATTCAGGCTCTGCGGACGCAGTCTTGTTGTGTGGAGAGTGGGCAGGGATAGTCCGGTAGGCTTGATCACCTGCCGCGTGGTGTGCCAACTCGTTCTCCTCCAGCCCCTCGGACCTAGGAACACATGTCACACAGACGCATGGCACCGGAGTGCTTCGGATTTCGATATCGTAAAGGCTTGGGGGGAAACCCACCACTTTCGGTGCACGTTCACATAGCTGGTGCTTGCTTATCTGTATAGACTACAGCTGTGTCGAAGCGCGCGGGGTAGGTAATGCGATGGCCGCCTCTTTTGCAGTTTTTTTTTCAATTTTGGGCGCGAACGATGGAATGTGCGAGCTCAGAGCCCCGGCATTCTACGAGGCTCAAAATGTAGGTGCCTTTACTGGCGTATTGAACTGCATCTGTGTATTTGTCATCCTTGCAACGGCTGTGGTTTCGTCCTACTATAACTCATGCTTGCCGTCTTTTGCCGTACTACTTTGCGTAGCGTGGATGCATGTTAGGTGGGATTCGTACATCCGAGAAATAATCGTGGATGTTTTGAGGAATTCACTGCTTTCAGTCCGTGTCCGTATCGAATGTGAAAGTTCCGCCGCACTTCAGCGATCGAAGCACTGCCAGTGGGCGAGAACTTTCGCCGTTTTATTTGACTAGTCCTGTGAGCTTCGGCCAGAGCCTGCCACGTGTTGGTTACGCGTTTTCTGTGAAGTCTTACAGTGTAAGCCAAGATTGGTCAGACCGAAATCAATTTTAGTGTCCTTACAAATAATGATGTCGGGCTTCTCCACCTCTACATTCTTCAGTGCGAGCCGCAACGACTCACTGCTTGAGTCGTTGCGGCTCGTACAGATTGTTGCAGGTTGGTCTTGATTATCAGACTGATACTACCGTCAATTTGTGTTGCGAATTCTCAGTTCTATTGATGCCGTTTATAAAATACATTGACGAAACTCAATAAAACTTCAAGGAAAATGCACCAGCGCAAAGGGGTGCATCTATAGGTGGGCTGGAACCTTTTTTCCCGAAATTCTTGCATGCCCCCTTTGCCCCCCACCTCCAAGAGCAAGCATAGGTTAAAGACGTGGTATAAGTTCTGTGCTCCCTGCCCCCCTGCAGGAACAAAGTTGTCGTTTGTCCCCCAAGGCAAAATCCTGGCAGCGCCTCTGACCCACGCGATCAACATACGAATGCTTTAGCGTACTCGCATCCATTGCCTAAGGAAACTGAAGCTATATATGTGTAGCACATAGATCAGAATACCGTCATAATCTGTAAATTTTACGCTCGACATGTCGCGATTCGATATGAAGTCTTACAGAAATTGCGCCGATCGCACCTAGTTTCTACCAATGTGCCACTAACGTTATCAGTGTGTGGTGGAGACTGTACAGCATGACCAGTGCCTCCCAGTGCGCTTTAAGACACTGGTCACGCTGTACAGAGTGTCCCAGTGCCTCACAGTGCGCTGTAGTAGACTGGGACAGACTGTACAGCGTTTCCAGCGTCACCCAGCGCGCTGAAATGCACTGGGGGATACTGAAAACGCTGCTTTTTTGATAGGGACGGACCAGGCTAAACGGTTGCCTCCCGAGTGCAGGTGGTAGACCGCCTTTTGAAGAGCGCCCCTCTACCATGCGGTTCCGTTCAAGGCAGCCGGTGTGACTGAGAAGTTTCCACAGCCGGCCAAAATGATTACAGGGAGTGGTAACCACTACACAAGGGGCTCAGAATCGGCTATGTTCACACTGGACGGCTAACAACGTCGTCATGCGGACCAACTGCGGCCGCGCACCCCGAAGGACTCAAAAGACGCCGCAGCCAGGGGCGCCAAAACATCCACCAACACTGCTAACAAAACCTCGCCTATGCCAGCTGGCATGGCTGACACCGCGCCAGCGGAGCCGCCGCCGCAGCCTGTTGGACCACTCCGCTCCGCCGGTCAGACAGGCTACGGCGGCCAGCTCAAAGGTTACACTGGTAAAGGGGGAGATGTGATACGTCATACAAGCGTGTCGCCAATCATGCCTTGACATCATTACCTATCATAAAAAGTGAGACACCCAAAATAAAACACCTTCTTCATGCTTGGTTATTAAGCCGTTCCCTCGTGGCATAACAAGAACATTAAAGGAACAGTCAGGTGTCACACAATGCAAATTGCGTGACGACTGGATTGTACAATTCTCCAACCCATCTAAAAACGTAGTATTGATCACCTATTACCTATGGAATATACCCCTTTCCAGCATATTTCTTAATCGTCATCAGCCACTGCATGGAAATTGCACAGAATTTTCAACACGTGTGTAGCAGATACCACGCTTCTCCAAATAATGACGAAGGATAGCATAGTGAATGCCGTCCTACTATACCCAGAAATTATTATAATTATGTCGTAGCAAGTTCCCAGCAAGTGTACTTGTCGCAGATACCTAATGACTATTGAAAGGTTAGAAAACACTCTCAAAAGCCGCTCTTCTAGCTTTCGCTGTGACTGTGCTGCTCCAGCCGCGCCGGCTTGGCATTTTTCTCGCTTTCGAAAGAGCCGACAGGCATCTTACCTTTTTAGGTGGCAGTTGTCAACCTATTTGTTCCCGCTTCTAGCCACGGTGGTCCAGTGGCTAGGGTGCTCGGCTGCCTACCCGCATGTCGCGGAATAGAATCCCGGCCATGTTGGCCGCATTTTCGATGGTGGCGATAATGCTTGAGGCTCGTGTGCCTAGATTTAGGTGGGCGTTAAAAAAACAACAGGTGGTCGAAATTTCAATAGACCCTCACTACAGCGCCTCTCATAAATATTTGTTGTTTTTGAGACGCTGAACTCCAAAAATTACCCATGTTTTATTCACTTTTTCTCTGTTTTCTTGTGTTTGAAAATGCAGATGTCAACAAATATAACGACATTGTTAACAAAATGTTATCTCACATATTTCTAACATTTTTGAGCACAAAAAATGAAACTAGAGGCTTCAAACTTTGTGTCAATGACCTTCTTCTCTAACATTTATCAGTTTTTAATCTGGTGACGTTCCATGTCAAATGAAACAAAAAATGGAAAGGGGGCTCGCAATTTCAGCTGATTTACCGAGAAGGCATAATTCCCAATATTCGCTCAGCACGTTCACCAGAGAGTGTGATAAGGCTCAAAAAAGGTAATCACCGTTACTTAACCGAAAGAGGATATAAAGAGCACATTCCGTAATATATGAAGACGTGTATGGAGACGTCATATATGAAGACAATCTTTATTCGGCCTTGAATTTAGTGACATACCTCGCTGCACTGAATATCCGATGATGTGCCATGTCAAATTAAATAAAAAAGGCAAAGTGGGCTTGTGATGCCGGCCGATCTACCGAGAAGGCATAATTCCCAATATCCGCTCAACACGTTCACCAGAAAGTGTGATAAGGCTCAAAAAAGGTAATCACCGTTACTTAGCAGAAAGAGGATATAAAGAGCGCATTCCGTGATATATCAAGGCGTGTATGGGGACGTCATTTATGAAGACAATCTTTATTCGACCTGGAATTTAGTGACATACCTCACCGCACTGCATATATTTTACAGCGTTACTGCATATAGCCATTTTGATACCTTTTCAAAAGACCCAAAAACTTTATTAGCTGTAAATTTTCGGACGTCATACGACTTGCATTTTTAAAAGGTTGCAAGTAAAACTACATTAAAAGAAGTATCAGTAAGGCTACCTCACATAAAAATTATTATACTGTAAAATTCGATTTAAAGTAGGGTATTTCGCCTAAAAATTTCTATAATATAGCTACCAGTGCACTGCATCAATATTTACGTGCTACGCATCTTGGGCTATGCCTATATTATTCTTCTGAATCACAGTTCAAAATTTAGAAAGACATCGGTGAACGAACAAGAATGCATACAAAACAAACGCAACATGTTACATGTTTTTCTCTTAACGACACTAACCGATAAACATGCCACAAAAAAAGTAAGAGATGTTATTAGAAGTAACTCCAAGGCAATGGTTGAAAAAAGAAAAGTGTGCAAAACGATAACTTGCCGTAAGCAAGGACCGAACGTGCAACCTTCAAATATTGCATCCGACGCTCAACCAACTGAGCTATCATGGCGGGTATTCCCCCGTACACGTTATGGGGTATTTAAAATGAGTGTCCTACACTATGCACAACGGCAACAGGCGGGACTGATTGACACTTCCCCGTTTAAATACACACATATACCTCATAAAGTAAATGGCGTGATAGTTGTTATGGTAGCTTAGTTGGTAGAGCATCGGATGCGTTGTCCGATGGTCACAGACTCTGTACCTTCCCACGACAAGTAACCTTACCACTTTCCTATTTTCAACCATTACATAAAAATTACTTCTAATATATACCTTATACTTTGATTGGCATAATCGCCCGTTAGTTCTCAATAATTTTGTGTCTAACAAAGAAAACAATCCTTAAGTTTACACTTCTTTTTTTCTAGTTTCATGTTTTTTATCCCTTGTCCTCGAGCATTTTCAAGTATACGTATTTTACCAACCATACAGTCTTGTTGTATGAAACTGTATTATAATGACAAAAAAAAGATCTTGGGGGACTCCGCAGAACAATAATCAACAATTTAATGAAGTGATCATAATTGACGCAAATTTTACAGAACAGCGCAAACGTGGGAAACCTGCGCATTGGAGTGCAGGACAGTTATTGACACGACGTCTGTACAGCCGCTTGGCTCAAACACATTTTTGGAAGGCAAAACTTCGCACGCGAGCAAACAAAACAACGACTTAGTGAACACAAATGCGCCCAGTGGCGTGTAGTGTTTGATGATTGGTTTTCACCTATCATATATTTGCGCACAATACGATTGAACAGCAGAAGAGCGTTCACGCGTCGGGCTATTTTCTCTTCTGCTTGCGGAACCCGCGAGCCGACCTACCGAATCTATCGAACGCGCTTGTTCCCATGGTTTTTTGGCGGTCAGTGCGGCCAGTGTGGACGTCAGATTCGCCGGTCTCATAAATTACACCAGAGTGATAGCAGCTAAAAGCCCCGCCATCACGATATCATCCCAACCCCACAAGCAGCTGGAAAAGATCACCGTGCTTATATCGTAAGGTCATTTGGGGTACTGGTGACCTGTCATGTGGCCCTGCAAGAGATCCAACCGAGCAAAGCTAAATGCAATAATTTCTCAGCGTGCTCATTATTTCTGCTTTGCGTCTAGTTCTTTGCTTCATAGCAATATCGTCTCCCTCGAGGCTGAAGTTATGTGAGAGCATGCAACTACGGTGTAAATCATTTGCGTTGCATGCATTACACTGCTGCAGTTACATGCACACATTTCTGATCTATACTTGAAGGCGGAGTAGCCTACGTTATTCGAGCCAACGAATCCATGCTTTTTCACGTTGTGTAACGTCACCGACTAGTACGATCTTAATACAATGCACCTAAAATTGATACCTTAGTCATACAACACACCACCTAACACACATTGGCAGAATGAAACATGGGTATTCCGTACATTATACGCATTTTCATTCTTCCTAGAGCCGACGCACTGAACGTTAGCGAAGTCATGTACGTAACGCCTTGCTCGGAATAGGTACATGTGAGCATCATGTGTAGAAGTGTATAGCACACACTGCTTCTTTCAAATTAACTAGACCGAAGCGGTACCATGGATGACAAAGTGAATTTAGATCCCATACATAACCCTCCCTTGAGTGAATACAATAATACTGTACCAGATCCTTAGGTGTGCTACACCAGTCATAACATTGAAATGTGACGCAAACTCTGTTCATGCTGTTTTTGTGAAACATGACGCAAACGTCATTTGCTCATCTTGCTGCATTTAGGCTTTATCAAGGAAAAAGAGATATGAAGATATGAAAAAAAGGCAGATCACACTTACCTTGGTGATTGACGTGTTGCGAAGCATGCGGAATGGAGATAGTTAGCTACACGAAATACCAGCCAGAAGTGCGTTAGGCTAAAATGTTTCATTAGCCCATGACGGTGATTACGTTCGCACACATCGTGAATACTCGTACGTCTGCGACGTCAATGTGCTGATTGGTTATAAATAAGTGTTGAGTGGGCTGTTGATGCCTCCCTAACTTGGGCCAAATCACTGTGAAACGCCTGAACCATAAGCAGAAGTATAATTTTTCCTGTAATAGCCCGCTATTGTGGCGATAAGGCCTATCGACACTGAAGCATGACGTATAGTTTCGTTGTTTGAAACTGTTCATTTTCGTTATGTATAAGTTGTCAATGACGCCTCTATTCCTCGTCGTCAGCCTGAGATCTTGGAAGGTTCCATCTACATAGAAAACGCTTTTCATATATTTTGTGAGCCAGACCTGGTTATGTTTTGAAACACCAACATTAAGGTCACCAGCAATGATGAGAAGCGTTAAGCTGATGTGTAGCATTCGTTGGGTCAACGCTGCCGACGCCAGCTTCACGGGGTGAAGTTCCTTACGGCTGACCTACTTGGCGCACATCAAGCCCCGCAAAAACACAAACTGATACTGAACACCTGCACAACACGAAACGAAAACATATGTGTAGACAACCGACTTTGTTTGTAATCAACTACACGACAGGACAATACCTAAACATGCGTGCTGTTCCTCTGTCCATCCGTCCATGTGTCCTACCATCTATTCATCCACGCTTACGTCTATCTGTTCGTCCATCCGTGCATGCGTCTGCCTGTACCTCCGTCCGTCCATCTCTCCATCCTTTATACTAGTCGTGACTTCAACATAAGCAATGTGTACCTTAGCGCCTATAGTTTCGCCCACCCGCCGTCAATCGCTTCATGGAGATGCGCTGATGTTTTTAACGCTTTCAAAATAAAATTACCATTGTCTGTTCACACCATTTCTTGGTTGATTCAAACTTTATATCACTTTCAGTGCACTGCACTTAACTGCAGTTGACCTGAACCCTTCTTTAGGGCTGAATCATAGAAACACATACAACTTTGTAGCTATCACTGCATCGCAATTGATGCTGGATGAAGATTCCAGTCTATTTTAAAAGCACTTGCGAGACCTGGCAAGGCTCAGTGGTAGAATACTTGGTTAACACGCAGAATGCTCATGTTTGGTCCTTGCTGAGACACTGACAATTTTTCTTTGGCAATCGTCAGGTCAGCGCAGCCAATTTCAGCTTTTTCCCAACGCTCACACGTTAAAGTTACCCGTTACTGTTCTCACCGTTCTGTCAAACAGCACAATCACCTCTGGCACACGCTTATATACTAGTGACACATACCCCCCGCGGGTATGTGCCACTGTCTTGCGGGAAGTGTGTAACAACGTACACGACAGGATTGACATAATTCTTTTCATTGTCAGCGATTGGTATTCGCCAAACCGTGTTAACTTCATATATTATTTTAGTTTAGCCAAAGTTAAACGGATGATCACGAGACACCTCAGAAGTAGCCGGCTAGATATATTATTAGATAGTTACATAGATGCCAAAAGTTTTAGCAGCTCGCACAGAAAGGCTTTTCATTTAAGTTACCATTTTAGTGACAGAGCAAATATGCTCGGCAGAATTCCACAAATAGGTCAAGTTTTTTTTCACGTGTTTTATATTCTTCCAGTTTGCACGCATTTTGCCATATGACACAACAAATATTGAGTTGAGGTCATTTTTATACAGACATAACTAAAGCAATGCAACTACATACGATATGTATGACACAACCCAGACCGCTGTACTTAGTGCCGGAGCTACAAAAAGAAATGCAATGCACTGTGTACCCTTGCATGAAAGTGCTGTTTTGTGGCATTGCACCCTTACTCTTGTGTAACGTAGACAATATAGTTAGTGTATGTAAAAGTAATTTATCAGATGTAGTCACCACACTTATAACAGATATTGAATTATACGAGTCATTGGTACCATCGTTTTGAAAAGTTATAGTGATCTTATGTAATGTCATCGCATCAATTTATATTGTAGCAACGTTTAAGAAACGTACATCATCTTGTCATACGAAATTTCGTGAAGAGAGGCCAGTTTCGGCGATGCCTTATCTGGACGAAAGAAAAATGAGAAATGCCTTGTGTATCCTCAAATGCTTCTTCTTCACTAACACAGGAACATCGAACATGGTGCTCGCCGAATCCTCTTCGTATGGTGCAATCCCTCCGGTAAAGCTCCCGCTCTTACCCGAAGGAAGTCAGTCGCTCAAGCCCGGTGGTCCTTAGCGTCATAGCGGAACGAAATGGAAGTGTTCACAACACTTACAAGACGCTAGATGCGCCAGCTGGTAGTTGAAGATATCAGAAGACTTGAAGACACTTTTTTCACCGGCTATATTTCTTTTCCTCATCTCTTTTCTTTATGAGTGGTTGAAAATCTATCCTCTCATTCAGTGACATCTCTTGATGCAGGCCTAGTGTAATGTTTGCGAGGACTACGGCTTCTGAGGAAAAAAAATTGCCGAACCGAGTGACTAGTGTTTAAAAACTAATGAAATACTTGACTCCAACAACACCTCTTGGCAGTGATGTGTCACAGCTGCGGAATGCCATCCATGACGTTGCTCAAACCTTTACTGCAAGTGACTGTTTTGCCTTTTAGCTTTTCTTATAAATGGTACCTGGGTGTTATGACTCCAAGATATCCAACGATATCTGTATAACAAAGAAGAAAGCCACATTTTATGTCACGGATAAATGGTGAAGGCGGAAAGAGTCAAAACCAAAGAAGTGGCAAGACATGCGAAGCAGTAATTGCACGGAAGATATGTTTATAAAAAATATTTAACGATTTTGAGTACTAGGTACTTAACTATGGGAGAGCAATAAGCTGTCCCCACATGCACAGTGTGCAATGGAGCAAAACAGGCGTTGTATAGCTAGGAGGTACTTGATTTGATTAACGAAGCACTGGATTCAATTTTCTCTCCACCATACACTCCCAGTCCTTCCAGTTGGTAGAGAGCTTCTCGAAAGTGGCTCTAGATGGAAGGGCCCTCGTGTCTTGAGATGATAGTTCCGCTTCTTCACTCTCATCTTTTATTTCCTTCCTTTATTCAAGCTTCTGTCATGTGCGCTTGCAGCTCCAGAAATAAGCGTAATTTTTGTCCTCAAAGCAGCATCTCTCGTGAAAAGCCGTTAACGAGCGTCACTGCTTCCTACCAACGTGTTGTAAGGACCTTTCTTTTTTAGATGCGGAGCCTCTAATACTCGAGGCTTGTAGTGCGGCGCCGTCCGCAAGCTTCCTCCATCTTCCTCCATCTTCCACCATCTGTGCATCCCTTCCTCCTCTACACACCGCGCGCGCTTCACTCCTCCACCATCTGTGCAGCCTTCCTCCTCTACACACCGCGTGCGCTTCTCCTCTTCACGAACATTCGCTAGCTGTATAATGTAGCGCGCATGCGCCGTCACGCTTCGAGAACATCGGCAGCTGATGCGCGCTCATGCGCCGTCGCGCTTCGAGAACATCGGCAGCTGACACGCGCGCATGCGCCGTTGCGCTTCTCCCCCTTCTCGAACATTCGACAGCTGGCAGTGCATGCGCCGTCGCGCTGTATATATACTCAAGGCCGGCGCTCGCTCGCTCAGTTGCCGCTCGTCGGTTGGTTTGTACGGCGCGTCGACGTCCAAGGTCGCGGTGAAATGAATTCCAACGAATCCACAAACACAATGATCGACGTCCCTTCGACCAGCGCCGCCCTTTCGCATACGTGTGTACGTGTTCACTCATTTAACACCCCCTCCTACAACCACGTTAACCAATTTAGCCATCGACCCAAGTAAGTCGCAATTTAACACCCCATTTCACAACCACGTTAACCAATTTAGCCATCGACCCAAGTAAGTCGCACTTTAACACCCCGTTAACCAATTATATGCTCCGCATCCTCCTCAGTGTTCCCCCGAGGGAAGCTGCGGGCAATTTTTTTTGTAACAATGGAACTTTTTTTGTGCCGTCACGAATTTGCTTCCGTTTTCTTTGCTTAATATAAGCGTTCATTCCTTCCTTAAACAGCCGCTCAAAATGAAAAAAGAAACCGTAGCGTTCTTCACTCCTGCTACTTACGGTCTTTGTTGCTGCTCGGGACGCATGCAATTCGCGGAGTTATTCAATTATACGAGTTTTGAAACTGTGTTCCTAAATCCAAACACGCTGTTTGCTTAATTTTTCGGAATTTAGCTGACGTTGCTGCCACCTAGAAATGGCAACACAAAACACAAATATTGAGTTTATTAGTGGGCTTGGGGATCCACAGGTGGCACGACAATCTACTCTCACTCCTCAAAGGGAGAGGGGGGCAATGACGTGTTCATAATTTGATACATAGAGCCTATGGGTGGTTCTGAAACTCATATGATTGAATAACTATGTGTAGTTCATTTACTTTGCGTCCTGGCTAAATGAATCTCAACTGGTTATATACAAAGGGATGAAAATTTTCTCCAATTATAATTTCCACACAGTCGCACGCCTGTTATGCATTGCCTTGCGTGGCTCTTCTCTGTGATAAGCTTGTTTTCCTTCTTTTAGCACGTTCTAAACACCGCGAATAGAGATAACAGTGTGTAGCCGAAAATCACAAAATCATTATAGTCTAAACACTTGTTTTTCGTCATTGTCCTCGTACTTTGTCAAAAACTAAACCGTGAATAAATTGTATATCATACCCATGTGGAAAAGCAGTAAGGAGGAGAAGGACGCCGATCTCTAGTCTTTGAAGACGGATTGCTTTAGGGGCTCCCTGCAAAATGTTGCATTTCTAAAAATTGTCTTCTTCTTACTTGCTTGTCTAACACTATCAGTAAGGAAGCTTGATCTATACTCTTCTTTATGCCCTCTTGGGCAGCAAGGCAATCTTAATGCGCTCGATGGTATATATATCTGAAAATCAAGAAGTAGGTATATAACAACTGCATTTCGCTGGTACTTTGCTACGGAGTCGAGACCTGGAGGTTTAAAAAGAAGGTTCAGCTTAAATTGAGGATGACGCAGTGAGAAATGGAAACGAAAAAGGTAGGTGTAACGTTAAGAGGCAAGAAGAAAGCATAGTGGATCAGAGCACAAACCAGGGTCAAGGATATTATAGTTGACATCAAGAATAGGAAATAGACATGGGCCAGGCATGTAGCGCGTATACAGGATAACCACTGGTCAATAAGGTTAACTAACTGAATTCCTAGAGAAGGCAAGCGGGTTAAGGAGGGACAGAAAGTTGGGTGGGCAGATGACATTAAAAAGTTTGCGGGTATAAAATGGCAGCAGCAAGCACTGGACTGATTTGACTGGTGGAACATGGGAGATGCCTTTGTCCTGCAGTGGACGTTGTCAGGCTGATGATGATGATTATGATTTAAAAATATCTGCTACTCACAGATTTCATTCGTATTTAATGTTTTTCACTATATATATACATTCAGCAGCTATATATAGTTTTAAAGCAAACAAAATAACTCCTTACGTGACACGTCAACGACTTAGAGTTATTACAAGAAAGAAATAGTTAACTGCAGAACCTACACAAATAAATTATATGTATCGATGTTTGGTCGTGTAATATACACTCCACGTGTAATAAAATTCTACTAGTATAGCTATGTCTTTTGTCGGGTTGTTCATAAAACTGCTATTGATGCAAACTGGTTACGCCCTGTATTTTGGGTTAAAATACGCATATCGCTGCACAAACCACTTAATCTATGAACATTGAGCCAAAATAATACGCGTACATCAGAAGATATAATGAATCATTGAAGAGACTTTTTTGTCAAAGCCGCCTTTAGAAAATTTATTCCACTTGTAATCCGTTGATATCAGTGACACCCCTGCTCAACAATTTTTTTTTATCTTTTGAAGCTTTTATGAGACCACGTGCTTCTTGTTGATACAGGGAAAATAGTGAAACGAATGTAGGTCAGGCAAAGTTGCGTAACTAAGAATGTAATTACATCCTTTCTATTTCTGTGGATTCGGAAGTTTTGTAAGCACAAAAGTACTCATAATAGAAAAGTCTGAATTCTCTGGACCTGTGCAAACGAGCTAGCTGCTCTAATCACAACTTCGTCTTTCTCAGCATTTTTATCGAAACGCCATCCAACATCCTATTGCTTCCGTAGTTTCTGAAGCAAGCTTTACTCGCTTAGTCAATGCCTGATCAAATGATTGCTGAAAAATCACACACCTCGATATTGAGCCACGTGTTTTCAAGTTGTGGATCAGATTTTCAATAGATCCCTTGAACAAATCGCATGATTGAACATATGGATGCCTTACACAAAGCGCATGAGAAAAACATTTGCTTGGATAATCTGCAGATCTATTGCATACTTCAATACATACTCAAGTACGTGCTATATCTTCGCTTCCTGTTAACGACGTTTCGTTTGATTGGAAAAAAGTAGTTAACGGATGAGAGTAGTACTTTACTATAAAAGGGAGTCAAGAAGCTGTATCAGCCTGAAGTTACGTCGCGAAAAATATTGGCATGAAATACGAAGCATTTCTTATGGCGTCATTCATTAGCTGATTCGGAGCACTTTCGGTAATACTTTTTTTTCTGCTCCACACAGAGGAACTTTGTTCCATTGACAAATCGAGAGTGCTCCTTATATGTTCTATTGGCAGAAATGAAGCAGCTCCATCTCGACGTCCACTCTACTGAGCAACTTTTTCTGCTCCGCGAAAATTGGCGGATTCGACCAGAAATCACATGTGGCCTGGGTCTTGAAACGGTTATAACTTTGGGCCCTGCCAACGGACGCTGGTTGCGTCAGTTGCACCTGGCGTTGGAGCTCGCGTTTCGCTAGCCTAGCGTCGCTGCGCCCAACGTTCCCCCTCATGCAAGAAGAGAGATGCGCACATCGCGTCCCATTGTGACCCTGCCATAGAGTTTGCTAAAATTAACAAGAGGAGAGTCTGGCACTGCGATCATTCGGCGACCATGGGAATGATGGGTAGTACACACATTTGCCTAGTCTTCTTACTTGCGGGTGGCGAATGGTACTTGCGGCTTCGTTTATTGCTGGTTACGGTTTCGTTTTAAAAAAAAAAGAACGAAACCTTTTCAACTTCGTGACCTGATTTGAAAAGGTAAGCTTTCAAAAATAAGCTGGTGAAGCACAACCACTGAACATTTGCTGATTTTTCGTTTCGTGAGAAAACAGCTCCAAGCCACACGAACAAAAAAGAAGCCAGAAGCAGATCAGAAGTATGAAAATTAGACAAATGTGTGTACTACCCATCATTCCCATGCTCGCTGAAGCGCCGTGCGTTGCAGCTCCCGTAGACACTGGCATCAGGGTTCCCTCTAAAGTATATTTTGATACACTATGGACCCTGCCATTCGCTCCAGAAAGAGCGCGTGTGTTCTATTGGTAGATTCTCTCCTATTTCCCTTCGCCAAAAGTATAATAAAATAGAAGATGATCTAGTGGCGTGATAGGCAGGCCGTGGCTGCCGTTTTGGCAGTCCAAAACGACACGGACGGCCGCTAGGATTTCTCGCGGCGCCACTGCACCTTTTCATGTCATGTGCGCGAGGCTAGTGCGTGCCGGCAACGTCTGCTCTGGATATCGTGGGAGTGAGGGCAGCGTGGGAGTCAATCAGTGCGTGTGCATGAGTGTGCGTGTGAGTTTGGCGCATTCAGCCACTGCCACCTGAAGAAACTTCGTCGAGGCCTGGAAGCTCGACCGCATATGTCAACGGGCTGATGACGCTGGTTGCGTTGTGCATGTCGTGGCACACAGCGCAACCGACACCAGCATTCGACGGCGCATTCTCATCGGCGTTGCAGTCCCTGCAGCATTTCTGCGCTTCGACGAGAAACGCCGAATGTTGCATCGTTCTCTGTGTGCCATCAGGCTCTTCGGAGTTGTGATGTGTGCTGCTTGCGGTTGTGCTCGTGTTCGTTGGTGAGTGACCAGATAGTGAGCAGCTGCGGTGCCAAGGAAGTGTTGTGTCGACATTTCTATGGAAACCGTGAATCTGGGCTGCGGGTCAATGTATTTGTATTTCCGACGGACGAAGGCATGCGGAAAGCATAGATACGGGCTATCCTAAGGGACAGTGTCAGCCAAACAAAACATGAAAAAGTAAATATGCTGCTTTTCTTTCATTTCGTGTATTGTGTTACATCTAGTACCATGCTATTCCGTGTCACATTGATCCCATGCGTGCGTTTCGAAGTACGCGTTAAGGCCAATACCATAAACGGGAAGCATAATGCTGTCGCTTTTGTGTCATTCGCTGATGTATTGAATCATTTTTAGCCCGAGTGATGTAGGCGAGAGGGCCAGCGATGGCCAGAAGGAAATCCTAGCGTATACGAGCAACGCCTTCTAGAAAAACTATGCCTAGAGCGTCGCTCTCTTTTATATTGGGAGCCTCCTGCCAGCACGCAATCCACGGAGGCCATGCCTCCTGCCTTCTGTTGCGACCGGCCGCTGCGTGAGATCGCTCGCCTCCGTACTGCTCAGTCACGTGACATAACCGTACCGCTTTGTCACGCCACATCACGGCTGCTCGGAGAAATCTGTGGGAGCATTGCTGTGTTCGCAGGGGGCAGCCGTCGGAGATGCTCACCTTCGTACCAAAGAAGGAGGGTAAAGTCGGAGGGTAGAGCAGCGCGTTCACAGCTCACGTTCCAGGCCAACACCTAGGAGGAGTTGTCCATCAATAAATTTAATGGCGATAGTATTTCTGGGGGACCTTCAACGCAAAAAGTTTGGTCTGTCTGTCTGTCTGTCTGTCTGTCTGTCTGTCTGTCTGTACATTTGTCTGTTTGTCCACTCCTAATGGCACCGGGTACTTGAAACGGCCTACTCCATCCGCAGTGCCCACCATTGTTGCTCAAGCTTTAGCATTCATACTTGTGCGATTGTCAATTAAAAAACAATCTTTGCGCATATCTGAAACACCATACCAACACTTCGATGTTTTTCATGTGTGTCTTTATACTAGAAAAGGCACACACAAGTAATTCTAAGGACCGTAGCGTTAAACACGCCACGCTGACGGTGCGACGCGGTGCTGAAAAAGGGCAACTGTTACCAACACTTTGCTGAAACGACACGCTGGTGGCACCTATCCGTCGCTTTGCGTTGTACACCTTATCGCCTCCAAGAATGGCACGCCACTTTCTCAGCTGGTGCGCATGCCTTCCTTCGTTTTCGAAGATAACTGGCAGATGGCGCTCGCGTCTAACTTGCCTCTATGCGCTCGTTCGCCTCTGTTGCACGCTCGAGGCACTCTAACGCAGCGCCTCCAGAACACTTTTCAGCAATTTTCTTGCGCAGAACATGAAATAAATGTTTTGTTCACTCTCTCCACACGCAAGACAATCATCTTTCGACGACATTAGCAGATAACATGCAGATACAGGGCCAATATTTTTTAGGAGGCGTTGACACGAGACGCACTTTCTATTCCTTCGGTCTGTGTGCGTGCTTCTCAACGGGTGTTCTTGTGGGGCGCGTAAGGGAGTGAAGCCGATGTGCGTCCCTTGCAGGCCGCATTATTGCATTTCCTGTTCTAACAAGCAACTCAACTGCGCGTGTGCCGTTGCAATCTGCTGCATTCTCTCGCCACTACCGAGGTGCATGCTGTAATTTGTGACATATACCGCACCACCAAACACGTAGCTCAAGACATTTCGAAAGGGAGAACTGATTCTCGCTAGTTTGTTCCGGGTTGCGCAGTCGGTAACAGGGGTGCTTCGAAGGCGTCGCTGTTTGCAGCTCCCAGGGTAGACAATCTCCGCAGAAAGTGGGAGTGCAACCTTTGGAGGGCTGACAAGCCTCCGACCGAAGCATTAGCGATGTTCAAACATCATTTCGAGCCAACGTACATCCTGCGCGACTGTGTACACGTTATAAAAAGCAGTGAAGTGCGCATTCCCAGAGGAAAACCGTCACTGGTTCCTCATGCCGTGCCAATGCTTTTGTCAGCTTCTCCACGCGTTAACTAACCTCGTACTTTTACGTTTGCATGAACCAGAAAGCAAACGCGTGCTAGAAGTAACCACATCCGCAGCTCTGCTGGACTCCGCGATGGCCCCACAACGCAGCCAAAGCTGGCATGGATGGATGGATGGATGGATATGGCTGTACCCTTTAGATCGGGCAGTGGCTAGCGCCACCAAGCCGTAATACTTAATGAACCAAAAACTATATTTATTTTTGTAAAGTGAGTTTGAGGATTCGTACTTTGCAGTGAAGAGTTTAATTTTCACTCCTGCCTTGACTTTAGCCATCAATCAGATAACTTCCTGCTAGTTAAGTCTACCCGCTTAAAGCCTATTTGGCCTCCCGGTCTCTAAACCCCAGTGCTTTGAAAAACTCTGCGCCGTCATCCTGAACTATAGGGTAGAACCCTTTACAGAACATTATCAAGTGTTTGGCACTTTCTTCTTCTCCACACGCACTGCATACTGTGTCTACCCCTTCGTATTTGGCCCGATATGTCTTGGTTCGCAGTACTACCGTCCTGGCCTCAAACAGTAGCGAACTACCCCGAGTATTATCATAGATCCTTTCCTTGGCAATTTCCTGCTTAAAAGTTCGATAGATCTCTAGCGCGGACTTCTTAATCATGCCCATTCTCCACATGTCAGTCTCCGTTTCCTTCACATTCTTCTTAACCAATAGTTTTTTTTTGTTTGGCCACCTGCTGTTTTCTAAGTATTTACCAGTAAACTTCCTGGTTCGATTCTTCCATTTTGTATCGACATTCTTCATGTACAAGTAGCTGAAAACCTTCCTAGCCCAATGCTCCTCCCCCATTTTTCTCAATCGCTTCTCAAATTTTATCTTGCGGCTAGCTTCCCTGCCCTCAAATGGTGCCCATCCCATATCACCTTGTACTCCCTGATTTGGTGTATTCCAGTGAGCTCCTAAAGCAAGCCTACGTATTCCACGTTGCTTGATTTCTAATCTTGCTTGAACTTCTGATCTCATGCACAAGACCGCATTGCCGAACGTCAGCCCAGAAACCGTTACACCTTTCCATATTCCTCTCACAACATCAGATCTATTGTAATTCCACAGTGCCCTATTTTTCACCACTGCTGCATTCCTGTTACCTTTAGTCGTCACGTATATTTCGTTTTCCCTCAGGTACTCGGTCCCATTGCTTATCCATACGCCCAGATATTTGTATTTATCTGTTATCTCTAGCGTGACCTCCTGTATTCTAAGCTCACTACCTTCGTTGTCATTGAAAATTATGACTGCTGATTTTTTCTTACTGAATCTAAAATCTAACCTATCTTCCTCATTACCGCAGATCTCCGTCAATCTCTGCAAATCTTCCTTGTTGTTGGCCATTAGCACTATATCATCTGCGTAAATTAATGCTGGTAGTGCCTGATCAATAAGTTTTCCTTGTTTGGCTAAAGAAAGGTTGAAGCCCAGTCCATTCCCTCTAATTTGGCCTGTAATCCTTGTAGGTACATCATGAATAATAAGGGTGACAGGGGGTACCCCTGCCTAAGCCCCCGTTCTACCTCTGCAGGCTTGGATACCTGTTTTTCCCACTTTATAACTACCTTATTACCTTTATAGATACCCTTTAAAAGGTTAGTGACTACATGTTCCACGCCTAGTGTGTCCAGTATTCCCCACAATTCCTCTTGAACCACGCTCTTGTACGCTCCCTTGATATCCCAAAATGCTAGCCACAGGGGCCTGTGTTCCTTTTCTGCTATTTCGATGCACTGCGTCAGTGAGAACAGAGTGTCTTCCAACCTCCTGTGTTTCCGAAACTCATTCTGCAGTTCCCCCAGCACTCCCTCATCCTCTATCAATGTCTGCAGTCTCTCCTTTATAATCTGCATCGCCAGCCTGTAGAACACTGAAGTCACTGTTATAGGACGGTAGTTGTTTATGTCAGCTTTGTCCCCCTTTTCTTTATAGATCATGCTCATCCTGCTAAGTTTCCATCCATCGGGAACTTCATCATCGATTAATATTTTGCTCACTGCCTCTATCAAAGCCTTCTTAGACTTCGGACCTAATGTCCTTATCAGCATAATTGGAATGCCATCTGGGCCTGTTGATGTACTACTAGGAACCCTTTTCTCAGCCCTTTCCCAATCTCGTTGTGAAAATGGAGCCATTGCACCACTTGATTCGTCCTTGTCTATTGTGGTGCATAAAGTACTTCTTTGTTGAAATTTTTCTGTCATCCTTGTTCTTATGTATTCAATAGCTTCGTCCCCTTCTAGCCTAGCACCTTGGGCTGTAGTTATAAAACTCTGCTCTAGGCTCGTCTCATTTCTTAAAGAGTTTAGATGGTTCCAAAATTTTGCAGCTGCCGTTCTATCTTTTTTATGTACTTCTGCCAGCCACTGAGCTCCCTTTCTTCTAATTTTTTCATTGATCAGAAGGAATGCATCCCTTCTACAGCTTAGAAAGGTTTCCCATTTTCTTTCAACATCATCTGTCGGTTCACCCCGCTGCTTAGCATGTCTGTGTTCCCTAGAGGCTTCCTGAAGTTTTGCTATGGCTCTCTTATCTTCCTCATCCCACCAACTTTTGAGTTTGTGTCTTCTTTTCCGGGGTGACTTGTCACGCGTCTTAGCAAGCTCTATCTCAAAGAGTCTCATTAGATTCGTGTATGTCCACACTGTCTTATTATCCTCCGTGATTACTTTCTCAATTTGTTTAGTGGCTATTTCAATTTGCCTTTCTAGATAAAAATTTTCCTGTAGTTGCTCATCTTGTCTCCTTCCCACGTTCACTGCTCTTCCAAAACTTAGCTTGATACGTCTGTGCTCACTGCCCAGACTTCTGGAGCCACCTTCATCTTTGTGCATTCCCCTGAGCTTATCATACATACTATGTGACATCAGTGCATAATCTATCGTCGACTGCAGCCTTCCCACCTCCCATGTTATTTGCCCTTCACACTTCTCGGTATTGTTGCAAATGATCCAATCAAGCCTTTCACACATATCCATGATCATTTTGCCTGTCGGGTCGGTATATTCATCTATATCTTCTATGTGCGCATTCATGTCTCCTAGTATAATTATCTCGCACTCTCTTCCTAGCTCCTCAATGTCCTTTGATATACACTATACTATTGCCTGGTTTTCTTCTCTGGCCTTTGCTCCCGTCCACAAGTACACAAAACCAAGGAGTGTCATTTGACCTGCCACTTTCTCTATTAGCCAGAAATGTTCCTTGCACTCCTGCTTGACCCTTTGCCAGTCTGTACTTTATGAATGAATGCCCCAATACCACCCCCCTTTGTGCTGCCTTCTGTTCTATTACAATATTCCCACGCGTAGTCCGGATTGTTCGGAGGTTGTTCCATGTCCCTGAGATGTGTTTCTACAAAACCGTATACCATCGCCCTCTCTTCCCTTAGCTGTTCTTCTATCTCTTCCCACTTCAGCCTGTTCCTAGCACCCTGCATGTTAATATACCCTATGTCTGAATTGGCTCGGCGCTCGTGGCTACGTCTATTTATGCCCCGGACTCTACCTATCTTAGATATTGGTGCCACTTTGGAATCGGATCTGTCCATACCACCTGTCGAAGAGTCTCCCTGGTTGTTTTCCTCGTTACTAGTTATCCTGCACCCTGAAGGGCTCGCTTGCCCCCCAAAAAAGCTACTGCGCGTCCTGCAATTCGCCAGCCCACCTCATGACCTAGCCGCCCATCGAAGTGAATTCTGTCTCGTTGAAAACCACCCCACCTATGCACCTCTCTGTTTATTTCCACCACCTCAAAGCCTCTCTCAACTCATCCGCCATATCTCTTGGCTTGCGTTTACAACCGCTCTTTGCAGGTTGCTATCACGCACCGGTACCTCCGGTATCGTGCATATCACTACCTGTACCTTAGGAGAAGTGGCGCGCATTTCATCGACGCCTTTCGCCAGTGTGGTTGCTAGTCCTGCTGTATCTTCAATTAGGACATCGTTTAAACCGCCTGAAATTATCACGAGGTTTCGTCTATCAGCTGTAGTTTTGAGTTTTGTGCTCGCTTGCCTCATGACTGCTCCAAGCTTGCGTCCTGGGAACGCCCCTACGTAAACCCTCTTGTCACCTCTTACCCTCTCTTTGATGGCTTCTGTGCATCGATTTAAATTCGAGTCCCCAGCGATTATCACATGCTGTGACTTTTCAGCTGGAGCGTCCTGCACCTGGGGGCTACTTGCACCTGTGACGCCGGCTGCTTTGTACCCTCCCAGCCCCACCACTACCTCGCTGAAGCTGGGCCTTGCGACAATTGAGCCGGCTAAACCTGTTTTTTCCAAACTTGCTTGCTCTTCCTTCTCCACCGTTCTGATTGCCGGTTCCGTACTGTTCTCTCCGTAGGCCGCTTCTTTGTTCAGCTTCGCTAGTGCTTCCTCGGCGGACTTCAGTCTTTCTCCCATTGCCTTCGTTTTCTCTTGCTCTGTCGCCAACGCAGTCTCGAGCTCGGCGATTCTCATCAGCAGTTCACTCTTGGCAACCATCATTTTCTCCATGTTTTCCTCAACCTAACATTGCCTACACTTCGCGTCAGCCTCTTCTCCATCCGCTTCTACGCTTGGGTCCACTTTCAAACCCACTGCACATCCTGAACACTTTACAGTCTTTTTAACCATAACTTTCTGACACCAATTGTCTCTATACTCGATAATTACTAAACTCGAGCCCTGCACTACGAAAAAAAGTCTGAGCTCTACTACAAAAATTTGCGTGTTCAATGTACGCGCACCTACCCCACGGGGTGGCAAAACAAAAAAAACAAAAAAAATTGAAACACATACACCCGCACTAATAAATACCTGGTGACTGGCCCCCGAAAAAGCCGTACCATAAAATAAGTGCTACGAAGATTTTAAGCGCTGCCTAATAATTATAAAGACAAACTCATAACATGCAAAAACACTCATTTGCGTAGTCGATCCGGAGCACTCAAAAAACACGTCTATCCACCGCGACAGCCCGAACCGACAATATTTGTGTGCACGTTAAAAAAACCCAGGTGGTCAAAATTTCTGGAGCCCTCCACTATGACATGAAAAGTAGCAGCGGCGCCATCTGGCGGCCACCCCGTGACAGCTGACGCCGGAGCCCAGCCAGTCGCACCACTAGATCATGTTTTGTAGTCGGTGACAAGCTAAGAATAAAAAAATTGGCAGATCCCACGCACAGTGGGAATCAATGATTTGCGAAGCACGAATGAGAAACGTTAATATGTCACTTTAAAATCAGCACATCGTCATGAAGTGGAGGTAAATGAGTCCGTACATGACTTCTGTGTCAGGATTATCATGTTTGGATGTGTTGATTACCTTCGTCTTCTATTCACGTCACGTGATACTAAATTTAGTATATGTGGAGCTAGGGAAACGGCCGTGAGGACGCTATGAGCGTGGTATGTTGTCATGTTCTTAAATGATATGCGTCACCCCACCGCGGTGGTCTAGTGGCTAAGGTACTTGACTGCTGAACCACAGGTTGCGCGATCGAGCCTCAGCTGCGGCAGTTGCATTTCCGATGGAGGCGGAAATGTTGTAGGTCGTTTGCTAATATTTGGGTGCACGTTAAAGAACCCCAGGTGGTCAAAATTTCTAGAGCCCTCCACTATGGCGTCTCTCAGAATCAAATGGTGGTTTCGGGACGTTAAGCCCTACATATCAATCAATCATGGCACGTGTGTCAGGATTATCATGTTTGCACCAGACTTATATTTCTTTATCTAATGACGTCACGTAACACCAAATTTTGTAGATGTGAAGCTAGCGAAACGGCTGCGAGCGCATCATGAAGGGCCCACTATGCCCCTATGAAGCGTTGTCGCGCACCCACGCTGGGCACAGCGACGCTGAGTTAGCAAAACGCGAGCACTCTTGTCTGACGCCAGGCGCGACACGCGCGACCAGCGTCCGTCGGCGCGGCCCGACGGCAACAGGTACGGAATGCGACATACTGCATTTCGTGTCGATGCTTTACCCAGACAACACTGCATCTCCCTCTTTTCGTGATGGAGGGACGCCCGACGCGCTGAAACACGCAAAGCAACGCAGTGCGACACGCGCCTGCGGGTATATGGCAAGACCGGCTTTAGCGTGGGAACGCCGGCGTGACGCAACGAAAGGAACGCTGGCGAGCACGCGCACCGCGTCACGTCGAAATGTAATGGCGCATTGACAGTGGGGTTTAGTCATGTTGTTACAAGACACGCGTGTCGTGATTATCATGTTTGGATGTTTCATTAACCTATGTTATTCGTTCGCGTCACGTAATATCGAGTTTGGTACTTGTGAAGCTAGCGAAACGGCCGCGAGCGCATCATGAACATAGCATGTAGTCATGTTGTTACATGACACGCATCTCATGTTTATCATGTTTGCACCAGTATCATACCTTCGCCATTTCTTCACGTCCCGTAATACCAAATTGGTATGACGTACTCTACTGTGTGTTCGAGTGGTGCTTAGGAAAAGTAAACGATTTGCCCCCGTATTCAGAAACGCTGCTTGACTTGATCTTGACTTACCACCGACTAAAATGCAGCCCAAACGCGTTTCGAATGCTTTGTCTTTAGGCTCTGCCAAGGCAGCACAAACGCACACACGAGTTTCAAACGTGCTGCTTTGAAGGCGGTTTCAAGTCAAGTTCAAGTCGAGTAGCGTTTTTGAATACGAGAGTTGGAACCCTTTGTAATCTCTCATGGGAGAGCCTAAGGCCGTCCCGTGGGGCACACTTCATGAGGCCATGTGTGTTTAGAAAAAGTTCTTAACGATTTAGAGTACGAGGTACTCTACTATGGGAGAGCGTAAAGCCGTCCCTTGGGCCTCGAGTGCCCAGTAATTGCTTACAGTGTATGCAATATCGCAGAGGAAGTGTATTACACTCCATGTGTAATTGGCAATCGTAAAGCGCAATTCATAGAATATAAAGCGGTAACAAAAGAGCAAACACTCGCCAGTCTTTCGCAAGTTAAGCGTCAAAGGTTTTCATAAAAAGATTTTTAACTCCTAAGGCACTTGCACAGATCTCTTGATGGTTCAACACTACCTTCATGTGGAACACATTTCTTTTATTTCAAATGTCTTATTCGCCTGAACTTTTGCCGCAATTCTCTCTATCGTTACAAAAACCAAAGAAACCGCAGGACAAGATACGAGATGCAAAAATTGAGGTTTTAAACCAAAACGAAACCATTTTTTCACTGCAGGTGGTGGAAAAACATATATAGAAAAAAATTGGCAGCATATCCAAGGAATGAATGATGGAGAGTGGGGCGAAGCATTCGTCCGTCCATTCGTTCTTGCTTCCTTCCGTCTGTGCGACCGTCCATGCGTCCATCCGCCCGTCCGTGCGTGCGTCCGTTCCTGCATTCGTCCATGCATCCACCCCTGCATCCGTTCATGCGTCAATTCATGCATCTGTCTGTGTGTCCGTTCGTCCATCTATTCAACGCTCCAAGTACCACAATCTCGCATCTTTTCATCATATATTCCCCATATAGAAACACCACCCTCCAGCGGAAATTCCAAGGACTAAACGAGAGGTGGCACACGCACACTTTCTAACAGCTTGCGCTTTGGGTCTACTTCCCACTTTTAACCACCTCGAGTTCATGGTATTTACTAGTTCACTGTATTCATGGCACTGTGGCCCAACACTCGCTAAACCTTTCTAAAACCAAGGAGGTTACGCCCAGCGAGTATAACGTAGTAACCTTTTCCTGGCAGATAGAGCTCAATGTACATGCCAATGGCTGCATGGGAAATGAGAGACAGGAGAATTCGGCTTTTACTTTCTTACGGCTTGCACTTTGTACCTACTTCCCACCTTTAACTACCTCGAGTTCATTCATGGTATATACTAGTTCACTGTATTCATGGCACTGCGGCTCAACGCTTGCTAAACTTTTCTAAAACTAAGGTGGTTAAACCCAGCGGGTATAACGTAGCAACCTTTTTCCTTCAGATAGTGCTCAATGTACATGCAATGGCTGCTAATGGGGATCGTAGCGTGCACGTTAACTAAAAGCCGAATGCTCCTGTCTCTCATACCCCATTATCAGCTATTGGCATGTACATTTAGCACTATTTTTTGTTGTTCAACAACGCACAGAAGGAATCTCTCACCGGCAACACCTTGGAGGTCAAATGGTTTGTAGGTCAAAGCGTAAGACTGGTTACATTCTACGCGGGACAAACGGGTGCCGCTATAAGGAGCTTCGCCCTTAAAATATACCTGGTGGTGGTGGTACAAATATTTTATTACAGAGGATGTACCCTAGAGTTGCGGCAAATAGGCACCGCCCACTGACCAGAGGGAGCTGTGTCACTCACACTGCCCCGTTCAAAGTTTCTAACATTCGCCGTTAGGGGCACGCAGGAAAGAGACGCGTGCTCGCGTCCCCAATGTATCTCGGGCACAATCCGCCGACAGATGCAGGGCTCGAGACGCTCGCATCGCGTTTCATTTTCACCGATGCCGTCTCAAAGTTTCTTTTTTGATCCACTAGGCTATGTATTCTGGCGCTGCAGTCAGACTGGAAAACTCGACTGAACGGTGCCTATTGCATTATTTAGTGGTGAGGCCCTTTTCCAAGATGCCAATGGAGTTGGCCGCTGCTCGAGGGCACCTCACCAAGGAGCGTTGAGCATCCAAGGTCGAGCGGCCGAGCAGGTACTCCTCCCAAGCCTCCCTAGTCGGGATGGGGAAAGGGCTGAAAAAGGAAGGAGCTTAGTAGGGCACGAAGCGACGACATGATAGGTGTCGGCCAAGACCTGGAAAGTCGAGCAGGTGCCACTGATTTCCGGCAAAAAAATGCCTAACGACCCCTGACTGAGATAGGTGTTCGTCTGCAGGTGGCGTAGTATTCGCTCGTCCGCTTTCTCTAGCCCACTTGCGGGGTCCGTGTACGGGCGGCGCGAAGCCTGGTAATAGGCAAGAATTTCGCGAAAGCACGTCAGATTCATATTGCCAGACTTCGACTTGTGATATGAAGGGGCAACGGCCCCGATGAGAGAAGCGCTGGCAGCGGTGTTCGTCACCTCGTTGCCGGGTCGGCCCAAGTGGCCTGGGGTCCATACTATACGAATTAGGTGAGAGTTAAAGCGCCAAGAGGCTTCCTGAAGTTTGTGAGCTGCCAGCAGGGCGATGGAACCCCGAAGGTATTGGGAACATGCTGGGTGCGAGTCCGTTAGGATGATGCATGAGGTGGGATGCGAGGCGGCCAAAGCAATGGACACCTCCTCAGCTTGCGCCACAGTGTTGGCACTAAAGGAGAGGCCAACAACGTGTTTTCCCTCTGTGATCACGGCGGCCGTGAAGTGACCTGAGGGGGAGGGGCCCGAGACGTCTACGTAGAAAACGCCAAGGTGGTCGGAGTGTCGCGCCTGAAGGGCCGCAGAACGTGCTAGTCTGCGGCCGAAATGTAGCTCGAGGTTCATGTTGCGGGGTAGTGGTTCTACCCGTAGTTTTTGCCGCCAAAGTTGCGGTATGGGCATCGAAGTGTCTTGATCGGAGATCACATTAAGACCGAGCCTGTGTAGTAGACGTTGCACTAAGGGTGTCTGCGATAGACGATTAATTTGGCTAACACGATGAGCTTCCCGCAGCTCTGCAAAGGAGTTATGTACCCTCAGTGCCACGAATCGGCTGTTGGAGGTGGCAATGGGAAGGTCAAGTGCACAAATGCACTTGGGTGGTCTTTCTATTCTAGAAGTACACCAGATATCATTGCTGCTCGGGCGCGGGCCACTAAAAAGCGCTGAGCGTCCCGGGTGGAGCAGCCGAGCAGTAACTCCTCACAAGCCTCTGTTTTTGGCAGAAGGAAAGTCGTTGGAAAAAGCACAATATGTCCACGGACTGAATGGTGATGAGTGGGGCGAAGCTTCGGAGGGTTCTATCGGTAAACCATGAATCATCTGTTCGTGCATTCATCTTTGTCTGTCTGTCTGTCTGTCTGTCTGTCTGTCTGTCTGTCTGTCTGTCTGTCCTGGACTAAACCATTCCTTACGAGCTGGGAGGTTGACACCCACTGCTTGAGGATCTTCACCAGTAAAAGGTAGAGGTATCGCAGGGAACAGTGCTATTGTGTGGTAGGCGTCAGCCAGCACCACACAATGCGCGCAGCAGCTGTAAATACCCGGCATGAAATGCTAGGCCGCCGCAAGACACAAGAAGGTGTTCGTCTGCAAGCGTCTGAGAAGTCGTTCGTTAGCTTTAGAGAGACCATGTGCAGGTTCCGGGTAAAGATGGCGCGAGGTTCAATAGTAATCGAGGATTTCGCGCTATTGCGTAGAAGCTGAGGTGCCGGGGGCAGACTTGGGTCGAAAGAGGTAACGGCCCGGGAAAAAGAAATTCAGGCGGTGGTTTGAGCCGCTTAGCTACCGGGTAGACCAAATTGTGCGGATTCAGTTGCATTCAAAGCGACATGAGGCCGCCTGGGGAAAGTCGGCGGCCAGATGAGCTAGGCTACCATGAAAGTATCGGGAATAGGCGAAGCGTGAGTACGTGATTATCATTCTTGCTGAGTGGTGAGAGGTGGCCAAAGGGGTGACTACCTCTTCAGTACTAGTTTTCTCAGGTGAGTGAGTAAATAGGCCATCTATATGGGTGTTCTCGGAGATATCTTTGGCCATAACATTTTCCGAAAATTTTTGCATGAGGCATCTGTATATCGGATGTCAGGAGTGTTCACAGTATTGAGTGTGAAGAA
Organism: Rhipicephalus annulatus; assembly: GCA_013436015.1. NCBI lineage: Eukaryota > Metazoa > Arthropoda > Arachnida > Ixodida > Ixodidae > Rhipicephalus > Rhipicephalus annulatus. The sequence goes on from WOVY01009442.1 coordinate 426,619, forward strand.
GTCGTGTTTGGTCTAAGCGTCTGCTTTTTTAGTGACTGGGGTCCACGTTGCGAGCATAAGGCTTGACCGAAGCTGGCTTAAGATGTAAAAACAGCGCAATGCCGCTACAGTTCCGGAATGGAGGAGTCGGGTAGGGGAGTAGAGCCTGTCCCGAAGGCAGCTCCCAGAAGCCGTCTGGGACGAGCATTTGATTTGATTGACGCGATGGGCCTTACGACTCATCATACGAGTTTTGCACTCTCAAGGCCGCAAAGTGGTGATTGGAGGTAACACTGGGGAGTTTCAGTGCTCGCTCATAAGCAAAATAGACCAGTGCGTCTAGTTGGTTCTCACTGAGGCGACGCCAGCGTAGGTAGGATGTAGCGTAGAGGACTGGGCTGGGCATAAATGCGTGAGCCAAGCGGATGGAGTGCCGACCGCGAAGGCCGCCACGTTTCGTTGAGACTCGCCTAATCATACGACTAACCTGCTCGCTGGCACTGAAGACGGGCTATGGAAGAGCCAGAGTTCGAAGTAGAAGAGATGTAGAGGCCCAATATGCGGAGTTCTGCGAAAACCGCTATCGGGCCTGATGGCAAAGGTATCTGACGTGGTCATAGAGATGAGACCTGGAGAGGAGACTATTTGTTGGGGAACACTGCAGGCCCTGTAATGAGGTGTAGGTGTCTGAAATTTGTGCCGCATGCTGTATGTGGTCTTCAATTTCTGCAGGGTACCACTAATTGGTCCAGATGGTGATGTAATCCGCGCATATAGCGTATAGTATGCCTTCAGTCTAGGTAATGAGCGCAGAAATTTGGAGCATGATTACATAGAAAACTATGGCTGACAGAACCACTCCCTATTGTGTACTGCTGGTGCCTATTGTATACGCAACGTGTTCAGCGAATTCGATGAAAATGAAAGCGCCATGACGCCAAAGGAAGAAGCAAATCACTCGAAAGCTTTCAAGCCGCAGTTCACGCTGTGAAGATTCGTAAGGATGCTGCTGTGTTTCACGTTGTCGAAGGCACCCCAAATATCGAAGGCAGAGATGATTGTGTCATTGTGGCGCACAGTATAATGTACAATGATTTCGTGCTGGAAAAGAATGTTTGGGAATTAATGTGAACACAGTAGTGGTCTATTCCAGGGGTGGGGGTTTGCCCTCTCGTACTGTCTTTATAAAATGTAAGAGCGGGAGTTGTCCGGAATCAGGAACGTGAGCTAATAGAGCGACTGTAATGCCATCCCTGCCTGGTGCAGTACGTCGCTTCATTTCAGCTAATGCCACCCTAAGGTAGGGAAGCGTAAAGAGGGCTCCGAGTTCGAGGCTAGCGAACCCGGACTAGATGCACTCGGGGTCCATGGGGTCGACCGTCTAACCGAAATATCTGTCGCAGAAGTAGTTCGCAAGTTGCTCGTCGCGCCCTGGTAGGCATAGTAAGATGTATAACCAACTAGCCCAACAACAAGTTTTATTAAGGCATAGTAAGAGCAGCGATTCTGGCGTTGGCTTTCCCCACGGGTGGTGGAGGAACAAAAATATATACGAACGGCTCGCCACGTATTCTATGAGCTCATCTGACCTGCATCCTTCATGAAGGTATCAACCCATTCGGCATTCGAGGGCTGGGCAAGTAGGCAGCTCTATCAGTGGTTGGCGCCTATATGCGGGAGCGAAGCATGCAATTTAGCTTGAATCGTCACTACCGGCAGGTAAGGCTGGAGCATGCATACCAAAAGTAGAGGAGGTGAGGTTCCACTGCAGGGGCTGATGTGGAGGTGGGAATGCTTCTTGTGTATGATTGCTGTGTAAGGAGGGCATATAGTGTCCATGCCTGGTAGTCCTATGGGCAGGACAGCAAAAAGAAAGGGTGAGTGCGAAAAGCTGACCAGGCCTTGATGCAGACTGGGGGGGGGGGGACAAGCAGTACACGTTAAGAATGTGAATGAATGGAGTTTCTCAACAAGAACGGAGATCGTGCAGTATACGTGGGCGAAGTCCAGGTCTAGATCGACCTGAACAGCCGTATATGATTAGTGAACACATAGACTCATGGTGCCACCTGTTTGAGAGCTGATGAAAACTTTGTAGGATGATGCGGTGTAGAGCGCGTGCGGCACGGGCGTTGGATAGCGCTGTAAGAAAATATAAAAGACAACGTTGCATTCCATCAACAAACAGTTACCGAGGGCCTGTCAATCTCTCTCTCTACCACGGGAGCAGTAGCTCCAAAGGGTATACGTTATGGGCTGCATTCCTGAAGGGCAGTGACGACCGGAACGTAGTCCCGGTTTCAAGAAAGAGCTAGAGAAGTGCACTCTCCCGCCTGTTCCGTAATCGTCTGGAGTTCATTGAAAATTTCAAATCGAGGTAGTAGTGAAGGTGTAAATGACAGTCACCACGGTGAAAATCGAAAGTTACGCAGTTCATGCACCATCTCCAGACTCTGGCTTTGTGGAGTAGGAAGAAGGTGGAAGCTGGTTTGAATGTCGCAGAAGAGAAACCGGCAACTTTTCGTCGACGTGGGGCAGAACTGCTGTCTTTAGAGGCCGAGCGCGAGAGAGTTGTTTTGGTGTGAAACTCGGTGACAGCCAAGGTCTGAACCGCCTGAACCAACTCAGCTACAATGCGTTGTACAATAATGGTAGACATGTAGCAGAGAATTGCACTTTCAAGGTGATTAATGCAGTCCTCAAATGCGAAGAATTGGCATATAGGAGGAAGGTTCTGAGGTGCCTTCTGAACTGGAGAAGTCGGCGCCGTGGTCGGGAGAGTGGTGTGACTATGCGGTGTGGGCGTAGCAGGGTGATTGAGTTTAGAGGCGGCGGGTTCTACCAATGGAGTAGCAGTGGTAGGTCCTCCCGGTTTCTACTGTTGAAGTTCAAGAACTGTGACATGCTTAGTGAAAGCTTCAATTGGTGGTTGGAAAAGAGTGTTGTTTCTCGTAGAGCGCAGAGCTCTGCGGAAAAAGGAGGGGAGTGAAGGAGAAGCTAAGGAGCAGTCATCCCGTCCCAGCTGCTTACCTGAGGTGATCCCACGACACGCAGCGGATAGTGCACAAAGTTGACTGGTAGTGGTAGTATTGGGCTTGTCTTGGGTAACCACTTGCGGACTTGTTGATGGGTTTGCAGTCCGCTTCGAGGCCAATGTTAGTTAGGTTTCTGGAGCTTCTCTGGACATTCTCAAGCACAGGTTTCAGGTGAGCCGGAGCAGAGAAGGCACGTCTGGTTATATTTATGTTAAGCCAGGCCTTCCGCAGTTACTTGGACTTGAATGCATCATAGGGTACAGTGACCAGGAGGAGGTCATGGGCAAACCAAGGGTCGATGACCAATAGTGCGCCAGAGAGAGCAGGCCGGGATATTCTTGTATGGGCGAACATAGGCCACGAGACAGCGGTAGAAGATGAAAGGGGGGAGCTTCGTGCTTTCAAAGATCACCACTGTTTCAGTAGAGTAAGCAAGCTTCCGCGCCACTATGATAGTGCCTTGCGGTCATTCGAGTTCAGATTTGATGCGCTGCGGGATTTCAGATGGGTTGGTGATCACGATCGGGCAGATTCCCCCGGACGTTTTGGCACAGCCCCCAAACAGGGGCTGCTTGTCTCTCAGCAGCAATTTGATATCCCAAAGTAGGTGCCGCGCCATAAATAATAAGGTGATATGGTCCTTGAGAACGTTTTGGTCTCACATTGACCACACTTGGAGACTGCTGGATGAGGGTTCTCCCAAGTATGCATGAATCACATCTCCGGCGCGATCGCAAGGGAGGGCATATATGAGTTCTGAAGGAGTGCAAGGCTTCTTCCCGACAATGTTGTGTTGGAGGAACGAGAGGTATGCCGTGGTCGCCACTTGTCTTGATGCATCGGTAAGGAAAGAGCTGCGGTGCACGAACCTTCTGTAGAGGGACGCTAGGACACGCCGGAGGTAGCCACCATTTGCTGGGCGACCACGCGCAAGCCTTTTTTTTAGGCGCAGCCGCGGCCAGCAATAGCTTCTGTTCCCAGAGTTTCACCGTTTCAGCTAAATATACGTTATCCGAAGACATGGCATGGCGCTGTACTCTATCGTCACAAATCGAACAGTCGGTTTGTAGCCCGTAACGCTGGTGACGGCCGTCATCGCTCCGAACAAACCCGGGCGTTGCGGAGCAAAGCCTAGCGGGACAAGGTGTAGCCCAGCATCAAGTTGTGGTGGGGATCAAACACGCAGAAGTTGCCGAAAATACAGTCCACCTAGACAAGGGAGGTATATAGTTGGAGCAGACAACTTGGTGGTGACGATGAGGCAAGAAAATTTTTTTTTGCCTCTGGCGCGAAGAACCACAGTAATCAATGATTACTGACGGAGCCAATGAGGGAGCGTCCGTCGCCGTAGAGCGATGTGCGAGCACCCGCTAGAGGCGGATTTGCTTGTGACTAAACGTGTGCATTTCCTGACACAAAAACAGATGCTAATGACAAAAAAAGAAAAATAGGTAATGTTTTGCAGAAAATATTGCAGTATCGTTGCGGAAGATATAGGAGAGGAAGCGTGGCTGATAGGTTTTTCATGCAGCAACTTTGAACATTATTCAAGTGGCCGCGATTGTGACCGCTGGAGGGCGTATTATCTCAACAGACATTAGCAGACTGCTTGTGTAGCCTTGTGCATTCTGTTCTCTTAGCGCTAGTTTCGCACTGACCAACAGACGGCACTAAAACAGATTTGCTTTTCAAAACGATTGTGTTATTTTTCGCCAGCGTTTTCGGACAGTTGCCCCAGATCGGATCTGAGGCAGTTAGCGTCTTGCCTTGCTTTGTATAATATTTTGATTTGTTATTGCATTCATTACTTCAGCCTATATGTGAGACTGAAATTGCTTTATTCATTCCAATTCGACTCATGTGCTCACATTGTTGTGACGTCATTTGACCTAAGGGTATTTTAGTAGGTTGCTGGCCATTCATTTATCGTACCGCCATGGAGGCCTACTGGCTAATGTACTCTGCTGCTGACCCGCCGGTCACGGAATGGAATCCTGGCTGCGGCTTCTGCATTTTCGATGGAAGTGGAAATGCTGTATGCCAGTGTGTACAGATTCGGGCGCACGTTAAAAAACCCCAGGTGGTCGAAATTTCCGCAGCCCTCCGCTACGGCGTCTCCCATAGTTATATGGTGGTTTTGGGACGTTAAACCGCACATATCTCTCTATCTATTCATGGATCGGTTCCTAAACTTATACTTGTGTGATATGCTTGTGTGCGCAGTAGAACATAGCTCTCAATCTTATTGCTAGTATTATTTGTGCTTCCTGCTTTTTACCTATGGATGCACCTTCATGACCCTGTCTGTAACTAATAATAATGTAATCGCGTACTATGCGTGAATAAAATAGTTAACTTTACGTCCTCGTGAAAAATTTCTATGTAATATTCAGGTGAGTTTCAACTCACCACAAAGTATTGAAAAAACGAAAATACCACAATAATGAAGGCTGGGTGTGAATTGGTTACTGTCTGGTCAAAATACTTCAAGAATATGCTTCGCCGTCGAGTTGCGTACTGGAAATACTTTGTCGCACTTGCAACACACAAGGTTCAAGAAGTTATCTCAGAAAACAATCGACAAACGTTCTCAGGCAGCTCCTCCTCAATGGAAGAGGTTCCATGGCAAGATATACGAGATGCTTGCACAATAATTTCAAAGAAAACTGGGCTGCGTTGTGTCTTGTTATAGCACTCAAGTGCTGACACGAACGTTACTCTAATATTTATGTTGATTTTCTTTGTCTGAGTTCCGCTCTCCAGTGGCATATTCAAAATATGACGAGTCTTCCAAACTACAGCGGATGAATTCTCAGCACATATATAATACCTTCTTTATTTTGCGAAGTCAATGAGGCACACAGTTTTGAGTGTAGCAGTGGTCTGAAAACAGTAGTGTACGTTGTTTGAAACGAACTTCTCTTTTGGTGTTATATTTTAAACATCTGCGGCGAGTAAGCCGTTATTCTAGCTCTGCCCTTTTAGAACTATCCTGTTAAATAAAGTGAATTCCTTATTCGACACTCTCTTACTTGTGTGCAAGCTTTTTCATGTTCAGGTATTTGTAAAGGCGAATTCATGTAGTTTCAGACCCCACAACGCTAACGTTTTTACGTGTTTATACCAGATGTTTTTACCGCAGCACATTGGCCCGTCGGTCATTTAGATAGATCGCTTTGGCGACTTCACGTACGTTGTGTCGTGTACGACGTTTGCTAATAACCCGTTAAGTCGAACGCAGTTGGTACACGGGGCTCGTCCAAAGAGGTTTCATCGTACCATCAATTTTGACTCGCACAGTGGGCTTCGTCTGTGAACCAGAGGTTGCTACGGCATGAGCAGTAGTGTAGTATGAGCCGGGTAAGAGCAAATTAAAAAGACGTGGCTGTGTTTTTTCAAGGGGCTAAGCTTCTAAAGGCGTGGGTCTGTCCATCCCTTGTATTTACATGACCGCCTACAAACCCACCTTTGCCAACTGCCCACTACGTCGTTCTTGCAAACATCCCACTGCGCCCCATAACCGATCCACTACTTCACCAACCGCAAAGCAAATACTGTGGAGAAGTAGCCAATATGAAATGCAAGTCGACCGTGTACTTGTATACAGGTGGACAATAAAGAACAAGAGATTGTGCCACAGTGTCTATACCTTGTTTGTGCGTGACCGCCTATAGTTCCACAATTGCAAACTACCCACTACTTTGTCCATCGAAACGTCCCACTAAGCCCCATCACCGATCCGTTACTTTACCGACCATAAAGCCATTAAAATAAAGGGGAAACAGAATTGACATATATCTACCGTTCACGAATATTAAAAGTTCTTGCATAAATAATTAAAGTGTTTATCAAGTCTTTGATGAGGTATTGGGTGATATTCGCGGATGGTTCACGGTTTAGCGATGAAACCCTCCAGTGCTTCACCACACTCATCATATTTCACTTCGTGGATATGCTGCGATTTTTTTATTCCAACATGGATTTGACTTGAAGGCACAATATTTTGCGTGTTTATGTGTATTAAATGTGCACCGTTAAGGCAAGGGGTTCCAGTGTGGCCTGTTGAATCCGTATTTACTTGTCATTGACTGGCCTCATTCTCTTTCTGCAAATAAACTCAGTCAACTTTAACTCAAAAGGAAAAATGCCAAAATGGCTTCTGTTACAAGAAGTTTTTTTTTTACATTCTAGTTCCCGTGCAAGCAAGGCCGCATATCTTGGTGGCCCATAAGCGTAGTGTTATCGTAGAACTGTTTTATGCGCGCACAAGAAGTTCCCGTTATGGGCCCAATCTGCGAGAAATTTCACTTCAAAATAGAGGCTAGATAGGTCGATAGCGTTAGCAAATACATCCGTAAACATTGCTCAAAAGGAACACCAATTAAGAGGCAGAATACTCAGGTGGTCTGTGGCACAAGGGCACTGCGTCCAGTGCCTGTATCGTGTACTTTATTCACCGTCTTGTTTCAATAATTTATGCAAATTATTTCAAAGTAATCACACTCGAAATTAGCAATGTAGTCCCTTCAAAACAACGTGTTAAGTTTTCATAGGATATTCGAATCAGCCAAGCACGCATATTTGGTGCTCAGATATGCACAATCATCGAACGCCCATTATAATTACTACTCAGTGAAGCCTACATATCAGTGTTTATCATGACGAAAACGTAACGCATATCGTTGGGTGGCCACTTGAGGGAAATGTGGCTGGGGAATGAAGCGAAACGAAAACAAAAGTGACTTACCTCACTATTGGCGTTATAAACCGCACACATTTATTATGACATCTTGATGTCGACATTTCGATGCATTGTTGCTTTGTCAAAGATTCGCGATCTCGGAGGTGGGGGACCACCTGGTGCCGAATGGAGAGAATAGTGAAATGCGCTGAGAGCGTCAGGATAACTTAACACGTTTGTCACACGCTGAGGCTCATTATATTTTCTGCAAATTCTCGTTGCCGACTGTACACCTTGATGAACGCATTACCAAGTGTGAAGCATTAGCAAGTTTCCAGGTGGCGGCTTCAAGAACAGGACCGGGTTAATAGGCGGAACATGGAAAAAGCATTTGCTGGGCAGTGGGCACACTCAGGCTGTCACAGGTGCCCTTAATTAAAGAGGTGATCGCCGGGCAAATTCCAAGGGCTGAAGTACCAGCCCCCGCACTGCACCATGAAAGCACGGACAATTTAGAAGTGGTTCGATTGGACACGACAGCAGACGCTGGCTGTGATTCAAAAAACAAGTCAGAGCCGAGAGTTTATAAACAAAACAAAATTATATCCTCAAGTATGGCAGATCAAATGACATACAAACATGCACACTCGGCAATAGTTCAGTACAATATTATACTGACTGTGCCAAACAACTGACAAAAACAACGCTACGAGCTACAATGCAGTCATATGCATCAAACAACCAAGACACTTAAAGACTAAAGAGTTCGAAAACTGAATCAGTTCAAAGTACTTGGAACAAACTCTGAATTATACTCTTCCAAGAATCACACACTCAAAGTCCAGCGCTGTTGTCGGTCCGCTGCCCCAAAAGTTTCTTTTCCAGGAAACGTCGCATCTTCCTTTAGCTGCTCCCCAAGCACCAAACATCTTCGCCGGTAACACGTCGGCTTCCCACACGCAGCTGCTGCCACGCGTCTTCGCTGGTGCAAGATAGATACACTTTTCTGCTTGCAACACAAGCCTTCACCCTTCAGGTGGAAACTCTCTTCATTACCTGATTTGTCACTGCCGACAAAAGCCTTCTCCGGCGCGGCGAAATCACCCTATGCCCACCTGTGCAAAACTTCCTTCATCTGCTGCCTACGCACGCGGGCGTAAACTGTCTTCATCTCCTGATCTCCCTTTGCCGCTTCTCGCTTAAATACCTTTCGCGCTCTAGATTTCAGAAAATTCTAATTGTTTCGTCGGCGCGATGCACAGCCAAGACTAGGGAAAGAGCGAGACATTTCGAGGACCGTCCGCGACACGTGATGCAAATCTACCCGCCCCTTTCCTTCCAGATATTTTCAGGATTTGCTCGGTGGCCGATGTGATGAAGTTGGTCGGCGAGACTATGCTTCCGAGCGAGAGAGACGGCGTGCCTGGAAAGTCTTTGGGTGCTTGTTTTTCTTCTATAGCATTGAACTTGACGCGTCTCTCTGGCACTTGGAATCGTCACCATCACCAGAATTTAGCGACGCGCAATTTTCGGAGCGCTCGTTTGTGACACTGCCGCTCACTTTAGAAACATTACCACATAATAATCAAAATCACGCAAACGAGCGCAAACAGTTACCACAAAATAAAAAGTTCGTAACACAGACCGTCGCTCATGGTGCCTCACAATCAATCAGAACACTCAATACAATTTTCATTGCAATCCCATTCACAACACATGAAATATAACCTCAGGTACTTGAGTACAACAATCCATCACACATTTCAAACTCAGACGTACAAATGTTTGTCTTTACAACAATTGTACAATCATATCGATAACATCACGTCATCTCAACAAACACTTTGTCACTTGAGATACAAGATAACAACGATAATAACACATCATATTGCACTCAACACGGCCCCTCGCATGATTATCCAACCCAGTCTCCTATCATGTGCACTTAGTGCTGCGCTTACGCCCCTGCTTGCTGTGATAGCTCGATCTCTTCTTATTGCTCTTGTTTCTGTTCCGATGAGCCCTTTCATACGACGGTGTCTGAGGCGGCGTCTCAGCCATCGTTCATACTTTTGATCCTGTTGAGGGGTCATAACGTTCAACAGATCTTGTCTGGTTATTTAATTGATTGATATGTGGCATTTAACGTCCCAAAATCACCATATGATTATGAGAGACGCCGTAGTGAAGGGCTCCGGAAATTTCGACCACATGGGGTTCTTTAACGTGCACCCAAATCTGAGCACACGGGCCTACAACATTTCCGCCTCCATCGGAAATGCAGCCGCCGCAGCCGGGATTTGAACCCATGACCTACGGTCAGCAGCCGAGTACCTTAGCCACTAGACCACCGCTGCGCGGCCTTCTCTAGTTATTCACCACCTTGTTCACATCACGACATTGAGCCTGGCTGGCCGACTCCGTCACCTTTTCACTTTGGGTCAGTTGAGGTCGTTCCGCCAGAAGTCCAGCGGCATGGCACGTTCTCTCGTTCGACACGATGCCCTCCCGATTCCCTTTCTTTTGCAACGCGGCTTCACCCTGAGATTAGGTGGAATCTTTCGCGGGATTCTCCTTCACTGTACCTCTCGAATCTTGAGTTGCTGGGGTCTCCATCTTCGGGTTTTCTCCCGAACGTTCGGGTTCGTTTGGTTCTTGAGCTCCGTCGATGTTTCCGATGATGAAGTCGTACAGTTGGGTCGTCATACAGAGGGCAGTAACCCCTCCGCTGAAATACGGGGTTTCAACCTCAATCACCGCTTCAGGAAGCACCCGAATCATCTTCAGGAAGCACCCGAATCATACTGTCAATTAGGAAAACCGGTTTCGCTTTGCCTGTTAACTCACTTTCTTGTACAAAGTTTCCCTGCACAATAACAATGGAGCTACCGGTGTCTTTTACACTGTAACCTTCTTGCCCGCAACTATTACAGGCAGCGTTGGCATTCCCTTCGTAACAACGGCTGGCCGGTTTGCCATTACATCACCCACAATAGCTAGTTTCTTCCCATTTTTGAGCTTGACGAACACGTCGATGACGTCATTATCATCTGCTTTTGGCGCCACCTGCACACAGGCTACTTGATGGGTTTTACTCGCTCCGTTACGATATGTCTCTGCCTTGTGCCCAGTCTGACCACACTTGAAACATTTTACAACAGTAGGGCTCGTAAAGCTAGTTCAACAACTGCTAGCGTGGTGACCCACTCGGTTACACAAAAAACATCGCGTAACACTCTCCACTTCACGCTTTTTTTTCTTCGGGTGCTGATTTCCTCGAATCTCCGGGACGTTCCTTTTTAACCTTGGCCAGATTTGTGCCACCTTGCGCTTTCGAGAATTGGTTGGTCAATTCAAGCATGTCTTCAAGTAACTTAGCTCTACTCAATTTGAAGTACAGCGACAGGCTTGGGTGACAACTGGTAAGAAATTGCTCTCTAATAAGGAGCTCTCTAAGCTGATCGTACTATTGTGCTCTCTCTAAGTTCGATCAATTTGTCAAAATAATGGCTAAGTCGGGCGGCGTACTGCTTAGCCGTCTCACCATCAGCTGGTTTTCCTGTCCGAAATTTGTCCTGGAAACATTTGACAGTAAATGTAAATCACTTCAGTAAAGCAGCTTTCACCTTTGCATAGTTCGCTGCATCGGTTGGCGTCAGCCTCCCGTAAACGCTGAGCACTTCACCACTCAAACAAGTACTCAAAGCAGTTGCCTATTGATGTTCCGGCTAATTTTGGCTCCTTGCAAACGTCTCAACTTTGTGAAGGTACGCGTCAAGGCCATCCTTCCTTTTGTCAAACGCTACGAGCAGCTTGCTTGGGTTCAAGCGGAAGCCATGATCTTCCCGTTCGCTGATTTCGACTCTAGCCTGGACAGGAGTTTCGCTTCGCTGTTTTAGACGAAGCCGCTCGAGTTCCATCACGTGCGGCCGCTGCCGTTCCCTTTCAGCCGACCCCGCTTCTCGTTCTTCTTTCGCCCTCTCAGCTGCCAGCCTTTCTCTCTAACGGAGCTGCTTTCTTTTTCTTGACCATCTCAGCTGCCAACCTTTCTCTCTCCAACTCAGCTGCTTTTTATTCCTTGGCCCCCTCAGCTGCCAACCTCTCTCTCTCAAGCTGAGCTGCTTTTCCCGCTTTGGCTCTTTCAACCACCAACCTTCCTTTTTCCAGCTCAGCTGTCATTTCTTCTTGGGCCCTGTCTTTTCTTTCTTTTTGCTTCTGACAGACCCACTTCCGTAGTTCAGCACCAGAAAGACCCATCTTCTCCCCAAGAGCTACTAACATTTCGAGATTCATGGTGTCTCGTAAATAAAACCTTGCCGCGTGCACAAGATATCTTCCTAAAGCAGTCTATTGAAGCACACTCTGCACACGCACTCGTTAACGAGAACACCGAGCAACACGCAAAAATGGTTCCGATAGCACTATCACCGACTCGAGGCTCTTTCTCACTACTTAGGACATCATCATCATCATCATCAGCCTGACTACGTCCACTGCAGGACAAAGGCCTCTCCCATGTTCCGCCAGTTAACCCGGTCCTGTGCTTGCTGCTGCCAATTTATACCCGCAAACTTCTTAACCTCATCTGCCCACCTAACCTTCTGTCTCCCCCTAACCCGCTTCCCTTCTCTGGAAATCCAGTCAGCTACCCTTAATGACCAGCGGTTATCCTGTCTACGCGCTACATGCCCTGCCCATGTCCATTTCTTCTTGATTTCAGCTATGATATCCTTCACCCCCGTTTGTTCCCTAATCCACTCTGCTCTCTTCTTGCCTCTTAAGGTTACACCTACCATTTTTCTTTCCATTGCTCGCTGCGTCGTCCTCAATTTAAGCTGAACCCTCTTTGTAAGTCTCCAGGTTTCTGCTCCGTAGCTAAGTACCGGCAAGATACAGCTGTTATATACCTTCCTCTTGAGGGATAGTGGCAATCTACCTGTCATAATTTGAGAGTGCTTGCCGAATGTGCTCCACCCCATTCTTATTCTTCTAGTTACTTCAATCTCGTGGTTAGGCTCTGCGGTTATTACCTGCCCTAAGTAGACATAGTCTTTTAAAACTTCAAGTGCACTATTACCTATCTCGAAGCGCTGCTCCTTGCCGAGGTTGTTGTACATTACTTTCGTTTTCTGCAGATTAATTTTAAGACCCACCTTTCTGCTCTCCTTGTTCAACTCCGTAATCATGAGTTGCAATTCGTCCCCCGAGTTACTCAGCAATGCAATATCATCGGCAAAGCGCAGGTTACTAAGGTATTCTCCATTGACTCTTATCCCGAACTGTTCCCATTCTAGGCTTCTGAAAACCTCCTGTAAGCACGCAGTAAATAGCATTGGGGAAATTGTGTCCCCCTGCCTTACACCCTTCTTGATTGGTATTCTGTTGCTTTCTTTATGAAGCACTATGGTAGCAGTTGATCCCCTGTAGATTTCTTCCAGAATGTTTATATATACTTCATCTACGCCCTGATTCCGCAGTGTTTGCATGACGGATGATATTTCTACTGAATCAAACGCCTTCTCGTAATCTATGAAGGCTATGTATCGTGGTTGGTTATACTCTGAGCATTTCTCTATTACCTGATTGATAGTATGAATGTGGTCAATTGTTGAGTAGCCTGTTCGAAATCCTGCTTGTTCCTTTGGTTGATTGAATTCTAATGTTTTCTTTACTCTGTTAGCAATTACCTTTGTAAATAGCTTGTATACTACAGAGAGCAAGCTGATCGGCCTGTAATTCTTCAAGTCCTTGTCATCTCCTTTCTTATGTATTAAGATGATGTTAGCGTTCTTCCAAGACTCTGGTACTCTTCCCGTCAGGAGACACCTCGTAAACAGGGTGGCTAGTTTTTCTAACACAATCTGTCCTCCATCTTTCAGCAGATTTGATGTTACCTGATCCTCACCAGCAGCTTTGCCCCTTTGCATGCTCTCCAAAGCTTTTCTGACTTCTATCATTACTGGTGGGGTGTAATCTGGGTTACTGCTAGTTCTTATAGTATTAAGGTCGTGGTTGTCTCGGCTACTGTACAGATCTCTGTAAAACTCCTCCGCTATTTTAACTATCCTATCCATATTGGTAGTAATTTTGCCTTCTTTGTCCCTTAGTGCATACATCCGACTTTTGCCTATCCCAAGTTTCCTCTTCAATGCTTTGACACTTCCTCCATTTTTCAGAGCATGTTCAATTCTCTCCATGTTATACCTTCTTACATTGCATACCTTACGTCTATTAATCAACTTCGAAAGCTCTGCCAGTTCTATTTTGTCTGTTGTACTTGACACTTTCATGATTTGACGCTTCTTAATTAGGTTCTTCGTTTCCTGGGAAAGCTTGCCAGTGTCCTGTCTAACTACCCTGCCTCCAACTTCCAATGCACACTCCGTAATGATACTCGTCAGTTTATCATTCATTGTATCTACGCTAAGGTTGGTTTCCTCACTAAGAGCCGAGTACCTGTTCTGCAGCGACACTCTGAATTCCTGTACTTTCCCTCTCAGTGCTAGCTGATTGATTGGCTTCTTGCGTATCAGTTTCTGTCGTTCCTTCTTCAAGTCTAGGCGAATTCGAGACCGTACCATTCTATGGTCACTGCATCGTACCTTGCCAACCACTTCCACATCCTGCACGATTCCAGGGTGTGCACTCATTATAACGTCTATTTCGTTCTTATTTTCGCCAATAGGGCTCCTCCATGTCCACTTGCGGTTTTCTCGTTTTCGGTAGAAGGTATTCAAAATCCGTAAATTATTGCGTTCTGCGAATTCTACTAGTAGCTCTCCTCTGGCGTTTCTAGTGCCGATGCCATAATCTCCTACTGCCTGGTCTCCAGCCTGCTTCTTTCCTACCTTTGCATTAAAGTCGCCCATCACTATAGTATACTGTGTTTTTACTTTACTCATTGCCGATTCCACGTCTTCATAGAAGCTTTCAACTGAAGCGTCATCATGGCTGGATGTAGGCGCGTAAGCCTGTACTACCTTCATTTTGTATCTTTTATTCAGTTTAATTACGATACCTACCACCCTTTCATTATTGCTATAGTATTCCTCTATGTTGCCAGCTATGTTTCTGTGAATTAGGAACCCCACTCCCAGTTCTCTTCTGTCTGCCAAGCCCCTGTAGCAAAGGACGTGCCCATTCTGTAGCACCGTATAGGCCTCATCTGTCCTCCTAACCTCACTGAGCCCTATTATATCCCATTTAACACCCGATAGCTCCTTGAATAGTACACTTAGGACACACTGTGCACCAAAAAGGTACTCTCGTGGACGCCAGAATAATTGTCATAGGTCCCGTTAGTTAGGGAGGTGATCGCCGAGCTAATTCCAAGGGCTGAAGTACCAGCCCCCCTAACTGCACCATGAAAGCACGGACAATTTAGCAGTAATCCTATTTGACGCACCAGCAGATGCTGGCTGTGGTCCAAAGAATGAGTCAGAGCCGCAAGTTGATGGATGGATGAAAAACTTTTATTGGTGTCTTGAAGGATTCCACCCCCGTTTTATAGGAATAGGATAGCGGGCCGCTCCCACGATGGGACGGGGAGGCCCGGCCTCACCGCCGCATCGTGGGCCTTCCGGACAGCCTTGAGTTGTTGTATGAGAACCGGACTCGTGAGCATTAAATGAAAGGAGTTCTCAGAAAATTCACTTTTTGTAAAGAGGGGCACCTCGAGAGCATGTGGTTAAAATCACTGCGATTCTGGCAGTCCGGACAAAGTTCTGGAATATCGGAGTAATGGCTATAGGTTACGAGGCTAGGGTATGTTCCCGTCTGAAGCATGCAAAGAGAGATTGCCTGTGGCCTAGACAACTTTTCATGTGGCAATGAAAAGGACCTACGGCCTAATTGATAATGCTTCGTGATCTCGTTGAAGGTAGTCAAAATGTCCCTAAAATGAAGGCTGGTGGCTGACTCCTCTGTCTGAGAAGCACAAGTCCCGGTGCGGTAAGTGAAGCCTCGTGCCTTGGAGTGGGCCAGCTCGTTGACATTGGGAAGGCCTCCAACCCTCAATCCAAGGTGAGCAGGGAACCAAATAATTGTGTGGTGGGTGAGTTCCTTGTGAGCGAGAATTCTCAAAACTTCCTTGCACACGGAACCAGAAGCGAAGGCCCTAGCAGCGGATTTAGAGTCCGTATAAATATCAGTCCATTGTGGATCAAGGAGTTCAAGTGAAATGGCCGTCTGTTCTGCTTTGTAAGAAGAAGGGGTTTGAACCGACGCCGAGGATAAAATCTCATCCTTAGTATCTACGGATACTACCGCAAAGCGAGCGGAAACACCATACTGGGCGGCCTCAACAAAGCATGAAACAGACGATTGTTTGTGAGCTTGAGCTAAAAGAGAGGAGGCTCGAGCGACACGCCTGCCCGCGTTGTACTGTGGATGCATATTTCGTGGAAAGGGGCATACTTTGATGCGAGAGCGTATATAATCATCGAGTGGCGAATTTTGCACTTCGAGCGTCAGCGGGTTGACTGCAGTGTCAACCAGAATCTTTCTCACCGCTGGTGTGATCGAAAGCCTGGCAACCTGTGCCGTTTGTTGAGCCTCGATAACTTCTTCAAGCGTGTTGTGGACTCCAAGTTTCATCAAGTTCTCAGTGCTTGTGCGCATATGACTGCCAAGAACTTTCTTGGTGCGTTTTCTTATGAGGATGTCCAATTTATTTCTTTTGTGGAGTTGCCACCTGTGCATAGATGGGACATAGTTTATGTGGCTCATCAATGGATTAGTCTGAGGAGGTTGTGCTCTCGAAGACCACCCCGACTGTTGGAAATGCGTGAGATTAGTCGGATGACCCTTTTCGCCTTAGAAGTCAGACAGTCGATCGTGCGGCCGTTCTGTCCATTAGCCTCTATAATCATGCCCAGAACGCGTATGAAGTCCACCCTTGGAATACGCTGCCCCGAAGCCGCGTGCAGCCTAATGTTGATGTCAGCCACTGGTTGCCAGTTTTTGGGTTGGGTCCCCGTCTCGTGGGTCGATATAAGAGAAGTTCGGACTTTGCTGGCGAGAGCTTGAGGCCCATTTCATATATGTAGACTTCAACACAGTCTACGGCCTCTTGAAGAGAGCTCTCCACAGAGCCCTCCGAGCCACCGACACTCCATATGGCGATGTCGTCCGCGTAGATGGCGAACTTGATGCCCTCTTGGTTTGAGAGCTTTGCAGCAAGGCCGCACATTGCAATGTTAAAAAGCAGGCGGGAGACGACTGAGCCCTGCGGGGTGCCGAAGGAACCGAGATCGTAGGGCTTAGACTTGAGATCCCCAAGCTGTATAGTGGCTTTTCTATTGCCGAGGAACAAGCTGGTGAACTTGTGAAAGTTGGCTCCTAAGTCGAGAGAAGAGATGGAGGCAAGTATGGGGGAGTGCGAGACATTGTCAAAGGCCTTTTCAAGATCCAGACCGAGAATAGCTCTAACGTCTTTTGTCTCCTGATCTATGATGTGATGCTTCAGCATTTTCATGACGTCCTGAGTAGATAGGTGTGGTCTAAAACCTACCATGTTGTACGCAAACAGGTTAGTGTTCTCTATGTGCTTTGATATTCGATCGTTGATGACATGCTCGGTGACCTTGCCTATACAGGACGTCAGTGAAATGGGTCGTAAGTCGCTAAAACTGGGACTCCAGCCAGGTTTAGGTATGAGAATAACCGACGCCCTTTTCAATTGCTCAGGGAAAGTCCCCGTCTCCCAAATACGATTGATTTCTTTGGTGAGGTAAGGTAGGTGACAGAGTCATCGTCTAAATTGCGTAGTGTCTTGTTTGTAATGCCATCCGGGCCCGGGCTGGAGTTCCCATTAAGATTGTTTAAGATGGTGCGGACCTCTGCTTCCTGGAAGGGCTTGCCCAATTCGAAGGCTGGTGATCCCGTGTATTGCGCGTAGCCAGAAGGAGGCCGGGTTGTGTCCAAGGGGAGGTATCTCTGTGCCAGACACTTCGTTATTTCCGTGTCCGATTTAACCTTCCTTTCTGAGTGCAGTATTCGGTCTACCAAGCGCGTCTCGTTGGATTTACTTTTGGTCTCCTGCAGCAGGTGTTGGAGGAGGTTCCATTTTCCCCCAACTTTCATCTGACCATCCACCTTGTTGCAATTCTCGTCCCAATGCTGTTTTTCCAGCGTCTGACAGTAAGTTGTTATTTCTTGGTTAAGACTTGCGATGCGTTTTCGCAGTCTTCGATTCATACGGTGTGCTTTCTACCTGGCTAGGAGGGCGCTTTTAGCCTCAAGAAGATGAGCAAGCCTACTATCCATTTTATTGACCGGTAGATCAGTCTCTATCGTTTTGGTGGCCGACTTGACGTCTTCGACCAGCTGAGACAGCCACTTGTCAAAATTCGGTGAGTCATTAATCTCTTCTGTGCTCTTCGCTCTGAAGTTACGGAAGAGGTCCCAATCTGTAAATTTGAAAGCTTTAGGGGGCTTTGCTTGAATTTGTAATGTCGTACAATGGTCACTCCCCACGTTTTCTCCTAAGTTTAACCATGATACCTCTCCCGTGGTTGTAACAAATGTGAGGTCTGGGGTAGTATCCCTAGAGCAAGAATTTCCAGTGCGGGTAGGAAACGTGGCGTCAGTGACCAAAGTAAGATTCAGATCCGACGCCGCTTGCCAGAGCTCGGCTCCCTTGGCAGTGGTGCGAGGGTAGCCCCAAGCTTCATGGAGTGCGTTGAAATCTCCCGCTATAACAATGGGTGCGTCCACTTTCCTAGCGATCGTAACGGCTTTTGATAACAATGAGGTGCAGCGATGGTGCCTGCCTTTTGGAGAGCTATATATGTGGAGTATCAAAACGCTATTTTTAAGGTTGCTGCCAGGTATAATTTCTAAAAGAGAGTGTTCACTCTTGCTAATTGCTTGTGCAAATAGTGTTCTACATTGGTGTACTTCTTGGACCTAAACGTGCAGATACCGCGGCCATCTGGAGGTTTCGTGGTGTGAAGGGTGTAGCCTGGCAGGCTCATTGTTTCCGTAAGCGTCTCCTGTAGCATAATAACATGTGGTCGAATTGGCTGGATTTTATATACTGCTGGAGAGCTGCCTTCTTTGAATGGCAGCCCCAGCAGTTCCACTGCCAAATTACACAATTTTAAAGGTGTCCCGCCATTGCTGGGACCCTCAAAAGCTCTCCCCTGAGAGACGCTACGGGTTGCCACCTTCTGCACGATCCTGACCTTAGGTATAACTTGGGCCGGAGTAGCCTCGGCTGATTGTAAAGCTTTAACTTGGTCAGCCTCGATCTTTGTGACTCTGCTGTCCAATACCGCAATCGACTCGACCACCGCCCTGAGAGCATTTTTGATATCATTCAAGGTTTCTTGACCTCTGTTTGGAAATCTCTGTCCTCGTTATTGGCCGGTTGTGCTAGCGCTCTTCTTTTTGTTGGTTTTGCCCCTGGATGGACGTCCATGGGTACTTCATCGTGACTCGCATCCGATGTGGCCTCGGTACAGGGAACTGTGTTTGAAGGAGACGTAGACGAAACCTGCTGTGATTTCCTTAGGTCGGCTATTTCAGCCCTGAGTTGCTCGACAATGGCCATGAGGTTAGCATTTTCCCATTGCATCTGCGCATATATATCTGAGTGTTGCTCTGGATTGGTACCCCCCTTTACCTGTGGTTGGGAGCCCTTGATCTAGGATGCCCAGGTCTTGTGCTGATTTCCTTGCTGCACACCAATGCGGACGGTAGGCACCCGTGAGTTAGAACGGCCCTTGGGTCTAGAATGTCTTCTGGATCACGAACGGCCCGTTGCTCTGCCTCTGGAACGGGATCGTCCTCGGGGTGGTTGTAGCTGTTGGCTGACGTCACGCGGGCGCCAGCTGCTGCTCGGGCGCTCAGTCGTAGCACGGCCGCCTGCAGCGGCTGGTAGCGATAGGAAGTCTCCTCCACTATCTGTGAAGTTCATGTCGTCGGCGTCTTCTTCCGCAAATTCCATCGTATATTGCATCCGTCGCTCTCGTCTTCGTCGACGGACTATGTAGGGCACTTGAAAACGATGCTTACACGTCTTGTCTGCCGTGAGATGTGGACCCCTACACAACTTGCATTCTGGAGTGCAGACGTGATCCTCCGAAGGAGATGACATACCACACCCTCTACAGACGGCCTCCTCTGGATGGGGACAAACATCGGCTCGATGACCTAGCTTTCCACAGGCATAACAGACATCCGTCTGTCGACGATACAGGGTGCAGCGAACCAAACTATTTCCGCTTATGATGTAATTTGGCACTTTTAGTCCGTCAAAGAGGATGATTACCGTGGTGGAATTCTTGAATATTTTCACTTGGAGTGCAGTCGGGTTCCTTGGGTGTACAATAAGTGAATAAAGTTGTTCTTGACCGATGTCCGCGTCAACACCTTTGATGATACCTTTGAAGGTGTCGTCGGGGGCAGCTCGGTAGGCACTAACATGAAAACTGGCGGTACCGAGAGTAATGGCGGTGATCTTGGAATACGCTCTGGCGTTCCTCTCTACTTGCCTAGCGCTCCGCAGCCTAGCGCGCTCAGCTGAGCAGATGGGCAAAGAGAAGAGTCTCAAAAAAGGGTAAAAAATCTCACCCACAGTGAAATACTTGGTATCGATGTAGTCCGTGCGGTTTTATGCGTCGACAGGCACCAAACGATGCTCACAAATGCACGAAAAACTGTCCAAAAACATTTTTGAACGCGGAGCCGATGTTCTCACATCCACACGAGACGGTGTCCCCCTGGTGGCCCATCGCAAGTTGATAAGCAAAAAAAATATATTCTCAAGCGTTGCAGATCGAACAATACACAAACATGCGCACTCGGCAATATTTCAGTACAGTATTTGACCAATTCAACAATGGACTACTTAATACAATCTGCTACACTCGAAACAACAGACACAAACAACAATACGCGCTACAATGCAATCACATACATCAAACAACCAAGACACGTAAAGACTAAACAGTTCGAAAACCTATTTAGTCCAAAGTCTTTGGAACAAAGTCTCAATGATACTCTTCCAAGAATCACTGACTCAAAGTCCAGCATTGTTGTTGGTTCGCTGCCCCCGATGTTTCTCTTTCAGGAAACCTTGCGTCTTTATTTGGCTGCTCTTTAAGCACCAAGCTTCTTCGCCGGTAACACGTCGGCTTCCCACACGTGCAGCTGCTGCCGAACGTCTTCACTCGCGGGTGGTAGACACACTTTTTTGCTTGTGGCACAAGCCTCCACCCTTCAGGTGGAGACCCTCTTCATTAGCTGCTTTGTTACAGTTGACAAAAGCCTTCGCCGACGCGGTGGGATGACCCTACGCACACTTGTGCAAAACTTACTTCATCTCATACCTACGCACACTGGCGTGAGCTGTCTATGTCTCCTGATCTCCCTTCTCCGCTGCTCGTTTACTTTCCCAGCTCAAGATTCCAGAAAATTGTAATCGTTTCGTCGGCGCGATGAACAGCCAAGGTTGAGAAAACAGCGAGACGTTTTGAGGACCGTCCGCGACACGTGACGTAACTCTGTGTCACCACGCCCCTTTCCTTCCAGATCTTCTAAGGACTTGCCGGCCGGCCGATGTGAGGAGCTATGTCGGCATAACTACGCTTCCCAGGGGGAGAGACGGCGTGCCCGGGGAGTCTTTGGATGCTTATTTTCTTCTTTAGCGTGCATCTTGACGCGTCTCCCTGGCACCTTAAATAATTATCATCGCTAGAATTCGGCGGCGCATGCTTTTCGGAGCGCTCGTTTGTGACACAGGCTCATGACGATGATAAAGATGATAGGGATGATGAAGTGTGCATCAGGCATTCGCCTTTATGTACTACAGATCGTGGCGTGCTGGCAAACAATTCGTAAAGGGTGGTTCTTTTTGATCCCAAGGAGAGCATGTGACAGGGTTAATATGCATTGGGATCCGTTTTTTTTCTAAGAGTCAATGCCGTCCGGGAAATACACAGTTGATCAAAGATTTGACCGATATGTCTAGCTTTCCTTCTTGGAGCACTAGAGAGCCTTTTTTCAGTAAAAATGGAGTAGCTGTTAGTTTTTCCGAACAGTATCAGACACCACTTGATCCAGTAATTTCATATAAATACTTGGGTGTTCTTATCACGATGAACCTATCCTAGAACTTTAGAGCAGGGGGACAATTTCTCCAGCCACGGGTGTACGTCTCGTAACCCGGTGATATGTGGATGGCCTCGCACCCCTATAGTTTTCGGAAATGCCGTTTTTTACGCTTTCTCGACTACTTCGTAGAGTACCCAAATCGTATCGTCCTCCTGAGAAAAGCCTACGCTTTCATGCGGTGCGCCATGTTGTCCGCAAACGCGTTTGTCATACGCTGGCATACTTTCTCACTTGTCATTTACCCGTTTCCCCAGGTGACGGCAGTAGTTGTTCTTTCCGAGCACACCACTAGTCCTGTTCACCAGTGTTCTTTCTCAGATTGGGCTTTGCTAACAGTGGCGAAACTTCTCTCTTATTCTGAGCTTTCAGACAGACCTCTACTGTTTTTTCCCGAGAGAGCATCTCGTGCCTGTTCGTTATGGTTCTTCTTTTTCTATTGCTTTCAAGTAGTAGGGAATGGCTCGCTCTTTCTGTCAGACTCCGCAGCATGCCAGCAAAATAGAAGACCCCGACTTCGTGATAGCCCATAACTTTTTGTGAGAGCTCCTATATATTAGGAGAAATGCGAGTGCGTAAACAAGGCAGTAATAAGTACGAAGAAAAACGAAAACCTTGGATGTATGAGGTGGCTATCACAGCAAAATCGTTCAAAAAAGCTGGAGAATTACACTTTTTATGGACGACGATAGCCTGCGATTTCACGCTTTTACTAGGCAACAAAACCTGACAGTGTTTGCTTCATCAAGAAAACAAAACACCGAAAGTTTACAAAGAATCTGTGATGTATTCACATTAACAAAATCGGTTCCCACCCATCTTTTAAAGATACCACTTTTCTGTCAAAATACTATGACGAACACACGCGTCCCATTTCAGAAACTTATCACATACAAAAGAGTGATGAGACATGTGTAAGCCTCCCTAAATTTCCCTCTTTCCAAAGAAGATGGGCTTCATGTCCCATTGATCTTGGCAGGCTGAGTCCTAAATCAAGGCAGGCATGGTGGTAGGGAGGCCATAGCGTTGCAAGTAGTCAAAAAGATTCTCCGTGAGCAGTAACAACGTGATTTATTTCGACGTTTCAGCCATAGGCTGGCTGACTTGTCGAAATAAACCACGTTGCGACTGCTTACGGATGATATACTACTCTCTCTCTCTCTCTCTCTATTTATATATATATATATATATATATACTAAGGAAATGCCTAAAGACGGTTGTTTGTCAGCAGCAGTAGGTCCTATCTCTTTTCTGGTCTCGTCTCTGTTTTTCACTGGCTTTATTGGTCTTTTTGCATCAGCATTGTTTTTACAACAACCTCACCATTTCAACTCAAACGTGTTACTTGTTGTACTAGATTCAAAATTTGGCGAAATAAAAGAAACCCTTAAACATTTTTGAAGTTCGTAATACTGCACAAGATAATAGATAGCCAACATTATTTATACAGTGCTGGGGTGAAGCCAAGCAACATCTGTTGCACAGGTGCACACTTAACCAGAAAAGTTTTGTCAACACACCTGCATTTCATTTTTTCCAGAAGTCGCCCCGCCTCCTCTATTTCGGAAATTCACTAAGCTAATCATTGGTAAGTGGCATACTTCCAGAAAAGCGCACGCCAGCTAAAACACATGGGGCGCTATGCAGGATGGTCCGAGCTTCTCGGGCAGACAAACTCGCTCACAGCTCACTCTGCGGCGGCCATGGCATGAAAAGAATGCGTAACGCATGTTAGCAGCGTTTATAAAAATGGCCACAAGAACGTGCGTGGCGTTGGGAATTCATGTGGGAAATTCGCGGCGGTTATCAAAAGTCTATGTGTGTGAACACGGCAGTGCCACCACCCAGTCAAACTTTTAACAGTAAAGTGACGACAGCGTGATTATCACGCATCTTTTTGCCACTCAGCACGCAGCTCCCAAAGGCGTGCTCGTGGGCGTAAGTCTCCTTCCGGACAGGCTTTTTCGTTCCACCTGCAGCATGAAAATTTCCACCCTCGATGGCAACAAGGGTGCACACGCAGCACTCTCGTGCTTCTCGTTTCGCTTCTATCAAATATTGCAGATAAATATAAGGGCAGGTGGTCACCAGGGACGCTTGCATCATGGCGATAACGTGGATGTGATTGGATACGTCGTGAGCACGGTGAAATTGAATGCGAGACAATGTAGCCGCGTGGTGATATCACTTACACTTCGGCGTGCATATGTGCACAGTCTGCACGATAAAGCTGATCGATTGATTGTGCTGCTCGACGTGAGTATACTGCTCCTCAGCAAGAGGAAACATGGTGGGGGTACCTGGTCTTCACTGTGGGAGTCTGTAAATCAAACTGATTGGCGCGTTAGTTCAGATAAAAACTCCTTCATTCTGATAATGCCCCAGTTCAAATCGTGACTCTCATGGTGCCGGTGTAAGTGTCAAGCGTTTCATGCGGTGAACGCTAAGCGGCAGCTTCTTCGCATGTAAAAGAGTTGGGTGATATTGCACTACTTGTGGAAGGCTTGAGCTCGAGCTTGCATAACCTAGATTCTTGCAGCTTCTTAACTCTCTTAGCCTTGGAATATTTATTTTAAATGCGAAGTTTTTCTTAGCGAACTTCAATGACTTTGAGCGTATCTATCTATCTATCTATCTATCTATCTATCTATCTATCTATCTATCTATCTATCTATCTATCTATCTATCTATGTAACTAACCGCCTACGACCTTTAGCTCTCCTGGCCGTTTCGATCATAGTATCGATACCAAACTTGGTATCGCATAACATGACTGTATGAAGAACATATTTGACTAGCCATGACATGAAAATTATGATATGTATGCCATGAATATCATGATTTACTTTTCATGGTCTTAAGCTCTTGCGGTGGTTTTGTTCACATAGCATGTTGCAAAACTGGTATGATATGACATGATTGGATGGCGAACTCAAGCGACAGACCCTAACATGAAAATTCTGACATGCGCGTCATGTAACAACATGACATGTCTCGCTCATGATGCGCTCGCGGCTGTTTCGCTTGCGTCACATATACCAAATTTGGTATTACGGTACGTGAATGGTTGACGAAGGTATGTGATTGGTGCAAACATGATAATCATTACATGCGTGTCATGTAACAACATGACTACATGCCACGCTCATGATGCGCTGGCGGCCGTTTCGCTAGGTTCACTTATACCAAATTTCATATTACGGGACGTGAATGAATGGTGAAGCTATAGTACTGGTGTAAACATCATAAACATGAGATGAGGGTCATGTAACAACATGACTACATGTTATACTATACGCTTGTGATGCACTCACGGCCGTTTCGCTAGCTTCACATGTACCAAACTCGGTATAACGCGACACGAACGGATGACATAGGTAGATGACACATCCAAATATGATAATCAGGACATGCGTGTCATGTAACGACATGAGTACATGATACACTCCTGATGCACTCGCGGTCATTTCGCTAGCTTCACAGCCCCGCCACGGTGGTCTAGTGGATAAGGTACTCGGCTGCTGACCCGCAGGTCGCCGATCGAATCCCGGCTGTGGCGGCTGCATTTACGATAGAGGCGGAAATGTTGTAGGCCCGTGTACTCAGATTTGGGTGCACGTTAAAGAACCCCAGGTGGTCAAAATTTCCGGAGCCCTCCACTACGGCGTCTCTCATAATCAAATGGTTGTTTCGGGACGTTAAACTCCACAGATCAGATCGCTAGTTTCACATATGCTAAATTTGGCAATACATAACCTCAATGGACTGCTGCAAACATGATAATGATAACATGCGTGTCATGTGAGATTCTGAATACATGCCACAGTCAAGGCGCCAATACATTTCGACGTGACGCGATGCGCGTGTTTGCCGGCGTTCATGCGAATGCCGGCAAACACGCCGATGCGCACGCGCAGGCGCGCGTGCGCATCGGCGTTCGTGTCGTTGCGTCACGCCGGCGTTGCATTGACGCATGCGCGTTTCAGCGCGTCCGGCGTCCGTTTGTCATGAAAGAGGGGGACGCAGTGTTGTCTGGGTAACACATTGGCACGAATTTCGCGCCGGTTGCCGTCGGGCCGTGCCGACGGACGCTGGTCGGACCTGGCGCCAGACTAGAGAGTGTTCACGTTTTTCTAACGTAGCGTCGCTGTTCCCAGCGTGCGCACGCGTCAACGCTGCATTGGAGTATATTGGGCTCTTCATGACACGCTCGCGACCGTTTTGAAAGCTCCACATATACCAAATTTGGTGTGCGTGATGTCAATGCATGACGAAATATATGACTGATGCAAACATGATGATCCTGACACGCGTGTCAAGTAAGAACATGACAACATACCACGCTTATAGCGGGCTCGCGGCCGTTTCGCTAGCTCCACACATACTAAATTTGGCATCACTTGACGTGAATTGATGACGAAAGTAAACGACACATTCGAACATGATAATCATGACATGGAAGTGAAGTATGGCATCATTTACCTTCACCTCAAAACATTGCGTTGATTTTAAAGTGGCATATCAAGCTTTCTTATACGTGCTTCGCATATCAATTATTCTCACTGTACGTGGGATCTGCCGATTCTTTTTTGTCAGACACATTCTTAGTATATATTTTACCAATCTTTAGGCTCTCAAATGACCACGAATAAAAAATTTAGTCAGTAGTGTTAGTATTCATAGATATACAGCCATGATATCAAATTAGATTATCAGTCATAAAATGACAGAAATGGCAAATTTATTGCTGTGATATCGTAAATTCACAAAACCTGAACAAATGTAGTATTTGAAAGCGTTGGAGCTCTGAAAACAACTTCAGGACTTCCACCCGAAAGTGCCACCTTAAGCGCTATGCATGCCCGGATCATCGTCACTGACGACCTCGGTCCAGATTCGTCTTCATTACGGCACCGTGCGCCACAAATATGAAGTGACGATGGTGTAGTTGACAGAGGGGATAGTGGAATAAATACTTGTATTAGCAGGTTAGATTATATTTCCAACTTTCTAGGATAAATTTTGTGTAGTATCGTTAATTGATGACACCACGGCCGAAAGGAACAACTTTGTCATGTGCTCATGTGTTTTGCCGGCTTCGCTGTGAAGACCGCATCACGTCTGTCTTCACTTTGATTGTGCTAATTGACTAAAGCTTAACGACCATTACACTGAGCTCTGTTTTATATTGATAAGGTTTTAGTTGAAGGGCAATTATCTCGGGTGCAATTAGCAAGGTCACTAATCGGTATGGAGCTATTAAACGTAATTGATATGTGGGGTTTAACATCCTAAAACTATCTTATGAATTTGAGAGACCCCGTAGTAGAGAGCTCCGGAAATTTCAACCTTCTGCGGTTCATAACGCACACCCAAACCTGACCACACGGGCCTACAGCATTCAGCTATCAGACGTAATCTTGATCTTGATTAGCACGATACATGTCGTCATATTAGCAAGGACTACTTAGGCTTTACTTAACGTGCTCATGATTAACGTCACGTTAATTAGGAACGTTTAGTGAGCTCTTTAGCTAGCGTGCTTTATTTAGCTCGATTCTAGCTTTACATGGCTTCATTAGCATGGCCTTCTAAGATTTGGCTTAATTGCCTCGGCGCAGGTGAGTAACCTGCGCGGGCGAAGCTTCTTTTGCGGGCGAAGCTCCTTAGGCCGGGGGTCATTCCCTCCTGTGTTGTAGTACCAGTAGTAGTCGCAGTAGTAATAATAAGTGGTCACCTGTAGTTTGAGTTCCGCAATAGATTTCGTCGTGTATATATGTAACTCGAAGGCGTCGGTGGTTCTCATAGCATATTTACGGAGGAAATGATGATGAGTGCGCAAATCGTCCGCCTGTCCATCCGCGTGTCCATCCGTCCATGCAACCGTCCGTTGATGCATTCATCCGTTCGTGCGTCCTGCTTCTGTCCATCTATCCGTCTTTCTGTACATCCAAACTTCCGTCCATCCGCGTGCCCGTCCATTCGCGTGCCCGTCCATCCGTTTGTTCGTCCGTCCATCTGTCCGCCTGTGCGTCCGCGCGTCCTGTCCGTCCTTCCTGGTCATCATCAATCACTCTGTGGATATGCTTTGATTTTTATTTCGGAAGACGCAACTTTCTGATTTCCGGTGGAGCACCGCTTGAAATGGTCATTTTTCGCTCTCCATTCAATGGCGAGAAAAATTTCAGGGAGGAGGCGGGAGGGGCATGAGTTCGGTATGCCATTCTTTGGCTTCGCCCCTGCCTCGACCTTACATGACTTGGCGTAATTAGCTTGGTCATAGTATGTCCTGGCCTAACTAGCCAGGTATGTCATCCAGCCAACTTGCTAATTAGCCAGCTGCACGTGCTCGGGTGCTAATAGACAATCACAACGAAGACGAGCACCGGCCCGTTGGTGCGCTAGAATGTAGAAGCTTATCGTGATGATTTACACGTGGCTCGGGTTTAGCTGCCGTGGTGATGTTGTAAGGCGTTTGGTCGGTACTAATCTCAGAGCTCATTATTCGACTAATTCTGTGCTCATTATTCTAAAACACATTGAACTCGACCAATAAAGGCTTCGATGTATATTTACACACCCCGTGCCTCTAAAAATTATCATGACAAAACGTTTCTGACACATTCATTGCATGGGTACACTTCTGCACTCAGTGGAACGGCGCACACATAAAAGATGGCGCCTATGGTTTGAAAACACCACCTATAGTCAGTAAGCTGTCCTTGGCGCGATGGCTTGTTCCATCCCAACCAATGAAAATCAGCGTACTGAGGGGTGGATTTGACTTTTTCGTACATTTTGCTCATCCAAAAGGGGGTGCCGCCAGAACTCGGAAACATCTCGTGTTTCGCGAAACTCGGGCAAAACTGCATCGCACCCATCCTGCATAGCACTTATGGTTATCAATATAGTATTAGTATTTTTCAAGGCAATCGGCTTCTGTGTGTGCGATCATGCCTGGCTTTCTCTTGACATTTTTCTGGCTTTGTGTTGACGTTCAAACAACCTTCAGCCTCCAACATTCTTTTTTTCTCTTTCAAGGGCCTCACATTGTCATCACTCAGCTAAATTTTCTTATCTTTCAAGCGTTGCTGCTCAGCCCGTGACTGCGAATCGAGGGGCTCCTTTTAAATGGCAAGCTCTAAAGGCGCAAAGAGAGCGGCAACATCCATGCTTTCTTAAAGTATGATGGGGACCACGCTTTCTTTGGTTCCGCCTGTTTAGAAACCTGCAAAACTTCCAAACATACAGAAACAGCCGCCTCTCCTTAACTGGGGCTATTTCCGTCGCATTATTTCGAGCACAAGAGCGTCAAACATGTCGTTGTTTTTCGTAATGCACCATGTGCTCAATGAAAGAGAAGAGTATGATCACAGAACGAGCAGCCGTGTAATGCTGCCAACAGCAATTATTTGATATTTAGGCAGACGCAATGAAATGCCTTTCGTTATAATCCAAGTCACTTGTTTTTTTTTTCATTTTAGAAATCGGCTTCAAAGACGATCATCCTTGATAAGCACCCGACAGATAGTCGGCAGCAATCGCGAAAGCCGCGGCAAATTTTACGCACCTTTTTATGGTTATCATAGCTTTGTTAAAAAAATAGAGGTAGTAAGTAGAGCAGGAAAATGGAGCCAGCGTCTTCGCCTTGTAAAATGCTTCAGTGAACACGCAGAGTAAAGTTCTAGGCAACATCAAAAGTAGATGGTGTCCCGTGCATTCTGAATGACTGGTATTAGAAGGCGCAGTGGCACCAAAAAGCGTCCTGTTTTCAAGGATCAAAGGGCCTACTTTCTTTTCTTTCATGTGTTTTCGCTATAACGTCTACGCAGCGGGCAGCCAGTCTTACAAAATGCGTGTTCCTCTTCCTGACTTTTTCTGCCTCAGTGTTCGTTCCACACTTTGTATAGGCTATCAAATTTTGAAGAATAAGCGAAAAGTTTCTGATCAGAGTGCCGAACAGTCTAATGTTGAGAGGGATGTATTCGAGAATACATGGTCTGATTAACCAAAGCTTCGTTTCAAAAACGAAAAAAAGTGTTATTTATTAGCCACCACACGTTCATTACATATATATTGCAAGAAAAATTCTGTTTAAAATTAAAGAAAAAACCTATCGTAAAAACACCGAGTCAAGAAAATCTCTGGACAACTTTTGGGCCTTTAAACTCGAGAACACCAGTTAATGAGCGTTTATTACATTTAATGTGATAACTAAAGATTTGCGGATTATTTTATTCCAGCTGCCACGCCATATACCGATCACTATTAGTATCATTAATTTCACACGTAAAAGTTTGGTCATTTCAGGCAAATGATATATATTGCTTATACGAGGTGCTTCCAAATCACTATAACCCAGCTGCTCCAAGAAGCATGTTTTAGACTGCGATGAGACTATCTCGCTAGTTGTGGAAAAATAAAAACTTGTTTGTTCCTTTTTACTTTAATTTCGACATATGAAACATTTTTCTTCTCTATTTGTTCTAAAAGGATGTACAGATATTCAAACAAAGCCAGAAGTAATGGTCACATTTTGTTTGAGAAGTCACTCATTTGTGTGTCATGCTCCTCCTTCTATCACTAACTATCTATCATGCCGGAGAATTGCAAATACAGTGATAAACCCTGCACTTACAATCGCAGCGTGCTGTACATGATGCTTTCTTTCAAAATTTGACGCGCTTGCAGGGATGCTATGGAAAATGCTACATGGAGGTCGTAAGATAGCAATAAAGGAGAAATAATTCCCGCGTTATCAGATGGACCCAGCTGCATTCTTTAAGTGCACAAGTTTAATATTGAACAAACGCTCGAAATTTGATCAACGCATCCACACTTTACTCTTCGTCAGATCTTCTGCCAGAGGCTTATTTTGAATAAATATTTATTGAATAAAGAAATAATTGGTGAGAGATATATTTTAAGAATACCTTATTCTACATACCCCGCATTTTGTGCATGTAGTATTGCCACCTTTTATGGTATTTTTTGCTTCAATTTTTTCAACTGTGCAACTGTTCCTGACTAACTTTAAGTCGTCCTAATTACCTTCAAACTGACTTCAGCCTGCATTATTATATCCGAAGATCTTTTCTCGCCACCAACTTCCTAAATTTTCAAGTCCTTTCAGCGATAGTGGTGACTTGGTGGTTTAAAAAAGCTTTTTAAATGCGCAGCATTTCTTAGCAAACTTCGCCGACTTTGAGAGTATCTATCTATCTATCTATCTATCTATCTATCTATCTATCTATCTATCTATCTATCTATCTATTTATCTATCTATCTATCTATCTATCTCCAGCCGCCTACGACTTTTAGATCTCCTGGCCGTTTCAATAATGGTATGTATACCAAATTTAATATGACATAACGTGACTGTATAAAGAACAAATTTGACTAGTTATGACACGAAAATCATGACATGTGTGTCATGAATATCATGATTTACAATTCAAGTTCCTGCAGCTCTTCCGATGGTTTCGTTTACGTGGCATGTTGCAAAACTGGTACGGTTATGACATGATTCCATGGTGAACACAAGCGACCGACTCTAACATGAAAATCGTGACATGCGTGTCATGTAACAACATGACTACATGCCACGCTCATGATGCGCTTGCGGCCGTTGCGCTAACTTCACATGTATAAAATCAGTATCACGCGACGTGAATGGCCGACAGAGGTAAATGACAAATCCAAACATGATAATTACGACATGCGCGTCATGTAACAAAATGAATACATGCCACAGTCATGATGCAATCGTGGCCGTTTCGCTAGCTTCACATATGCCAAGTTTGGTATTACGTGACGTCAATGAATGACGAAGGTATGTGACTGGTTCAAATATGATAATCATAAGATGCGTGTCAAGTGAGAACATGACTACACGCCACAAGCAAGGCGCCAATACATTTCGACGCGAGTTGGTGCGCGTGCTCACCAGCGTTCATTTCGTCGTGTCACGCCGGCGTTGCGACGCCAGGCGTCAGTTTTGCCTTATACTCGCAGGCGTGCGCTGCGTTGCTTTGACGCATGCGCGTGTCAGCGCATCTGGTGTCCGTCCGTCACGAAAAGAGAAATACGAAGTGTTGTCTGTGCAATGAATCGGCGCAAATTTCGCGCCGGTTGCCGTCGGGCCGCGCCAACGGACGCTGGTCGCGTCGGCCGTGCCTTGCGTCAGCCTATAGAGATCTCGCGTTTGGCTAATGTAGCGTTGTTGTGCCCAGCGTGCGCGCGCGTCAATGCTACATTGAAGTATATTGGGCCCGTCATGATGCGCTCGCGGGCGTTTTGCTAGCTCCACATATACCGAATTCTGTGTTACGTGACGTCAATAGATGACAAAATATATGAAGGGGGCAAACATGATAATCCTTACACGCGGGTCATGTAAGAACATAACAACATACTACGCCAATAGCGTGCTCGCGACCGTTTAGCTAACTCCACATATCCTAACTTTGGTATCACGTGACGTGAATAGATGACAAAGGTAAACGACACATCCAGACATGATAATTATGACACGGAAGTCTTGTACGGCATCATTTACCTCTGCCTCGTAATGTTCTGCTGAATTTAAATTGACATATCAACTTTTCTTCGTCGTGCTTCGCATATCATCGATTCCCACTGTATGTGGGATCTCTGCCATTTTTTTTCTAGAATTTTCAAGCACAAAATGGGCACAACGCATCGACAGCGTTCGTTCTTTCTTACACTAGAGAAAGTGACCTCTTTGTAATTTTTTTCAGGCAATTTCAAAAAATATTTTGCATGCAATCTATGTGCTACCAACTTCGGGCAAAACGCCAAACGCGTGTCTAGCTCAGGGTGGCCACTTCTGTTCACATATTTTTGAGAAAGA
Organism: Rhipicephalus annulatus; assembly: GCA_013436015.1. Taxonomy (NCBI): domain Eukaryota; kingdom Metazoa; phylum Arthropoda; class Arachnida; order Ixodida; family Ixodidae; genus Rhipicephalus; species Rhipicephalus annulatus. The sequence goes on from WOVY01009442.1 coordinate 459,303, forward strand.
CCACTGCAAACCCCTTTTCTGAGCTCCAAGACATTCGACACAAAATCAAAGAAACAAGACTGGTCATACAAGGAGCGGATGCTCGCTGCGGCCAGCATTTCTGAGATGTTTTCGTACGCGCAGCACCCTAAAGCTTGACTCCAACGCAGTCACTTTTTTTATTATAATTAGAAACTTTTCATCAAAGCCGATCGTCCCTTTTATGTATATAGTCTCAAGTAAAATAGTAAGCAGTGATCGCAAAACTGAAGCAGCAAACTTTGCGCATACTTTTGCTGCTATCATTGCTTTCATACAAGAAGGAACGTTTCGCGCAGAAAACTATGGCTAGCTTTTTCCCCTTGAGAAATGCTGCAGTAGACACGCAGATTGAAGATCGAAGCTACATCAAAAGCAGGTGGGCTCTTGTGCATTCTTCACGACGGTTATAGGAGGCGCGTTCACACACGGGATCGATGCGGCCATTTTTAAAGCTTGAAACAATATATAGCCTACCATGGTCAGAGTAAAAAAGCGGCTCACGTGCTCGCATGCTGCTTTTCTAGCCCGGCCATGGGCCTTCTTTGCTTTCTTTCACGTATCTTAACTTTATTGTGTTAAAGACCTAGTTTCGCCGTTGTTGCGGCGTTAACCTTGGTGTCGTCAGTTGTGAGCTAAAACTCATCATCTTTGCGTGACCGAAAAACTGAGAAATATGAAAATAAAAAAAACAAATATTAGAAGAATCCGCGTCTTAGTGGAATCGAACCCGGTAAATTTGAGCGTCAAGCAGGCTTTTCACCACATAGCCACGCCTCTTTATTAATATTTTTTATTTATTAATATTTATTTATTTATTATTATTATTTAGTTATTATTAACTTATTTATTATAAATATTTTATTATTTTTTGTTATTATTCTTATTATTATTATTACATAGCCACGCCTCTGCTTGTGAATACAGTGAAAATAACTTCGTTTGCTTGGAGATCCATTGAAATCAATTTTCATGCTTCACAAACACACGCGTCTTGTGTACATGTTTCGCAATAAAACATGAAATACTGTCGTAATAATGCGCTGGGCAAGCGTTAATTTGCCATCGGGTGTAAAAACATGGAATTATTATGCCTTTGTCGCTTAAAGTCCGTCAACCGCTACAAAAACTACACTTGCTACTGCGCCCTTAAGGTTTCGTAGTCTGTGCATAGCAAGTTCAAAAAAATTTCATACTCAAATAGTTTTAAGTACGCACTAGGAACAGGATATCGCTATCACGTTCAACTCATAAAGAAGAAGCTGAAGGGTTTCTCAATTTCGTCGTAATAACTTTTATGTCTCACGCAGACAGCCTCACAAGCTAGCGAACTGCGGCAACTTTGAGCGTATCTCTCTATCTATCTATCTATCTATCTATCTATCTATCTATCTATCTATCTATCTATCTATCTATCTATCTATCTATCTACCCGTTAACGACATTTAGCCCTCCTGGCCATTTCGATACTGCTATCAATACAAAAATTGGTATTGCATACCATGACTGTATAACGAGCTTAACTCACTAGTCATGACTTGAAAATAATGACATGTGTATCATAAATGTCATGTATTGGATTTCATGGTCTTGCGGCTTTTGCGGTGGTTTCGTTCACATCACAAGTTGCAAAACTCGCATGGTATGAAATTACTGCTTGGCAAACATTAAGTGACAAACCCTAACTTGGAAATAATGACATGCAAGTCATGTAATTCACGAATACGAGCTACGCTCATAGTGCCCTCGTGGTCATTTCACTGTAGCTTTGCATATACCACATTTCGTATTACGAGACGTGAATGAATGACGAAGGTGTATGACTGGCAAAAACATGATAATCATGATATGCGTGTCATGTAAGAACATGCCGACATACCATGCTCATAGTGCGCTCGCAGCCCTTTTGCTGACTTCACATATACCAAATTAAGTATTACGTGACACGAATGGATAACAAAAGTATGTGACCGGTGAAAACATGATAATCATGACATGCGTGTCATTTAAAAACATCACTACACGTTACACTCACAGTGGGATCGCGGAGGTTTCGCCAGCTTCACATATACTAAATTTGATATTATCTGATATGAATAGATGGCGCAGGTATATCACTGGTGTGCACATGATAATCATGACATGCGCGTCCTTTAGGAACATAACTACATGCTACGCTCACAGTGCGCTGGCGGTCATTTTGCTAGCTTCACATATACCAAACTTGTTATTACGTGACATGAATAGAGCGCCACCGCAGTAGTCTAGGGGCTAAGGTACTCGGCTGCTGACCTGCAAGTCATGGGCTCGAATCTGAGCTTTGGTGGCTGCATTTTAGATGGATGCGAAAATGCTGTAGGCCCGTGGGCTCAGATTTGGGTACACGTTAAAGATTCCAGATGGTCAAAATTTCTAGAGCCCTCCACTATGGCTTCTCTCAGAATCATATGGTGGTTTTGGGACGTTGAACCCAACGTATCAATCAATCAATTGTAACGTGAATGGACGACCAACACAATTATCAGGTGCAAAAATGATAATCATGACATGCGTGGCGTGTAAGAACATCACTAAAAACAACACACAGTGCGCTCGCAGCTGTCACGCTAGCTTCACATATACCAAATTTGGTATTACGTGATGAGAATGCATAGTGAATGTTGTGATTGGTGAAAACATGATAATCATGATATACGTGGCATGTAAGATAATGACTACATGCCACGCTCATGATGCGCTGGCGGTTGCTCCGCTAGCTTCGAAATTTTGTACATACCAAATTTGTTATTACGTGACGTCAATGCACGACGAACACAAATTTCAGGCGCAAACATGATAGTCATGAAGCGGAAGTGATGTACGGCATAATTTTCCTCCACCTCGTAACGGTTGCCTCATATTAAAGTGACATATCAACCTTCCTCGTTCGTGCTTCGCATATCTTCGATTCCCGCTGTACGTGGGATCTGCCGCCCCCCCCCTTTTTTTAATGGTTGTTGCCTCGTCTCAGTCAAAACTCACCCTGAACTGGTGCTTTCATTCGCTTTTAACAGCTTCTTCGTTTTGTCGGAAGGCGGCTTCTCCACCCACTCATTTTATCTTTTATGCTTACAAAAGTTTGCGTTGGTTATTTAGAAAGGCTCGCCGTATTTTCCTTTTCTTTTTTAGTCTCGTATATTTCCGGATCACTTACACCACGAACCACTCGGCATGATGAGATGGTCAATAACTGATGGAAAGAGACGAGCGAGGCTGGCACGTGTGCAGCCTTTTTTCCTGCTGTAATAGTACAGAAAGATTTGTTAGCTCCCTGCTGTTGGAAGTAGTTAGTCTGAGGCACTCGTGTTAGAAACATGCGCGAAAGAAAAGAAACAACAGGATGCAACCACTGCAGAATGTTAAGAACATGAGTGACTGAACGAACTTTATTTAACCAGCGGATGGAGGCGTGGGCTTAAACCGAGCCAGTGGTGGTGGAGAGACGCTGTCTCTCAGCCGCCTCCCGTGCTCGCCGGATGGCCCATATTTGATCTTCCCGATCTGAGCTGATCAGTGCGGCTCTCCACCGCGCCCCAAGCCGTTCTGGGGATACTGAATTGGCTTCCTGTATCTGTGCAAGGCCACTGAAACTTTTTCATGGAATATACTGTATGCAGGCCTAAGACGCCATCGTGAGACACGGGCTCTTCGTTTGCTAACTTCCATCAATTTGGCGAAAGTTGTTAGGTTTTTCCTCGCTTTCACCACAAACTTTAACACGTTCATAATGACGCCGAAGGTAAAATACCGCTATAAATTTAGATTTTTATAGATCTTCGCACCAATCATCAATCAATAATAAATAATCATCGCTCATTCACACGCATGCACGGTAAAATATACATTTTTAACGCATCTGCACTGCCCAGTGTCCTCCGCGTGTGGAACAGCCTTCCATATGAAATCGTAGCTGAACGCAATCGAGAAAAATTGCGGCACCTTCTACTGACCCATTGCCAGGATTACCTGCTCCTATTATTCATATCAAAATCAGCACCTACGGTTTTATTCACTCCTAGTCTCTCACTTTTTTTTCTTCTATTTTAAACTTTTTTTGAAGGTATGAATACTAACATGCCATTCAGTTCTGTTGTGTATTCTTGAGCGATGTTTTCTTTGGAATAACTGAAAGTCTCTTCATAACTTGCGTTTGCTTTTTTAGCTTGTTTACATCATTATCTCACATGTATACTCATCTGATTTTCATTGCGGTTTTATTCCTATTAAAATTAGTATTAATAATTTCTCATTGTTATTACTTTTAGGACTTGTATAATAATTGACAATTAGTTTATGTTATTGTTTGTATAGAAATTGTGCTAATTCATGTATCCATTCTTTTTATGCTCCCCGTACACAATGCCCTGTTAGGTCTGTAAGTTATTTTGAATAAATAAATAAGTAACAAGACAATCAGGAATCGAACACATTTCTTTACTATGTACATGTATAGCCCTATTTGCGCTGTATGTACTCAACCAGGGTATAAATTTTCTCACGTCACCACACTGGGGTCACGTTTTGCTTTGAAAGGATTGGGAGAATTCTTCTAGGAAGATAAATACGATCAACTCAGACGAACAAGATGCCGAGAAATCTGACCTTCATCTCCAGTCACCTCAAGTTGGTGCGAAATGAACCCTGGAAGTTTCTTTTTCTCTTTTACAGTGTGATTTACTACAGGTATCTATTTAAGAGTTTTATATGGTCTTGCATATTCGCTTTCCATCACTATTTAGCAAGGTAGAAAAAAGTTGGCTTCAAGTTTCTAATAGTCGGAAACCGTCTATTATCTGTGAAGAAGTAGATATAAATTTCAAAAAAAACTAAAAATAAAGAAAAGAGCTGGACATTAAATTTCCGCATTATTTATTAGGCAATAGTTTAATACAATTATATTACATAATCACGGTAATATTTACTGAGTGTATAAAAGGTGCTGCAGCTGCTTCCGTGCGAAGTCTGAGGAAGTGCGTACCATGGCCCCCAGCGACCCTCTTGCGTACAGTTTCTAGAGGTCCACTTACCAAAACCTATATAAGGGAAATGTTCAAAGTAAGCTTGTATTTTATTGCGAGATGTGCAGATCGTTTTAGGGAGATTCTAGGACTAGGTGTGGAGCATGTGTGTTACGTTTTGTTGCTCTTTAGCGGCTTACTTATTTAACGACAGTTGAGATACACGTTATCTGCAGCGAGTTGGGTCAGGTTGTTTCTTGAATGAAGGAAGTTCAAAAGTGAGGTTAAGTGACGCAGTAACTGGCTCTCAGGCTTGGCGAGGTGATTGCATCCTTTTGCGCGTTCACGAATCAACCACAGGTTTACCAGACGTTTCAGTAGTATTTGGTTGATGATTGCGATTACTTCTTGAATGTTATCTGTTAACTGTCCTAGTTTGGATCATTATCGTTCATTTTAGCCTGGATTTGAAAACCTCGCTATGACCTCGAAAAACATATGTTGAGGCCTAGTTGGTAAGTCCTTTTTAAAACTTCAACTGTGCTAAAGACTACACACCTGCATACCTCCGATATTGTTCAATCCTGGTGTCTCGTTTCTAGCGCCATTGATGTTTTCAATATTGTTGTTGACCGAATTAACCGCTTTCCTACGACAATGATCATGCCACGTGAGGTTCACTAATGGATGATAAGATGTCCCCCTAATAATATGCTACCCCATTAAGATGTCACTTTATATGTTTTTCATGTCAAAGCTACAATACGATTACTCGGCATGACTTCGTGGGACTTTATAATTTAAACTTATTTGGGTCGTTTAACATTCAGCGGAATCAAAGAAAATGGTTGTTCTTATATTTTAGTACGTAGTTGAAAGGAGGCAGCCGTGACAGAAAATCGTACCGCATTCTCAAGCTTAGTTGCGTGGTGCCTTCTTGCTGAGCAACCACAGTGGTCAAGTGCGAGTTTTCAGTTATTACAAGTTCTCGAAAAAGAACTGTACTTAGTAAACTGTGTATGTTCCTACGGCAACGGCTGTTAGCGCGCACACCACACACACACGTACACACGCACGCACATAGACACACACACACGCACACACACACATGTGCACACACACACATGTACACACACACATGCACACACACACGCGCTAACACGCACACGCGCACGCTCACACTGTTCCTCGGGCATCATTTAAAAAACTTTTCAGGGTGGATTTAGATGTATTCTGCAACATAAATGCACGTTGCAGAAGAAGAGATGGCCAGAATTTTCAAAACACTCCACTAGAGTGTGCCTCGAAATAATATGATAAATTTGGCGTGTAAAACCAATATCTTAGTTTTTACTGTTGAATTGTAGCAAGAGTAGTCTACGGCAGCGCGAAGTGCGTGTATGGAGTGACAAAATTATCGCTTTTGAAACTTTTTATTCTTTCACTTGTGGCAGAAAACGTCATACACATGTACACTAGATAGCACAGTTGAGTGCAATGCGTTGTCTTAGACACCGTTCACGTTCTTCTGGTGCCACCGCACCACATCTCATATCCTGTACAGCGTTTACGTAAACAGTATGCTTCAGAACGCAGTCGCCCGTAAGCCAGATACTCAGTGCGGTTAATACCTGGCAACTCTGTTCGAGCAAGAGTTAGGCAAACAGAAAGTAGCGCATGTCTGTACGTGGATAGCAATATTTGCTTCCATGATCTTTGGCAGGTTGATGTTCTTGATGGCCGACAACCTGATGAACGGAAAAAGGGCAGTGACGGTATATGATAGAGTTACTACGGAGGTCTCAGTAATTTCCGTGGAGCAATTTCCACTGCCGTACACCTGACCATGCGGCACTCATTACAGTGGCGTTTGGGTTTCTGCAAATATTTATTTATTTATTTATACCTCACAAGCCCCGGAAATAATATAAGGTGAGGGGGGGCATACCGTGCAACACCATCGCCAAAATACTCGTAATAACAGAAATTCGAGACATCATAGGAAATATTGCGCACGAGTAATTACAGGTTGTCGTTAGCGTACATAATATAATACAGTCAAACAATAATTGCGCCAACATACAGCAAAAAGGCAAACATAGTCACAATGAAAAAGAACCCTGCAAGAGACTACCTCAAGTACTATATATATATATATATATATATATATATATATATATATAGGCACATACTTCCTGGCTATTTCGGGGACAGAAAACAATAGGTTGTCGGTAACGCGTTTCTATAAGAGAAAAAGAAAGTCGCCCTCAATAAGGCCACTGAAAATACTTCACATCTACCATTTTTTTTTCTTTTCTGGGTGACTTTATGTTGCATTGGTTTGCTAAGAAATCAGAAACGTGGTATTGCCCTAACTAGCCCTCTCATGTGGAAGAGCACATATATTTGAAGGTTGCTGAAGATCAAGATTTATATCGACGACCGTTATATAAACATCCAGTACGGGTTCTTGCCTCCACCATTGCCGTGAAGTTCTATATTAAGTCCAGTTCGATTACATTACGCGTCATATGCTCTCGTGTGCGAGTGTAACCGCGAAGCGCAGACAGTTATTGCAGTTCAAGCGGGCAGAAAATGCGTACGCCGTGAAGCGTAACGCCTATGGGGGGAGAGGGGAAGTTGAGCGTAGAGCTCATTATGGTGGAAGAACAGCGTTAAGAAAGACAAGGTTCAGCTAAGGCATGATCCAAGCGCTGACTAAAAACTAAAGATTTATTCAGCTTGTCCTCTTACACCATATCTTTATTTGTATTTAGCACTTTTGTTCTTTCATAATGATTTACCACCTACTAATCCAACTTTCTGTTCTAATAGGGAGCTGTGTGGCTGATGCAGAAACTGTGCCTGTGACTCGGCTGAAGGTCGCACGCCAATTATATTGAGGAGAATCCGCAGAAGACTCGCATCTCTTCACAGTGTTCTGAAGACACGGCTTGCGATAAAATTACTCGGACCCCGACGCTCGCTGTGCGTCGTGCGGCGGTCGTATTTCCATCTGCCCATCTCTCTCTATTTCTGTAGACCTATCATCTTTCCAGTGGTTAAAAAGAATACAAATGTACACATTTTGTAAGCAGTATTGATATATTCCTAGTGACTTCGGCCCTTCAATAAAATATCGAAAATTATTTTCATAAAAATTTAAAAACAACCAAAGACCACCAGTTTTAGAAACATAAGGTAAAGCAAGTCAATTTACAACATTTAGTTATCTGGAAACGCTGCAGTTTCGGTGATATTAAACTCGTTTCTAATATTTCACACTCGTTAACTTCTCATGAAGAAAAGTGATCAAACCTGACGAGCGGATGTGATTAGCGTAATCACCGAGGTGGCGCCGGCAGGCAAACTAGGCGCGACGTCTCGTGCTCGTGCCTGTCGTCCAGAGTCATAGCAGTTATGCTTGCCGTGCCGCATTCGCAATCGAAGATTGTAGTGGACGAGTGTCGGCTAGGAAAAAAAATCCCCCTGATATTTGAGGTTGTGGCCTGTCACCTGACCTACATTGATGGAGGCCATCAAACTAGGTAGACTATGTAGATTCACTAATAGCCATGGCTAAACTACTGTTAACGCGTATTGAAGCCCAATCGAGGCTTTCGGCTACGATCTCGGTTTGCGATCTCTGAGGTTGTTATTAGGTCCAGTGGCAGATTGAGCGTAAAAGAAAAGTGTATATACACTTTTGCGTCGCATTCACTTGAAAGCTCAGTATACTTTTCCTTTAGTATATTTGTTTGTCCGGCCAGTTAGTACACATGTACACTTAGGCAGATGCTCATTAAAGTAATGAAGTCCGTGTGCTCAGGTTTGGGTGCACGTTAAAGAACCCCGGGTGGTCAAAATTTTCGGAGCCCTCCACTACGACGTCTCTCATAATCATATTGTGGTTTTGGGACGTTAAACGCCGCATATCAATCACTCAGTCTATCATTACAGTAATGATTGCAACATATGTCCTGCAACAAGTCATGGCCACTACGTGTTTTTTTAATTGATGCGATTATTTTAATGAAGAACCTCATCTGCATTTGCTGAGCGTAAGATATTCAAGAACGTTGTTCATTATTTCCAGGCAGATTGAAAAGTCAATTAAGGAGCTGCCATCGCGCCTTTACCAGATGGGAAAATTTTGAAACGTAATTTTTTTAGTTCACCTTATTTTCATAGGACAATGCTAGATAATTGTCTTGAGAAATTAGGCGTTAACACACACACACACAATTCAGCTTGCGACACTGTTTACTTTTTTCAATTACGAAAGCTGTAATGAGATAACAACAAGGGCTGATTCTGGCGCTGTAGTTGTCCGCCGCCACCGCATCCGGTGCCCGTAACCTTTATTGCGCGAAATACTGAAAATGTTAAAATACTTTAACATATGCATACCGAGGGCAGCATGGGAGCAGAACACGTGCCCTCTTGAGGCAGCCTAGTATCCTACCACGAAGTTTCGCCTTAATTAAAATTTTCAGTGATGCATACAATGCTCCATCCCGGCTCCACAACGTGTTCTGCAGAGAGCCGTGCACCGAAATCCCGCTACACTGATATAAATTGAAGCCTTCGTAGAAGGTATTCATTTTCTAAATTTCTTCTGAACAAATATTACGTGACCGAGCTAATAGGTCGCATTGAAGTGATGGGTCGTTGTAGACCAGCTGTCCCTTAACCTGGCGCTACTTGCCACTGTCATTTCAAAATGTATGCTGTGTTCTGACTATTTCTACTTATTCAAACTCGTAGGAGGCTCATGTAGGTACATTTGCATACGTCGCTCTCTTATGAGAGTATATAATGCACGCTAAGTTCTTTTCGTTTCGCCAAACAGAAGGCTGCAGGGAAAAGCCCGCTTTGCGTTTTAGCCACCAAGGTGCCACGACAGGTGGGGACTGCCCCGCCGCGGTGGTCTAGTGGCTAAGGTACTCGGCTGCTGACCCGCAGGGCGCGGGTTCGAATCCCGGCTGCGGCGGCTGCATTTCCGATGGAGGCGGAAATGTTGTAGGCCCGTGTGCTCAGATTTGGGTGCACGTTAAAGAACCCCAGGTGGTCTAAATTTCCGGAGCCCTCCACTACGGCGTCTCTCATAATCATATAGTGGTTTTGGGACGTTAAACCCCACATATCAATCAAATCAAATCAAACAGGTGGGGACTCAGTGCGAACGTGAATGAAACAACCACGCACACGTGTATGATATCTGAAATAAATGTGCGAGGCTCTCTGAAGTGAATTCTCCTTTGATTGTACCAAATAACGAAATATTGACATGAACAAGCAATATGTGAAGATGAATCTTGTCTTTTCTTGAGCTTGTGCAAATGCATAGAAAAATTGAGTGTCACTTTTTGTTGGGCAATGCGTTGGTTTTTATGTTATTATTAATGTGAGAATATAGGCTGAGTTTTATTTCATGAGGGGAGCTTTTCATAGCGATGACTGTCGTCCGTTGCCGTAGCATTTATGACATGACTTCGCAGGCTGGCAAAAGTAACCCCGTATTCAAAAACTCTTCTTAATTTAAACTGGACTTGCCACGACATGAAGGCAGCGCATTAGAAGCGCGTTCGTGTGGTATTAAAGGTGATGGTGAGTGTGCGTTTGGAACGCGTTTGTGCTTACTTGGAGGTTGTGGCAAGTTAAATTAAGGAGCATTTGGAAACACGGGGGTAAGGCTCAGTAGGAATGGGGGGGGGGGGGGGGCTTGGCCGTATTGCAAGCGTCGAAGGCGGATGATATTGAGACTCATATTCATAATCAGAATAAATTTTATTGTAATTACTATAAAGGTTACATAGTGATAATACACAAGAGAAAACTTTCAAACAAATATGCTAAAATAGAATGTGGGTGAGGCTCCATTGAGTGTACAATTACGACAGTGTCAGTGTTCAGATGGTTCCCGCTTTAGGCATCGTTAACATTGTTTTATGACTTCCCAATGAAAAAGCAGCTCCATGGGAGCGTCAGTGAAATCTGACCTGAGAACAGGCATGTCGCCCAGTAAATATCCGCGATGTGTGCTCAAGAAATGCCGTAGCTAAGCGCTAACAAAGGGGACACTGGCAAAACATAGAAATACGACGTAGCCTGATGGAGGAGCGTCAGCTTACCGTGGATCTGAATTATTTGTTTTGGTTATGAATATATTGACGACATTACCGCGTTCGTAGCTCTTCAGTAATTTAAAGTACATGCCTTGTAGGTCTGCTTTAACTATGCTTGTACCCCGTACAGCAATTCTGCAGTGTACAACTCCACCTACTTCACATCTTGACACGCCCACTAATGCAGACCTTGAATGAGAGAGGTCACGTCCGCTGACATTCCTCTGAGAGCATTTCTTTCATCGATGTATGCTTAAGTTTTATTCCTAATTTTAGCATTCGACCACCTCCAGGAAGCATTAATTAGTGGTCTTGGGCTGGTAATATTTAGGAGCTTCTGATTTCTAGTACACAAAGCGCTTCGCGAACCTTTTCCACGGCCTAATTTGCCCCGAAGTTAGCATTGTGCGTCACGTGATTGGGAGCCGTTCATAGCTGGGCATTCAGAGTGTCGGAAGCCGAGATGATGCATACATCAGTGTTATATCAAGGGGTTGGAGAGAAATGCTGAGTGTTTTGAAGTCTCTTCTCCCTTCCCCGGAAGATGTTTTGAGGAACATAGGCGCCCGCACTATGACGACTTGATAGCACAGTTTCAATGAAACAAAAAAAAAGTTCTGATTTCCGTGGGTCACAGTGCTTCAAATAATATCGATAGCCTTATAGAGAGCAGATTATACATTTCTTGCCTTAGTAGCGCACGCTGAATTTAGTTCCGACCCTGGCAGCCCTTGGGTATAATGGAATTAAACTGTGAAAGCTGAAAGTCATTGATTTGTTCTGGCCACCCTTGGGGGATGAAGTCTAAATGCGAAAGCACACCTGTTCCTTCATATTGCTTTAAAGTGAAGGAGTCCAAATAGTCTAAAATGAGTTCGACTCTTCCGCCTACGTGATTTAAGATGTGTTAGCGGGACAGATGATTGATTTCCATGGCATATGGCACTGGTGCAATTATCGTACAATATTGGAAAGACATACAAAGGAGCTCATCTTCAACTGATAGTATTGTGCGACTCGGGCGCTAAAGTGCACACTTTTGGTTGCATGCCTTCTTGTTGAATCCTGAGAGCATAATCGAGTGATCAATTCCTACACACACCATGCAATATGTGAATAATGAGGGCTCTTTTCGTCGCTTTGACTTAACCTGAGTTAAACGCAAGAGGTAGTGAAGTCAAGAAAGCTATAACTTGCGTTAAATATACTGTTTTAGGTGTATGCCTATAATAGATATACAGACTTAATGAAGTGAAGTCTACGAAACGACCGCTTCTCGCGGGCAGAACTCGAACCTGCAATCATGCAATCCTTCAACCATTTAATTGTTGTCGACGGGTGCAGGCGCGGCCGCTATACCAGCGCCAATCCATCTTTCCGTGCCGTTTACCTTCTTTACTTTTACACGTACCGATTGCTACGGTAATAGCTCGATTAGAGGAGAGGTTCCGTGCCCTCGCCTCTACTACGAAACACTAAAACAGTGCGGCTAACGTACCGTATACCTTTCGTCGCTTCAATTACGTGGGACTTCATAGTACACAGTACGTTTTTTCAGCAATCCCACAAATCGAAAGGGAGATTTTCTGTCGACTTTATTTGTTTTAAACTTAAACCCAAATCTTTCACTATAAGTAAAAGAAAAACTTCAAGGAACATTCCCTATGCTTGTTTGACTTCAGTTATTTCTTGGGTTCATGAGTTGCATTCAGGAAGAAACAAGCTCCTCGAACCATTCCACTCCTTTCACAATGTCATTCAGCAGCAAAGTGAACTGAATTTGGTTTAGGCTCTCGTTATGTGTCAGAAACGCACGCATCAAAATGCTAGTTTAGGCGACTTGTTTCTAAAATGCATGCCGAGTAAATTTTTGCAAATTTGATATGCGTTGCTCTTTTTGAAATGTCAATCTCCCACTGTGTGCGCGAATAGCTTTTGATCGTGTACGTTATTTCTTGAAATTACTGGTTTGCCAACATATATCTTCCAAACTTCTTTTTTTAGCGTAACTGTCACTACAGGTCACTGTTGTCACGCTCTCTGCCGTCACAAATTTCATTTTTCTAGCTCTAATCCATCGTTCAACGCTTAACTATACACAGCACTGCTGATATCGATAACAATGAAAAGCAAATTGACGTGGCTGAGTCACATGATCGCATATATAGACGACGCAATGCTCAGGATATTCATGGGGCGGTTAGAGATGCAGTATTGAACAATATGACACGTCAAGGAAGAGTGGAGTTTTAAGGACAATTTCCTTCATTTGTCACAGAAGTGCAATCACAGCAGAAGATTTTTTACAGAAAGCGCGATAACATTGTTCCTATTTATTTTACTAACGCTCATTCATTGTCTAAAGTACAAGCCGCGGTGTTAAAGTTTACACAAGCAACGTGAACATGAAAATTGCTGTGTAGAGCACAACAGATAATTATTTTTCAAAAATTAAAGCTCAGACGTTCGCCGTTTGATGAATTGAGAATGTCCCCTGTTTTTCAATTGAAGATATATGTGCCTTATTCTTGTGAACTGACCATTACTCATTGCGGCAAGAGGTGCTTCTAGGATTTAAAAAAAGTTTCAGTTTTTGTTCAATCGCCAACCTTTAAAAGCTTCACAAACCAAAAACTTATTACGAAAATAGGGCCTGTCAAAAACCTGCGCGAGGTGTTCGGACAATGAACTTGACATTTCTCAGCGATATTAGCAAATCCAAACTTTAAAAAAAACTTGTTGTGAAAGCTGTTCTGGGATCACAACTCGGGTATCGTACAGTTGTCCGCCGCCGCTGCGGCCACCGCTGACGCTGGTGTCCGTAACCACATCGCGCGGAAAAAAAAATTAGCACCAGTGACACAATGGGGCTCAAACCCGGGTCCGCTGGATGCCAGCCCAGTATTCTACCACTTGGCCACACCAGTGCTTGGGACTTATTAACTGTGGCACATACCCACTTCAGCTCTAATTCTTCATCGTTGTCAGCCACTGCATGAACAATTGGCACAAAAGTTTATACAAGTGTTTAGCCGACACCATGCTTATCAGAAGTATAACAAAAAATAGCATAGTGAATGCCACCCTACTACCCAAAAAATTTTAATAATATTGCCCTTGTGCGTATCAAGCATGCGTGCTGCAGTAGTTACCCAATGAGTATTTTTAAAGGCTCTAAAAGGCCGCTCTTGTAGCTTTCGCTGCGACTGTGCTGCGTCTTCCGCGCAGGCCTGGTAGTTTTTTTGCTTACGCATCGTGTTGTATATTACATTCCACGTTCAAAGCGGCATTCATTGACCTTGCAATAACAATGAACGAAATTCATTGTTTCGCCTTTTAATACCATAACCTCGTTTATTGGGCACGCAATAGCGAGGAGTTTCAGAAAGTTCAGCTAACGAGAGTCCTCTAACCTGCACCGATGTCTACGTACACACGACCCCTGGCACATCTCCTCCATTGAAGTGCTACAAACACGGCTGCAATGAAACATTCCACTTTCAGGTCACCAACTACAAATCGTATCGTCACTCCTGCTGTGGTGTTAAATGACTCTGACGTATTTATGAAGCTATCAGTACATAAAACATATTTCTATTAAATGAATATTCATTTCATTTTGCAGTGTTCGACACTTTCTGCGCAAGCGTTAGAGACGTGAAGTTGAAAAAGTACAATTTTCCTTTCGCAATATAACCTTTCCGAAAGGTTCATGTTTTCAACACATAATGAAAATTTCAGCGGAAGCTAGTAAATTGTTATATTCAAACAGGATGTTAAACTTTCAACAGTGTAAATTCTTAATATCGATCATTATAAAAGACTATAGGGGTAATTTTAACGACAATATAGGCTTTGACTCTCATTACTACTGGTCAGTATATTATTTAGCGTAGTACTTTCTCACCCACTCGAGAAACAAGGTGGTGCACATCGTTCACCTAATTTTCAAGCAAGTTAAAGATTCATTGCTGTTTAAAGTGATAAAGAAGTTTAAAGACAAAAGCATGGAGAGGTCACATATTGGAAAATTTTCAGTTTTCAGTATTATCGCTCGGACGACCTCTGAGATTTAAAGCTATGCACTGTTAAAAGAAACATTGCAGTGCATGGTATCCACCGTGTGCCATCGGCGGCTGGCGATGCACATAATCGATGCTCCGGTTTCATCCTTAAGAGTGGACTGCTGCGTTTATACTGTCTGCCAGTATTTTATACGTGAATAAAATGTCAACAAAGCCGCATGTATAGTAAAGAGCCCAACCATTGGTAATCGCTTTAGCACTTGTCGGCAAGTATCCAAAGAATTTCTAACACGCCATTTAAGTTCGTTTTTCTACTACGACTGCTTGCCCGTTAATATCTACAGAATTCATTACTTTCTTGCATTATGAATCATCCCAGGCCTGCTTCACTCGGGCTAGCTAAGTGAGGCCATCCTATATGAGTTCTTATATTTTCCCCAACAGGCAACAAGAGTCCTTATCATCATCGTCTCCCTCATCTCCACACACTTCACTGTCAGTGCATTTAGCTCTGGGCAAAGATTGAGACATTCTTGTTCATCAAACTTGAACTCGCTCAATCCCGCGTCTACCGAAACCCGAGGGAAGAGTTGGACGGAACTGTCTCTATGTCCGTCGTCCGACACACTGAAATATTTGTACGTACGCGGATGCGGAAAGGACAAGCTGACGGATGTGTTTACGCTGCTTTCGGTTTACTCGCTTATTGTACAATATTAACTATAGACCTTAGTATCTGGCTCATTCGACGACATGATTTCGCGCTATTGTATTTCCTCTGACGGATCTCTCTAACATGTTCCATTCTGTAAAAATTGGCGCCTTTATTTACTTTGTGCTATGTTTGCAACAATATTTTTTCTTATCAACTCACCCCATAAGTAAGCGAAGTTTAAATAATGCTTTAACAGCAAAAGCTTTTGTCTCATGGGAACAATGGTAGGCGCGGCACCCTAGTTTTTCGCCATCGCTGTCTGAAACCAGTATAGCAAGAAATAAAAGAAAGATTAGGGAGAAAATGGGATTCCGACCCGAGACCGTGGCGCACCGGCCCAGTATTCTACCACTGAGATGCGCAGGCACTTGGAATTCTTGTCTGAACTGGCCATAGGCAGACTTGATGTCGGGAAAGGAATCCCGGTAATTTGAGTAATAAAGTGTTTCAGAACATCAAAGAAACAACCAGGCGTCAAACAGTGCGAAATGCGTAACGAGTGGGCCATCCAATGCTCACATCCATTACAAAACTTGTTCCTGATCACCTGTTAACTGTGGTCCGTACCCACTTCAGGCATAATTTTTGATCTTCGTCAGCCACTGCATAAAAAAAATTGCACAAAACTCCTAGCGAGTGTGTAGCGGATACCACGCTTCTCCGAAGAATGACGAAGGATAGCACAGTGAATGCTGACCTTCTACACCACTCCCTAAGGAGGATTGAGCACCGCCTCCAGATATTAATAAAGTTCTTTGCCTGCCTGCCTTTTACACGAAAGGTATGATTGTTTGTGACGTAGTGGGTACCCAGCAAGTGGTATCAGTTACCCAAAAAGTTTTTGAAAAGGGCTCTCAAAGATCGCTCTTCTAGCTTTCCCTGAGACTGTGCTGCGCGTTACGCGCAGGCCTGCCGGCGTGTGCTCGCTCCATCTGCAGCTTTGCGCCCCTAATTTATCGGCCCAGCACACGCGCTTCCGCTGCCTATATTTGTCCCGCGTAGGATGTGAAAACTTTGTTCGGTGTAAGCTTGAGTACAGTGGTACAGCGAGAAATATATAATAAAAGGAGGAGAAGGAGGAGGATTGTAAGAGGATGGACACGGAGGATATAAAGAAAGGTATACAAAAAAGCAAGAATGAAAGGAGAAATAAAAAGGAAATAAAGAAGAAGAAATGCAGAAAGATACATGGAGAGAGAAAGTTATATGAAAAAAAGCAGATACAAAAACATGGAAGACGCAGTCACGACAAAACAAAAACAAAAGAAAGAAATGAAACAAGAAAGAAAAATAGGTTGAGAGAAAGAAATTTAAAGGAACAGAGACACGCAATGCGACCTGTTATATACCTAGCCATTACTCTTAGCTTACAGTGCGATCACGTGAACTGTTGCTGCATCGGGCTGCAAATGCAGCTGTTCTTAGTCAAGCCATTACCGGCTGACTGCTGACACAGTGCTGCTGTGCTTCAGCTTGGCTTGACTCAGTGAAAACAGTGATCTTTTTTTTCTAAATGCGAAGTGTTTCTTTGCGTAGTGCGAGCACTTTTGGTGTCTAACTGCGTATCTATCAAAACATCTAGTCACTTACGTCTTAGAGCTCTTGTATAGTCACTTCCTTAACTTGGCGTGAATCAAAATTAGTGTGATAGGGTAAGGTGACCTGACGAATATGACGCGCTAGTCGAGACATGAACAACCTGACAATCCCGTCATGTACGCTGCCAGACATTTCCCGCCAAACATGGTCACATACCTGCGGGTTGGCATGTATTACTGGTATATGAGCATGTGCCACAGCTGATAGACCTTTAGTATCTACCCAAGAACGACGAGAATATACATGAACAATTTCAACACGTGCGCGTGAAGAAAAACATCACATCGGCAGCGTTGACCCGACGAACACAAATAGTACATGAACTTTGACAAAGTAGTTGATTGGGCTGGTTGGTTCTGCATGGTAGACGAAGAACATGCTTAACAACGCAAACGACAGGAGGGTATAGAAGGGATGACAACAGAGTGCTCTGTTATCGTCTCTTTTATACCCTCTTGTCGTTTGCATTGTTAAACACTTTTTCGTCAAATAGTAAATGTCAGGGTCACACCAATAATCGAATCCAAGCGTTCTGCGTGGCAATCAAGCATTCTACCACAAAGCCACGCCTCATCTCGGAACTTCTTTTCAAACAGGCCCTAATGATCGTGAAACGCCAGTTGTGGTTGCAGTGCAGGCTATAAAAATTAAAAAAAAACATTTCATATGCACTCCCATGATAGAGCTGTCACGTCGAGTCAACAGATATTTAATTTAGGGCTGCTTTCCTCGCGAGCACCAGAGCTTCATATCACCTTATCTGCATAATTTACTGTTCGTTCCCATTGGCACCGTTGCGCAAACACAAACAATTGGTAATGTAAATGATGAATATCTGCAACTTTTAAAGATAAGTCTGTGCGTGCAACACACACACACACACACACACACACATATATATATATATATATATATATATATATATATATATATATATATATATATAAGGGTAACAAGTGCATACTTAAGGGCTCGTTTTTCGTGTTTTACTATACTAATGAGATCTAACAGACAATAATGCCAAGAAAGGTATAGGGAAAGTTATTAGGCCAATTGTAATGTAAATGAGAAGAAAGAAAAGTGGGTGAAAAGATAACTTGCCGTGGGCAGGATCCGAACCTGCGACCTTCGAATAACGTGTTCAATGCCGTACCACTGAGCGACAGCTATATATATATATATATATATATATATATATATATATATATTTCTGCCCATGGCAAGTTATCTTTTCACCCACTTTTCTTTCTTCATATTTACATTACAATATTTAAATTTGGTCTGATAACTTCTCCTATACTTTTCTTAGCATTATTGTTAATTACATCTCATTATATATATATATATATATATATATATATATATATATATATATATATATATATATATATATATATATATCACACGCGGAACGTTAGGTAGTACTATACAACCATCCTGACTACTGACGCGCGAGGGTGTTTGTCAAGTGGTATTTTTCTTGTATTTCGCGGGCATTTGTAATTAGCAGAAAAACACTAATACCTAACAGATATGAAGTTCAAAAATGTATAATCTGACACTTTGCATACAGATTTCCATCTCTCATTGAAATTTTTATCTATCATCGTTTCTTGAAAAGCTAGTTAATTAAACAGATTTAATTAAACAATAATTGAGAACACAAAAAGTAGTCTGTTTAACTACAGGCAATGGTGAGCAACATTCATTTAGTCACGTCGTAATTACGTGTGCCGGCATACTTTCAAATTCTGGCTAAAATTACGTGGGACAACCTTTGTACTCATCTGAGGTTAATGAATATTCATGTTGAACATTTACTAGATCAAATGCAACCCTTCTAGTAAGTACATACAAGGTTCGAATTCTCTTGCATGTTAGAAATGTGGAGGGTTCGAATACATACAAGGTTCGAATTCTCTTGCATGCTAGAAATGTGGAGGATCTCCAGGAGCTGGTACCTATAGAAAAAGACCTATTTATTTACTATTCCACAAAGTTGCCGTTTTGTTTTTATTCCATTTTTATAAAAAGTTTTAAATAGCAATAAAAAGACTATAATGGGGTTTTATTTTACTTTAAATAAGGTTTAATTTAGAGTCCTTTTATCGCTCCTGTTCTCGAAGCTAATATTTGTGTGATTAAGAACCATATTTATATAATTTAAATGGCAAAGTAAGAGAACATGGTGCACACGACAAATACCACACGCACTTTAAGCGAGTGGTACAGAGTTTTCAAGTCATTCAGAAAGGATTGGTTGTGTTTGCTTTGTTTTCTTCCTGGAACTCAGCACTCCATTAAAAAATTTCTAGAAGTGTTTCAGACCCAGGAACGGTATTCAATGAAGCCTTAATCATTGAGCTAATGCTCTGGGGACTGGTGCGCTTTGGTTGTGTGGTTGCCAGTGTAAGTATGCACTAAATGCCTTGGCCCCTAAGGCAATGATGCATACAAAAGAACGGTTGGGCAGACTCACGGACGGATGGAAGGCCTCATCGATAAGTAGACATTTTTTTAATGAAGTGCTAGAGACATTCTTATGGTTTTGCAGCCTCTTCTTGATGTGTGTTTCCCTGTCTACAGCAGCACTCGACCTTTTTGCGTTGGCATTTTACTTCGCACTTTAGATATTTCGTTCGTTTTTCTTACTTTTTGCTATTCCTTCATTTTGACATACTTTCAACTAACTCTTTTCATTCTATATACCGTTCCGTTGAGCTAGGAGGATATGACTGGCAACCAGGGCTCTCCTACTTTACTTTCTGGAACGTGCCGACAGCATGGAGTGTAAAGGCTAGTCCTTCAATGAGGGGCGTTGCCAAACAATTTAGCTTAGTTGAGGTCGAATTGCAAATTTTCTTCTTTTATTGCAATATCGACCAGCGAGAGGTCAACGGGAAAGCACTGTGCCATAATTTGTTCGTTTAAGAAATACAGTAAAAAAGATTGGGGCACACTTAAGTTTTGCCTTTAAGAATTAAACGTGATAACAATATTCCGCTCATAGTGCATATCTCAAGAACTTGGCGTCTGAAATATTTTCTAACTTGCTATGCTCTCACTTGGGGGCATTGAGGATGCCGTAACTTGGGTGCCTTCTGTATTGGATGACTGGCTTTGAACTATGAAGACATTATAACGGCAATATTTTTTGTTGCATTGTAAAACATGTGCACAAGATGCGTTTGTTTGTAAAGCACGAAGTTTACTTTCATCCAAGTTCAAGCAAAAGAAATTATTTTCCCTTTATTCGCAAGCATAGGCATGGTTGTGTGGTAGAACACCCGCTTGTCAAAAGAACAAGCTGGATTCGATGCCGACCCTGACCCAGGATGTTTTTATTTTTACTTTAAGTGCACCTTTATCAATTTTTTCGTTACGCAATCATGATGATTTTTTGCTGATTGCAACGATGCTGACGGCAGAATTTCTGTAAAGTGAGCTTCATAACGCTATTGCCTTAAAAAATGAAACAGCCGTCTGAATCAGCATGTGCTGCTCAGATTTGGGTGCACGTTAAAGAACAACAGGTGGTCGAAATTTCCGGAGCCCTCCACTACGGAGTCTCTGATAATCATATGGTGGTTTTGGGACGTTAAACCCCACACATCAATCAATCAACCAAGTATGTGCACGCATCACCGATAGCGTGGCGTTTTCGACTGCTTCGTGGCACATCGTTTGTGTTTCGTGACAAGCTCTACATTGACAAGAGCCGCAGTATTCCTTGATTGCATAGTGTTACGCTCAGCGAAATGACAATCGAGGTGGTTGGATGGGTGACCAAACATGAGCAGTTAAGTACTACTCTGTCCCTTAAAATGCAAAATGTCTCAGCACCACTCAAGTGGCCACTTGTGTTTCTTTTGCTTCGTTTTATTATTATTTTTTTATGATGGGTTGGTCAAAACATTTAGCCACAGAGCTCGGCTCAACACGGCGACCAATGTAGTTGACGTGGGTGTATTGACACGAACGAGGAACACTTCACTTCGCGGAGGGTCTACCAGCATTACGAATTTAATTTGTGCAGCGCAACGGCCTTGTGAAACCCGAGGATTCACTAAATTCTACGTGACAAAGACGTGGCATAATCCTAATCGTGAGTGTACAACTTACGTGAGACGGCGAAGTTTACGGTGCCCCATGAGTGATATAACAGCCGAATAGAGAAAAGATCTGGCTTATCTCACATCTCACTGTATAGTAATTGGTATAACATGAATGTGAAGCCTGTCTTCCCAGAGATCGTTCAGCGTTTATTACACATTGCTTCAGCAACAGCAACAAATTGCAAATTCACGTGAAGAACGGCACGTAAATCGTTATTTGGAGCACACACTTCAAGTGGAAAGCACGAGCTCAATTGGAATACACAGGACTAGCACAGACTAACAACTTTCACAGCTCGACTCTTAAAGCGCGCTGTTCCAACAGGAACAAACCCACACAAAACGAGCGCATAAGTATACTAAGGACAAGCGCGACAACTGTCCTAATTCTTACTTCGTCGTGAGTCAGCAGTGCGCTCCTTTTGTAAACGCGGCCAATGAAGTAAGCGAAGCGACCTTCATGCTCTTCCAAACCACAAGTTTCATAAACACGCGTGCAAGAGAGACCATGCTCTGGGAGGCGACGACTCATAGAGCACGCCAACGCTACCGAACGTGAGCCTACCATTCCATCTCACCACTGATAGCGAAAATGCCCTAATATTTCCGAGTTATGAGGTCCACCAAACGATGTATGGTGTATATAAATGGCTTGCCGTTAGCATGCCCGACAACGTACGCATTGAGGCACAGCAATTCGGGGGTTGCTGGCTCTCTGCCGCGCGACACTATTCCCTTCTCGTTCTTTTCTTCGCAATCTGCAGGTTTACATTTTACAACGTTGTCTTATTGACGGAAATACGTAAGCAGAGCCATTGCGGCTCCCGGGATGAAACTCTCTCGAGTTAAAAAAGGAAGAGGGGGGGGAGGAGAGTTCGGTCACTCTGTGTTTAGAATAACTTTCTCAAAAAGACAATTTTTAGCGTGATCAAGAACCATGTCTGAGAAGTCACGCATTGATATACAACATAATTTTTTTCTAAGAGTGAAACAAAAATTAAATGCATTGTTGCGGTTGTCTTTTATAGCAGTTTTTAAAGCTGTTTTTATAGCGGTTGTATTTTTATAGCTTATTTTTCATGGCTGTCAATTTCACTGCTTAGCTATGCGAACGACAGCCACGATTTCGCAAAAGCCATACAATAAGTTTACCTAATTGTTTTAAAAATAAACAACAAACGGCTCTTATGCCGATTATAGGCTCGAACATTGCCGCGCTTGTTGCCTCATCGGCAGAAAACACTATCTTCACTTTATCTCTGCAGAATCTAATCAAGCAGCCCCACTGCAAGGAGAAAAAAAAGGGAAGTTTGCTGTCACATAATGTTCAGGATCGATTTTTGTGGATCGATTTTTGTGTACCAGCACAACCCTGCAAACAGTTCACACCGTTGGGAAGTAAACGAGCGAGTAATAATGGGTAATTAAAAGTGAGCAGTGAATAAACAGTTTGTGAACAACAAACAGATATCATCACTGCCGAGAAATTGCAACTGCGCGCTTCTGCACGATCGCTTGTACGTGTGGTAGTCGCTGCGACAGCATATAGAAACCATGAATGAAAAAAAAACAAATATCAAAGTTCCTTCGAGCTTATACGTTCCTTCAAGCTCTTAGCGCGTGACACTACCTTATGAAAACTGAAGTGACGGATAGCCACAACGCAATGTAACGAGTGTCTCCTGAAGCCATTGGATTCGGCCTGCTCTGTCTTCATAATTGTTCGCTATTAGTACTATACATTTGTCATTGTGGAGCTGTGAGAATTTACTGTTGGCTTGTCGGGACTCCAAAAGTCAGGCCTGCGAAGCAGCTCACTGGTCAATGGAGAAACTGCGGCTAACAATCAGTGCACGTTTCTTAGCTACTGCCTTTTTCTCACAGGAGTCGCTAGTCTGACTCATTGAACAAGGTTTTGTATGTTTTAGCGACCTCGCAAGTAGCTGTCGTGATAAACCATACTCAATGAAACCCCTTAATGAGATAAAGAAGGTCGAGCGGGAAGCAGCAAAAACTTGGAAGCTTTCTTTGCACTCTTACCACACTATTTCGATACTTGAGCTTGAACTAAATAGTATTCAGTATCTTGCTGCCGCTTCCAAAAAAAGTGTGAATACGTGTTCAGCGCATGCCTCAGTGCGCTTTTCAGAGCTTTGTAAGAGCTTCTTTGGCCACCCTTTTTCAGTTACACCCCATTACTCACCACATTTTCTTGAATACACTCACGGGCAATTTCTGTGAGAAAAAGGAACCCTCTCACATATCTAACAGACGAGTTCATTCATCTCCGTGACAGACTCTTTGTTGGTTTGAACAGACGAGAGAATATAATGTCGTGAAGGCTTGGTGTCGGGGTTACGTTTACCCTATCTGTACCCACCCTTTGGGCATAACTTTACCGCTGCCCATATGATACATTGTGCTCATTTTGTGACTCCCCAATCTATGACACCCTACTCCAAACATTCGGACACATGCACAAGCCTGTAGGTAAACTCTTTTCACCATCATCGTGCAATAAGCATCAGGTCTAGACGACCCCACACTTAACCTCGACCACTAAATTTGTCGACCATACCACCAATCACTGAGACGAAGTTATTTTGCATGTGTATATTTTACAGCACAATTTACTAGGACTCAAGCAAAGCTTTATAAATAAAAATGCGAGGTTAACACAGAGACACAGAGTTATCGATTTTAATATTGTCTTTAGATGCGTACTCTGCCTTTTTAGACTAAATGTCAGAAATGCCAATAAATTCCTATATTGAAAATGATCCCCTATATGAGCACTAAAAAGCCTCACGTTGTGCATTGGATTGCAGATTAAGGCTATATTATTCATGCTATCGGGTAGCACTGACTCATCATCGGCCTGTGTTGACCTCGACTACATGACTGACTGTCCAGCACTGTTTGCTCATTTCACGTGTTTGTCGGCGGGCTGACATTACCACACGCAGAGTCCGTACAACAGGTACTGGAGGTTCTATGTCCAGCACTTGCAAAACCTTCAGTATATGCACCATAACAGGATGTTCTACAGTGGAACGGCAGATGCCTGAAATCCTTTGTTCACTGCTACGCACATAGCACTGTAGTGTTAGCTAACGTGATTTTTTGTGTTCTCTTCTTGTTATCTCTCTATCTCTCTATTCAGGACATAATTCCCATCCCCCAGTGTTAGATAGCAAACCAGACGTGCGTCTGGTCGACCTTCCTTCATTTACTTTTTCTTCTTCATCTTCCTTCTTATTAGCCGTCTCGCTATCTCACCTTGCTTGGCCCTTTTCATCAATGCCAGAAAACCGCCCGATAATGTGTTGAAACGATTGTGGATACTTGACTCGCTGGACAACGGAAAAAGGTAATAGCTTCTATTCTGCGTCTGCGAGGCTCAAAGACAGTTACAAGGCTATGTAAAACCGTTGGTGCAATTCTAGGGGAAAACGAGAACATTTATTTATTTTCTGTCGCAAATGTAAGACGCCTTCATGTTGAAATGAACATATTTCCATTTAGCAAAACTTTCTTGTATATAAATTTAACGTGGTGGATGCCTGAAACGCTGTTTGCCGAGCTGTTTCTGCCGCCTGAATGTTGTTCGCTTATCTACTGATAAAAAATTATTTTCTAATGACCCATAGTTGTGTTCAGCTTCTGTACTACATTGCGCAAGAATAGTTGTAAATAATACTCCGTACTCATGTTGTACAATAAAAGTGGCTTGAATGGAGAGCTACATGCATGTCTCATTGCTCCTTACCAAGAACATATAAATGAAAAAAGTGTTCGTTTAATATATGCACTGCGGAAATATTTCTTAGCAGTGCCAATTGAGTATTGAAAATGGCACATATTCTATCTTTCTCGATTATAACGCCGTGGATGACAAGTTAATCTCTGTCCTTTCCCAGCCTAAACTTTTTTCGTTGAGGCAGCAGGTGACGTAACTCAGAAATTACTATATTTATATTCCTGGTGTGTTTCACTGATTCTCTTAGACGAATCTGATAAATGACAGTGGTGGGGCATGGAAAAAAACAAGCAGGTTGTTACGAGTTTCCAAGTTATGGAACCAATCCTTAGAATTGACAAATATTTTGCTGCAAGGAAGACGAGCAAAAAGTATTTTTCATGTGCTGTCTTAACTTTCGCACACTGATAAGCCCATGCGAACCACCGCCGAATACACAGAGTGTATAGCAAGAAAGGATAAAGCAAAAACGAAAATAAAGATGAGCACCAACGCAGGAGTTCGCGTACTTAGGTCTTTGCATACGGGTAACACGAGAAGAAGAGGGATTTTCTCGGGTTCGAGTTATGGCAGGCACCCGAAAAAGCAATTGCACAACCCGAGGTTTAAGTAGCGCATACCAACAGCCGTACGAAGGCACGTTGTTATCCTGCATGAAAGAAAGCATAGAAGAGCAGTGCAAAGAAGAACAGCGATATCGACATCAACCCAAAATCCAAACGTAGAGAATTCTGTAGGAGAATAAATAGCACCGCTAATAAAATAAATACAGGCGATAAGTATTGCAGTCAAAATATAAAACTAGGCCAGACTTACAGAATACATTATGGAGGTTTAGCATACTGGAATAAGAAGTCACGTGATTACCGACATAACGAACGGAATGCCGGTAATCAGCCGCTACTAGACCCGTTCATAAATAGCTGTGGTGAATAATACACTTTTAAGAAAGTAAACATGTGCTGCTCTCAAAGCTCAAGTAGGATTTCACATTACAGCATTGTTATTATTTGCTCGGGCAACAGAACACAAATCTAAGCCATAAACGCACAGCTAAACTATAAATAAAGTATATTTTGCCTTCTAACCAGTGTGCAAGGCAAAGACTGACCTTCCGGACGAGAGTTCAATCTTATCAAAGATTAAGAACCGCAAGATACCAACTACTGATTTGCAAACTCCATTTGCTCGAAGAAGCAGAGATACTGCCTGGTCGGAATGAAGTTTCTCTTGCATCTACCACTGCTGTTAATTTTTCCATCATTCTGACAGTGTTCGCTGTACTTATTTGGTGATGTATTTTCATGCCTTTGGCTCGTTGTCTACGTTAACACCTCAATGCCTGAATTACTACCGAGCAAAATAAAACTTATTTTTGGTTCGCAACTTTAAGTAGCAACCTTTAAATGATTCCGTAGCGAACTTATTTAAAAGCAATTTAATGCATACTTTACGTATGTCACGGATTCTCCATTTTCCACAAAAGCGAGGACCTCGCAACATTAAAACACACTTCAGAACTAGGTTACATGTTGGGTGCCTCCTCTTGAGTGCACACAATCCAAATGAAGTTATTGAAGAAAGAACTTACATCACTGAGGCGGAAAAGAACGAAGAAGCGAGAGCTGTTGCACGCACTTCGCGCTCTCCGACTTCAGCTCCAAAACAATTGGTTCTATATTGCAATAACTTAAACGAGACAGGCACTAGATTTTCTATTCTGAAAGCCACATGCATCATGAGCACTTGACAGTCATAATAATTAGCTTTGCGCAGAGTTGGTGTCGTACCCAATGAAGTGAGCCATCATTAAAGATGGCATGCATTCGCGACATTCGGCGGGCAAAGATTATCGATGGAATTATTTCGAGAATATAGTGCATTGTGACTTGCCTATATACAAAACTAAATATGTCAATCTGACGTTATGAACTTTTTTTATTAACCAATGCAATCACTATGAACACATCTCACGCTCATTTTCATTACAACGCTTTTTAACGTGATAGCGTTAAAAAGCTCGTTTCGCTGAAATTCGGTGTCGGTGTCATTGGTTGTGAGAGCGACACCATTCTTTTATTCGTGACCGAGAAATCGAGAACAATGCCATTATAATGTTTGATACAGTGGGAATGGGTGATGAGTACAGCGGGAGTAGATTTATTGCAAAGGTAGTGGGTGATGTAGTGGGGAAACACAAAAGAGGAAGGTGGATATGTCACTTTAAAATCGGCACCATGTTACGAGGAGAACAAACGTTATGCCTTACAGCACTTCCATGTCATGATTATCATGTCTAGAGATGTGACTTACCTTCATCGTCCATTCGCACCAGGTCATGCTAATTTCAGTATATGTGAAGCTAGCAAAACGGCCATGGGCGCATCATGAGCCTGGCATGAGGTAATGTTCTTACATGACACGCATGTAATAATTATAATGTTTGCACCAGTCGTATACTTTCATCATCCATTCACGTAACGTAAAACCAGATTTGATACACGTGAATCCAAAGAAATGACAGCGAGTGCATCATGAGCGTGACATGTAGTCATGTTTTTACGTGACACACATGCCATGATTATCATATATGCACCAGTCATATACTTTCGTCAATCATTCACGTCATGTAACACCACATATGGTACATGTGAAGCTAGCGAAATGGACACAAGCGCATCATGAGCGTGGTGTGTACTCATGTTTTTGTATGTCACGCATGTCATGCATCATGATTATCATGTTTGCACCAATCATATACCTTCGTCTACGTAGCAAAAAAAAACAGTGCGTAACACAGGGCAGTGACAGAGATGGAAGAAGTGCTGAAATTACAACCAGTCTGTCTCTGTCACTGTTTTTTGTTACACGTTGTTTTTGCGCTACGTTTATCATGTACCAACGGGCCCAAATAAGCACTTCAGTATTTACCTTTATCAATCATTCACGTCACGTAATACCAAATTTGGTATGTGTGAAACTAGCGGAATGACTGCGAGTGCACCTCGAGCGTAGCGTGTAGTCATGACTTGCATGACATACATGTCAGCATTTCCACGTGAGAACCTGTCACTTATATTCACCATGCACTAATGTTGTGCCATACCAACTTTTTAATGTGTCATGTGAACGAAACCACCGCAGCAGCACTGCTATGCCACGTAGATCATGACATTCATAACATACATATCATGATTTTATGTTCTCACTAGCCACAAGCTTCTTATATCGTCATGTTTTGCCATACTAGTTTCGGTATAGAGCCCATTGTTTAATCGGACAGAAGAGCTGAAGGTCATAAGTTGGTTAGATAGATATACAGATACGGTATGATTCGCCAAAGTTCACCAAAAATTGCTTCGCATTTGAATATGCAGGGCCAAAGTTAGAATCGAACTTTGATCGTTTAGGCACAAGGGGAGATCGAACCCAGGTTGTTTGCATGTCAAGCGGATATTCTTCCACACAGCAACGCGACTGCGTGAGAATACAGTGAATAAACTTCCTCTGCCTCAAAATGCAGTGAAAGTAAATTCTATGCTTTAGAAACACCAGTGTACTCTGTACATCCTTCACAATACAACATTGCAGTAATAATGTGGGATACAAGCAACCATTGCCATCGGTCGTTAGAACATCTCCTTATCATAATGTCTTCATGGTTTGAAGCCAGTTACCGAAAAAAAGGCACACATGCTACTTCACCGTTAAGGCAACGTAGGGGGGGAGGCTCATCAAGTTCGAAAAAAGGTCATACACTAAGTGTTTAAGGTCATACAATAAGTGTTCAAAGTACGCACTAGAAACAGAATATCGCTATCGGCTTCAAGTCTTCAAGGCGCAGCTCAAGGGTTCCCGAATTTTTTTCTTCTCTTTCTTTTTCTCTATGCTCGCATGCTCTGGTATACGCTGCTATTATAACTACTCGTCTCGATCTGAAGCGTGAGTTTCTGTCAATGGTTTTCATTCTTACTTTAGATAGCTTTTTAACCATGCTTGGTTGGAAGTAATGCCTACTGAAGCAACGGGCCTACGTGTTCCTTTAGGGTGGTTAGAAATCTCAATAGCAATGATTTGATTTGAGCCCGAACCGCACGCACCCTGCCCGAGCTCAGGCAGCAGCGCGTCATGGCGCGTGCGACGGGCGCGACTCGCGAAGAATGGCGATCCACTCACACACTACACGCGCTCAGGCGTGCACCGGCACGCGCTTATCCTAAGCAGACGGGAATGGCCCGGTGGCGCCACGTACTGAGCTGTGTGTGAACTTCAAAGTGATTTATATGAACTTGACCAAAGTCATACCACACCCATTATAACAAACAGGCAAACATGAGTGCGTACCGAGTGCACTGCACATCGCTGCTAAGCGCACGACACGCAGTTCACCGCCGCAGGTACGCCAAATCCACCTCAACGTGATCGAGCCCAACGATTGCTGGTGGTTGAAACTATTCAGCACTACAAAGCATAGCCAGACAATAACGAGAACACACTAGTTTGTATGGTGTGTATCGGTATGCGTTCTGCACGACGCGTCGTGCGAAAGAGTGCTAAGCGGTCTGATGCAGTCATGTATTCGGGCAAAACATATATGAATAGAGCTCGTAAACGAATACATAAGGCTGTGAGTGTATTTGTCCTGTTTGTAGCAATTTTCCTGTATGTATGGTTGTACAATCATGTTAAAGGACATCATTACCATTACAAATATTTCATATATAAAATCATCAAATATTTGTAATTGTAATATTGTTGAAAGACTGTTGATTGTTGATAAAGACTGCTGAATAAACTGAAACTCAAAATGTGCACTAAAAAGAAAGAAAAGGCAATTTAAATTGGTTCCTACACGCCGACTAGGTTGATGTCTGAGTACAGCCACAGCGTTGTTTTGTATCTGCCAGGATCTAAGCGCGGCCAGCGTGGTTAGACGCACGCTGCGTCGAGGCCAAAATCAGATTGCTGCAGACACTTCCGTATGCAGGGCGTTTAGGCGCGCTCGCAACATCTGTGCATGCGTGACACCCGGAGCGTGAGTGGCGCGCGCTCGGGCAGCGTACGCAGAGCAAGTCTGTGGTTCGGGATTTATTGATATGTGGGGTTTAACGTCCCAAAACCGCGACACAATTATGCAAGACAGCGTAGTACACAGGGCCCCGGAACTTTCGACCACCATGGGTTCTTGAACGTGCACCTAAATCTGTGCACATGGGCCTACAGCGTTTTTGCCTCCATCGAAGTTACAGCCACACAGATGAGATTGATCCCAGGTCAGCATCCGAGTACCTTACCCACTACACTACCGCGGTGGGGCACGTAAAAAAGAAACGCAGCAATATGTCCACTCAGTGGTCCACTCTTAGCTGTGCTGTCTTAATTGATGCATTGAAGATGAACTCATACTGAAAGGATGCATTTAGCATTAACGTTGCCATGATTGCTCTGTCGCAACTAACGAAGCAGGACGAACGAACGAAGACCTAGCCGAAACGTGGGAGGGGAAGCTCGCCCTCGAGGACCCGGAAGAGCAACAACAACTCGTTGCCAGGGCCAAGAGGGCAGTAGAAGCCAGAGGGTTCCTGGACTAAGGAGCCCTCCCACCTCAGGGTGACAAAGGGCATTGCTCGGGGCACTGTTTCAAAATAAACGTTTACTTCTCTCTCTTTCTCTCTCTCGCAACTTCCCCCCCCCTTCTCATAATGACTTATTATCGGATATTTCTACAGTGAGTGAGTGGAACAACTTTCTTATACCGGCATAAAGGAGGAAGATGTGGGGGAATAAGGAAGACTCTAGCGTGCTCGGACACCCTGAAGCAGCAACCTACTCGCGTCAAATCAGTGAAGGTGGCGCTTCGGGCCACTGGCGTTTTAGGATGCCAAGAACGTGCTTCAACACGTTTCGTTGGTTGCCTGGCTCTTGGCTCAAGACTTTGCTGCTGATGTTAGTTGGCATTGCTTCTTTTTTTACCCGCCGGTGGCGCACAGTCCCAGAGGAGATGTCTCTGTGTGGCTCGCGCCTTCTTGCAGAGTTGGAATATATCTGTGAAGTATACCTCCTAGCAAACGTGTTTTGCCCAGACGGGAATCCATATAGCTTGTACTTGCAACTGCCGTAGTGTGGCTGCTTCGCTGCGTCGTAGGTCTCGCTGAGGTGGTGGGTAGAGGCATGTGCTCGTTTTGTACCAGTGCAGAACATAGCCGTAGGCTGTTTTGGCACAATTTTCGTGTTCAGCGTCGGGTCGTTCCAGCTCAGAGTAATGTGTTGACGAA
Organism: Rhipicephalus annulatus; assembly: GCA_013436015.1. Lineage (NCBI taxonomy): Eukaryota > Metazoa > Arthropoda > Arachnida > Ixodida > Ixodidae > Rhipicephalus > Rhipicephalus annulatus. Next base: position 490,935 of record WOVY01009442.1, read on the forward strand.
GACCCGCGGCTGGTTAGCGCGTGTGGCTCGGCATGTGCCTCCACGTTGCGGTTCGGGCCCGCATCCAGCTACCTAGCATGCGCAGGGAACCACTTGACGGTAACGTTGGATTCCAGTCTTTTTATCGTTGAACATGCTTTTGTGGTGGTTCTATGCACGTCTCTTTTAGCAAAGTTGACTATTGCCGGCTTCGAGTTGCTGAGAATCGTGCGGCAATCCGGGATTGCCAGTACCAGTGCAATTGCAAACTTCTCGGCTTGCGTGGGCCACTTGCATGGTATGCCTGCTGCGATGAATGCTGCTGTGTACGTGTTTGGCTGGTGGAGGTATACTTTGCCACGTCCACGTAGTACGCGCATGGATTGTTGGCATGTACCATTGTGAGGGCTGTGGCTCTCAGCATTCTTCTTTCTGGGTGTACTTGTGGGTACATGTACTTTGGTATGGTTTGTGCTCTCAGTTCTTGGAGAACATCCCTAGTTAGCTGCTTTGCTACCTCTGGGGTCGTCCCTGGTGCGTTGATCCCGATACGTTGTAGTATATTTCTTTCCGTCCTGGTCTGCTACAGGTGGTGAAACTGCGCTCTTCTCTGGGCTTCTACGATTTTTTCCAGCTCTTGTGAACTCCCAACGCGAGCTTGCGTTCAAAGCGTCCGTGACAGCTTTCAGCCAGGAGATGTCTGCGCTTCAGTGCCTAAACAATTAAACCACCTACTCTTCAATGACAGACAAGTCTGCAAAGTATCCCGCACTTCGGTCAGGTTATGTGAAGCTATGCGAACTCGAAACGATTGTGGTCGGATACCTGTTCAAATAGAGAGTCAGCAGCTTCAGTATTTCCAAGCTCAGTCAGAACGTCTAAGAATTTTTATATAAAACATGTTGGAAATATTGGAGCACCCACGACGTCTCGCTGCTTCGCCTATGCTTAAGAAATACTTATTTTTTGTTTCTTTTGCTTCTAAAAAACTAAAGGTTCAAAATATATTGAACATTATAATATATATATATAAAGTGGGAAGGAGTATGATATCTGCTGTATGCTACTTCAGTAGGCGCTGCATGGAATAAAATGTTCCCCAGATACCTTAGGAATGGGCAAAAATAAAGGAAAAAAGAAAAAAATGTTCACAACACTAACCAGAAAATGAAAATTTATAGTTTTCAGTACTTATGCATACATATATTTCATCCATGTGTGATGCCCGTTAAAGTTCTTCGCAGCCTTCGAAGGCACGGGAAAAGCTTTTTCCCCCACTCTCTTTTTCTTCTCACATGCGTTATCTCCTACTCACCAAATATTTCTTAAAAGCACGCGTACAATGTTTGCACAAAGCATGGAGCTTATGAGGATTTTGCGCATCTTGGCTGTGCGTTGCTATCTCCACTTGCGCAGTCAAAAAAACAAAGAATCAAAATAAACCAGTTGATCGCGCAGGAAAGTCATGCGAGACAGAGAAGAACAAGTGGGCAACTGCTTGGCAAGGCAGTCGCCAACAAAGCTAACCAACATTACCAACGAATCTTACCATACATGATTCAATCGTGAATGTCTGTCCTAATACGTGAGGTAAATTACTGTCTTTCCTTCACCACGTGTCACAGAAATAGTAGAAATGCGCCCGTTGTCTCGTATTTTTAGAAGCTGGCCTTGTGCCCTTTAATACATGGCTATGATAACACGAATCTAGCTGCGCTGAAGTTTCGCAGTTTTTTATTTATTTATTTATTTATTTATTTATTTATTTATTTTAGAACGGGGTTTATTGGCACAAGTAGCACTTGAACGGTAGGTCTATTGACGCGGAAAGCGGGCGGCAGCAACGGACTCAGGAATCACAGCAATCGGGCAAACGCTCGCGCTTGGCTCCTCCTGCTAAAGGCGTGACCCACTGCGGCACATATTCTTCTTCCTCTCTACAATACCCCGGCGACGAAGACGAGCCATCCTGGCAAGTCAAGGTGACGAGATTAGGAGTGGGTCGTGATATGGCTTGAGACGACTCACGTGGACAGTCTCACGACCAAGGCATCGCCTGTCTGTAGATGGCGTGATCGGCTCGATCACGTATGTGACAGGAGATCGACGTTCGACGACGCGATAAGGACCGTGAAACTTGGAGGCAAACTTAGCGGACAGACCTGGGGAGTGGAAGGGAAGTCGGAGCCAGACAAGCGAGCCCACGGCAAAAGTCTCGACTTGCTGGTCGCGGTCGTGGCGGTCTTTTTCGAATGCTTGCTTGTCCGAGGTGAATGATCGGGCCAACTGACGACACTCTTCAGCGTGGTGAAAAATTTCAGAAAGAGGGCTGAACTCGGAGACGTCGGGACGATACGGAAAAATGGTGTCAAGGGTGGAGCATGGCTCACGCCCATATAGAAGAAAGAAAGGCGAGAAGCCTGTGGTTGACTGCGTCGCGGTGTTGTACGCATAGGTCACAAATGGGAGAATGACATCCCAGTTTGATTGGTCGGAATTGACATACATGGCGAGCATGTCTCCTAGCGTTCGGTTGAAGCGCTCAGTTAGACCGTTGGTCTGCGGGTGGTAGGCTGTAGAGGTGCGGTGCACCGTGCGGCATGCCCGAAGGAGTTGTTGTACAACTTCGGATAAAAAGACACGCCCTCGATCACTTAGTAGTTCACGTGGTGCCCCATGACGCAGTACGAAGCGTCGCAAAACGAAATTGGCTACGTCACGTGCACCTGCCGTAGGTAGTGGAGCTGTTTCAGCATACCTCGTCAGATGGTCGACGGCGACAATGATCCATCGATTTCCAGTGGCAGTGTAAGGAAGGGGACCATATAGATCGATACCAATGCGGTCGAAAGGGCGCGCCGGACACGGTAGAGGCTGTAATAATCCGGGTGAATGGGCAGCTGTCTTTCGTCGTTGGCATAATGAACAAGACCGAATGTATTTTCGTACAAAAGTGTACATACCACGCCAGTAGTAACGCTGGCGGATCCGCTGATATGTTTTTAACACACCAGCGTGAGCATGTTGTGGGTCGGCATGGAAATACGCACAGACATCAGATCGCATGTGGTGTGGTATAACCAAAAGCCATTTACGACCATCCGCGTGGTAGTTTCTGCGGTATAGTTGCGCATCCCGTATCGCGAAATGTGTGGCTTGTCGGCGAAGAGCACGTGGGTATGCAGACGTTGAAGAGTCAGAAAGAATGTTAAGGAGAGATGTTATCCATGGGTCTTTTCGCTGTTCAGACGACATGCTTGTGACGGAAATGGGAGCGATGGAGAAGTTGGTATCCGAATGCAGGTCTGCGGGGGATCTCACTGGTGATCGTGAGAGGGCGTCCGCATCAGAGTGTTTTCGTCCTGAGCGGTAGACGACACGAATGTCGAATTCTTGTAGGCGAAGAGCCCAACGTCCAAGGCGACCTGAAGGATCTTTTAGCGACGCCAACCAACAAAGCGCGTGGTGATCGGTCACAACGTCGAAACTCTGTCCGTACAAGTAAGGACGAAACTTGCTTAACGCCCAAACGATTGCGAGGCATTCTTTTTCAGTTACGGAGTAGTTCATCTCCGCTTTTGTGAGTGCGCGGCTTGCGTATGCGACGACGTACTCCGGAATACCGGGCTTTCGTTGCGCGAGTACTGCTCCCAGACCAACGCCACTGGCATCTGTGTGCACTTCAGTGGGGGCACTTGGGTCGTAATGGCGTAGAATTGGTGGGGACGTAAGTAGGCGGCGCAGTGTAAGGAAAGCTTCGTCGCATGCCGGGGACCAGTTAGAAAGATTAGCTGGACCGTTCAGTAGTTGTGTAAGTGGGGCTATTATTGTTGCAAAGTTGTGGACGAAACGACGAAAATACGAGCACAAGCCGATGAAGCTCCTAAGTTCTTTGAGTGAAGTCGGCTTCGGAAAGTCGGCTACGGCTCGAAGTTTGTCTGGGTCGGGGCAAATTCCATCCTTTGACACAACGTGACCAAGTATAGTAAGTTGGCGAGCCCCAAAGCGGCACTTCTTTAGGTTAAGTTGGAGGTTTGCCTTGGTAAGACACTGAAGAATGGTGCGCAGACGGTCGACGTGGGTAGGGAAATCAGGCGAAAATACGATAACATCATCGAGGTAACATAAGCATATCTGCCATTTAAGGCCGCGTAAAATGCTGTCCATCATTCGCTCAAACGTTGCAGGTGCATTGCACAGACCGAATGGCATAACCATGAATTCGTATAGGCCATCCGGCGTAACGAACGCTGTTTTGGGACGGTCACACTCTGCCATCGGAACCTGCCAGTAACCCGAACGTAAGTCCAGCGAAGAAAAGAATTCGGCACCTTGTAGGCAATCGATAGCATCGTCGATGCGGGGAAGAGGGTATACGTCTTTCCGTGTAATTTTGTTCAGTCGCCGGTAGTCGACACAAAATCTAATCGAACCGTCTTTTTTCTTCACTAGCACAACAGGTGAAGACCAGGGGCTAGAAGATGGTTTGATGACGCCGCGTTGAAGCATATCATCCACCTGCTCTGCAATTACACTTCGTTCCTTAGGTGATACGCGGTAGGGGCGTTGCCGCAAAGGAGGGTGCGTTCCGGTGTAGATTGTGTGAGCGACGGTGTTAGTTTGACTGAGTGCCTTTTGAGGAAGGTCAAATGAATCTCGGAATTCATGCAGAAGGGCTATTAGCTGGTCCCGTTGATCCGAAGGAAGCTTGCTGTCGATGGAACGATTGAAGATATCCGAGGAGTAGTCATCCCGCGTAAAAAGAGGAGTAACCGCGTTCAGCTGAAGTTGCTGGCCAGGGTCGTGGGACTCAATAGGCACAATAACGTTGTCGTCAACAGGATGAACATAGCCCAGTGTTTCAAGAGCTCTTAAGGTGAGAGGGCATGAGCTAGGATTGCAAACGACAATTCCGGAAGTATCTTGATGAGGTGGCAGAACGGCGTATGGCAGAGACGTACCGTGGCGGCGACTGAAAACGTCAGATGGGGAGAACACAACGGTAGAGCCGGACAATTCAGTGCGATTGACGGGGACAACGATGGCACTAAAAGGAGGAACATCAACGTCGGAAGCAACAAGAAGCTTGCCCAGGTGAGTGCACTCATTGTCAGTAGATGGCGCATCTGAAAACACAGATAATTCTACCTGCGCGCGAGCGCAGTCAATTACGGCGTGGTGCCGTGACAAAAAATCCCATCCTAGTATCACGTCGTGGGCACAAGTGGTCAACACTAGAAACTCGATGTGGTACAGGACGTCCTGAATGATTACTCTCGCTGTACATGCTCCGACTGGTCGAATAGGTTGCGAGCTCGCGGTATTCAGCAATACGTCGGAAGGCGGCGTCGTTACTTTTCGTATCGAACGGCAGAGTTTTTGACTTATCACAGATACGGCGGCACCCGTGTCAACAAGCGCAAGAGTTCGTAGACCTTCAACAAACAGTTCCAGAACGTTTGTGGGGGACGGGCGAGGACTTCTACAATGCGACGATTTCGCAGCTCGTGCCTCCGGAGCTGCGGCAGTCAGTTTTCCGTCTCTGCGGAGTTCGGTCGGCGACGCAGCGGGGACGGAGAACGGTAGCGGCGTGGTGAGGATGGGCGACGGGGACCGAATGGCCGGTAGTCGGCAGCAGGGTGGTGGTCTATTTCGGATGGGGACGGGTCGCGTTGCACTGATTGTCGGTCATATTGACGGGGAATTTCTCGTTGCGCGTTGTACGGGGCCGGGAAAGAGTCGTCCGAGTACCTTGGAGCAGCAGCCGGGCCCGTTGCGAAGCGCCGGCGACAGAAGCGCGCCACGTGACCTGGATATCCGCATGCATAACAGATCGGACGATTGTCAACTGTGCGCCAAGGGTTTCCGTGATAGCGCTGTTGTGTTGCTGGAACTGGCGTCGTTGGTACTCGTAGAGGCTGGGGAGTCGGCCGAAGTGGAGGTCGTGGTGGAGTAGCAGCAACAGCAGCGTAAGTCAATGGCGCGGTGACAGGTGTTGTCTGAGAGACGGGCGGCAGTGCCTCAGATACCTGCGCCTGTATTACCTGTCTGATGGCGGGCGCGAGACGCTCAAAAGAGGGTTCCGTTGCCGGTTGATACGACAGACACGAAAGTTGTCGGGCCACCTCCTCGCGCACATATCGTTTGATTTCCGACATGATTGTGTTGTTGTCTCCACCTAGGGTCAATGCCGCGAGAGTTCCGTCGGTAGTCGCTGGCCGCCGTGTCATGACCCGCTGCTTGCGCAATTCCTCGAAGCTCTGGCAAAGAGTGGCGAGTTCAGACACGGTACGGGGGCCCTTGGCCAGCAGCATCTGGAAGGCGTCGTCGTCTATCCCCTTCAAGATGTGCTTGATCTTGTCTGCCTCGATCATTGAAGGGTCAAGGCGCTTGCACAAGTCGAGCACATCCTCGATGTAGCTTGTGAAGCCTTCCCCCTGAAGCTGTGCGCGTCCCCGTAGGCGCTGTTCGGCACGGAGCTTGCGTACCTCGGGGCGACCGAACACATCGGTGATGCGTAGCTTAAAGGCACCCCAAGTGGCGAATTCCGACTGGTGGTTGTTAAACCAGAGACTCGCCACTTCTTTCAGGTAGAAGGGTACATATTGAAGCTTCGAAGGGTCGTCCCACTTGTTGCTTGCGCCTACCTTTTCAAATGTCGACAGCCAATCTTCGACGTCTTGCTCATCGGTACCGTCGAAAAAAGGTGGATCGCGCACGCGTAGCGAAGTGGGCACGATGACCATCGGAGGCTGGGTCGTACCTTGCTGGGTGGTTTCTTCAGCCATTTCTGTGATGGCAGGTAGTTTCCTGTTGCGGAGTTCCAGGTTGAAGTACCCCGCACCTCCACCACTCTGGAACGGGGTTTATTGGCACAAGTAGCACTTGAACGGTAGGTCTATTGACGCGGAAAGCGGGCGGCAGCAACGGACTCAGGAATCACAGCAATCGGGCAAACGCTCGCGCTTGGCTCCTCCTGCTAAAGGCGTGACCCACTGCGGCACATATTCTTCTTCCTCTCTACAATTTACTCTGAAGACCCAGAAGACGTTACAGAGGGCACAGTAAGAGCATGGCAAAAGTGAAGTGAACAGCAGTGACGGAAATAAAACAAATCACAATAGTGAAAAAACACACAAAAAAGCAGACAAAGATCAGTTGCCTGCAGTCACATTCTAAAGTGCTTTGAATCTGCTGACTTGAACAACTCTTGGTTCTTAGAGGCAACACTGAGCAGTGTCGTAGGCGTAAAGTGTTATGGTCTCTCAATCAAAATTTTTGTGTAACCTACCGAAAGCATGAAATATTCATTCGCTTTACTTTCTCTCTTCCTTTCTGTTCAGGAAAGTATGGCCGCTTCTCGAAGGTAATTTTAATTGTAATGTTTAACATAGATGAGGCGAAAGATAATGAAACTTGGTAATAAAATTTCATCAGTTTCAGTGGCATGGTGTCCACGCATATGCGTCAGCCGAAAAACCTTGGCCATCTCTCCGGTTGGGTTTCAATTGCATGACTTATGGGTCACCATTCAAGCAACGTGACTACGATAGTACGGATTACCACACAGCACAGTGCTCGTGACGCAGACTCACTACGGCAGCACAAAACATGAACACCTCTGAAATGGCCACCTTGTAACTTATTTTTTCAAAATAATGCTTTGGAAGGCATTTTTATTATACAACTCTTCAAAAAATATTTCATAATTATTTTTTCACGTCTTCCTTTGTATGAAATGAAGAGTATTGTAGCATAACAACATCGAAATATTGAGACTTGAATAAATATACTCTTTGAACTGTTTCTTCCTCCACGCCCTTTTAACTCTGCTAGGCTTTCACAGGACTAGTGGAGTAAACAACTTTCCCAAGAAACTACAGTTTAAACTCTCAAACTCGCCGAAACGTGCTCTGATGTAGCAGTTTATATTTGCCATTCAGCCCCAGCTATCACTTCAGTAACCGACCGGTTGAGTGATTTAAAAGTACTATTAAAGTGGCATTGTCTAGTTGACTTCTTCTGTATATACTTTTTTATTCCCTCGAGGCTCTCAAATGGACGAATTGCTGTACCTAGCTGCCCTGAAACGGTCAATCCCGTTCAGCCCGTTTATTCTAAATCTCTTCAGTTTTCCTTCCTTCATCTCTTTATTGCGGTTTTTCAATAACATACTTCAAGATTTCTTCCAAGCATTACTCGCCTGAGCTGTCTCTTCTAGTTGCGCCGTTCTTGTGGCTCTGTTTGTGTACTCTGAAGACATTTTGCGATAAGTAAATGAAAGTCAACCAGGAACTTCATATGACGAGCTTTTTCTTGTAATTTAGAGGGGCATATACGACACAAACTTGACTTCTCTAAGATAAACCTGATAAGCGCTATCACAAAACCAACCGAAGCACTTCCATCAAGACGAGATGCAGCCCTGATGCGCTGCATTTATTTAAAGGACACAGCCGAAAAAGAAAACTGAAAACCGATTTTATGCCCGTGCAACCTCAGTAAACAGCGTACCCTGCAAACAAACGCCATGACTTGGTGAATACGGCTTGGGCAGTTCGTCCTTCGTTATCGGCCTGTTTTTATCGTTCATGTTTCTTTCTTTTGCTTATTTTACAGCTTGTACTTCCCCCATCCTTACTGTTTATTTTGTTTTTATTTTCTACTTTCTATTTTTCGTATTGTTTTCTCTACTTATTACCCTCCGGCTAACTCCCGCATCCTTTCTCAGCACCACTTCTCATTCCTGCCCGTGCTGTCTTATGCCAGTAATGCTATGGTTTATCCCTATACCTTCTCCCTTCGATTCTTTCAAGCTAACCTGATTCCTGCTGACTTTTATTTCTTTTTTTGTTCTCTTGAAGATTAGAGACTCTGGCATTATTTACCCTCTTTCTTAATTTTTTTTTCATTTCTCCTCCCATCACTTCCCTTACGAATCCTTTGACCAGATGCAAAAACAGCGCGGAAAACCGAGCAAAGAAGATGGAAGGCAAACAACAGCACTGACTCACAGCAAAGTTTATTCGTGTACACAGCGCATTATATAGTTGCGTAGTCAAAACGAAAGAAAAAAACAGTACAATGATGAATAGCCGTAAAAGCTATCTTAAGCTTTAAAAGCAGCCAACTATTAGCAGCATCACTGCTAATCTTGTACGTTGCGTGCGCAATAATCTGACAGATTTTCAGCAGTTTGTGACGTCACATTCTGATGTTTCACGGAGGTAACTTGTCCTTTCACGTTGGCACATTCAATGGTTGCCTGGATACTAGCGCATCAACGTCTTTGCTACGTTTGGTTTCTGTACTGTCATGTTGCTGATTACGCTGGTTAAGAAATTATTCCAGTCATGAAGAAAAAAAGTATAGAGGAAGCACTGTGGAATGCGTAAGCAAGCAAGCAAAGCAGAGCTATAGGCACGCATTCACATGGAAAGTTTTATTTGCGTCTGTATTTCTAGAAAAAAAGGGGTGCTTGAACTTCTTTGGTGGTGGTTTCTATGCACCTGTCGTAAAGTTTATTTTGCAATCCTTAAAAAAATTTTTGGGCATTTTTATTACACTGTAAAGGTTTATGCGAAATATATCGAAAGTAGGCGGCTACCTGAAATAAGGGGGTCGTTCACTTTGGGCGCACAGTGCATGTGCTGACAATGCACGTTTATTCTATCTCCTATACAGTTTTGTATATCAACTAAGCTCTTTTCTCTGGCTTGTTTTGGGTTTATGCCAGTTTAAATTCAGTTTAAATCTTTACAAAAAAATGTTTTTCCACAAACGTCTCGACATCTGACAGATGCCTTGCGCCACAGTGGTCGATACAAAACCATTTTATCTGATCAAACATTTCGGTGTTCTCGCAGGAGCCTGACACTCGGTGGTGTGTACAGTTGGAAAAGCTCGAAAGTTCACTTTCCGGAAAAATTGTATAAGTGAGAGCGAATAAATCAAACAGCTTACTTACTCTGTAGGTGACAATGGAAGTATCGCTCGTTTTCGCCACTAAGCATGAATCCCTGGGATTGAGAAAAAGGTTCTATCAAAACTCACACTCGCATCAGCTTGGTAGATTGACGCAATAAATTTCGTTCACCAACTGCGCGTAATCTAATTAGGCTTTCCGAAGTTCACGCAAAGTTTAATTAAATCTTGGAAAATGCTAACATGGAAGAGTGGAACTCGTCCATGCAGTAGCACATAACGGCTTTCTTTATGCAAAAACTTTAGTGGCCACTTTTTTATTGCCTTTCAATCTTCCCCAAGATTTCCAATTTCCACGATTTGAGAGTAACCTTCCGACTCCTTCTTTACAACTCAATGCAACTCATTAACTTGCGTTCTGGACGGAGGGGCTGAAATTGACTAGCAATAAAATATTTAAACTATTTTCCAAAAATTTGCAAGTGAAATGTAAAGGATGAAACATATGCATCATTTGTACGTGTTCAGAAACACGCAAAACATATTTAAACAATGACGACGCTGTCATGCACACAACAACGCAGCAGTATTGCGTGATCAAGTTGCGATTAGTAACCCAATCGAGTTTTCTAGAACTACGCTACGGTTGCGCAGCTGCGTAGGCTGCGAGGCAGTTTTCGTTCACTTCTATTCACTTTGTGTCATAAGTTTGGGGAGGCACGTCAGCCGATGGCTGGCAGCATTGCTTTAGTTGCACTCGGCCGAAGCGTGTCCGTCCGGATTTGCCGAGAACGAAGAGAATAGGGAGTATTACAATAACGTTGGCAGGGGCTGTGACCATTGCGGTCATAGCGGGCGGCATATGAGGTTTAGAATAGGGTTCGCTCCTCCTAGGAAAAAGTCTAGGAACTTTCGCCCCGACCGCAAGCTCAAATGCACGGAAGCTACTTACAGCACTTTGCGGGCCTAGCGGGTCGCGATCATCGCACGCTGTGCCAGATTTTCTGCGTGCGGGCCGCGAACACGGACGGTGACCCGCGTTACGACGCATGCACAGAGGCAGAGGCCACACCGCAACGGATTGAGGTGCGTTATTCTAAAACTCTCTAATGCAGCGCCAGCATGGTACCCCGTGTAGTTCTGCAGCGCCAGAGACGACCGAGCATTCCAAGTTGCTGTTAACTCATGAAAAAGAAACACTCCCTCACGTGGGCAACAAAAGAAATGGGATTAGAAACGTTATTGTGACGACCTACTAATTGTATCGCAGGGACGTCTGTGCAAGCAGACGTTTGGTGTGTAGCGACACCACGGACCCGAGCTAACGGGGGGGGGGGTTTTCGACCCCCTCCCAAGCCTAGCCGTGCGTGGCTTTGCCGTGTCCGGGAAAAATGGTATCCTGGAGGTTGAGGTGACGCTGGGTGATTGGACCTTTAAGGCCCCCCGGCAGAGGCAACACACCTTTTTGGCCCCGGCTTCACGTAGACGGCACCCCTGGGCTGACCCACCCAGGGGAAATTGGTAGTCGCCTTTTACTGTCTCTCTCTCTCCCCTGATCTTCTTCTTTCCATCTCTTTCAATCTTCCTGTCATCTCCTCACTTCTGTTTACTTCCATCTTCCATGTGGCAAGGGTTCCATTCTTGGGTAGATATATTCGGTTATAGCGGCGATGCATGGCTGGCCTCTCCAAGTGTTTACTATTCAACCTTGTAGCGTACCCTTGTTGGGCTCGGTGGTGGGAGGCCACCATCTCCGCCGAACTTTAAACAATCTGTATGGCTAACTTTTCCTCCCTCTCTCTGATCGCCACCCGAAAAGGTGGCGCACTGAAGACCCGTTCCTCCTTTCAAAACCAAAGCAGTCTTTCCCCAAGTTTCATGTGATACGCAGCCAGAAAGAAAACAAAACAGTCCGAGCAATCTCACCCTTTCTTGTCTCAAAAACATTCACAGAAGCAATCGGCCCAGGATATTGTGTACCCAAGTTGGGAAGCAGCAACCTCCTTTTAAAGGTTCGCGACAAGCTGCAATATGACAATTTACCTAAACTGGTAGCACTTGGGGATGTCTCTGTTTCTATAGGCCCCCACAGGTCCTTGAACACAGTCCGCGGTGTCATCTCTGATGACGACCTTCTTGGATTATCAGAGAGTGAATTGTTGGAAGGCTGGCAAGACCGGAATGTAGTGAAGGTTCAAAAATAGTAATACGACGAGACAAAAAAGAAACACAAACGAAACATGTATTTATCACCTTTGGTACTAGCGATTTGCCTGATTCAATCGAAACCGGCTACTGCAAGCTTCGAGTCAGGCCCTACATACCAAATCCTCGTAGGTGTTTCAAATGTCAGCGCTTTGTACACGGTTCGCATAACTGCAGAGGGCGTGCGACTTGCGCAAACTGTAGCTCCAACGAACACCCATCGGACAATTGTACTGCTGCAGCCCGCTGTGCAAATTGCGGAGGAGACCGTCCCACCTACTCATGAACGTGCCCATCCTGGAAAAAAAAACAAATTCTTCAACTCAACGTTAAATTCAATCTGTCTTTTCAAGAGGCGCGCCAGCGCGCGCTTCTCCCTCTATAACAAGCACTCTCCTTCTTTTGCAGATGTGACGCGCCAGGGCGCCGTGCCACATCTTTCCGCGTCTGCGAATGTCACACGAGGTGTGACTACGGTCACGGCATCTGCGCCCAATGCTGGAGTAGCCTGTGCTGCTCCACCTCCTGCCAAACAGGTTCAGCAGACTTCAGAGTCTGCCCGACGCCGGATCACTGCACCTGCAGTTGCGTCCGAAACTTTTGTGAATGTGCCTGCTCATGAGGCACCATCCGCCACCTCGCAGGAGGTGATGGAGACAAGTCCCACTCCTCCGGTGCCTCAGACGCCGAAGGATAGGCGCAACTTTTTGGAGCGCGCCCAGAAAGAAAAACGTCGAATTACGGGGCCCCAAAAGGCCCAGTATCCTGAAGTGACAATTCTTGTACACACAGCACCACACATCTTTAAAATGGCACATATATTACAGTAGAATGTGCGAGGCCTACTGAGGAACCTCGACGACATCCAAGAACTTTTACACAAACATACACTAAAAGTGCTGTGTGTGCAAGAAACACACTTAAAATCAAGACACACTAACTTTCTTCGAAATTACGTTATCTTTCGAAAAGACCGAGATGATGCTGTCGCCTCATCCAGTGGTGTTGCCATAATTGTTAATCAAAGAACAGCCTGTACAAGTTTACCCCTTCATACAACCCTGGAAGCAGTAGCTGTCCGAGCTGTCATCTTCAACAAATTGGTAATTATTTGCAGTATATGCATGCCGCCACACCATCAACTGACTAAACACGAGTTTCAGTCACTGATAGCAGAACTTCCAGAACCGTATCTCGTCCTAGGGGACTTTAATGCTCATAGTAGCCTATGGGGTGACTCTCGCTGCGATGCGTGAGGTCGCCTGATTGAAGAGTTTCTTTTTTCTTCCGATGCTCGCCTTCTGAATCGGAAAAAGCCAACATATTACAACATCGCTAACAATACGTTCTCTGCCATAGACCTCAGCATAACATCTCCATCACTTCTGCCTCTACTTAAATGGAAGGTCAATAATAATCCATATTGCAGTGACCATTTTCCTATCGTTATCGGCACATCAATACCAAATATATTTCTTGCACAGGTTCCCAAATGGCTCACCGACAAAGCCGATTGGGAACAGTATAAAAAAATGACTCTCCTAACTTGGACTGACATGGAGGGGTTAAGCGTAGAAGCTGCTGTGAGCTACCTGACAGCATTTTTGATTGATGCTGCAACAAAATGTATACCACAAACATGTGGACCGTCAGGCAAACGACGAGTCCCACGGTAGAATAATTAGTGCCGTAATGCGCGCAAAGAACAAAATAAGGCATGGAAGTTGCTTAGAGACTCGCCTACAGCCGAGAGTCCTAAACTTTAAAAATATCAAGTCCCAAGGAATGAGGGTGCGCCGACAGGCGAGAAGAGAAAATTGGCATAAATTCTTATTAGGCATTAATTCATACACATATGGGGTAAGAGTCTGGAACATGGTTAGTAAGATAGCAGGAAGACAAGTACACACACTCTCTAGGAGAGCTTGGAAGACCAGGCAAACACTCTTGGGGTGCACTTGCAGCAAGTCTCCAGCTCATCACACTATAGTAAAGCGTTCCAACTATACAAAACCAGAATATAAAAACAGAGATTAGAGTGCGACCCCATAACACATGAGACATACAATGAACATTTCGGCTTGGCTGAACTACAAGCCTCACTTACCTGCTGCAATAAATCTACCCCAGGCCTGGACCGTGTGGCATATGAAATGTTAGAACACCTGCCCACTGAAACCCAGAAAGCTCTTCTCTCTCTGTACAATGCGATATGGCCTTCCGGCGAGCTACCCTCAGCCTGGAAGGAAGCTATCGTTATCCCAATTTTAAAACAAGGCAAGGTCCCGGCCTCAGTTTCCAGCTACAGGCCAATAGCGTTAACCAGCTATCTTTGCAAGTTATTTGAGCAAATGATTAACATGCGCTTGATGCACTTCCTTGAAATTAACGGCCTACTTGACCCATACCAGTGTGGTTTCGAGAGGCTCGGTCCACCACTGACCACGTTGTCCGTATCAAGGCACAGATTCGCGACGCTTTTATTCATAAGCATTTATTTCTTTCTGTGTCTATGGATATAGAAAAGGCATATGACACCAAGGAGGTTATACTAGAACTTCTGGAGTGGCGGTCCCGCATACCCGCCCATGTATCGGAGTGAAGCCGCGGAAACCCGTCGGCGGCCATATTGCTCAGGGCAGAAGGAGGCGGCGACTGCCTTGTGCCGCCGTTGTGCCCCGTACGCTTGCAGCCGTGCCTTCTGTAATAGCAATGAAAGGGCCGCTTTATTTTTCTTAGGACGCGAGGGAACTTTGAAATGACTAATATACATCCTATTTATTTTTTTCTTGACACTTACACTGAGAGGTAAAGATGATGCGATAGGATATCAGTTTGTATTATATGTTTACACTGTTGTCTCACGGCAGAAGTACCGCTCGAGAAGATGCAACGAAAATAAAATTTAAGAGCGGGAGAAGTTGTAGAATGCTAGCTGGAGACGAAAACAAAAATATGAAACCGATAACGCAATAAAGGAAACTGAAGGTTCACGGTACAACCATATTTATTCACTTGTCCACATTCAGCACCACGGTTACCGGCCGCGGCGGCCACTTTTCTAATGGAGGCGAAAAGCGAAAACGAGATTTCGGCGCAGGTTAATGATCCCCAGATGGTGAAAATTAATCCGGAGCCCTCCACTACGGCAAGGCTCATTGCCTGCAATGCGTCGGCCCGTTAAACCCTACAGTTAGTCACATTCAGCACCAGATGCATTTGACTAAACCAAACGTTAAATCTTCCAGCAAAAAATTAAAATTCTGACTAAAAGAACAAATGCATCAAACACTAACAGTGAGTTAAATTAAACAGAAAAACACATCAATCAAGTTCTCGCACTTAGAGATTTTTGAAAATAATCTCTCTTGTTAGGAGTGTGCGCACGTTTTTGTTACAGTTCTCCTGGTTCATTCTCCTAGAAATGTGATGAAGTCTTGTTCTGATGTACACGCTGGCAATTTTCTTTGATAAGCTATATATATGGTTATCAAGGGGGTCACAGTCCAGCAGGTGAGGCTCCAGCTGCGCGAACAATGCTTTTTCAAACACTGCAGTCATCACATGTACCAAAAGGCTATCTGAGCTAGTATTAAGGGATTTCAAATTCTTGCATTCATGCTGTAGTACTCGCAGTCCCTTTTCTGCAATACTGCAGATCTCTAAGACGTCCTTGGATGGTGCGACAAGTCCACCTCTGTTTTTTGCTCTGACAAGGTCTGGTTCTTCGCTTGATTCCAGCGCAGCACAGCACTCCTCACAATTCGTGACAGACCACACCTTGCGAGCCACAAATCCCGCTATATACGTCACCGCTGAAAGGCTCTGGGGGAGATCCACACGATGAGTGTAGTCATGTTCATCATCCACAGGCTCCAGAAGCGACGACCTCCTGTGTGACGTAACTGCTGTTGGTGACTCGGCAAGGCTGACAGCACTGGACATGTTCAGGATAGACACCACATCTCGGCAGCAGTTCCCAGCGTCAGACGATGTTACCTCTGTGTGGAAGAGGAGGTGCTTATAGGCGGCTCTGAACTGGCAGGCTGTGGGGTTGTTGTTGTATCCCCCCTTTCCCCTCACACAACCAAAAAACGTTTCCAAATGGTCTTGCGACATCTTGTGCGTCAACAGATACTTCAAAATTTTCGTGGCCACAAGGGCATCGAAAAGGGCAGTGACACTTCGAATGCAAATGATGAGGCCAACAAACCCAGTTTTTTTCAGTCCATCTATCACTGGTCGCCCACTTGCATCCTTCAGCCCCCTAATATACTCCTCGGCTTCGTGGAAGAACGATTTCCAAGAAGCTGCATTCTGCTGCCGCAGTGGGGCTTTGAATGATCGCGCCAGAGGGTTCCTCGAGTTCAGAATATCGAAGAGGCGATCAAAGATTCGAATGAACTCCGCTGTTGCGTGGGCACCTTGAAACTGGGGAAGCTTCAGTTTATACTCGCAGAAGTCCAGTGCATCAGCAATAGATGAGCTAAGGGTCTGCACAGCCAGTCGAACCTTCATTTTTTGCTTTGCCCACTCCAGATGAACTTTCGTCAGCTTGTTTCCAAGGTGCAAGCCCTCTTTTTGTTGCAAGGCCTCAAGAGCTTCAATGTATGACCACTTTACTTTGCGCCCTTGAATATCAGTGAGGTGGTTTACTGATCCCAAGCAGTTACGCACAAGCTTGATCATGTGGCAGGCATCTAGAATCACAAATACTTTGCTTGGGCAATCTTCTAAGCACTGGAATGAGGTGTTAAATCCCGGAGAACGACAGCGGAGATCAGCACCAAGAAAACTGGCCATTGAAAAGTTCGAGGCCGCTCCATCAAAAGTCAGTGATGCTGCTATGACACCTGCTGAAGTCACGCGCGAGATACACTCTTTCGTTAGCTGCGCTCTTTCAGAACCAGAGAGAGAATCAATGAAAAAATACCCAAGGGGCACCTTCAGCCTCATATTGAGTGCCACCAGCATGAAAACACAGGCATTCGTTGCTTCTGGGAGGCTGTCATCTGGCATTTCCATGCCCAAGTCGACATATCCGAAAACTTTGTTGCCCACAAGTTGTACATGTTTTTTAATATACATGTCGTCAACCATTATGGCAGCGACCAGTGGCTCATCTCTTCCTTGCACTATGTTCTTGATAAACTCGAATGATTCTGAGGTGAAGCCAGGATCACCATTCACTGTCTTGTACCATTCGCGAAGAGTTCGCTGGTTTGGCAAAGCATTGTTAAACTTAGCTCGCACATAATCATAAGCCCTTGGCGAATAATAGTGAAGCGTCAGTGCAAATGCTCTTAATTCTGGGGGGTATTTGTTCGTCTTTTCATGAGTTCTCTTGAGAAGCTGCTGGATATCCGGAGAAAATGACGCTTGGAAAACCTCCAACCCTTTTTCCGACAAAAGGTTCTGCTCCTTTAGCTGCTCAATCAAATTCTGAGAAGCATCAATGCGTTTTGAAAGTCTCCGTTTCTTCTGCTGCAACGTCTTGACCTTCTTTTTTAGCTGCTGTACCTCTTTCGCCGATTCATGCACTTTCTGCTTGTACCACTCCTTCGGGGGGGAAGTTTGCAGGGGGGAGACTTCGGCAGCTTCATCCAAAACAGGCTCCTGAGGCGAAGGCATCTCCCGACTTTTTGGAGGAGCTCGTTTTCTCTTCTCCTACACAAAAAGAGGAATAACGCGACAGCGTCAGAAATTTAGGCATTTAGAGCGAATGCGCAACTAAATATTAGAAACTGAAAATCCCAGAGATGCGGAGCTAACGCTACAATAACTACATTTGGTAAACGAAGAGCTCACGAAGCGTACTCACTGGCTTTTGTAGGTGCGCTAGAAACGCTGCAAACTTGGTAGGGATGCTACCAGCTCGTAGTCTCGTTGTTTGCCCTGTTCAATCGAAGCAGTCTGCTTCAAAGTGCGTTGA
The DNA here is from genome assembly GCA_013436015.1 of Rhipicephalus annulatus. NCBI lineage: Eukaryota > Metazoa > Arthropoda > Arachnida > Ixodida > Ixodidae > Rhipicephalus > Rhipicephalus annulatus. Next base: position 508,975 of record WOVY01009442.1, read on the forward strand.
ACACAAGACGTCATTCTTCTTCGGAGTCCAACCTTCTCGCCTCACAGCGCGCTCCCATGCACTGCGCAATTCGCTGTCTTTGGTAAACCTGCAAAGCACAAAAATGTTTCACAGTGTCTCCATGGCACCCGGACGTAAATGGGAAATGATTGTACGCGCGAATGCATTCGTAATCGCAAAAATATGCGAGGGAAAGCGAGCGAGCAAAGCACGCTACTTACACGTGAAAAGTTATCCCCGGTGTTTGCTTCACGCGATTTGCGCAGCCAAATGCTGCGCAAGAACCCACCATCGTCTTCAGAAGAGGTCACAGTCGTCTGCCACAGCGGCCTCATTCGATTAGAGGCACCGCACTCAAGAAAAACAACGGAGAGGCCGCACGCACATGCACGCGTCACAATTCGTTCGACCGCTTTCTGCCCTGAGCAATATGGCGGCGCGTGGCGTCAGCCGCGGAGCCCCTCCGCCACTCCAGAAAGTTTAGTATAACCTCCTTGTATGACACTACATGGCGCTTTGGCATATTGCGAGACCTGTCACATTTAAGTGTGCGGGGTAGAATGCTGACAATTATCGAAAGCTACCTGTCCAACCGTGCATACCGTGTGCGAGTTGGCACTGTCCTATCCCGAGTATTTGTCCAAGAAACAGGAGTGCCACAAGGAGGTGTATTGAGCTGCACACTTTTCTTGGTTAAAATGAATTCCTTGCACCTGCCTCTCCCACGTAATATTCTTTACTGCATATATGTCGACGATGTGCAGATTGGTACCAAATCGTGCATCATCTCAATGTGCCAACGTCAAGTTCACCTAGGGTTGAACAAGATATCTCAATGGGAAATTGAGAATGGTTTTATACTCAACGCGCAAAAGAGCACTTGTGTCTTGTTAAGCCGAAAGAGTGGCCTCTATCCTGACTCAGACATTGACCTGCATGGTCAACCGCTGTCAGTGAAGACTGAGCACAAGTTTCTTGGTCTCATATTAGACACTAAACTAACCTTCATCCCACACATCAAGTATTTAAAGGACAGGTGCTTAAAAACAATAAACATATTGAAAGTGTTGTCATGCACTACATTGGGTAGTGACACGAAATGTCTAATGAACTTATATAAAAGCCTCACATGCACACGCCTAGATTACAGTGCTATATTCTATCAGTCGGCAGCACCATCAGCCTTGAAGATTTTCGACCCCGTCCAACATCTAGGCATTCGCCTCTCTACGGGTGCTTTCCGAACTAGCCCTGTGGAGAGCTTGTACGTGGATTCGAATGAATGGTCGCTCCACCTACAAAGATGTTTCTTGTCCTTTTTGTACTTTTTGAAGGTGAAGGCAGACAAGAAACACCCTTCCCATTTCACAATTAATAATTTGTCTCGTTCTGGCTTGTTTGAGAACTGCCCTTCGTTTAGGCAGCCCTGCGCGCTCCGTGTAAGGGGCCTGGCCGAAGAAACAGGTGTGCCTCTTCTCGAACTCAGTTTGATGGCTCCTGCAACATATCTGCCACCGTGGCAGTGGCAGCTAATAGACTGTGATGTCTCTTTTGTAGAAGTCACAAAGCACGCACCACTTGCACACATACATTCATACTTCCTAGAACTACAACATAAATACACATGTCCTGAGTTATTTACCAACGCGTCAAAATCAAACACTTCTGTGTCATATGCTGCGGTTGGCCAATCCTTTTCCGTTGCTGGCGTTCTTAATCCTGCTGCAAGCATTTTCACAGGAGATGCTTACGCAATACTGGTGGTCGTAAAACACATCAAACAGATAAAATTACAAAAGGCGGTAATATACACAGATTCCCGAAGCGTGGTCAAAGCCCTGAAAACTCCTAAAGAGCACAAGAATTCCGTTCTGGTGTCGCTTTACTCACTTCTGTGCACACGGTACACATCAACAAAGCACGTCGTTGTCTGCTGCGTTCCAGAGCACCGTGAGATCCAAGGAAACGTATTGGCCGACAAGCTGGCTGCTTCCGCCAACGACACCACTCCCAATGCATCAATACCAATCCCTGCACTTGACCTAAAACCTTTTCTAAAACGAAAGCTCAAGGGGTATTGGCAGGGGTATTGGCAGAGCACGTGAGATAAACACACAGACTCCATGCACAATTCCATGCCATTAAGCCGCAACTAGGTTATTGGCCACCAATATCAAAATCACGACACACAGAAGTAACACTAACAAGGCTTAGAACAGGGCGTACATACCCTACACATTCATATCTTTTGTCTACCAGCAATCCACCGTATTGTGAGAGATGTGATGAACCACTTACGGTTCTCGACATTCTCATCCAGTGCAATGAGCTTGATGCTCTAAGGAAAAAGCATTTTTTACTGCCCTACCGACAGTAGCTCCCACTACACCCTGGGATGTTCATCGGTAGGGATCCGCTTTTCAAACTGCATACTCTTCTCACGTTTTTTTAAAGATGTGCATAGCTTTCACCCGATATTTCGAGGTCATTCGTAGCACGACCTCTGCACCGTGGTCGTGGCTGCGATGACTACATCTCCTCCATGATATTAATATCATGACATTTCCATCCACTTTCACAGCACGTATTTCACTCCACTGCCATGCTTTTATTTCTTCCATGTTTTAACCCGCGTTAGGGCGAGGAATTTTAAGGCCGCTTTACAGCCACGCATCATATCATTGTTCATATCTCTAGACTATTGAAATGGCGCTCTTTAGCCATCAATTGGCCCTTGCGCCATTAAAAAGCACTCATCATCATCAACCTCCTAATTGCCTTACGGCACTTTCAGCTGACGTATCAATGGGCCTCTTCTAATACCCCACGTGGCGTGGTGACTCATCACATTGGTTCAGCTTCGGTGCCGCCGCATACTGTGTTCGCGCACGCCGTTTCGAGGCAGGGCGTGTAGCGAAAACTTGGACGTGACCGACAAACTTTTGTCTCCAGTAGCTCTCGGAAGCGCGTGGGTTGGCGACACGTGGCAGCATGGCTGATGATGCGACGATCGGGTGCCCAGACGGCGATTTGGTGCGTATTGTCGGAGTGGCATGTCTTCGACTGGTTCTGCGTTAATTCTTGCAATTGAGCTCGTAAGTGCAACGACGGGCGATCAGTGAGCGGTTCCTCGTACAGCGCACTGGGGACAAACGGATTATTGCCCCGTCGTCAAAGAGTTGACGTGCTACAGAGAAGCCATTCTATGGCCACCAAAGCCCAGTACGTGTAGCTCTATGATAGTTGTTCGCCGTGGAACTTGCCCATGATGCTATGACTTTTGTGTTATTTCCATTTCGGTTGTTGTGTCATTTGGGGAAAGGGCGTGAGCTTCCACGTGCACGAAGGTGCCATCCTTGTGACAGGGCTTCGTCCACCTTCTTTGTCTCAAGGTGACCCTCGTTCTTCCCGCTCACCCCACCGTCGTCCACCATCGCTCTTCCGCCGTACTACTTTGCCTTTACGTTCTGCCCTGATGCCCCTCGACAGCCACTCGAAAAACTGGAAGCTGCCGTTTTTGGAAGAAAAACTGTATGTCGTCTAAGTGTTACGATTCCTCCGGTGCGCCTTGCAAATTTACTCACTGTTTGCGTAGAAGGTATTTCGGTTGATGCACTCATGCACACTGGAGCCACCATGTTGGTGGCTCCAGTGTGCACTTTGTGAACTTTGTAATCGTCTACAAAAAGTGCAAACTCCAAATGTTGGTCTGGTTAGAAGTGTGGCAGCTTGGGCTAGTTCGTAAGACATGGCAATAGTTATAGCGCAAGAACAGAACGACGACACAGAGACCTTTGTGTCCTTCGTAGGCTTCTCTCTATGTCATCGTTCTGTCCTCGGGCTGTAACTATCATCGTTGGTCTGGTGTTATGTGGTGCTAATGACAATCAAATTTACCCTACTGGGCAATGCACTGCTCGGGTCCTGACCGACAGAATTCACCACCGTACACAACTTGCTGTGCTTTCTTTATGTGCTCATTCGATTATATTAAGCTGGGACTTCCTGTCAGCTGCTTCAGCTGTCATTCTATGTGGTCCGCCCATTATTCGCATTACGGACACTGAGCATTCTAGTGCTCACAATTTCTCTTCGCCTCACTTTGTCACAGCTGAAGATTTTGTACTGCCCTCGGCCCAAGAACGTCCTCAACATTAGGTCCAGCGATATTATTGACAGTGGTACAGTGGTTATCCCCGATCAGCGCTGCATTTTCCGAGGAATCGCCATTGCATGTTGTTTAGTGTGGTTTACGCATTGCATGCCAGACTCACCGCCTACAACACGAAACAGCCACAACTACTGCGAGAGGGGTCCATTGTTGTCAGCCTTATAGACACAGCACCGTTATGTGTCATCCCTGTAGCGTCGCTGTCGTCAATCGCTAAGTGTGCGCCACCAGGAGGCTCATCTATTGCGCTTAAAGCCACTTTGATTCCATATCTTACTCCAACGCAAAGTAATGACTTAATGGTCCTTTTCACGAAACACCAGGCTTGTTTCGACGTTCGTTCAGATGGCTTGGATCACGCTATGGCGGCATCTCATCACATCGGTACATACGGGTCTCATATCCTTCGCCGTCCCCCTAACCGCGCGTCGTCTTCAGAACGCAAGGTCATCGAGGAACAAGTCAACGACATGCTCGCAGGCAACGTTATCAGACATTCAGCAAGCCCTTGATCTTTCTCTGTTGTCCTAGTTATGAAAAAGAATGTATTAGTGGGATTTTGCGTTGATTCTATGGCACTAAACAAAATTACCCGGAAGGATGTATATCCTATTCCTCGGATGGACGATGCTTTTGACAACTTACAGGGTGCAGAATACTTTTCAAGCCTCGACCTACCATTTCGCTATTGGCAGATCCCAATGCATGAGTCTGATAAAGAGAAGACAGCGTTTGCTATTCCTGATGGCCTCTTCGAATCAATTGTGATGACTTTTGACCTCTGCAATGCCCAAGCCACATTTGAACGAATGATCGATACGGTTCTGCGTGGCCTAAAATGAAAGAACTGTCTTTATTACCTGGACGACATCGTGATCTTTTACCTAGCTTCTCGCAACAACTGGGAAGTATAGACGAGGTGCTCACATGTCTAGCCAAAGCCGGTCTACAGAGAAATACTAAGAAGAATTGGTTTGCGAGCCACAGCATCAAAGTGTTAGACCACGTTGTAAACAAGCTTGGAATCGAACCTGATCCCGACAGGGTGACTGCTGTGTTGCACTTTTCTAAGCTGACCACGCTAAAAGACTTTCTTAGCTTCCTCGTCTTAGCCTCTTACTTCCGCCGGTTTGTCCGTGATTTCGCCACTATCGCGGCTCCTCTTCACAAACTCATGACCACAAGTGCATCGTTTATTTTGAAAGATGACTGTGAAGCTGCTTTCCAGACCCTAAAGCGATGCCTCATGCCAAGGCTAGATCTTCGCCAATTTTATCCCACAGCACCTACTATCTTACACACCGACGCAAGTGGGCATGCAATCTACGCTGTCCTGCTGCAGCGTTACCAGGCTTCTCAAGAGCAGGTCGTGGCTTACGCGAGCCGTAAGCTTTCTTCAGCAGAAAGGAATTACAGCGTCACTGAACAAGAAGCCTAGCTATCGTGTGGTCCGTGCAAAAATTTCGCCCCTATTTGTATGGCCATCGCTTCGCGATCGTCACGGATCATCATGCGCTCTGTTGGTTGTCCTGCTTAAAGAAATTGGCAGATCCCACGTACAGTGGGAATAACGATCATATGCGAAGCATGAATAACAAATGTTGATTTGTCACTTTAAAGTCAGCACAACGTTACGAAGTGGAGGCAAAAGATGCCGTACAAGACTTCGTTGTCAAGATTATCATGTTTGTATGTGTTGTTTACCTTCGTCATCTATTCACGTCACGTGATACCAAATTTAGTATATGTGGAGCTAGCGAAACAGTCACGAGCACGCTATGAGCGTGGTATGTTGTCACGTTTGCATCAGTCATATATTTTGCCATTCATTGACGCCTCGTAACATGAAATTCGGTACACGTGGAGCTAGCAAAACGGCCGCGAAGGGCCCAAAATACTCCAATGTAGCGTTGACGCGCGCCCACGCTGGGCACAGTGACACTACGTTAGCAAAACGCGAGCACTCTATAGTCTGACACCAGGCGCGACCAGCGTCCGTCGGCGCGGCCCAACGGCAAACGGCGCGAAATGCGACATGCTGCATTTCGCGCCGAGGCGTTACCCAGACAACACTGTGTCTCCTTCTTTTTATGACGGAGGGATGCCGGATGCACTGAAACACGCACGAGTCAAGGCAACCCAGCGCTGCGAGCACCTGCGAGTGTATGGCAGGACAGGTGGCCTGCGTGTCAACACCGGCGTATGTATTGGCGCCTTGACTGTGACATGTAGTGATGTTCTCACGTGACAAGCATCTCATAGTTCTCACGTGTGCACATGTCACATACCTTCGTCACCCGTTGGCGTCAAGTAATACCAACTTTGGCATATGTGAAGCTAGCGAAACGGCTGCGAGCGCATCATCAGTGTGGCATGTAGCCATGTTGTTACATGGCACGCATGTCGTTATTATTATGTTTGGATGTGACATTTACCTATGTCGTCCGTTCGCGTCACGTAATACCGAGTTTGGTACATGTGAAGCAAGCGAAATGGCCGTGAGGGCATCATGAGCGTGGCATGTAGTCATGTTGTTACATTACACGCATCTCATGATTATCATGTTTCCACCAGTATCATACCTTCTTCGTTCAGATAGATATGTGGAGTTTAACGTCCCAAACCACCATATGATTATGAGAGACGCCGTAGGGAAGGACTCCGGAAATTTCGAACACCGGGGGTTCTTTAACGTGCACCCAAATCTGAGCACACACCTTCTTCGTTCATTAACGTACTCTAATACCGAGTTTAGTACATGTGAAGCGTACGAAACGGCCACGAGCGCATCATCAGCCTAGCATGTAGTCATGTTGTTACATGACACGCATGTCAGGATTATCATGTATGCACCAGTCACATGCCTTCGTCATTCATTCACATATTGCAGCCCCACCACAGTGGTCTAGTGGCTAAGGTACTCAGCCGCTGACCCGCAGGTCGCGGGATCGAATCCCGACTGCAGCGGCTGCATTTCCGATGGAGGCGGAAATGGTGTAGGCCCATGTGTTCAGATTTGGGCGCACGTTAAAGAACCCCAAGTGGTCAAAATTTCCGGAGCCCTCCACTACGGCGTCTCTACTAATCATATGGTGGTTTTGGAATGTTAAACCTCACATATCAATCAATCAAATCATTCACGTACTGCAATACCAAATTTGGTATATATGAAGCTAGCGAAACGGCCGAGAGCGCATCATGAGCCTAGCATGTAGTCATATTATTACATGTCACGCATCTCATGTTTTAATGTTTGCACCAGTATAATGCTTTCGTCATCTACTTACGTCCCATAATACCAAATTTGATAAGTCAAGCTAGCGGAACGGCCGCCAGCGCAAAGCGAGCGTGGCATGTAGTCATCTTGTTACATGACACACATCTCATGATTATCATGTTTGCACCAGTCGCATATATTCGTCATCCATTCACGTACCGTAATAGCAAATTTGATATATATGACGCTAGCGAAACGGCCACAAGCGCATCATGAGCATGGCATGTAGTCATGTTGTTACATGGTACGCATGTCATGATTTTCAAGTTAGGGTCTCTCGCTTGTCTTCGCCATACAATCATGCCATACCATACCGGTTTCGCAACATGCCATATCGACAAAACCACCGCAAGAGCTGCAGGACCATGAAATGTAAATCATCCCATTCACGACATACATGTCATGATTTTGGCGTTATGTCTAGTCAAATATGTTTTTCATAGTCATTTATTGGCATACCAAGTTTGGTATCGATACCATTATTGAAAGAGCCAGGAGAGCTAAAAGTCATTGGCCGCTACATATATAGATAGATAGATAGATAGATAGATAGATAGATAGATAGATAGATAGATAGATAGATAGATAGATAGATAGATAGATAAATAGATAGATAGATAGATAGATAGATAGATAGACGGATGGATAGATAGATGGATGGATAGATAGATAGATAGATAGTTAGATAGATAGATAGATAGATAGATAGATAGATAGATAGATAGATAGATAGATAGATAGATAGATAGATAGATAGATAGATAGATAGATAGATAGATAGATAGATAGATAACCGCTCAAGGTGTCTTTGGTTAGTGGGGAAATGCTCTTTGCATTAAGCGCTTAAACGTACACACACACACATCGCAGTATAGTATCACCCATTGCAATCAGTATTGAAGTTCGTATCACCCATTGAAGTTCGTGAGCATCACTCTTGCGTCTTCTCACAGCTCAGCTATTCCTCTGGTGAGGCCAATTTTGCGGTTGATCAACAGGTGTTGGTCGCCTTCAACGACGCTTTGCATGTCTGTTGATTCTGGAGTGCGGACGGAAAAGCTGACGATGGAGCGAGGACGAATGGTGACTTGGTCTTCCAACACATTCGAGGCGGGCCTTCCCGACGACGTGTGTTGCGGCAGTGCTTTTCCTGTAGATAGTGTTACCGACTTTGTTCTCAGGTCGATGACCGCACCGTGGAGGCTCAATAAATTCATTCCAAGAATGATATCTCTCGAGCAATTCTGCAGTACAATGAAGCTTGCGGGATCAATGTGGCTGTTAATGGTCACTCTAGGTGTGCAGATTCCCGCTGGTGTCACCAGGTGACACCCTGCTGTACAGATTTCAGGGCCTTACCGAGCGGTCCTGACTTTCTTCAACTTCGCGGCGAAAGTGCCGCTAATGACGGAATAGTCGGCTCCGGTGTCCACAATAGCTGTGACGCTGTGGCCATCGATCATAATGTCGAGGTCGCTACTTCGTCGCCTGACGTTGCGGTTGGGTCACGGCATCGCATCACGGCTGCGACGATTTGCACCACTGTTTCAACGATGCGTACTCAGGTCTTCTCCTGGTCACGAAGTTTAAGCAACGGGACTACGTGGAGGTTCCGGCGGGTTCTTGACGTGTCTTGGCGTTGTCGTCACCGGTGGTGGCGGTGGAGGATCTTCGGAAGTTCGTCGTACAGCAACCGCACCTCCATCAGTTGCTGCCCTTAGTTTTCCTGGTAGGGCTTGGAGATCGGCCCCGAGCAGGGCTAGCGTTCCTTCGATACGGATTTGCGTACCGGCCCGGTGACGGCAAATGGTAAGGGCGCCGGGGTGTCCGCAGTGCTCCTGCAATGTAGTCGGTGATGGGATGCTGTCGTTCACCCCGTTGTGAATACAGCGCGTTGACGTCGAATACCCTAAGACCCATCTGTCGATACTGGCAACGGCGGTAGGTGTGGCTGGCCTTCCCGCAGTGATATCAAAGCGGGCGGTTGTCAGGGGTGCACCAAACGTCGGTTTCTCTTGGCACGTAGCGCTGGCCTACGGGTGACCGATAGGACGTCGATGATGGCGGCGGTGGCGGCGGTGTCTGGCGGCGGAACTGCGGTGGGGCAGCTTCCTGACGTGGGTGGGGAGGAGCGTTGCGGCGCACTGCAGTGGCGTAGCTCATAGCTTCTGGCTCGGGCAGCGGTGCTTCTAGAATTCAAAGCGATTGCCGAACTTCTCACAAAACGTCGGTTATCGAATCCACTTGAGTCTGCGTCGAAGGTAAACAGCTTGCGCAGCTCTTCCCGCATGATCGCTCGGATGGTGTCGTGGAGGTCGTCGCAGTAGAGCGACTGAACTTTGGTGCACTCTGGCATCTAGCTGCGATTATGTTATCCGGTGCTCATCTGCAGCGTCTTTTCAATCGTCTTCCCTTCGGACATGAATTCTTGGACGGTGCTTCGTGGGTTCCGAATCAGACCCGCGAACAGCTCCTGCTTTACTCCTGGCTTGAGGAAACGAACTTCCTTATCTTCAGGCATTTCGGGGTCGGCGTGGCGAAATAGTTCACTCATCTATCCGGCGAAGAGCGTGACGTTCTCGTTTGGAAGCTGTGAATGGGTTTCGAGCAGCGCTTTAACCCTCTCTTTTCGAATGACCCTCGTGAATGCAGCCAGGAAACTGGTACGGGATGTTTCCCAGGTTCTCAGGGCTCACTCCTGGTTCTCGAACCATGATCGGCATCTTGTAAAGCGAAGTAAACATGACGAAGCCAATCTTCGCTGGCCCCGGTGTTGAAAGCAGTGACTGAATAGAATGCTTCCAGCCAGGTTTCCGGGTCCTCGATTGGCGATCCGCGGAAAGTTTGTGGCTCCTAGGGCTGTCGGAGAACGATTGGTGTAGGCTGCGCGGGATTTGTCATTGTTGCTAGTGTCGTAGGTGCGATCTGGGGCTGAGCGGTGTTTTCAAGAAGAGGCCCGTACTCTTGGTGCCGTCCCCTTTGCCTGTGACTTGCTCGCTATTCGGCGTTGGCATCTTTTTCCCCACTTGGGCTTGGTTCACGGCTTGACGGTGGCGTCCGGTACACGAACGAAGCAGCACCTCCACGAGATGTCATGGAGTCGTGACGTCGCCGAATGGAGTCGACTACAAATCAAATATGAAACTGTTTATTCGGGCCTAACTTGCGGCCAACAAATGAAAAGTAAGATTATAGCAAGGCACTATCACTGATAGCGGTGGGCAGAGCGTCGGCCGTAGATCAACTAACAAGAGGCGAAGCGTTTCGTCATTTATGCCCTTGCCATCGAATCTTCTTGCAGTATCGCTAGCAGCGACGTAGGTTCCCGAATAATCTGTGTCGTTCTTGATATGGGCGTAATCTCAACAAAACAATCTACTAAAGCACCGAAGCTTCTCGAAGATCGTAGGTGCGGTTTGCGCTGAACATAGTGTAACGAGGTGATAACAAAACTTGAGTAAATGAACGTGGCAATATCCCATCTGCTCAATTCGAAGAGAACTGGACTGTGACGGACTATTCATTTTATATCAGTAAACATATTGTTTATCCTGCCGCCCCACCCGTTGCAAGCTTTCGCACCTGACATTGTTTTCCACTGCCATGGAAGCTCCATGGGCACAGCTGCCTTCCGATTCGGAGGAACCTCGTCTGGTTTTTCAATTCCTTCAGGATCGGTTGATCTCTCAACAGCCTGTGGTGTCATGCTGTGAGGTCATCTCTTAACTTCACGTCGCATGATGTCACGCTCACGCAATGATGCCACCATAACTTCACAAATGTCGGCGATCACGTGATGAAGAACGTGTGGCCTTAGTCGAGTTTACGACGCCACTGGTGGACGCTGATGTAGGGGGTCAGTCGATTTTCTCGTTTCATAAGTCCTGTAACGTTTTTGACCTAAAAAATTTAAGCACCTATGTCATCAATTATGAAGGATTTTTCAGATCATTTTTGAGGAAACTTTCAATACAGAAGTCCTTTTGACGTATAGCTGTGGTGTCAAAAATTTCAGAATGCAGCGCATCGTACTGACATGTTCAGTTTATTTGTTTTGAATAAAAAGTGTAACATATGTTGTATATTAGAGAGATACAGAACAAGCCAACAACAGAAGCAGTAAATCTAATCTGATCTCTGAAGCCATGATCGAAGCGCTAAGGGTGAGCCGGAAGTTGACACAAATGAACTCTCTCCTCCATGGCTCTCGACAGGTGCCTGTGCCATAACGATAGAGCGCAGTGGTCGTGAAAAAAGGGTAAGGGCCTAACAGCCTGTCACACTGAAGGATAGTGTCGTTACCCAGAGCCTAACAGCACAAATATTAGGCAATCCCTTTTCACATTAGCGCTATAGCTGCTATTATAGGCTGTGCCTAATGTCAGAGTTCACACGCATCGGCGCTGAGGATGATGTTTGACCGCGGCAAAATGTGGCTGCCAGGCCGCTTTGTTTACTTGTATTTGCTTTGTGCGATAAGCTTGGGGAGGCATGCTAGTCATTGCGCTACATTTGATCCGTCACGCAGCATTGCTTTCACCGCGTTCAGTCTGTGTCCGATCGGATCATGCCTGACCGCACACACACTGCGGTGCCTGTTCGGCACCCCGCGAAAGGCGGCGGCGCCTGAGACAATCAAGCGCTTCTAGTTAATGTTAACCCAAGACAAAGGAACAATCGCCACGTAGGCCATGAAGCGGTAGGGATGGAAACGTTGTTGTGACGACCCCCCCCTCCCCGACTGCCTCACGGCACTTTCGTCCTGCGCTTAAATGGGTCTCCTCCGGGATTCCACGCGACAGTACCACCCCTCGCATCCGAACGGCCGACGGCCCGACCGTGTACTGTGCGCGCCTAAAACTCACCGCCGAGTTAAGGCGGCGCGCGTTGCAATACCGTGTGATCGCCCTCAGCCTTTCGTCACGGTCCGGCTTGCTTCTGGAAGCGGGCGGGCTTGCGACACGTAAAAGTGTGGCCAACGTCATGGTGAACAGGCCGCTAATCGGTGCCTTTGATGAAAGATGGCACACTGGCATGCCTACGGCTACTTCCACGCTTATCTTTTGAAACGAGCTCCTAAATATAACCACGTACGAAGAGCCAGCAGTTCCACTTACACACGCACCAGGGACAGGCGTATTACTGTCACTAGGGACGTCTTTGTTATTGCCTTCAATCCCAGTACGTGTGGCTTCAGGTTTAGATATATTGTGCGCCCCTGACTTTGTCCTTTCCTCTAGGACTTTTGTTTCATTTTATTTTATTCACAATTAGGTTGTGTGTGTGGCCACGCCGAGGTGGTCTAGTGGCCAAGGTACTCGGCTGCTGACCCGCAGGTCGCGGTATCAAATCCAGGCTGCGGCGGCTGTGTTTCCGACGGAGGCGGAAATGTTGTAGGCCCGTTTGCTCAGATTTAGGTGCACGTTAAAAAACCCAGGTGGTCGAAATTTCCGGAGCCCTTCACTGCGGTGTCTCTCATAATCATATGGTGGTTTTCTGACGTTAAACCCCACATATGTATCAACACTTAGGTTGTTGTGTTATTTGGAGCGAGGGCATGAGGCCTTCACACGTGCACGAAGGTGGCGTCCTGATGACGGCTTCTTGATTTACCAAGCGTACTGTCCTAGTAAAGGACAAACAGGCAATTATTCACTAGCAGTTCAGCAAAAGTGGACCATTGAGAAAATAGGAAGTGGCCACGTTGTTTCAGCAAGCGTTTTGAACCGGGCTTAAGGTGTTGCATATTATCGGCTCTGCTGAATTCCATAGAGCCGCCCAACAGAACATGGTTCGCTGCTAAAGTTTTTGATGTTACTTGTATGGCCATAATCATGTAATATATACTGTACAGTCTGTAAATATAAGTTTTCCCAGACTTACTTAAAGTTTCGCAGCGTTTACTTTTTCTTGAAGCGACCAGCAAGTTAATCGGCGCTATTTGCATAGCGGCGGTGCGTTGCTTCCTCCCACTCTGCTACCACCTCAGGTAGAGCACCTCGGGTGCTGAGTGAGGAGAGTTGGTTTCCCAAAACTGAAAGAACCTGCATTTTACTGGAGGCATGATAAAGAATACACCAGTAGCGCTATTTATTATTATAAGAACCTAAAAGAAAGATAAAGTAACCACTATTAGTTGCATGAAAAGCTGCCCCTGTTTTCGTTCACGAATTTGAAATGATTTCGTTATGAAGCTAAGTTGAATGTGGCGGAAATGCATATTTAATTGTGAAAATAGCGATTTGATCCCTCCATCTTCAAAGGAAACGCTAGGGTTCACATTGATAAAACAAGCAATTACGTTAACCACGTGTGCTAAGCATGTAAACGTATGATTTACGTAGCAAGACGTCCCAGCACACTGCTTTGACGAGGATAGGATGGAAGAGGACACACAGAGTTATTTGCATTCTATTTAAATTCATCGCCACAATTTACACGTGCTAGATATCCATCAATAGAAACTGTCAGGTTCGTAGCAGAAGTAGAGCCTAAAATTGATACTTCTAATTTGAAAATGAATACGTTAAGCTGAATTACTGCCCTAAGCTAAAGTATAAGCTAACAATCGCGGTGAAAAAATGGCAATTATATATCTCGATGAAATATTACGAAAAAGCGTCAGGGCTGCTGGTAGGTACGGTTCAATCACAGCGAAAGTTTAAAGAGTGGCATCAAAAAAGCCCGTTGTAAACTTTCTTGTGGCTTCAGTCTAAATAATTAGATCCTTACCTCTCCTCAGACAATAATCGTCTAGTTTGCTCGGCATAATGAATGCCTTCTTCACAGCGCATCGGGCTACCTTCCGTATTTGCATTGGCTGACCCAGCTTTCTTCGAAAACCTTTGACCTGTTCATCGCGAGAAAGAGGGCGCTAATTAACATCATAATTACCTTATTCATTGCCAATTCGCAGGTTGAGTGAGTTCCTACAGACAAAAGGGTCCTAGTTATCTTTTCATCTGCTTTGCTGCACAGCCACCTAAAAGGAGCAGCCACGGAAGGTACATCCCTCTGTCAACGATGGCTTCCTTCAGATGGGCGCACGTGCGTGAATATTCACTGAGGATGACACTGCAGAGAGTCCCCATTAGTCTATATGCCCAGCGTAGGAACAGCGTAGAGACAGCTTCAGATTGAAAGGGACGCGACAACCGACTCGCGCTCATTAGGACGCACGTATTAACGTGTTTTTATTGGTCTTCCTTTCGTGTGCTTTATTTACAGTGGCTTCCCTTCGTTCAACATCACTATAATTACACGTATTTAGCAGGGGAAAATTTCCGGAGCCCTCCGCTACGGCATCTCTTCTAATCATATGGTCGTTTTGGGACACTGAATCCCACATAATATTATAAATGAAATAAATTGCAGTATTGAGAAAATACTGAATTACTCGGATTGTCCTTGATTGCGAAGCAAAGCAGTTGGCATATTAGGCGCACTATGCAACCATTTTCGGGCCGCCAAAGTGCACCTGAATGCAAAGTGCACCCTGTTAGGGCATGCGTTGCCCAAGATGCACAAATATTCGAGTCTGCTCACCCCCGGAAAGTGTATATTTGAGCTCGTCGTCTTTTGTGCGGCGCCTGAGCTTGTGTCAAAGATAAAATGGCAATTTCAGTTAACAAAAGACCCTGTACAGATCGTCCGCGTGGGAATTTGTGTAAATTGTGGGACTTGGTTTGGTTCGGCAACAACTACGCACTTCTGGAAAGCAGTGCGCACGCGGATACTTGCTTACAAATTTTTGCCGCACACGGAAGAGAATGTGCCACCACAATCTGGAGCAATCGAGGAAACACACCAGAATCTGTGCTTCCAGGCATTAGCGCTTTTCACTTTATGGAGTTTTTCAGCAGAGTGCACAGTGAGCAGGATAGCTCGGCAGCTTCCAACATATAAAGCTGACAATATGAATTGCAGCTCGGGAAAACACAGTTCGAGCAGAAAAAAAACTCGACACGCGCATGGTGAAAGCAGAAGGTTTTTGTGAAGGGTGGCTCTGGTCAATAGCTCAAATATACAAAGGAAGTTAAACCTGGGAACCGCGATATAACGTTACAAAACGGCATTCATTGCAGTTGTTGCCTTAAACAGCCCCTATTATGCAAAAGTTCATTAGATTACACTTGTGGAAGCACAAATTGCGAAAACAATGAACGTAGTTTGTGAAAGATACCATTCTAAGTTTAAAGCAGGTGGCTTTATTTGTTTCAAGCAAGCACGGCCTGATCAGTGTATTCATTGTTTAGATAATGTTTATGGGTGATTAGTTATTGCGTAAAATATGATCCAGATTTTGATTGTAGTAGGCCAATATATATATCAGCTTCTCCGTTCTCGCAGAAGATCTCTCTTCTTTTTTCGAATTCAGATTTGCAACGTTGTTATAATAAAACACATGGTTTATTAAAAGTTATGTACGTGATTTAATTGAATACCTTGATGTGGCGCGAAATGACACATGCGTGGACACGAGAAAGCACATACCGAAACTACGTGGTGAGTGTCTGTGTGTGCCTTCTGATGCCCGTGTGTCACTTCACACTACATCAAAGCTTCGCAATTGAATTACCAACAGGCCCATTTCAACTCAAGCTGGTTTTTCCTTTATTCAAAAGATTCTTCATTTTCTGATGCTAAATTTTCATGTGAATAAGTTACAGATACGAATTTAGAACCATTCACATGCATAGTTCCCTAGCGCAATATTGGAGTTGATTTGGAAATTCCAATCACGGGTTATACGCACCCCCTCTAATTTGTCTCGTCATGCGTGAAACTGACCTAGACTTCACGCTAGCTGCTGTGTGAATAAAATACATACATACATACATACATACATACATACATACATACATACATACGTACACGCATACACATATACATACATGCATGCATACATACATACGTACACACATACACATATACATACATGCATACATACATACATACATACATACATACATACATACATACATACATACATACATACATACATGCATGCATACATACATGCATGCATACATACATACATACATACATACATACATACATACATACATACATACATACATACATACATACATACATACATACATACATACATACATACATACATACATACATACATACGCGTTTGCACTGCTCTGACTGACAAGAGACCAAAAATATGTTTGTTTGTGTTTTATTTGAAATACACGTGTGTCTCCAATTCAAAATTTCAAAGCTATGGAGAGTTCTTCGCATGAAGTACTTTTATTTTAGTATTTTAGATAACCGCCTAACTAGGCCTAACCTTCGGCTTAAAGAGCTTTCAACAGTGCCTCGAGGTGTGCATGATTGTCGAACGCCTTTGAGTAAACGACCACATCATCAGAGTAATTTCTAACATTAGTGAGCTGATGTTTGATCACTATTGAAGTCATGGCTCTCGATATGTAGCCGGAGCATTCTTTAACTCGAGTGGTACTACTATTCACACATAATAGTCATTACCCATAACAAACACAGTTTTATGAACGTCATTGGGATGCATCCAGACATGCCAGTATCTTGACGTAGCATCTAACGACGTGAAAAAGTTTGCATTTCTCAAGTGTTCCAGGATATCATTTATACGTGGAATTGATTGATAGTCGCGTGCAGTTATGGCACTGAGCTTGCGATAGTGAATACATCTAGGCGAGTACATCCTTTGCCTTTCTTTTCCGCCAAGATTATCAGCGTGGCGTAGGGCAATGACAAAGGCTGCAAAACACCTTGCTTAAACAGGGTGTCAACTTATCTGGAAATTTACGCTTTGTGTGCCCGTGAACAATTGTATAGTGCTCATTCATAAGAAGAATACTGTGTTTCTCGGTAGTGACGCATATAATTGAAATTTCGAGAAGATCTTGCCATTATTGTTTACTAGAGATTCGAACATCGGAGAGGCATGCAGTTAGCCTTTCTATCCGAGGTGCGTTCAATTTATTGTAATGCACGAGACCTTCTTTGCCATTGCCTTCATGCATCGGCATCACCTCGTTCAACAATATATATATATATATATATATATATATATATATATATATATATATATATTACCGCTAGGCTTTGATCTTATGAATAAATGCCTTTAAAACACAGTGCTTTCAAGCAACTTAAAGAAACGTCAAGGTATTGATTTTCTTCACAGTCTAAAGATTGCCGTTCCTGAATTTCTTGGCCCTGTGGAATTACTGTTGTTGATTTTATAAATTTGTGTTTTTTTTCCTACAACGTCAAAAAGCCTAATAAGTTTAGAAGCCGTCTACTGCCGTATTTAACTCTACTTCCACTCCTTACAAGGGAATCAGACGTAATTCCATAGTCTTTCTCCTATGTGTGCCATGTCATTATATCCCATTTATATTCCCGTGTTAGTTTTTTAACTAACTCGGTCACCAAAGCAACATTTCAGGTGAATTAGTTGCTGACATGTGGAAAGAGCGTTGCCATGAAAATGGAGACAACGTATGGTAAGCACCAAACTGAACCAAAGCTTGTGTTAGTAACATGCCCAGACCGAGCGAGTGCCCCTGTCAAAGCAGCAATGAAATCCACTTTCTTATCTCACAACGTGTATACGTAACCTGTTCTAGGGCACGATAAAGGTGTAAAACTGCGTTGTTGCAAACCGCTCATTTTCCGTGGCACGTGCATAGTGATGCAACCGAGGATTGGCACGGATCAGCAAAAGGCATGGCCAAAGGCGTGATTACTACAAGCTGCGCTTGAGCTGCAGGGCTACAAGTGAACGATCATTATACTTTCATTGTGTCGTCTTTATTATGTCGCTTTTCAGAAAATACGCGTACTCAGTGGTGCGGCATTTCTTATAGCTTTGTTTTTTTGATGATCAGTGAATACAGCGGATGGTCGGAAATAATAATTGTCTGAAAACTAATGAGCCCCCATTACTCCACCCACTTTATTTCCTTTTGCCTTGATTGAAGGGAAAGAAACAGTGCCATCGGGCATTAAAATGCATTGAGCCTAGGTATTTGCAGACGTACACGTCGTGACATAGGCCACGATGATGAGCTTTTGTTTTCACTTTTTGTCTCCTTTTTAGGGGCGAAGCTCCTTAAAGCGGCACCCGTTCGTCTCTCGTCGTAGTACGTAACTTGTCTTGTGCTTTGACCTGCAATGTAGTGCCGGTGGGAGATTTCTCCTGCGCGTTGTTCAACAATAAAAAATTCGCAGCGTGTGCGTTAACAAAAGCCGAATTTTCTTGTCTCTAATTCCCCATTAGCAGCCATTGGCAAGTACATTGAGCAAGTACATTGAGCATTGAGAACAAGAAAGTGTTGCTACGTTATACTCGCTGGGCGTAACCTCTTTGGTTTTAGAAAGGTTTAGTGAGCGTTGGACTGCAGTGCCTTGATTACAGTGAACTAGTATATACCATGAACTCGAGGAGGTTAAAGGTGGGAAATATACACGAAGCACAAGCCGTAAGAAAGTGTACGTGTGCCACCTCTCGTGTAGTCCTTGGAATGTCCGCTGGATGGCGGTGCTTTTATATGCAGAATATATGATGAAAAGATGCGAGATGGTGGTACTCTGGAGTGTTGACTAGATGGACGAACGGACACACAGACAGACGCGTGGACGGACGCACGGATGGCTGCACGGACGTATGGATGCATGGACGGGCGCAGGGGCGGATGCATGGATGAACGCAAGGACGGGCGCACGGATGGACGTGTGGACGCACGAACAGACGCACGCACGGACGGGCGGACGAACGCACGCATGGTCACACAGACGGACGTATGGACGAACGGAAGCAAAAATAAATTAACGGACGGATGCTTCAGCCCACTCTTCATCATTGACCCCGTAGAAATGCTGCCATTTTTTTGTTGGTCGCTTTGTCCACTGCTGCGGAATGTACATCATCATCAGGTACAGCGTTGTAAAGTTCAATATTTTGTATTGTTTATTTTATTATTAGTAAGATAACAATATTTAGATAAAGTAAAATCGTACTTCTGTAATCGCTAGAGCCTGCCGAAATGCTAGAAATCGCAACAATGTTAGCACTGTAATGAAGAAGAAAAGAATATGTGTACTAGCATTGCAGGTAAAAGCACACGAAAAATAGTGTTTTGTTATAAAAAGTTTTACAGAAGCCCCACCCAGGCATTCGCGCTTTGCAAGGTATCTTATATTTAACGCACAAAAAGTATATTTTTTACAAACCACAAACCACATTTCAGAGCTCACCTTAGTTATTTCGCGACACTGATGGTTAGGTCGAACTCACTGCCGTTGCTATGCCTTCCAATTTTGAGACGGAGAGCGGTGTGCAACGCATTGTACTCCTGTATCGGTGCGAACTGTTCAAACCAGAGTTCTTTTAATGGCAAACCTGTTCAGCAAATCATTCCATATATGTTGTATCACGAAACTATTATCACCAACGGGAATGTGCTAAGCAAATTGGGCGAACTCATCGTTCACCACTAATTTACTAATAGTAAAGAAGGAAACTGTTGTTGTGGTATGTATCAATGTGGCTCTACGTAAAAACTGTCATCACGTTGAACGAATGAGTGCTACTGAAGTTCGGTATGTCCCACTATTTTCCCCTCGTCAATCATAAGTGAAGAAGAGCCCTATTGTATTCAAATAGGTGTGTCCGCGTGCCCCATCAGAAAAGTATGAGCATAAGCGAATATGCACCACCGAAGTTGGGTAAAACCACTGGTGTATTCAAAGTTAAGAAAGAACCTGCTGTCATCAGAGAGGTAATGTGTTGCTTCGCGGCCTATCTGAGAAGTACCATCATCATAGAAGGGTATGCGCCACCAAGGTTGGTTAAATCTCGCTACTCACCACTGGTCCTATAAAAATGAGGCAACAGCTGGTACAAGAAATGGCTGCGAAGCGGCAACGGTGACCCGAAGAACCTAAGCAAGCAAAAAGAGCCAATATAATTGAACAAAAAAGGCAACGGCGTCTCTTACAACACCCCGAATCGATGGAAGGCCTACGCCAACCATGACGCGCCGGTATATGTATGGGAGGAACAAACGCTTGGTTTTAGTACGAGGTTCGGTCTCAAGAATTTAGACACCATTATCATGTGTTTTATGGTCTGAGGTCTAATAATTCTTCGCTAAAAATCAACGTAGAAGGAGCCCAGCATCACCTAGCTGAAGTCAAACAACGACCGAGAAGCAACCTAAAAAAGAACCTGCATCTCTTAAAGAGACCTCGACACTCAATGTTCGCTAATATTATGTGTTATGGGGTTATTCCTTGCGTGTTCACATAAAATATGGCGAAATTTCAGCGCCCTATGTCGAGCGCCTATTATATAATAAATGTTTTTTATAAACACGTGAGCACCATGAGCATCTGGCCTTACTACCCACTCGCGAGCCGTCACCTAACAAATAGCTTCGTTTACTAGCTTCTATATTTCGGCCAACAACTTCGTTTCATCGTTTTGTGCTCAGCAGAGAGTACAATGAATCTAGTTCAGCATTCAACTGCGTTCATATCTCTGCTTTTTTTTCAATCAATCAATCTCAATTTTATTCGCAATATATAAGTAATTATTACAAACTGGACCTTTAGCCTACATTATTGGCTAGTGGTTAGTCCATATCTACTTACATAACTGAATAATACCACACATACATTTACGCGCACACACCTGTATACGCACACACAAACACACATACGCATATATATATATATATATATATATATATATATATATATATATATATATATATATACGAGAAAGAAGTGTATACCTAAGGGCTCGTTTTTCCGTGTATTGACACAATAATAATGAGATCTAACAGACAGTAATGCCAAGAAATGTACAGGGGAAGTTATTAAAACCAATTGAATGTAAATAAGAAGAAAGAAAAGTGGGTGAAAAAAAAACCAGCCGTGAGCAGGAATCAAACCTACGACCTTCGAATAACGCGTTCGATGCTCTACCATCTGAGCTATCACTACGGCTATCGCCCCAGCCACTTTATTGGGCTTATATGTGAATTTAAACGTGGGAGTGTCAGTCAGCGCCATCTGTTGCCACCGCGGCGAGTGTATAACACCCTTTTATGAGCCTGTGTGGCGTCATGTAGCACGTGAACTTATTACGAGTGGGCAGCTGACCAATAGTCCCTTGTGTACAACCTAACGGCACCAAGTCTGCCCGTACGAGACACTCGTTAATGAATAAGGGAAAGAAGTGTATACCTAAGGGCTCATTTTTTCGTGCTTTGACACATTATTATTAAGCTCTAACAGACAATCATACCAAGAAATATATAGGGGAAGTTATTAGACCCAATGTAATGTAATTAGGAAGAAAGAAAAGTGGGTGAAAAAATAACTTGCCGTGAGCAGAAATCGAACCTACGACCTTCGAATAACACGTTCGATGCTCTAGCCACTGAGCTATCTTGGCGGCTATCCACCCAGCCACTTTATTGGGTTTATATGTTAATTGAAACGTGGGATTGTCAGTCAGCACCCTCTGTAGCCTGCGATGTGTGCCCATTTTTCTTTTTAAATTGCCTAAAATTTCTCAAATTTCTTTCTAACATAGCTAAATTGCCGTTGGATGCGTGCCTAGAGTTCCGGGCTGGAATGGTGAATAAACTGAAGGAAAGGAGGAAGCTGGTGCCTATGGTTTGGTAAATAGAAAGGGCAACCTTATAATCACAAAGTGGCGAGACTGATAGGATACGTTGCTCCTGAAATATATCATTTGAATTCCTGTGATGTGTGCCCATTATGTTTAGGGCTCTCTTTTGTAGTCGTAGAACTGGTTCAAGGTATGTCGTGTATGTTACACCCCACGATTTTATACAGTAGCCTATATGAGAGTGACAAAAGAAAAAGTACAACGACCAAAACATAAGAGGGAAAGCATTCGCGTGCTTTGATTATAGTGTAACAACCATTAGCCACTTTACTGCAAACGTTATGGATTTGTTCTTTCCAGTGAAGATTCTGGTCGAAATGTACTCCTAGATATATAAGTAACTTACTTGCTAAAGAAGATTGTTGTTTAGGTAAACTTTAGTTGATGACGTGTCAATATTATTCTTCCTAGATCGAAAGACGGCATACTTTGTTTTTCCTGTATGTAGTGTTAAATTATTTTGTATAAACTAGTTGTTTAGGTTTACCAACTCCGACATTATGTTAATTTGCAGTGTTGAGAGAATATTACCTGGGAATATTAGGGCTGTATGATCAGCGTACAATAATCTTGTAAAGTTCTCTAGTGATTTTGGAAGATCATGTATGTATAGTGAAAAAAGTACCGGGCCTAAAACGGCATCGTGGGGCACTCCATACTCAATTGTGCTCTATGCCGATTCGTTGTTGTTCACCACTACCTTTTGCTTTCTCGAGGACACGTAGCTCTAAAAGAACTTTTGAATATTTGCATCGTCGTCACCCTTATGTCTTTGTTTTTGCTCACCCTCCTTTTCGTATAACAGCCTCTTGTTGTTGTATACCACGCATGGCTATCTAATGTTGAGAGCTGATTGACACATGCCCGCTTCCTGCAGTACGTCACTCGAACCATCGCAACAAAAAAAAAGTTCCGCTGTTAAAATACGTGCACATACCACATGCAGACACACCGCTTTGGCCAAGAAACAGGCATGTTTACCAAAGCGTTTATTAATTTGGTTTTAAGGTACGAGCGAGCAACAGTCAGATAAAGCAAAAAAAAAGTCTTCATGCTGTGTTGTAATGATTGGCTGTGTAGTTCACTTGCATGCAGCTGTGCAGTAATGAGTGCACCTGCGTTTTTCATTTTTATTTTTATTAATACATGGGTAAATAGGTACCACATAACGCACAGTTAAATGCCTTGCGAAGCGGCGAACTTGTAAAACAGCTGCTCGAATGAATGACCGACAAGCGGAATGGCCTCCTTTGATGTATCGCTAAGTCGAAAAAGTTAACGCAAGAAGCTAGGATGTCATTAGGAATCCTATAAATAGGGTCTCTAATGAGAGCTCTTTCGAAGGGCAGGTGATAGGAGAAGTAGTCTTTAAGGCGATTACGTGTTTGAGATGCCACATTGGGAAAGTGCTGCTTTTGCAACGATGGCCCACTATACAGGACTTCTGGGTCCTGCAGTCAACGATGGCCCCGCTAGGTCTTGCAGTTAACAGCTCGAGTTTACACGATTTGGATTAAGTTTCCCTTTTGCTAACTTATTTTCGACTGACTCAGTGACATCGCGAACTGAACAGACTGAATTAGCAATACTATTAGCGTCAGTGGTAGCACACCTTTCATCCTGAAATGCTCCTTCTCTACAACGTGCAGATGGCGCTACGCAGTTAGGTAGCCTCCCGAGACAGGTGTGGAGTGGGGATATTATTTTTTTTGTAGAAAACTTCTCACCCTTTTTCATGAGGTTGATACAATGCTGAGGTTACCTGCTTTCTCACCGCTCTCTCAACGTATTGAAAGGGGAATTCTTGGTTATACCCAGCTATTAAAATAAAAGTTAATCCGCCACTGCGACAGTCGTGGCATACATGGCGCGACCTTGCGGGGGGCGTTGGAACTTCCTACTAGCAATAATGGTGATGTCCTCTCCCTAATGGCACTCACCTACAAAGCGGGATCGGCCAAGAACATACTGATTGCGAAAACACGTTCCCCGTGCTCAATGAGTTTTGTCTCATCTCCGCCGCTGCAATCTAAGCGTTTCATGTTCCTGGGCACATTCTCACCCAGTAAGGAGTTCAAGTTTCAACGGTATGACAGTAATTATTTTCTGTGGCTTTATGGGCGCAAATTATGCTATTAATAGAACTTTTGGCAGACCCCAGAAAATAAGCGCCAGTTTTAGTTTCGATTAACTATTGCGCTTGTTGCGGTTGCTGGGCATCACAAGATTCGGTTGAACGAATTGAGGTTCGTATGTATATTCGCAGTTTTACGACTTTTTAGAGGTTGGACGGAAGTGTAAGGAACTTTTTCTTGGTTATTTGTCCTTTTCACTTTCTTAGTTGTGAATTTTAAATCCGGCAAAACGTGCAAGCCTGTTGATTTGCGTGTATAGCGTTTTCCACTGCTCAGTTACAGTTTTCCCCCGCCCAGCGCTATCGCAAGTTTCATCGTGCCCGATTTTCTCGCTTAGTTGGCGTGCAAAGTATGAATACGGGAAAAAGAACATATCTATTGTGGCGTGCAACCAATGAATGCCGATGTAGGCCACGTCAACCAGGCTAATCATGCATTAGACAAAGAAGGCTAATCGGGTAGGAAATCGGGGCTCCAATTGCACTCACGACAATAAAATGGCAGTTAATGGAATGCTGTCATTTCATAGGTAATGGTTATCCTTCCAAGTTTTTGTTGAGGAATTGGCTTGTCCAACCGATATAGTTGTTGCCACAGGAATGTGGACAGACATCATTTTCTTTCAACAGTCTGACACTGCAGGTTGATTGATTTCCGATTATTTATTAAAGACCAGCCTTTTATTACACTATTATTTTATTGCCGTGAATGTAATTGCAGCCCAGATTCCAGAGGAACCAGAGTCATTGTGCGGCATAAAGCAGGTACGACTGAAGAGCTTCTGTAATCGCAGTTTATTCTAAAAGCCAGGGGTATTTGTATTGCTAAGCCCTCTGTAACATTGCATTATTCAGAGATTGGTTAGCTTGATGTGCAAATGTGACAGTGTCGTAAGTTTTCAGTCGCCCTCTCA
The DNA here is from genome assembly GCA_013436015.1 of Rhipicephalus annulatus. Taxonomy (NCBI): domain Eukaryota; kingdom Metazoa; phylum Arthropoda; class Arachnida; order Ixodida; family Ixodidae; genus Rhipicephalus; species Rhipicephalus annulatus. The sequence continues at coordinate 534,175 of WOVY01009442.1, forward strand.
CCTTTCTGTGGTTCACGTACTTTTCAATCTTTATATTGCTCATGCTTTCAATAATATCATTTGTTAGTATGTGCTTGTACGGTTCCTTTCTGTCTTTGTGCCATTTTATGGCACGTTTTTATTGAAAATAGAATATAAACTAACATAATATTCTATTCTAAGTTAACGTTTACCTTAATGTAGCATCTATGTTTGTAGCAGTGGTAATGAATGTAACATATCGACGTTTTTCTGTACCAACAATTATATTCCTGGAAAGCTTTAAAAAGCGCGGCATCGTCTCGCTTTTGGACTGAACTGGGTGTGCGATAATATAATATTGGGGAGAAAAAAAATTGGCAGACCCCACGTACAGTGGAAATCAATTATGTGCGAAGCACGAATAAGGTAGGTTGATATGTCACTTTGAAATCAGCACGTTACGAGGTGGACGTAAATTTGTCGGTACATGACTTCCATGTCAAGAATATGAAGTTTGTGGACGTGTCATTTACCTTCGTGGTCTATTGACGTCACGTGATACAAATTTGGTATATGTAGAGGTAGCAAAACGGTGGTGAGCATGCTATCAGCGTAGCATTTAGTCATGTTTTACGTGACACGCATGTTATAATTATCCTATTTAGACGTGTCATTTACCTTCGTCATCCATTGACGTGACGTAACATCGAATTTGGTATATGTGAAGCTAGCGAAACAACCGCAAACGCACAATGAGCGTGGCATGTGTTAATGACTTATATGACATGCAAGTCACGAGTTCCCCGTCATTGTGTGTCACGTATTATGACTTTTTAGCGAGCACAAAAACAAGACAACAAGGAGACATACGAGCGCTAACACTCAACTAATTTATTTTTGAAAGGAACAAAACATCTAAGTACCTGGAACCTGCACAGCGCATGTCCAAGTCACGTGATAGGCCAACATCTAAAGATATGGCAAAATAGAACTTAAAGGGCGTATTCCCTATCTGTTAGACCCATCGAAGGTTGGCTAACACATTTGTTTACACGCCTATTTATGTGGAAGGCTTGCCTGAGTTCACGTGTAATCTCTATGTGAGAACAAAAATATTGAAAGACACTTAAGCTTCGCCTTTGAGAGTTGCACGCGATAGCGAAATCCGGCCCCTAGTGCGCCCTTCATTCACTTAGTGCATACTTGTTAATATGTTTTGTTACACAGACACACGCACACACACGCACACACACACACACACGTACACAAACGAGCGCTCACGCGAATGGTATATACAGGTTTTGATCGAAAGCAAGAGTGGCATGGCCTCCAAGATACACGCCACGCGCTTGTCATTTCGCAGGTCATAAAGAGTCTCACAATATGCCTCACAGATTGCAGCACATTACCTAGCGTTTGCTGTTTGCTTGATCAACGGCTCTGGAAAGGCTTGATATGTTTTCCGTTAAATGGTCATAGTTGTCCACTTTTAGAGCTCTTTGAGAGTTCCCGCGTGTTCTTAGCTACGATGGTTGCACTATCCCGGCCTTTTTCAAAATAGTTGGGAGGCCTTCCAAATACGCTTACAAATTACCAAATGCGCTCGGTTTCGTCCTGACACCTGCTGAAAAAAACGCTTCCACTACCTGGGATTTATTTAGTGTTTTTTTCTGAAGCAACTGCAAACGATATCTTAGGAAGAAGAAGCCGCACCGATCGGCTGCGTTCCAAAATGCTCTCTGCTGGTAACAGCGTATCGTCCAACGGCCGAGGATCATCGACTCCGTTTCATGATGAAGACTCAAGCTATAAAGTCATCCTGCCACGTCTTCCAACCGATAACGATGTTTCTAATTCCGTTTTCCTTCATGCCGACTTGAGTGGTAGGCCGTACCGTGCACCAGACTTCCGTGACGCGCTGCTTAAAGTGGTGAGCACAGCGGACATTATTGGAGTTGGCCAGTATCAAATGAGCCATGTATGGATGGTTACGTGTGCAAACAGCATGGCGAAACAGAAACTCGTCACTTGTGGTGAGCTCCGTGTAAAAGGGCTGAAGTGCATGGTGCTAGATCTGGAGACCAAGAATATTGGGCTGAAACTACTTTGGCTTCTGCCTCATCTTGAATCGCGACGTGTTGAAGAGGCGTTCCAAGCTTACGGCGTTGTGAAGTCCGTTGAAAGAGAGGCATGGAAATGTGCAGGAATGGAACATTGGATGACAACAAATAGAGACGTTGCCTTGGAGCTCAAGGACACCATCACTGTGAGCTCAGTACCACACCTTATGTCAATCTATGGCCACCAATTCCTCGTACTTATTCCCGGTAGGCCTCTACTGTATCTTCGGTGCAAGCGAGTGGGGCATGTACGACGACAGTGCAAAACACCGAGGGGCTTGCAATGTCAGCATTTTGGTCACTCGTCGGATGCCTGCGTGTCGACTTATGCCAACAAACTCCGTTCTGGCCAAGGCACAGAAGGCCAACGTCTCGATCATCTTATGGATGTCACTGAGGTAGTTGATGCGACAGGAGAAGCAGCGGGAGGAGCAGAAGGTGCCTTAAAGGAAGCGGAACAATTGTTCATGGATACCCTTGGCACGCCAAATAACACCGCTAACGACGCCAGTGAATGCATAAATTAATGCAATGCTGCTGACGAACACCACTTGGAAGGCCTTAAGGACAAGCCTCCTGACAATGAGGAACAAGAAGGAATGGATTGCAGTCAGACAAGGAAGCGTCAGGCACCGGTCACCGATGAAGAAACAACGAGTGCGCCAGACACGACACAGCAAGTGTCTTCGTGTGGTCCACGTGTCACCTTCTTTGGGGACCGAGAGACGCGCCGCCTATGGCAGCGTCCTGAGGAAAGTGCTCCTAAAGAGTGCAAAGGAGGTAAAGCCACAGGTTGCCCTGTGGCTAAAGGTGACCTACAAAAGTTCTAAGATATCAAAATGGCTACCGCACTAACGTTTCCCATGTGTGTAGCGACACTCAACGTACGTGGCTTGAGGAATGTAAGGCGTCAGTGGCAGTTGCGTCACGTGCTTGAGCAGTACAACATTGATGTACTTGCAGTGCAAGAGACTAAGATTTCCGCTGCTCGTGACGCCGATCTCCCGACGCCGAAGTTTTCCGTGATTACAACTTATGCATCAGCTGGATGCTTTTTATTAATTAGAAAGCACTTGAATCATATTCTGACGTCACTACATGTTGATGGGGAAGGACGTCTCATTTGTTGCGACTTATTTTTTCATTCCCATAATTGGAGGTTTATCTGTGTCTATGCTCCCTCTAAAGTGAATGAAAGGAATTCTTTTTTCCTTTGTTTAACTTCGCTACTAAACACTGACAGAACTTTGGTAGTTTTTGGATACTCTAATTGTGTTTTAGACGCTAGAGATCATTCATATATAACAAATCGTTATGATGCAAGTGCAGCCTTATTGCAGAAACTATTGAATGACCACAATTTGATAGATGTGGGAGCGCATGCACCTTCCTCGTTGAGGTTCACGCACTTTCAAGGCATCTCTCATGCTCGGCTTGACCGTGTATATGTATCTCTAAGCTTATGGTCTCATGTTCATAATTATGCTGTAAAGCCCATATTTTTTACAGATCATTGCTTTGTCACTGTTTCTTGGGGCCCTGAAAATTTTTGTAAAACACCTCTAAACTGGGACCTATGGAAGCTTAACGTACGGTTGTTGCGCGAAGATTGTTTTGTTAAAATAGTAAAAGAATTGGTACAAGAGGTAACACAGTGTCGACAGCCACCAATTTTCGCTCAATGGGAAAGGTTCAAAGAAAGAGTCAAGTATCAGGCAATTAGTATTTCATGCGAAATAGCGCAAAGAAAAAAAGCTGAAAAGCGCTATCTTTATGAATTACTTCATAAGCTCCATACTTTTGAAAGTCAACAGCCGGGATTGTACGGGGACGAGATAAATGTGATTCGAGCGCAGATACAAAAACATGATACAGTATTATACAGAGGAGCTAAGATTTGTTCCCGTGTTACCCATTTCACTGAAAAAATCCTCGGGGATGAAAAGAGATATGCACTTTCTAAACAGATTCTGCAAATTGAGTCGCGGGGTTCCCTTTGCACAGAGATGTGTGAAATAAGAGCCGCATTTGAACATTATTACAAATGTTTGTTCACCGCGGCTGAGCTTCAGGAGAATTTTGAGGAAGAAGCAAACCACTTCATTGCCCTTGTGCCTCAGTTACAAGATGATGATAGACTCCCTGTAGAGGGGCCAATAACCAGAGACGAAATTAGATTTGCAATAACAACGTTGCAGAAAAACAAAACTCCTGGCCCAGATGGCCTTAGTGGCGAATTTTACATAGCTTTTCAGGAACTTCTGATACCTTTCATTGAGCAACTTTTTACAGAGGCCTATCACCGTGGTGAACTTCCTCCTTCTTTCTATCAGAGCCATACAACATATATCCCAAAAATTGCTGATCCTAACGCATTAAAGGGAGTTAACGAATACAGGCCTATATCGTTATGTAACTTTGACTACAAAATATTTGCTAAATTGTTGACAAATCGGCTACAGACAGTGATTACTAAATGTGTAGGTGACCACCAAACATGTGGAATTCGTGGTCGATCTATACAGACAAACATTCATATTTGACGTTCAGTTCTTGAGTGTATATAGATGGTAGCATGGACCAAGTAGCCCTCCTTCAAATAGACCTTGCAAACGCATTTGATAAGGTACAGCATGCTTTTTTGTTCCGGCTCCTAAGACACCTGCAGTTGAGTGATGTACTATACCATGGTATCTCACTCTGTTATAAGAAGTGCACAACTAGGCTTATTGTAAATCGCACACTTTCCAATATAATAGAGTTAAATTCATCTGTACGTCAGGGATGTCCGCTGTCACCTTTGCTTTTTGCAATTTATCTGGAACCAATATGTTTAAGTGTGCTTATAAAGTCCAGCATAAGAGGCTACCGATATGATGCTGAAGAAGTTAAAGTTCTGGCTTATGCCGATGACATTGCCTTCTTTTGCGCTGATAAACCCAGCGTTCAAGAAGCAGTCAACACTACTTTACGTTTCTGTGAAGTCGCTGGCGCCAGCATAAATTTTGATAAAAGTAGTGGATTCTGGCTAGTCATGTGGGCTAAAACTCCTTCGGTCTTCGCAAATATTCATTGGAATGCGACTCCTATTAAATACCTTGGTGTGCCTCTCGATAACTATCGTAACAGCGGCCCACACTGGACCGCTGCGATAACTACGATCCGTCGAAAGGTGGCAACATGGCACGGACGGGAGCTTTCCATTTTTGCTAGAGCGAAAGCGTGCAATATATTCCTTGTATCGAAGTTTATTTATATTCTGCAGGTGTTGCATTGCTCTCGGGTACACATTCAAGCCTTTCATAGGATATTTGCCTGCTTTATTTGGAGCTCTTCCTGGGAACCCATGAGAAGAGATAATCTTTTTCTTCCACTTGAAAAGGGTGGCCTTGGCCTTGTGCATTTGTTCGTGCGACAGTTGGTGTTGCGATTTTTCTACCTCAAAGATGTGTGCCACCCATTTCTATTAGCGGTTCTTCGTAACCGTCTGTGTTACCACCTTCCTTTTATTCATGTCACAACAAGCGTTGCTAAGGAATTGCCGTTGCGGGGATTCCTAAAAGAAATTGTTGATACTGTCAGTTTTTTGCAAGCCAGGTTTACCTTAGAGTATTTGTATACTATTGACAGAACAAATTTAACCGCTGCACTTGTGAATAATCTTTTCCCTGAACCTGTTTATCGAAAGCTATATTCACTTCTGTCTGGTCACGATGTATTATTTCGTGTACGTAGAATGTGTATATCTGCTTCAGCGAAAACATTATTCTTTAAACTGCACACTTCCACGCTGTCAGCGAAAACGTGGATGAATGAAAAATAAATATACGTACCCTAGACAGTGAATTATAGACTCTGCAACCAACCTGAGACTATAGAGCATTGTTTTATTCATTCTCGTGATGCTTTTTATTTTTGGGACATTCTAAAAAGAACGTTAAGAAAAGAACTTTCAATCACAGCCCATGGTATTAGGTTCCTTCCGTTCAAAAAGAGTCTGACTGATAGTACTCGTTACGACCTGTTTATGTTGTTGGGACTTTATTCATTATGTAAAAGTCGCATGATCGATAGACACGCCGAGCCGCCACGGTCGACGAGATCTGTCTTCCGAGAAGCAGCTGCTCAAGTGGGCAGTGTTGTCGAGACTTCTGACCCCGTTCCGGAATGGCTTCCCGTTCTTGACGCTTGAGTGTGTTTGCCTGACTTCTGATGAAGTATGTTCTGTGTACTTTACTGGTGATAATGTCATTCATTAAAGAAAATATATATATATCTTAGCTTTCAGGTAGAACACCTGCTTGCCACGCGAACGGCCCAGGTTCGATCCTCAATAGGACTGAAAACTTTATCCTTTGTTTTATTTGCTTCTTTCTCGATTTTTCGCTCACACCCAACGGTGCCAACACCGACGGTGGAATTTCTGCGAAATGACCTCTCTAATGCTATCGCGTTAGTATGTGTATCGCGAAGCATGGGATTGCAATGGCATGATTGACAATGATCTGACAAGTGCGAAAATGTTTTTGTTTTCTAGTGAGTTAGCATACTCTTTTAGTTGTGTATCAATGCAGCAGCCTGTCTGTCCTATTTCTACACATTTCAACAGGGTAGTGGTATCATATATACCATGCCCTCTCTGCTTTTTACCGCGAAAGCTGTTATGAGATCACAACTCGGGTCTCGCGCAGCGCCGTAGTTTTCTACCGCCAGCGCCGGTGTTTGAAACCACTACGCAAGAAATAAGAAGAAAATGCAATTCCAAGGACACAGCAGAGCTTAAACCAGTGTCCGCTGTTTTTTTTTCTTACATGATATTTATTACAAATGCAGCTTATGTATACAGGGTGTCCCACATAACTTGAGCCAAGAATTATAAAGTAAAAGGCACTTAGGAGGCGAATTGACCCAAACGCATACTACTCGCAAATAAAAAATAGCCTTTAGGTACTCAGGCTATTTTTTATTTCAGGCCATAGTAATTATTATTCTTAATTTTCTAACTGTTTATTTATGGGCTGGAAACCCAAATTATGAAGACTGAAAGCTAGAGCACTTTAGAAACCACCAACTACATTGTTTACTGTATGATATGTCTCGCGCTGTTATTTTTTTCACGTTGTAAAGGAAGCCCGCGAAACGTGAAAAGAAGCCATGTGCCGGAACGCGAGCGCACTGCTATAGCGCTGCTATAAGCTTTTTTTACCCCGCGGAATAAAATAACAACGCTAGACGCATTGTACAGGAGACCATTTCGTCGGTGGTTTCTGAAAGGGCTCTAGATCTCAGTGTTCATATTTTGGGTTCTCAGCCCTAAATAAAAACAGGTAAAGAGTAATTAATTAGTATGTGGAGAAATAAAACATAGCCTCAGTACCTACGGGATAGTGGGAGTAGTACTCGTTTGGTTCAATTTGCCACTGAAGTGTCTCATTTTCAAACTCTTGGTGCAAGTTATGTGGGACACCTTGTATACATAGCCTACAACATAAATAGGCTGAAGTCGACAAATATACAATGGACGTTACTTTGTAAATCTCATAGAGCAGAATTTCGAAAGGGGTATTCGAGTTGCATACTTCATGAACTCGGTATACCAGTCCGGTTGAAACTGCAGCTGGTCATAGAAGTCCCTTAGTCACACAGTCATTTGCACAGAGTGGCATCGTGAAGACACCATTGGTTCCACTTGCCTGTCCAACATGCGAGTTTTCTATAAACTATGCATGTCCATTAACAACAGCATGCCAACTGGCATGTCATTGCATTCGAATGGTGCAAGATGACGGTTGCTATGAGAATTAAAATCAATTCGTTTATTTTTTAGCCCTCTGCTAAACATCCCAGAAACGAATGGTGTCCTTACAACTAATAAAGCAATGTTCAATTGTTTCTGGAACTTCACAGACGCGGCAGTTACATGAGAATACAAATATACGTTTGCACCTTAACCACGTTTTTACAGGTATTGTTTCTGTATGCACTTTGTGAAAAAAATTTCTCTGTTATTGGTGATATAGGTATTTTCGTTACAAGTAATAGCACGTCATGACCAGTAACTCTAATATACAGTGAGCGGTAATGTGGGGCCGGAAAGAGCACATCCAATACAGAATTATATAGGTATTTTCTTGAGCTAGAGAATAAGTACTCATCGAAAACTCTGGCTATCAGAAAACGCACTGATGTGCACACTTTACGCATAAATTCTTGCAGATAGCGAGGCGTAGCAAAATTAGTAGATACCACTAAATTTGTTAAAACATGTGTGAAATTCACTTGCAAGAATGTTCGAATCAGTGGATGAGTACAGTCACAAAAATAGGAAAAGTGCCACACCAGTTGTTCAATAAAGAGGTGCACCCACCCAAGATCACCTGCGCAGACAGGTCTAAAAACATTGTCTCACCTCATCGGTTCATAGGTTGATGCCTAAGTAAAGGTAGCAAATATACGGTGAAATTTCTGTATGCAAACCCTAGAACAACAAATTATTTGCGGTACGTAGAATATTTTGTTGCCAGAAACATGTTGCAAGCTTTATCTCTAACAAAGATAGAGAGCTTGTGAGGAATAAACGTCTGGGCATAGCAATTAAGGGTGGGTAGACAACATTTCCGATAATTTGCAGTGATCAATATGCAATTTTTGGAACGCCTTTAAATTTTGGCTGAACACAACATCATTCTATGCTCTGAAAATGGGTCGGTCTATATGTTCATGGGCCACAACATAGTCCCAAGCTTTTAGCAAAGTAATTCATGCCCCTAAAAGTTTTTAAAATTCTCGGATTGTTGACACTACAATTTTTATACTAGAAAGATCTGTGCAAAAGAATGCTAGGTGTTCCGCATACGTCAATTCCTTTACCTCATGACGATAGTTATAGCGCGAGAACAAAACGAGGACACAGAGACAAGAAGGACACGAAAGACACGAGCACTCTCGTGTCTTTCGTGTCCTTCTTGTCTCTGTGTCCTCGTTTTGTTCTCGCGCTATAACTATCGTCATGCCGTGCCAACTAGCCCAAGCTACCACACTCCTTTATCTCATTCTCATAAGCGCTGAAACCGCAGACGTTACTAGATGAAATTACAATTAAGAACAGTGACTTCAAATAAGGAGCAAGAAGCATTGGCAACAACGGACAGCCCTGTTTCACAGACGAGTTAAGTAACACGGGGTTTGAAAAGAGCAACTAACAACTAAACGAGTTAAACATCCATCGTAGCATAGTTTCACACCTTGGAATATAGTGGAGCTAACGTGGGCATGTTAGATTAAAAAAAAACAGAAAACAATGACGAACCCGATCGAAGGCATTTGCTAAGTCTAAGTATTGCCAGCTGTTAATATGAGTGTGAACAATGTTCTAATACCGTACGAGCAATGTGTATATTAGTCTGTATTTAGCGACCTTTTAGACCATAAGACTGATGGGCACCAATAAGTATTGACATTGCAAGTTGATGTTTGTTCGAAAGTAATTTTCCGAAAATTTTGTAGTCAGGGTTGCACAGTGTAGTTGGTCTTTACCCATCAACGTGATGTTTTTTTTCTATCTGAGCATTTGGGGTTTCGAACAATGTAGCTTTTTCTAAAAGTGCGAGAAAGCGTCTCTAGGTTCAAACTCAGCGTGAAAATGTGGAGCAGTACAGGGCACAGTATGGATTTAAATGTTTCGTAAAACTTGCGCGATATTTCATCAGGTCCTGGCGTTTTCGACAATAATAACTGTTCAATGGCTAGTTCAAATTTTTTACAGTGAATGACCGACCAACAGATTCACATTACTCGTCAGTTAGAAGAGTCCCAAATCACACAAACTGCATCACCAGATCTTCATTTTCGTTTTCAGAAGAGGCACTGAACAATTCTTTTAATGAGTTTCAAATTCAGGCATAATATCACTAAAGTTATTGACCAAGATTCCTCCCGAGTAAAGGACTGGTACAAACTTGATTTTAGTGTTGCGATGCTCAACGAGTAAGGGTTGACATGTGGGATCCTTTGAATGCAAAATACGAGTACTGCGGGATCGAACACAGGCACCTCTGTAACGTAAAGCATCATACATCTGGAGTGCGTTTTTTGGCGTTAGCAATTTCGGCTGTATTGTGACCAGGTGCTTCACGCTCAAATTCATATAGGTTATGAAGATTTTGCTTTAGCATATTTTGCTCTAATTTTCTGTAAAAGCGCCTCACAGATCCAATTTCTATAGCTATTGCCCGAACTTCTTTGAATAATTCCCAAAAGGCGAACAAAGGCACGTCAGCCGACAAACAATTCTTCAATGCTATGCGGACGCGTGCAGTAAACTCCTGGTCGCTCAAAATTGAGGAGTTGAGTTTCTAAAGTGTCCATTGTGGTCTGAAGTTATATTGAATGTTGCTACCTATCTGCTCACAACAATGCAGTGATCTGAAAGGGAAATAGCCTCTGTTTTACATGACACATCGTGGGAAATACGTGGTGCTGAAACATAAGTGCGATCTAGGCGCGTATGTGTACTTCCTTGTCCGTGCGTATACGAGGACAGGTTATTAGGTGATCCTATATCAACTAGTCCCGCATTTCCAACTATAAGCGAAAGATCTTCAGCACACCTGTCAATGCGACTAAGCCTGGTACAATTGGATTGATTACAGACGCAGTTGAAATTGCCCATTAACACAATGGTATGGTCAGGGTCTAAAAACGTAGTCAAACTTTCAAAGAAACTAGGGCTCTGTGGAGCATCACTAAAGGCATACACGTTAATTACGCGTCACGGCAAACCATACAATACAAAATCACACTCTATCAGCCGCTCTTTTTTGTCAACACTATATGCTATAGAATAATGCAGTAAACTCTTCCTGAAAAACAGAAGGGAGACCACCAAAAGGCCCACAGCATGCGACACAAATACATCAAATACATAAAGAAAAGGCCGCAAGGTCCTCTCTGTATCAACTTGACTCTCGATCTTCGTTTCTTGAATGGTGACGAAATTGCGATGTCGGCTGAAGGGCAACCGGCCGACCTGCACCTGCTTCTGCTCGTACCCTAGTCCACATACGTTGATCATTGCAAAAGCGACTTTCTGGGGCAGTGCCATGGTGTCTGATTCCTTTTCAGAGTTGCATTCATCGGTATGGTGGAGAAAAGGCGTGTGAACGCACCCCGTCACCGGAACCTTGGCTTCTTGATCTTGAGCGTTCGCACTTTCCTGCATTCTGTGATAACTGGCGACGACGCTACTATTGAGTACAGGCAGTGGAGTCACTTTCCTCGCTTTTCGCGGAGTTTGGTGAAGCTCGGCGTTTGCTTATGAAGGCGTCGGTGCATCCTCGCACATCGTTAGCAGCCATCTCCGCATCTAAAGCTTCATTATCAACGCTGCTTCCAAGGCTATTTTTACGAATATCTACCGACCCGGATGCAGGGACTGCCGGCTTTCCTCCACTGTCTTTCACGCCATCTTGCTTCGATGCTTGTTCGGATGTCTCTGCTACAGCACAGTCATTAGCCTCGTCTTTGTAGGCAGCACAAGGTTCAACAACTACTGCACGTGAAAAGTCACCAGTTGCTTAAGGACTTCCACAGCATTCATAAAGTGCTTGGCAAAGCGTCATCAGGTGCTCGTATGCGATGGCGTAGTTTGTTGGCATACAACGCCACACACTCTTCAACCGTGTGTCAAAACTGTCGACAATCCTCACAGCGCGGTGTCCGGCAGTGCGACGAATCTGTCCTACTCTGTTTCAGCGCAGGCATAATGGTGGTCTGATGGAATTCAGCACGAGGTTTTGTAGACCGCAAACCGAGAGTAGATGTGGGATGTTGCACACATGGACTCCACCCGCGAGTGTCAATACGACATCTCGACTAAGGGCACGCATCTGTTTCATCTTTGACACTCCCCAAGTTTCCGCTGTAATTGGCTTGATATTTCTGAATGACTGCAGGGAATGATGCACATAGATATCTTACGAGTGTTCAGGGAGCCACAATAGCTTCATTTTTACCTCTGTGAGCTCGGGTTCTATCACACCACACCTTCGACCTCGAACAGAGAAATCAGCACTGGTTGCAAGCTTCGTTTTCGCTAGTGCTGTTCTGCAAGTTACCATCGAAACATGAGGCATTTGAAACTGTCCAATATAGGTCACATCTGTAAGGTCTATGATATTCTGGGGGCATCGTGAAAGTCTTCCTATCGGTATGAACGACCAGCAAGGTCTGCATGCAGAAAAATGGAGTCGGTGACGAGCTTACTGGTGGGAAAACAGGGCAGGACGATTCGGTATTCATTACTGCTGGCAGAAACCTGACCAGTACCTCAATTTGAAGCCGACTGATCCTTTGTGGTGAAGAACATCAAAAACGCAACCATTCTGAATGGCGTCTTCGTCTTGTTGGCAAACTTTCCATAGGCCGGCTTGATTTCGGGATAGCAATGGCGTTATTACGACTTATAAAGCGTTTCAAAACAGTGAAAGAGCAAGCAGTCATCGCACAATGCAAATAGCGTAACGAGTGGGTCATCTTATGCTCCAATCTATTACAAAAGCTTGTTTTTGTTCAGCTATTAACTGTGGCGCATACCCACTTCAGGCATAATTCCTCTGTCGTCAGCCACTACATGAACAATCAGCACAAAGTTCCTAGCGTTAGTTTAGCGCATACAACGCTTCTAAAAAATGACAAAAACAGCAGAGCGAATGCCGGCCCACTACCCTAAATTTTTCAATATTATTGCCGTAGTGGGCATCAAGCAAGTGTGCATGCAGCAGTTACCCAATGAGTGTTAAGAAAAGGCTCTGAAAGGCCGCTCTTCCAGCTTTTGGTGTGACTGTGCTGCGTCTTCAGCGCAGGCCTGGCGTTTTCAGGAACTCTAATTGTTCTTTTAGGCGACAGCTACACGTTCTTGCCCCTGTTTCTAACTTTACTTCCAACGGCCTGACAAAAATTATGCGCCTAAATAAGGGCGCTGAAAACAGCATCAATGCCATCTCTCCCGGCAACATTTTTCAATCCGTGAAAAAACTTGTGAATGTATGGCAGAACCACGCATTGCTTTGTATTTTTTACTGAAGCGGTTCCTTGAAGGTAAAAGCCACAGGTCTTTTATTATTCTTATAGTTTTGTGAACAGCTATGTTAATAGCCTTTTCTCTGGGAAACCTACTGAGCATAGCCGTGCTGCTTGATTTGAAAAAGCTTTCTTTCGTTGCTTGATAGCAAAACTTTACCGTAGCCCTTGAAAGACAAGACACTGCTATTTCATTTTCAACAACTTCGGAATGGCCTAACTTGTATTAAAGCAAGGATTTTTTTCTGTCTAGGGCTGTATACCCAGCACTTGTGTTTAGGCAAAAATGTTATTTAAAGGTCTAAAAACCGTAGCTGGCTGTTTCTTGCTATCTCATAAGTAAACTTGAGTACCAGGCATTATTCACGAAACACTTTCAGCTCATCCACAGCTATGAACCCGTAGTAAGCCCCATTAAATATAATAAAAAATGATCAACAAAGCACAAAGTTTGTTTATTCATGCCTTGAACGACATGTTGAAATTTTTTGTCCACTCTGGCAAGAAAAATATCACTGAGTAAAGGGGCCACCTTAAAACCTATACATATGCCAGATTTTTGCACATATAGTTCAACAATTCACCCGAAATAAGTAGAATTCAAATAAAACAGCACTAGTTATGTAAAATTTTTCCACTAGAATTCCGCATTCTTTTCTAACCTGGACTCCGTCATTCTTTTTACAAATGCACTGTTTAACCTTGGTCACGCAACAGAGTAAAATAAATCTTATACGTCAAAACTGAAAGTTGCAATTCCGCTGGGTTTTCTTTTCCCTAATATTGGACAACCTAAACAAACAGGTTACAAGTGGCTCAGACATTTTCAATGTGAAAGGCTGCTTCTGAAAAAAACGTGCTATCGGCTGCTACCAAGTGTTCTTTTCAGTGACAATTGCTCTGAACGGCTCGCCAGGCTTGTGCGTTTTAGAAGAAAAAAGCACTTCAAGATGAAGGCTTTTCAATTTTCGGCAGAATTTTTGACAGAATATTAAGGTAAGAAAGTAGCTCAATGGCACCCATCTTTTACCAAAATTTGTTTTTGATAGCTTCGCAGAATTTTAAACGAAACATCCCATCAGACAAAATAACAAAGCAGCCTTCTTTATCAGTGGTTAGAACACGCAAACCCCTAGATGCGAAGTCTTTTGCAACACGGTTGAGCTCATTGGGCCTATTCGGACTTCCTCGTGGTGTTTTTTTTTCAATAGCGTCTACACACTCAGAAACACACATTGCTCCTACTTCTACAGGGACAAGGTAGAAAATGGTTCTCGATGCTGCAAGCTTCGCAGGTTGGCACAACTTCGGTTTCAAAGCGAACTTGGGTCCAACCTGCAGAGGCTGGTAGTCTGCCTCAGGAATGAAGTATTCCTCAAGCCTTCCCAGTCTTCCTTCATCGATTGGCGGTTTCTTGGCAGTAGACATAACAGGCCATAACATCGGTTTCAAAATATTTCTGTAGTGCTGTGCACGGTTTCGCACCAATCCAGATACAGGCGTCGGATGGATCCACCACACTGTGTCTTGCGCACTACAAGCAGACAGTCATTGTGGTAGGTAACGCATTCACTGCCATGATTCCGCAGCAATAATGCGGCATATTCTTCGGCTGTGTCACATTGACGGTTTCATGAATCCGCATAGTCTTTCCATATTAGGAGAGAACGTAGAATGTTTAACATGTCACGAAGCCATATGAGCTCTGCACACGTTCAGTTCAATCAGTGAGGCTGTGGTTGCTGGGGTACCGGGAGGAGAATCAGGACACGGAAAAGAGCGCATGGTACTAGAAACGTACTGCAGTATAACTAACAGATGGCTGGGAGAGTTGGTATGTGTCTCTTTTAAAACTTTTGTAGCGTGCACAAATACTTGAGAGCAGAAAACCCAAAAGAATGTGGAACTTTTAGTATTGACATACATTTTTTAACTCCGTTCTGTACCTAGAGTTGTTTAGGTGTAAAGACGTGCATTTCTTAAGAGAATAATAAAATGAAGTTTAGAAATGAATGCGGAATTCCAGTGGAATGTTTCACGAAAATACTGCTGTTTCATTTTAATATTACTTATGTCTTATGAAATGAAACAATGTATGTGCAGTAATCTGGCATATGTATAGATACAAAGGAAACCCTTTACTTGGCTATACTTTTCTTGCAAGAGTCAACCGAAATTCAACATGCCATTCAAGGCATGATTGACCAAATTTTCTGCTTTGTAGGCTTTTTTTATTATATTTGATGTGGCTGACTAAATGTTTTTAGGTGTGGATGTACTGAAAGTGCTTCTTGAATGTGGCGTGGGACTCAAGTTTACCCAAGAGATAGCAAAACACAACGAGCTGCAGTTTTTACACCTATCAATAACATCTGCCTAACCAAATGTGCTAGATATACAGCCCTAGATTATTGAAAACCCTACTCCACTAGAGGTCAGGTTATTCCTAAATTCTTAAAAATGAATTACTAGTGTCTTGTCTGCGAAGGGCTATTTATGGTAAAGCCATAAATGGTAATGGAAAAAACTTTTGAGACAAATTCTAATGGCTATCCACAGTAGGTTTCCTGCAACAGGCTATAAACAGAGCGGTTGACAAAGTTATAGGGAATGTAGAATACGTGCGGCGTTCACGTGCAAAACACCGCTTCAGTAAAGATAAAAAGCAATGCATGGTTCTGCCATATATTCACAAGTTCTCTCAATCACAGACTACAAAAGTTACGCGGAGATATAGCATTGATGTTTTTTTTCAGTGCCCTTAATAACGTGCACCGTTTCTGCCATGTCATTGGAAAAAAAGGCAAAAATGGGGAGCATAAAGTGTAGCTGTACCAGAAAGAACAATTAAACTTCATAAAATGCCCAGAAGGGGTGGTATATTTGATACCACTAACCTGTGGAAATGTGCACATAGGACAGGCTCGCATGAATACACTGCATGAATACACGACTAAAAAATCATGCTAACTCATTTGAAGACGAAATACTTTCACACTTGTCAGATTATTGCAAATTAGGCCATTGTGATCCGATGTTTCCCAATATACATATTTTGTTCCCACTTAGAGGTGAACTATCACGTGAACTTACGGAAGCATTCTATACACATAGGTGTACAAACAAATGTATTAGTCAACCTTTGGTGGCTCTAACAGATAGGGAGTACATTTTTTTCATTCTATTTGGCCATACTTCTTATTGTTTCACTGTTACGTTACTTGCTGTGCTGTGCTGGTTGCCAGGGACTTAAGTTTTTTTGTCAAAAATGAATGAGTGGAGCACTAGCGCTCATCTGTCTATTTCTTGTCGTGTTCTTGTGAGCATTAAAAGGTGTAATATGAATACACACCAACTCGCCAAGCTATCTGTTTTACTGCTATTCATGTTCACCATGCAGTTTTGCCTTACCATATTATTTTGCAGTAAGCTAAGTCTTAAAATGTATATAATAGCTATAATGGCATAATTATTGTGATTTTCGTGTTATGAGTAGTCACTTGTGCTTGCTATGCAGTCATGTAATGAAACACCAATTTCGGTATCAATACTATTATCGAAGCCCCGCCGTGGTGGTCTAGTGGCGAAGGTACTCGGCTGCTGACCCGCGATTCGCGGGATCAAATCCCGGCTGCGGTGGCTCCATTTCCGATTGAGGCGGAAATGTTATGAGCCCATGTGCTCAGATTTGGGTGCACGTTAAACAACCCCGGGTGGTTTTAATGTGCCATGTGAACGAAAGCACCGGAAGAGCTGCAGGACCATGAAACGCAAATCATGACATTCATGTGATGATTTTCATGTTATGACTAGTGAAATACGTTTTTCATACAGTCATGTTATGCTATACCAAGTTTGGTATCGATACCATTATCGAAATGGCCAGGAGAGCTAAAAGTCGTAGGCTGATAGATAGATAGATAGATAGATAGATAGATAGATAGATAGATAGATAGATAGATAGATAGATAGATAGATAGATAGATAGATAGATAGATAGATAGATAGATAGATAGATAGATAGATAGATAGATAGATAGATAGATAGATAGATAGATAGATAGATAGCAATGAGATGGAAAGGTGGGCTAGTTGGTAATTCTTGATGGTTCAGCGAACTGGGAGCGCGGGGGCAAACACAGACACAAAGCAAAAAAGAGGCGCACAGCACGAGCGCTCAACTAACAACTGGTTTATTCTCACGTTTGAAGGACTTATAAGTACACAAGGGTGCGCATGTCAACAGGAATAAGATGATAGTGTGAAGAGCGAACGTGGCGTTTATTCGAAGCACTTGTCTCCGAATTATCAATATAGTTAAACTAACAGTCAAGTACTGATAATGATGGATGGCTAATACAATGATTCTTATTTCTAGAAATGTGATATGCTTCGGAAATTTCACGCGTGGTTTGAAGCGGATGCTGGAAAAGTACACATGTTTTTTTTTCAAACAATAGTTGACAAATGCAGGATTTTTGGTGGGAAGCTAAAACAGAAAAAGGACTATTTTTCAGGGAACATTAATGCTCCATGAGGCATATATTCAAACATAGCCCGGTCTGGCCGATATACAAGCGACTGCACGCTAGCGGTATGCTGTACACCACTCCTAAAACACTTAAAAAATTGTTTTGCGTGTTTCTGCAAACACCCTCAAGAGAGAGAGAGAGAGAAAGGAAAGGCCGGGGGGTTAACCAGATATTGGCATATGGTTTGCTACCCAGCGCTGGGGGCGGGGAAGTAGGGGCAAGAAAGAGGGGTTAGATAGAGAAAAAAATGCACGCGCACTCATAAAAAAACGAAAACACACACAGGAAGGGCGTCCTAGCTACAACCGTTCAGTAAGGCTGGTCAATCGCAGAAAGTGTAGTAGCGCTTTCAGGGCCCTCTTCTGTGAAGTCGCATCTTGACGATACTGCAGAATTCCCTGCTCCGACAGAGGTTGATCATCTAATTTGTTGAGTTCCTTGCGAAGGCACAGTCGTTGTTTACTATACACAAGGCAGTCACAAAGAATATGTTAAATGGTTTCCTCCTTGCCACAGTGGTCACAGGCTGTGGTGTCGGCCATCCCAATGCGGAAAGCGTAGACTTTGGTAAACGCAACGCCCAACCATAGCCGACATAACAGGGTCTGGTCTGCTCGGCGAAGCCTCGACGGGACTTCAAGACTCAGCGTAGGGTCAAGCGAGTACAGTCGGGCATACTTGAAGTGTGGCTAATTCCATTGCGATGTGGTTTGCTGGTGAGCAAGTCTGCGGAGCTTTCGTGCAGCATCTGTCCCAGAAAGTGGTAGTCGCAGTTTATGATCTTCTGTGTGGGCTGAGCGGGCAGCTTGATCGGCCCGTTGATTGCCGATGATTCCGCAGTGACTGGGTAACCACTGTAATGTAATTTGGTGCCATTTCTCAGTCAGGTGGTGTATAACCTCTGCTATCTCTAGTACCAGCTTCTCGTGTGGTCCACGGCGTGGGGCTGATAGTAGAGACTGCAGTGCCGCCTTCGAGTCGCAGAAAATAGTTCACTTGCGTGTAGGTTGATCAACTACAAATTGCAAAGCGGCACGAAGTGCTGCATATTCTGCTGCCGTTGATGTTGTTGCGTGAGATGTCTTGAATTTAATTGTCGTGGCCAACCTTGGTATCACTACTGCTCCTGTACAGCTGTCCGGCTGAACCGAACCGTCAGTGTAGATATGTGTGGAAACTTGATATTTCTCATACAAGAGATGTAGTGTGAGCTGTTTAAGAGCCGGTGATGACAAATTGGCCTTTTTCTGGACGCCAGGTATGTTAATATTATTCATTGGTTGAGCGAGGCACCATGGCGGATTCACAGGTCTAGCGGCAGGAGAGAACGAAGTTGGGATCGACCCACCATGTGCGGTCACTGTTTTGCAGTAAGATGTGCATGGTCGGACCACTGGTAGAGAGGCTAGGTGATGTCGAGGGGTTCGAGCAAGGTGTCGTATATGTGTCCTCAGCACTTCCATATTAATGTGGGTCTTGATGAGGTTGTCCCTTGTGATGGCGATAGTTGCCGCTGTTGACGCACTTTGGGGCAAGCCTAAACATATCCGGAGTGCTTGAGCCTGGACACTTTGAAGCATTCGTGTGCTTGTTTTACTTGCGTTGGTTAACACAGGTAGGCTGTACCGAAGGAATCAAAGGAAAAGAATCCTGTATAGTCGCAACATAGCAGTTGTGGACATTCCCCAGTTCTTTCCAGCGAAGAACTTGAACAAATGACAGATGCCTGTCAATCGCCTTTTCATGTATGATACATGTGAGCTACATGAGAGGTCTCTGTCAAATATAACACCTAGGAACTTGTATGATCGGAGGAAACGTATTCTTTCGCTGTTTATCAGAACGCTGTAGTTATGCATTGGTTTGCGCTTAAATGCCACTAGTGCACATTTCTCAGAAGAAATTTCCAGACCTCGTTGACGGAGGTAAATAGCAACTTGAGTGGCAGCTCTCTGAATTCGCGCTCGCAGCTGTAGACGTGTTACTGCAGACGTCCAAACGCAGATGTCGTCCGCGTACATTGACAATCTGACAGTACTTGGCAGATGCTCATTGAGAGCTATTAGCGTCAGTTTGAATAGTACAGGGCTAAGTATGCCACCCTGAGGAACACCACGGTGGCTGTAATGTAGCGAAGTGTCACCATCCTCGGTTCTCACGAAAAAGAATCGCTCAGAGAGATAGCTGCGTAGCCACCAAAACATCCGACCACCCACTCCTACCTCCTTGAGAGCGGTGAGGACAGCTTCATGTGTGACGTTATCGTACGCCCCTTTAACATCAAGAAATAAAGAAGCGCAGAGACGCTTACGGCCTTTTTCGTGTGGCACTTAGCTGATCAGGTAGGTCTATGACGCTATCAATTGATGACCGGCCACGGCGAAATCCCGCCATAGTGTCCGGGTAGATGTTGTGATGCTCCAGGAACTATTCTAGCCGTCCAAGTACCATCCTCTCCATTACTTTGCCCAAGCAACTAGCCAGTGCAATCGGGCGGTATGATGTGAGCACCAATGATGACTTGCCAGGCTTCAGTAATGGAACCAAACGGCTGGTCTTCCAGTTAACTGGGAGGGTGCCCTCTCGCCACGAATCGTTGTATATCTCGAGGAGGGCACTCCTCGCACACTCACCAAGGTGACACAGTGCTCTGTATGATATTCCATCAGGCCCGGGTGCTAAAGTCCGTCTACACAAAGCCAGTGCTGCTTTAAGCTCATGAATAGAAAAAAATTGGTCTATGTGGTGATCGTGTGATGTCGTGCCACCACGTGAGAGCGTGGAGATCTTGGGTTCTGCGAGTTGACTAGATAAGTTGGCACAGAACTCTTCTGCCACGCCGACCTCCGATCTCTGTTTAGAGAGGGCTAGAGCCTTGAATGGAGACCGCTGAATGAGAGATGTCCGGAGCCCTCTTATTGTCCTCCACAAGTGTGATAAAAGCTTGCGAGGATCTAACGAAGCGCAGAAGGCTGCCCAACGTTGTGACTCTAGCTTGTCTATGCGGTTGTATCTTCTTCTGAAGACGTCTAGCGATTCGTAAATCGTCGATTGCTTTCGTGCGTCGGTACCTTCGTTCCGCACGCCGTCGGAGAGCCCGAAGTCGTTCTAATTCCACATCAAATTCGGTTACTCTCGAAGCGCATGTGAGGGTGCACACTGTGTCTTGCACTGTGCACTTGATCACCTCTTCTAAGTCAAATGAGGTGTTCTCTTAACAGCGTTCTTCCATTAGAGATTCAAACTTGGTCCAGTCCACTCTTTGGATTGTTTCGCGTACCTTGCAAGGTGATAATCCTCTGATCTTGACATATGTGGGAATGTGGTCGCTCTCATGTGTTTCTATGTCCGCAAATCATCCGGCACATCTGACGAGACCTCGAGAAACAAAAGCCAAGTCAAGGCAACTGCTGTATCCAGGGCCACGTAAAAATGTTGGGCTGCCAACATTTAACAAGCACAGCTCGTTGTCTGAAGCAAACGTTGTCAGACTTCTACCCTTTGCGCTGATCTTCGGGCTCCCCCATAGTGTATGGTGGGCGTTGAAGTCTCTGATGATCACCCATGGGTCAGGAGTGGATGAGAGGATGTGTCCTAGTCTTCTGTGGTCAAATCTACTTGATGGCGACAGGTATGCACCGACAACAGTGACAGTAAGACCCCTTTTCTTCACTGTTGAGCATATATATTGGTTATCGTTGTCAGGTGGTACAGGCCGAATAATGTAGGTCAGGTCACGTCGAATCAACAGCAGGACCTTGCTGTTTTCACTATAACAAGCCGACATAAATGATTCGTATCCGGAGAGCCTAATAGCGCTCGATAAATTTCGCTGGCAGATGACGATGATGGAAAACATATTGGTGGAAACGAACCGACGGAAATCTGCAATGCGTGATTTCAGTCCCCGTGCATTCCACTGAAAAATTGTTGCTTTTTTTACCTCATCTCTGAAAGACAGTGGCTGGTGGGCCATTATCTACTCAAGAGCCGCCAGTACTGGACTCAGAGCGTCCAGTACTTGAAGTGCACTTTTTGCTGACGTTGTGCGCATGTTGTTTAACACCGTTCGAATGGCATTAAATATGGGTCGTAGAAGAGCAATCACTTGCTTATCCAAGTTCCGCTGCTCCTTCGTTGTCGCAGATTGCTCTGATGAATGCGGCTTCTGATGTGGTTCTTCCACAAGTTGTGTGCGCGTAAGTGGCGGCCACTCTTCAGTAGAGAGAGATCTATTTGTTTTCTGTCTTCCATCGTCTGCGTTCGCCGTGGTGTACTCTGCAGTGGGCGCCGTTCCCAGATGCGTTGGCTTACTTCTTGTAGTTGACTGTGTTCTTCGCGAAGATCTTCGACGGTGACGTGGTCGTCTTCGCCGGACTTTTTCCGCGGCCTCTTTGAGAGTAGAGCTGTCTCGCACCATTTGTCTAAGAATAGTAAACTCCTTCTTTATGCGTGGACAGTCTTTGGAAGATGCACTGTGGGCACCTTGACAATTAGGGCACTTTAGTATGGTTGCGCTGCATTTGTCCTCGGTGTGTGGTTCTGAGCATCGGGGGCACACTTTGGAGTTCCTGCACGCTCCCTGCACATGGCCGATCTTCTTGCACTTATGACATCGCATAGGTTTTGGAATAAATGGTTGGACCTGGTGACGAAATCGGCCAATCTTCACATGGGAGGGGAGACAGTCCCCTTTGAACGTAATTCTCACGCAATGTGTGTTACCAAGGCGGCTGACATTCACAATGACGTTATCTTCATTTGCCGGTTTTATTAGCAGTGAAAGATCCGAGTTTGGAATTTCAGTTTTTGGAATGTCATAAATGACTCCTGTTGGAGCGGTGTTATCAGCTGGTATTAGAGACGTGACATTGATGTTACCCAGTTGCGTTACTTTCTGAAGCGCGTTTAGCGCACGTGGGTTCAGCACATCGATTGCCAAGATGTTCTTTCTTGCGTTTAGACGTATTTCTTTGATCTGATTTGGCGTAGTATTCTCGAGATACACAGAGAGCGCTTGCCTGTTCAGCCCGCGTAGACTGTTGGTAGCCTTCAGTGGCACAAACAAGATAGAGTGAGGCCATCGCTGAGGGACAGTTTTCCCGTAGTTGTGCTTGATGCCGAAGATGCATTGACGATTCGTCGTTTAGCCTTGCGGTACAGGACGGGTTATAAGCCGTCGTCCGAGGACTCGTCGCTTGATGCGGAATACAGCTCAGTGGCCTCACTCTCACTAGACGCGTTTCCTCGCTTCCTCGAAGCAGTCCCCGCGGTCGAACCGGACTCGGACAGTGCCCCGTGAGGTTGAACATCTATCACAACGATATATGGGGCGATAGACCCCACAACTGCGGCGAAAAATCCGGAAAAGCACAAAGACGAGCCAAATGTGTTCCGTAAACGAATCACTTCGTCTTCCTCTCCACAAACATCCTCCACTTTTTGACGTGCCCAGCACCCTCCTATGTACTATGGCGCATATACGGCTCAATTGATTGGGTGCAGAGAAATGAACGCGCACACCAAACCTGTTCTCCACACTTTTCAGTTTTTGTGCTAATTTATGAATGTAAGGGATGACGGCCACGCAATTGTTTTCTTTATTGTATTCTGCAGAAACACACGCACGTTTATCACCATCTCTCACTATCCGCAGAAGTCTCTCACACACCAATGCGATTTGATACGGCGGGTACCCAGCCCCTAATAACCATCCTAGCTGCGCTAAGAAACCATAGTGCACCATGTGAATACAGCTTTTTCCCAGCGCTGAACGAAGACATGACAGAACGATTTCTTGTTTTATAATCTTGGAATGGCCGGATGAGTAATTTAAAACAGGTTTCGCGGATCGAGGGTTATATTGCCAGCAAATATGATTGCCCCCGAAGAATAGAGAAAGCTCTAGAAATTGCAATTTATGATTACTCGGAACCTCCGAGGTAAGCCGGAGGCCCATGCTCTCCGTCTCGAAGCATGCCAAAATAGCGTCATAGTTCACTGCAGAACATTTCTTTACAAAAATCAGATAATCATCAACGTATTTGAAGATTTTGGTGCCAGACGGTAGTTTACTGCTTAGGACGGTGTCCACCTTTTCTAGGAAAATGTTGCTTAATGCAGGAGCCACACTGAAGCCAATACACAAACCTGATTTGTGCATGTACAGGTTTCCAAGCCATACGATGAAGGTAGACTTTAGGTAAAACGTCAAAATTTCTAAAAAGTACTCAGTTGACACTCCTGTACGATTCCTGAATGATAGTTTGTAATTGTCTTTCACAATGCACTGCTCAACGCAGTTTAGCAACAGATCATGCGGCAAGGAATTATATAGGTCGACTTTATCAACACAAAACGCTGTTACCTCTGAAAACTCACTGGTGTTTGAGTATTCAACCAAAACATCCGAGTTTTTAACGTAGAGACCGTCGTTCATATGCAACACAGATAAATGATTCTGCAGATATTTCAACACAGCCAGCTTCCACGAGACCCTCTTCGAGATAATCACACGTAAGATCATTTCTGGTTTGTGCGTCTTTATGGAAAAGAAGATTTCTAAACCCTGCAGATTTGGCCTTTACCACAGAAGAGCCGAGCTTTTCCAGGTTCACTCTATTTACCAGCAAGATCGCTCTGGCTTTCACGGCATTGCTATTTACTGAAATAAGTCTGAAATTTCGTTCCAACGCTTCCTCGCTCTTGTTGAGGAAATCTTCACTAATAACGACGAAGAGCCCTTGCTTGTCAGAAACAAGTACCCTTAGCTGCTTTTTCAGGCAAAAGTCTAGGCCCGTGCTGAGCGCTCGTGCTGTATGCCTCTTCTTTGTTTTGCGTCTTCTTGTTATGACTAGTAAAATATGTTCATCATACAGTCGTGTTTAGCCATACCGAGTTTGGTATCGATACCATTATCGAAATGGCCAGAAGAGCTAGAAGTCGTAGGTGGCTAGATAGATAGATAGATAGATAGATAGATAGATAGATAGATAGATAGATAGATAGATAGATAGATAGATAGATAGATAGATAGATAGATAGATAGAATAGATAGATAGATAGATAGATAGATAGATAGATAGATAGAATAGATAGATAGATAGATAGATAGATAGATAGATAGATAGATAGATAGATAGATAGATAGATAGATAGATAGATAGATAGATAGATAGATAGATAGATAGATAGATAGATAGATAGATAGATAGATACGTTTAAATGCACTGAAGTTCGCTAACAAATTCCTAGCATATAATATCGGGTAGTGGAAGCAAACGCGATTGTTCCTAAAGTAAATTAGCAGATAGAAAGGAAACATCCTGTATATGCTTTACGACATTGTTATTAAGAGCATTAATCAGCTGAAAGGCATTTAGCGGTCTTTATATCTGATTTAGCGAAAATAATATTTGAATCTGTTGTCCTGATGCCTCTAACACTAAACATCTTTATAAGTTTCTACATATTTACGCTTTCAATTATGGTGGAACGGCAGTAAAATTTTTAACGTTGCTACAATGCGCCTAAACCTTAACCAACGAAGGCTGCTTTAGTTTCGTTTTCTTCTCTTTTTCCTTTCGTCAATTTACTTGCAATATCACCATCGCTGTGCAGTATCACTAGTGATATTTATTACTACTTCCATTTTTTCTACGGCGTCTGTGATATGTCAATAATCACACAGCACTTTAAGAAAATGCCCTGGTCTAATGGAAGACTGAGTTTTACTATACGCAGTACCCTTGTACAAACTGCAATGGCAAACACCATAAAAACGTCTTAGCTTTCTGATCAGTTCAAGTGAAAGTGCCAAATATGAGCAGTGTTGTTTGAATAAGGCACTGTCTTGGGAACTTAAGTTTCTGCTAAAATTACTTCACAGCAGAAGGAACTGTAAAAAAAGGGTGTTGTTTTTCTCCTCATCTTTTTCGCCTACGCAGTATCAGTTGAACAAAAATAACTACGAGGTTATCACAGAATGATACTTCTTTTAACAAGACCCAGCCGTTTTTTCACTTCTTCTTAAGGATTGATAAATGTTTCTATTACAGTACTTATCACTTGTTGGTTTTCAACTGCAGTTTGTAATACTGTACTCTGACGCACTTGCAATCTACTCACGATATATGATATATTGGTGTGCTAGATATTTTTATTTTAGTTCTGTAGCTGAAGAGGCTGGTGAAGATATGGTCAGAATTGGTGTAGCTTCAGATTTATTTCCACAACCTGCTACAACCTAGCGCACATCTGAGCCTACCTACAACAGCCTTATACTTAACGTCGATAGATTATGCTACTATCGTCATCTGAGGTTCTCCTTGGAGCCTCGATCACAATCTTTCCAGGCTCTGGCTTTGCGCGTGCTTTGCGATAATAACCACCTGTCTCTGCACTGTCCCTTGAATACATTGTAAAGCGTGCTTCAAGTTGTGCATGCAGACATCAGGAGAAGCCACTTATATAACTAAAGCAATTAAGTATGCCTTGTCCCTCGAACATACCATAAAGCGTACTTCATAATGTACATACAGGGATCAGAAAAAGCCACCCATAACACTAAAACAGCCAAGCTTGCATCGTTTCTTAAATATACTGTAAGCGTGCTTCATTATGTGCATGCCGACATCAGGAGAAGGCACTTGTAAAATAAAGCAATCGAGTATGCATTGTTCCTAAATTATACTGTAAAGTTTTCTTTATGGTGTGGTCAAGGCCCACAAGAGAAGCCATCGTTAAAACTAAAGCAATCGAGTATGCATTGTCTTTTGATCATACGTTAAAGTGTGCTTCATGATGTGCATGCAGACATGAGGAGAAACCACTTGTAAAACTGAAGCAATCGAGTATGTGTTGTCCTTTGATTACAGTGTACAGCATGCTTCATGATGTGCACCCAGACAGCAGAAGAAGTCACTTGTAAAACTAAAGCAATCGGGTACGTGTTGTCCCTTGAATATACATTAAAGCATGCTTCTGGGTTGCCCACAAAAAGCAGGAGAATGCACTAGTAAATCTAAAGCGATCAAATGTGTGTTGTCTCTTGGTTATACTGCGCAGCTTGCTTCATGACGTGCAAGAATATAGCAGCAGAGGCCACTTGTAAAACTAATTAAATTGAGTATGTCCTGTCCCTTGATTATTCCGTAAAGAGTGCTTTATGATGTGCATGCCCCCATCAGAACGAGCTACCTGTAACAATAAAGCAATCGAGCTTGCTTGGTCCCTTGAATGTACTGTAAAGTTTGCTTCATGATGTGCATGCAGACATCGGCAGAATGCACTTGTAAAATTAAAGCAATCGAGTACGCATTGTTCTTTGATTATTCTTTAAAGCCTGCTTTTGATGTGCACACGAACGGCAGGAGAAGCCACTAATAAATCTAAAGCAATCAAGTAAGCGTTGTCTTTTTATTTTATTGTAAAACGTGCTTCATGACATGCAAGCAGACATCACGAGAAATCACTTGTAAAACTAGCGCAATCGATTATCCGTTGTTCTTTAATTATACTGTGAAGCATGCTTCATGATGTGCCCTCAGACAGCAGAAGAAGCCACTTGTAAAACTAAAGAAATCGAGTAAGCCTTGTCTTTTGATTATACTGTAAAGCATTCTTCGTGAAGTGCCCGCACAAAGCACGAGAAGCCACTTCTATATCTAAAGCATTCAAAAGTGCGTTTTCCTTTGACTATGCTGTGAATCCTGCTTCATTATGTGCATGCAGACATCAGGAAAAACCACTTATAGAATTAAAGCAATGGAGTATGTGTTGTCCTTATATGTGCGGTTAATTTCCGAAACGTAAGTGTTGTCCTTTGAGAATACTGTAAAGCATGCTTCAAGATTTGCATGTAGACATCAGAAGAAGCCCTTTGTAGACCTAAAGCTTTTGGGTATGTGTTTCCTCTAACTAT
Organism: Rhipicephalus annulatus; assembly: GCA_013436015.1. Classification (NCBI taxonomy): domain Eukaryota; kingdom Metazoa; phylum Arthropoda; class Arachnida; order Ixodida; family Ixodidae; genus Rhipicephalus; species Rhipicephalus annulatus. The sequence goes on from WOVY01009442.1 coordinate 561,789, forward strand.
ACTCTAAGTTTGATTCATGATGTATAAGGTAATATAAGGAGAAGCCATTTCTAAAACTATACCAATCGAGTATGCATTGTCGCTTGATTTTAACGTAAAGCATTATTCAAGATGGGCATGCAGACAGCAGGAGAAGGCACTCCCAAAACTGAAGCAATCGAGTATGCGTTGTCTCTTGATTATACTGCAAAGTGTGCTTCATAGTCGGCACGCAGACAACAGGAGAAGCCACTTGTAAATATAAAGTACTCAAATGTGCATTGTCCTTGAATATATTGTAAAACTTGCTTCATGATGTGCATGCAGGCATCAGGATAGGCCACTTGTAAAAATAAACTAATCGAGCATGCATATTTCTTTGAATACACTGTAAAGTGTGCTTCATGATGTGCATGCAGACATCAGCAAACGCAAGCCGTAACACTAAAGCAATATAGCTTGCATTATCCCCTGATTGTACTGTAAAGCATGCTTCATGATGTGTATGCAAACATTAAAAGACACTTGTAAAAATATAGCAATCGAGTATGCATTGCCCATTAAATATAATGTAAAGCATGCTCATGATGTGCAATCAAACAGCAGAAGAAAGCACTTTTAAATCTACAGCAATCGAGTGTGCGTTGTCCCTTGATTATACTATAAAGCGTGCTCCAAGACGTGACGCAGACAGCACGAGAAGGTGTTTGTGAATCTAAATCATTCAAACGCGTGTTCTTCCTTCATTAAATTGTGTAGCTTGCTTCATGATGTACAAGAAGATAGCAGGAAAAGTAGCTTTAAAACTAAAGCATTCGAGCGTACATTGTCCCGTGACTATTCTGTAGAGCATGCTTTATTATGTGCATGCAGATATATGAGAACACGCTTATAAAACTGAAGCAATCGAGTATATGTAGTCCTTTGATTATACTGCAACGCGTGCTTCATGATGCGCATGCAGGCATCAAGAGAAGCCACTTTAACCACTAAAGCAATCGAGTATGTGTTGTCCCATTGTTACGCTGTAAAACGTGCTTCATGATGTGCATGCAGACATCAGGAGAAGGCACTTACAAAACTACAGCAATCGAGTATGCGTTGTAGCCCTAATGTACTGTAAATTGTGCTTCATGAGGTGCATGCGGACATCAGGAGAAGCCATTTGTAAAACTAGCGAAACATAGTATGCGTTGTCTCTAGAATACACTGTAAAGCGTGCTTCATGATGTGCTTGGTGACTTCAGGAGAAGCTACCTCTAACGCTAAAGCAATCGAGTTTGCGTTGTTCTTGATTCTACAGTAAATTGTGCTTCATGATGTGCATGTGGACATCAGAAGGCACTTGTAAAACTGAAGCAATGGAGTATGTGTTGTCTCTTGAATATACTGTAAACGATGCTGCATGATGTGCACGCAGACAGCACGAGAAGCCACTTCTAAATCTAAAGCATTCAACTGTGCGTTGTTCCTTGATTATGCTGTAAAGCGTGTTTCATGATGTGCATGCAGGTATAGGAAAAAGCCACTGATAAAACTAAAGCAATCGAGTATGTGTTGTCCCAATATGTGCGGTTTAACGTTCCAAAAGTATGTGTTGTTCATTATTATTACTGTAAAGCGGGCTTCAAGATATTCGTGCAGGCATCAGACGAAGCCGTCGGCAAACCTAAAGCTTTCGAGTATGCGTTTTTCCTTGATTACACTGTAAGTTGCTTCGTGATGTACAAGAGAATAGCACGAGAAGCCACTTCTAAACCTAAAGCATTCGAGTATGCTTTATCCTTGAATATATTGTAAAGCATGCTTCAACATGGGCAGACAGGCTGCAGGAGAAGCCACTTGTAAAACTGAAGCAATCGAGTATGCGTTGCCTCTTGACTATACTGCAAAGCGTGTTTCATGATCTGCACGCAGACAACAGGGGCAGCCACATGTAAATATAAAGTACTTAAATATGCGCTGTCCTTTGAATGTGTCCCTGCCAATGGTGCGAGACTGTCTGGATGATATCTTTGTGGGCAACTGGCAAACGACGGCACGGTGTGGATGGCCATGTGTTCATCTTAAGTTAGAAACCAAAAATTTTTTACTAGCTCTTTCTCTCTTTTAGTACCTTGTTCCTTTTGCCGGGGTTGTCTCTGGTCGCTGTGCAGGTGTGTATGTTAGTGTTCGTTGCTCCTGCTAGAGGTTCAGCTGTGCTCTTCGTTTCCACAGCACTCACTAAATGGCTCAGCGCTGCTCAGGCGACGCTTGCTCCTCTCTTGGCGAGTGCTCTAGTTTGGTAGGAGGCCGCTAGGTGGCCGCGCTTGTATATAGCGCTCGCTCTCAACGCACTTCCTTTTTTTTCCCCGGACATGACTCACAGGGCGCCGATACCGCTACCGACTATCAACACCGCAGAAGCCAAGGTGGCGGCGCGCAGGGCTCGCAATGCGACTTCAGCACGGGCTGGTGGTCAGGACCCTTCTCGAACTTTCTATTACATCCTACTCATAAAATCCTCACGTTTTGCACTTTACAGATCTGCAATCTATTTCACTAAATAGAAAACGTCCCTCCGAGCTTATGTGATCGCTAAATAAGCCCTTGAACAATATGTACATACTGAATCAGTGTGAATATCTATAGATAGTACATTGATATGTAAATAATAAACATTATATGACGTGCATATACAATCACACCACAACAACTCTCGTGTCGCGTCTTTATATGATGATCATTGAGCATACGTACATGTGAATCACCGAATACAGGATTTAACCTCTGGAGCAAGCTCCTTCATTATCATTCCCTTTGTCAAAATGTGGCATTTTTTATCATTCTCTGTTCCCTTTCCGCACGTTTCTGATTTGCACATTGTTTGCGCATCCAGTTCTTGTCGGCATTCTGCGCCACGTCAACCATGCGCGTATTCACGAAGGTTGGCCAAGCAACCGTGATACTCTCCAGGAGAAACATCGGTGGAAAATCCACGCACGTCTTCGACATGTTCACGCTCTAATATTTCACTTACAATAAGTTGCACCACAAAGAAAAGATTGATAACTCGCTCTCTAACTGCACTGAGGTTAGAAATGGAGCGGTGTTGTGGCATGTGTCGTAGCCATAGACGGTGCAAATGGCATTGCAAACGCAACAGATAGCTCCAAACGTGCAGATGGCTTGAGGCTACTCGGGCTGGCTATGGACTTTTTGGATCTGGTGCATGTGAAACAGCTACCAAAGAGTCATGGCGCCCACGTGGGGCTGGCGATTAGTCTAGCACTTGGTAAACTGTTGAATTTCAACAATTCATTGTAACTGTTGTATCATATCAAATAGCGGCCACACCTGGAAGTGCATAATACAAATGAATAGCGGTACACTATACCTTTTATTCCCAGTTTGTGACCAACTATGAATAAAAGAGGGAAGATAGGCTTACACAGGACAAAATATAAGAAATAGAACAAAGTTATCTAGACAAAGCCATAAACAGAAAGTGAAGGAGATAGATAGAAGAGCACACAAAAAACGAAAAAATTGCGAAGCAGAGCGAGATAAAAAAGAAGTAATGACACAGAGAATGAGATAGTAAGAATGAGGAATATATATATATATATATATATATATATATATATATATATATATATTGTAGAGCGTGCAGCAGCGACTCGAGCTCGGAAATTGCGGCTGGTGCATGGCCTTCCAAGCCTTCCAAGCATCAACCTTTCTGCTCAATAAATCTCCTTTATAATTGGTGGAGCCGTGCCGGGTACCATTCCTTACACCTTCCCGCTACCATCCTGGAACTCCGTTCTCGACGGCTACCTTCTGCTATGCCGGACGCCGGTCAGCAGACGCTCCCATCTCTTCCTGCCACTTGTCCAGGCAGTGTTCCTCAGCGGGAGCCTCCAATCTTCAGTGGAACAGACGACAACGACGTTGAAGATTGGCTCTCGACTTTCGAACGGGTGAGCACTTTAAACAGATGGACGGATGCGGACACGTTCACACGCGTGTCATTCTACCTCGTGGGTGTAGCTAGCCTTTGGCTTAGAAACCACGAGGCAGACGTCCGAACGTGGCCTCAATTTAAAACGTCGATTGTAGCAGTCTTCGATCGACCTGCCGTCCGAAAACTTCGTGCCGAGCAACGTTTACGCACACGCGCACAAGAAACGGGTGAAAACTTCACAGGGTACATAGAAGACGTCGTCGATTTGTGCAGACGCATGAATGCCGCAATGACGGAAGCTGAAAAATGTGCGCACATCCTCAAAGGGATTGACGACGACGCTTTTCAAATACTCTTGGTGAAAAGCCCGACCACTGTTAACGACGTAATTAGCCTCTGCCAAAGCTACGATGAATTGCGGAAGCAGCGAGCTCTGACAAGACGTCCTCCAGCGCACGATTTGGCATCGCTGTGTAGTGTGATCAGTGGTTATGACCAAGCGTCACTAATAGCCGAAATAAAAGCATTTGTCCGCGAAGAAGTCGCACGACAGCTTTCCTTGGTGCCTTTCACACCAGAGCCTACCACAACTTTACCATCGTCTCTACGTGGCGTCATTCAAGGAGAGGTCGCCGAGGCCTTACCAGCTGCTCGCGAGCCTAATCTTGTGGCTGCTCCTCTCACCTACACCACTGCTGCAGCCATGCCAACTCGCAAGGCGCCTGCGCCTCCGTTCCAGCCTCGCGCGAGCTATCCCCCAGCTCCAGTTCACTGGACCACCACTAACACCGCCAACCCGTGGCGCACCCTCGACAATCGCCCGTTATGTTACGCTTGTCGATACCCCGGACACGTCACGAAGTATTGCCGCCGCCGGACGCATATCACCAATGAAAACCGCCGTGAGCCTTTCTTCCCGCTTGACTCCAACGCGCAATACGGTTCCTCCACTCCAAATGCCAGCCCGCTACCAGGACAACCAACGCCCTCGGTCGGGACGTCTTCACTCGCCCTCTTCACGCCGCCGCTCGCCTTCTCCTATGCGTTGACGGCCCGCGCCGAATGAGGAGGAAAACTAGACGACCCAGTTCCTGAGGCAATAACTGCGCAAGTTTCGGTTTGCCCAAGTCCTCATTTGTCACCTACCAATGTTATTGATGTGTTCGTCGAAAATATCCCTACTGTCGCTCTTGTAGATACCGGTGCAGCTGTTTCTGTTATAGATGCTGGATTTTGTCGCTCAATTCGTAAGGTTACGACACCTTTCTCCAGATTATCGCTTCGCACAGCCCGTGCTCTACCTGTTCAACCGACCGCAGTATGTACAGCCCGCGTGACAATTCCGGACGTTCTGTATACGATAGAGTTCATGGTTATTTCATCGTGCTCCCATACTATTATCTTGGGATGGGACTTTTTGTGGCGTCATAACGCCGCAATCGACTGTGCTAGGGCTGAGGTTGAACTTTGCTCACTGGATGACCAAGCCTCCGTTGACGCCCAGACTGCCACTAAACTCGTCGTTAGCGATGACACCTACATCCCTCTATGCTTTTTTGCGTTCGTGCCAGTTTCATGCAGCGCCATATCGAACGGCACGGTCTTCTTCACATCATCTCCAATATTCGTCGCCCGAAGAGCCCTCCCCCTGCCTTTTGCTGCTCTCGACCTTGTAAAAGGCTCAACCACAATGCCAATTTAAAATCATGAGTCGTCGTCTTCATCCCTACTTTGTCACGAGTGCCTTGGCCACGTCGAGACAATCAGTTCTTCCAGAATTATATCCGTCCCCTAGGAGGTGCCTTCTACCTCCGTCTGTGAACTGGCTGTCGTCTCAGCGGCTGACTCAACGTCGGCGAACATATTTCAGCCATTCATCGCTGCAGATTTGACATCTTCGCAGCGTTCAACACTCCTCATCATTCGTGAAAGCTACCGCCATTCTTTCGACGTTGAACAAACATCTCTCGGCCGTGCCTTAGCAGTAGAACACCACATCGACACTGAGTCCCACTCACTGCGGCGACAACGACTATATCGCGTGTCCGCTACAGAACGCTGCGTCATTGCTGACCAAGTAGACGACATGCTTCGCAGAGGTGTCATTCGACCTTCACAGAGCCCATGGCGTCTTCGGTGGTCCTCATCAAAAAGAAAGACGGTTCTATTCGTTTCTGTGTCGATTTCCGGCGATTGAACAAGATCACGCTGAAGGATGTCTATTCACTACCACGCATTGACGATGCTTTGGACAGGTTACAGGGTGCCGAGTTCTTTTCCTCGTTAGACTTGTGGTCAGGCTACTGCCAGGTGCCTATGGCGGAGGCCGATCACCACAAAACCGCTTTTGTCCCACCACACGGCTAATTATGAATTTACCGTCATGCCCTTCGGACTTTGCAATGCACCTGCAAAGTTCGAACGAATGATGGACAACATCCTGCGTGGACTAAAATGGAAGATATGCTTGCGTTACCTCGATGATATTGTGGTCTTCGCCCCTAACTTTGAGACACACATACGTCGCCTGCAGCACGTCCTTACTTGCTTAATTAACGCCGGTTTGCAATTAAACCTCAGAAAATGTCGATTTGCCATGCGTCAACAGAACATTTTGGGCCACGTTGTTCAAGGAAGGCATCATCCCGGATGCCGAAAAATTGCGAGCTGTTACGGCGTTTCCTGAACCTGCCACCATCAAAGAACTTCGAAGTTTCATCGGCTTGTGTTCGTATTTCCGGCGATTTGTCCGAAACTTCGCGTCTAATATATCACCTCTCACGCAACTTTTCAGCAAATGTAAAGGCCTCTTATCGTGGTTCCCTGCCTGCGACGAGGCTTTCACCACCTTGCGACGGCTTCTAACGACGCCACCCATTCTACGCCGTTTCAATCCTGAAGCTCCAACTGAAATCCACAACGATGCCAGTGGTGAAGGTCTGGGTGCTGTGCTCGCCCAGCGTAAACCGGAGCATCAGAAATACGTCGTGGCATACGCTAGTCGCACACTTACCAAGGCTGAGAGCAACTACAGCGTTACAGAAAAGGAGTGCTTGGCCATTGTGTGGGCCCTTAGAAAGTTTCGCTCATATCTATATGGTCGTTCTTTTGACGTCGCGACCGACCACCACGCGCTGTGCTGGCTTTCGACATTAAAAGACCCATCTGGACGCCTCGCTCGCTGGGCGTTGAAAATTCAATATTATGACATACGCGTGGTTTATCGGTCAGGACGGAAGCATGCTGACGCCGATGTCCTTTCCCGTTTTCCCTGTCCCAGAATGCCACAGTTGACTCCGCTTGCGGTTCTACATGGTCATCTCTTGACTTTGACACCATTGCTATCGAACAACGCAATGACCCGTGGACTGCGTCTCTTCTCAATCATCTCTCCGACACTTCTGAACTCCCGAAGACGCGAACGCTCCGGCGCCAAGTTCCACACTTCTCGATACAGGACACGCTTCTCTATCGACGCAACTACGCACCAGAGGGCGCAAGTGGCTGCTCGTCGTTCCACGAGCCCTGAGGTCGCAGATTTGTTCCTCTTTCTACGCTGACCCACAATGTGGCCACGCAAGAGTCTTCAAGACCTACGAAAGGCTTCGACATCGCTACTACTGGCGTGGTATGTATAGCTTCGTCTGCAACTTCGTCCGCTCTTGTGCCGAATGTCAGCGCTGAAAATCTCCACCACAGGCCTCTGCCGGGGAACTTCAGCCTTTACCATGCCCTTCTCGACCCTTCGAACGGGTTGGAATAGATATTTATGGGCCACTTCTATTGACTCCGACTGGCAACAGGTGGATAAGAGTTGCTATCGACCACCTAACGCACTATGCTGTGACCGCTTCTCTTCAAACGGCTACAGCACAGGAGGTCGCCACTTTCCTACTGCGTCATTTTGTTTTGCGTTATGGAGGCCCTCAAGAACACCTCAGTGACCGCGGCCGCGCCTTCTTGTCCGAGGTTATTGAAAAATTGCTCGCTGAGTGTGCTATTGTACATCGCACATGTACCGCTTACCACCCTCAAACCAATGGGGCTACCAAGCACTTTAATCGTACTCTCGGTGACATGCTATCTATGTATGTGACGCCTGATCTCTCTAACTGGGACTTATTCCTCCCATTCATTACATACGCCTATGATACGGCAACGCAAGCGACAACAGGCTTCTCCCCTTTTTACCTCCTCTATGGCCGTCACCCTTCCCACACCATTGACACCATTTTGCCCTATCGACCGGACGCGTCCGAGTGCCTACCGATCTTGGACGCCGCCAGACACGCAGATGAATGACGCCAGTTAGCTCGTCACTTTACCTGCGATGACCAAAACAGGCAAAAAGCAATTCATGATGCCCACACCTCAACTCCCGTTTTTCTTCCGGGTGCTCTTGTGTGGCTGTCAGTGCCACATCGCATACCTGGGCTCTCTTCCAAACTTCTGCCAAAGTACGATGGGCCATATCGTATTCTCGAACAAACTTCGCCAGTAAACTACCTCATTGAGCCTCTTACGCCACCATCAGACTTGCGACGTCGCAACCGCGAGGTTGTACACGTCCAGAGGCTCAAGCAGTACCACGGTTCGACGCCACCTGCACAGGACTAAGTCGCCAGGATGGCATCTTTTTTTCTCCATGAGGCCATTGTAAAGAAGAGGAAGTACTCCGGCGCAGAGGCAGCAGCATCGAGCGTGCAGCAGCGGCTCGAGCTCGGAAATTGCGGCTGGTGCATCGCCTTCGAAGCCTTCCAAGCATCAACCTTTCTGCTTAATGAATCTCTTTTATAATATATATATATATATATATATATATATATATATATATATATATATATATATATATAATAGAGAGAGAGAGGAAGGAAACGAAAACGAGAAAATAGAAAAAAAGATTGAAAGCGAGAGAAGTAACACGTATGAAAAATAGCAAGAGAGATAAATGGGTAAAAACAGAGACACCAAGAGTAAAAACACAGAGAAAGAGGAGAAGAAAGGTAAAAAACAAAAATTTACAAAACAGGCAACCAAATCAGCTGTTCCTTTAGGGTTGGTAGGCACCACTGTAGTGAAAATGTCTGTGTTTTTTCTTAGGTTGTAGTATGAGCAATAATCTCTGTTCTACATGACGAAACTATGGATCGCGATGAATAATTTACTGTTTTATGCACAATTCCAAGTACATTGCGCAGATATTGTTCATTTATACAGTACATAGCATGTAATGACATATTTCAGTTCGAATGCCGATGTCTGACCACTCCTGTCGTATATCTAACTAAAGCGCTGGTGAAGGAATCGTTAAAAAGTAAAGGAGAAAGGTCTGGCATGCAGTCACACTGGTGATTGCATGCCGGAAGTGCAATCTCTCACCAGAGCCGGAATGGCTACCCTGGTGCAGTTCATAGGCACTACCTGGCATATGAATGCATCAGTTACCCTCGGCCGTCAGGTCCCAGCGGCTGCGAAGCAAATGTCCAAGACAGCGGTCATACCTACGACGCAGCGGAGGGTCCTAAGATTTTGGAGGTGCGCACAGGCATCCAATAGAATCTGAACATGGCTACGTTTAACGCTAGAACGCTATCCAGCTAGGCGAGCATAGCTGTGCTATTCGAAGAATTAGAGGTTGTTTAGTTCTATGTAAAAGAATTCAGTGAACTTAGGAGTGCAGGTGAGGCTTATACCGTGCTGAAGAACAGACACGTCCTATGCTACCGTAGATTCGTTGAAAGAAGAGAACTAGGGGCAAGGTTTCTTATACAGAAAGATATCGCTGGCAGTATAATGGAATACTACAGATTCAGTGAGAGCTTGGCAAGTATTATAATTAACTTTAACAAAATGTGCCACGTGAAAGTGGTACTGGCCTACGAACATACATTGAGCTATCATTATCATTTTGTTGAACAATTCCACGAAGACGTCAAGTCAGCTATCAATAAATAAAAGACACAGCTTACGCTACTGATGAGTGATTTGATTCCAGATAAGGAAAACTCAGGTCGGAGACCTTGCAGTTGGGGAATACGGCACCGGCTCTAGAAATGTCAGAGGAGAGTAATTTCACAAAATGTAGTCATTAACCGATTTTAGGTACGTATTACAGCACAGGATCACTGAACTGGACTCAAAAAGCAGAAAAGTGGGTCTGAAATTTAATATGCATCAAACTGGAATCATGTGAAACAGTCTTGACGGAAAACGGCGTTTGGTGATCGGTGAAGAGACGCTGGAAATTCTGAAGAAATAGGTCTAATTAGGACATTTATTGACCACGGTGGCGAACTATAGGAACAAAATAACTAGAAGAAAAACGATGGGGCGAATTACATTGAACTACCATTCTAAAATCATGAGTGGTAATCTTCTAGTGACCGTCAATTGAAAGGCATATAACAGCTGCATTTTGCCGGTACTTACCCACGGAGCACAAAACCTGCTTGCTTAAAAAAAGGCTTCATCTTTAATTGAGGATCACTAAGCCAGCGGCGGCAAGCTAAATGATAGGTGTAACCTCAAGAGGCAAAAGAAAAGAAGACTGGCTCAGTGAACAAACCGAAATTATGGATATCATAGTTTAAATCAGTAAGAAATGAACATGAGCCAAGCATGTAACGTAGCACGTGGAAAGGATAACCGCTAATAATTAAGGGTCACTAAGTGGATACTAAGACAAAGCAAACGCACGAAGGGGGGGAGGCCAGAAAGTTAGGTGGGTTGATGAGAAGAAAGCATTCGCAGGAATACAATGGCAGCAGAAGGCACATGACAGGGTTGATCGGCAGATCAAGGGAAAGGCCGTTGCACAGCATTGGGCGTAGTCAAGCTGACACTTAGGAAGATTATTTTCAGTTTTTTTAATCCCTAAAATAGTGTATATTCGTAACTTAAATATTTGGTGTTGTCGGAAAAGATAAAAGAGTGACACATCTTGACTATTTCTCCCGGATTTGGCAGGTGCTCCTGGAAAACAGGAGACATACAACTTCATTGAGCATTTTTTTTTATTAATCGTCGCATTGTGCCCCTTCACTGCTCTTGCCTGCACAAAAGTCATCACAATGTTTGCCATGCATACATGTCTCTTCAACATGCGCTAATTTGAAACTCTTAGAACACCACAGCGTTGGCACTTAATGTGGCTCGCGAACAATTCGTTGTATGCATGCAGGTACTTGCATGCATGTGCAAAAAATAATTAACGAAGGAATAACCTAATGCTTCAGGAAGACAATGCAACCCCATTCGTTTGGCAACAGAGCAAGCCGAAACAATAGAAGTGGGAGACGATAAGTACGATCAATGCCAATGCCACACGTAAGCTATCTGAATCGCCACCTGGAAGAAGTGTACACAGGAGGAGTAGATGTACCTTTCTTCTGAGTGCTCACATACAATCCAGGACTTAGTCTTTGTTATTTCACACGTGAATCTTTTCTGGGAGAGCACTTGCCTGTTTTCCCTTACTGTTTCGACTGAATACAGGCTTTTTCTTGCTATTTAGTCGCACTGGCATTTATTTGCGCATAACGCGCGTTCCTTTGAACGAGAGGGGGAAGCTGTTGCAAACAAACACTTGTTTATTTTCTTTATTCCGGTCCTACGTAATGCACGAGATGTGCACACACAATGCGAGTGGATTTCCGGCCATCGGAACGCTGCATTTCGCAGTTTCCGCAGTTGTTTCTGCAGTTGTTTCCGCAAAGCCTTAACGATCGCCACATATCTCAGTTCCTGCTTGAGACCAGACCATCGCACAGAGTCTTCTGTAGGAAACCTGCACGTGCGATGTTGTGAGGAATCCTAGATATTCTGTAAATGCGAGGTGGTGCCTACTAGCCTATGACGCTGCAGATAGATAAGTCCTAATGAAGCCTCGCGTGTTTCATGCAAAGTTAATTGTTTCTTGTCACAGGTGAAACTTTCTTGCAGCTGCTACACACAACTGGTGGAAGTGGCGGCTTCGCGTTGTCCTAATTTTCGACAAGAAATGCTCTTCAGGTCTCTAAACAGAAAAAGTTTCACAGTAAAAAAACAAGCATTCAAGGCCGAACATAAAAACGTGTCTGCGTTGTGGGAACCTTACGGTATATTCTAGACTGAAAGGCTGAATTGGGATAAAGTTGATAAGCTACGTGACAACAGGGCGTGACAATAAGGTCTAATTTTTTAGTAGTCCAGGCAACTCGGCTATTTTGTGCAAGGAATGGTTTCCCGACGTTTTAAAATGAAAAATTTTGCCTTGATTATAAAGTAAGACTGACCATTACACCGCAGTATTGATGAATGCACGTCATGTTACGTCATAGGTGAATATGTGTAGAAAAACGTCATTAGAAGGATTTACGTTTCCAAACGCTGAATGCATCACGATGGCCTTCAGCTTTACTCATATGTGTATGAAAAATATCGGAAGTACTCGAGAACTCTTTGGTTTTGAAAACAAACTTCGACAAACTGCATTCATTCATCTTATGTACCTAAGTCACAAAAACGAAAATCAAAATACTTCTCATGCTCAAGTAGTTTTAACACAAAAGTGGTTTATGCCAGTACCAGGCAAGAAATTATGGGCAATATTTTCATCATGGGTGCGACGCCGGTTAAATTAATATAGAAAATTACAGAAACTTCAGGTTACAAAAGTTTCTTCCATTGTCGTGATTGGAAAGTCATTCCCATGATTGCTCAGTCCGCAAGGACAGGTGTTCTGTACTCTGGCTGCCGCGCAACCGACACTCAAGCACAAGGCTTCACAAACGGGCCTCATGTGGATTATACCAATAGTGCAGCAAAAAAAAGGTGCTGCTGACTCAGATTCACTCAAAAGAAATAGTAGAACCAAAGAAGGAAAAAAGTAATAGGTCACTCAATCTTCGGCTTCGTTAGCTACGATACGCGCGCGTAGGGGAAAGGACAAATTATGGAAAGAATAGACTCGCTCATGAATATATTTACCACTCACAGGGCTCACCGCTTCACCAAAGCTTTCTTCAACTGGACTCACTCGTACTCAGTCTCGAAATGTTTACTAATATTCGTCTCGATTTGTTTACTAAAAGCCTACTAATATTCGAACTGGCTAATATAATACTGAGCCAGACACACCCAGACTCAAAATCAAAGCTCTATGTGTGTCAGGGTGAGTCTGAGTTTGCCAACTCAAGAGTGTTTTAGCTTTCCCAATCATGACGTCAATGCTCCATTACCCCACTGTCTGACATTGTCTGCAATATGCCTGACGCTTTTTCATCTGGTACTTTCAAAATGAGTTACCAATTCAGAAAGATAACTTTTCTCACAGCTGTGACTGACACAAAAAATAATTATGAAGAACTTTCCATAAAAAAAAGTTAATGCGTGGAGAAGCCCCCCCCCCTCCCCCCGTTTTCGAAATTTACGTAATTTAAGTGTCTGACCAACAAATGTTGAGGAGGCGCATGAACGTAAGCGTGCTGAAATATCTATAAGTAGAGACGTGAATGTGAGCTTTAGCTGACGTGAGGCTGATAATAATGCTGAAGTTGAGATATGACATTTTTCGGCGATGAAAGGGCAGCTCACTCAGACTCACCGATGAAATGCGTTTTGGGTTGAACACAATCATACTCGTGAGGTTCAGATTGACGGCCTAATCTAAGTCTAAGTCAACGTGAAAGGTTCGATTCATGAATTGTTTTCCGAGTTGTGCTTAGCGATATCTTCTCTCTTTCAAGGTCAGTTTTCGTTAGAAGAAGGTGGTGTCGTCATCCGGCATTGGTCAAGTAAAGTACAATATCTTCACACTAACAAGCGCCAATGGGGAGTCCTTTGGTGGTTTCAGCCCACCTGAGATCTTGCAGTAAAAAAAACACGTGTTAGCTGGAAGCAGACCACCTGGCTGCGTTCGAAGCTAGAACTACAAACTCAGCCTCTCCCGTTTCCTTTACCCTCGGTTGTATACGCATAAACCCAGCCGTATGTTACCCTAATACTGAGGAGCACACATCTTGGCGTCTATCTTCGTAATCATGGCACTCTCAATGAGTGCACATTGAGTGCCAGGGTTACGTGCTCTTTTATGCAGTCACTCGTAACAATATATTTACACAGCACTGAGCTTATTTTGTCCAGCTGTACGTTTATTACTTCTTCGCGATGGAGATGGGCTACTATGCGCTAGCGTGTGCGCATCTATGAGCTGCTTGTGCATGCCCCAATCGACACTGTGTAAGCTGTCATGTATTAGTATACAATTAGCAGTTCGATATACTCTTGTGAAGACTCTGCACACTTTTATGTGATATCAGTTCCTATGACGAAGGGATAGCGACGTATTTTTTTTTGTAGTTTCCCACAAATGTCTTCACTTCACCAAATTTAAAAGCAGGTACACCGTTCTGGATATTTACAAAAGATTGGAAGATGTGATGACAATTTCACCATACTAAATGCCAATAAATAGCTTTTGTAAACATACCTAATCTAAAAATAGCACATTGATGAGCTCATTATTTTCTTAGTCGATACGCACGAAAACACTATCAGGGTATAATGCACACATAAAAGCAAGTATACGGGACGACACAACTTGTATCAGTTTTCTTAAGAGATATGTACTGGTTTTGAATATGTGGGCTGGGCATCGTAGAAAGGAGCGCCCATAGGTAATAATCCCTAACTTCTTTTTAATGACAGTTGGTAAAATAGCATAGTGTGGTTTATCACTAAACACAATACGTGAGTAAAAAACAATTTACAAATCAAGATTTATGCCTATATACTCAGTGGCTGCAAGTAATGCCTCCTATGAAAAGGCATTTTTTACTTAGTTGAGCCGCAGTTGCTACGCCGCCTATATACAACGAGTTTTATAAAGCATGGGGCACTTTTTCAAAATAAACAATTTACCGTTTTTTTTCGATCTGCAGTTTAGACATAAGTAACGAATCAAATGAGTTTCAGCTATTTTTCCTATAATGTTATGCTTTAAAAACAATTTCTTTCGGACAAAAAGTAGTCATGCTTCTTCCCCTTGGCTGCCTCACTAAAGAAGAATATACTGTTTTATTATGAGTCTTCCTTGCCATTAAAATATATAGGACAGGCAATACTTGGCTGCGTTGAACTAACTACAGTTGAAATATAAAAACGTGCATCTGAGTCAAAAACGTATCTGGTAGGAACGTGTTTCACGTACCATCGCTCACTTTAACTCTAGGGCAATGGTCGCCAATAAAAAGAAAAAAAATTAAAGACCGCTTTTCAAATGGAAGTTTCCAGTTTGGAGTGACGCTGTGAACTGTAAAGCAGATAGGACAAGAAGGTCACTTCTTAATATGTTGGCTTGGAAATTTTAAGAACAGAAGATACATCAGAACGAGTAAAACACGGACAACAAACCAACCAAGGCTATAAAAAATGAAATATTTAGAAACAAGTAGCACTTGGTAGATTCCTTGAAACTAAAGAGCACCGCACCATAGAGAATGCATATTAAGCAAGTAAATAATTAGAGGAGGAGAAGGCGCATTCGAACTTGACTGCACTCCTCTTACTTCCGCCTGCAAGCTCACCGAAGAAAAAGAACCAATAGGGCTCCCACATGTCAACATTCCCCTAAAGATTCATTGAACCTCTTATGTAGACAGAAAAAGTAGCAATGTACAGGCTGTTTTATAATTAGGTAAAATCTCGGAGCGCTTACATCGCGATGCGACTAGAGTGCAATCGTGTGCCGGCAGAAGCTCACGCGTGCGCAGACGCTTCAAGGGTGTAGAGTTGAACCTCGTTGTCTGCTACAGCAAGGTGCTCCGCATTGTCGGCCAGAGCACGGATATCATTGTTGTTGCGAGAACTGGGTCGATACTCTACACTAATCATTTTGAGAAAAATCTGTGCCGCATTTTAATATACGAAGAAGCAAGGAACAACAAGCTCTCACTTGCTTTCTTTCGTCGTGTACACTTTTGCTGCGCTGTTTTTTTTTTCAGATGTTCCCGTAACAACTTGCCCAACTTTCAACGCTTTTCTGCACTATATATTGTGCAATGCCAACCCATCTGCCTTTATTCGTGGTAACGGAACACTAGAAACAGTATCTGTCAACATACCTTGTTTGCTCTATCAAAACATCGTGGCACTTGGATGAGGAAGACACGATAATGAGCATGCACAGTGCATGTTCTCTATTTGACTTCAAATAAAATAAAGCACTCAGTGCAGACTGCTAAGCAGCTGAGTGTGTTTAACATAACAAATATGAATGAATTCAAGAATGATTTAGGATAAAACCACTGCCTGAACGGGCTTATTTTCGACGATACCTAATCACAGCAGAAAGGACTAACTTCCGGCGCCGGAATTCCTCGTGATGCTCCAAGTTAGTGTCTTCAGCGATAGCGATGATAGCACCCATTGTACATGGCAGTGAGTGCACGGTGTCAGCGATGTGTTCCGCTGTAGCATTCCCCATTCATTGACGATGGTAGCGCCGAATCACATGACCCAGATTGAGCTGAATTAAACACGTGCTTGTCTCCCATACGTTTTTTCTTCTTTTTTTGTCGGAAAAGAGCAGTATTGCGTTATTTGCCAGGTTTACTATGTACCATACGGGAGAAAAATAGCGACTTCAGGTGTTTGAACTATGTTGTGAAAACCACACTACATTTCGGAGCCGGCTAGCAAATATTTTGATAATTAAATGGTGTTGTAGAGTGACACGTTCAGGCTTTGTCTTCGCCTAAAGCATTCCTGAATTTGTTGACGCTTGTTTTATCGTGTAAGCGTCAAAAAAGTCGTTGTGCACTTTGGGCACAAGTGCGACTGTTGAGTGCTTTTTTATTCAAAGTAAATCAAGACAACACATATTGCGTTCCAATTATCGTGTCTTCCTTGTCCAAGTGTACTTCGATGCACACACAGCGAAGAAATATTGATGCATGCACACAGCACTTCGGTGTTTCGTGAGAGCGAACAAGGCATATGCTGTCAGGTTCTGCTTGTAGTACCCTATTATCATAAATAAAGGCTGAGATGTTGGCGTCGCGCAATCTTTAGTGCCAATTATCGACCCAGTGCCTGCACTAACGATTACATTCGCGTGCTTGCCAGCAATGAGGCAACCAAGAGCCGCTGTAGCATATGTAGCGGTTCAAAAGTGTTGAATTACCTGCACACATGCGAGCTGCTGATCGTGCCTGGTTGCAGCACATCACGAAGCCACGCGCTTCTGGATTTCCCTATGTGTGAAACATCCTGTGCGTATTTAAAGGCTGCTGTCCTCTGGGTATATTTCAGGGCACTTTAAATTGAGATGCAAACACGCGGGTTCTCTTGAAGATACACCATTTACACAAGTTGACAATTACGACAGCACAAGTGTGCACACGAGCGATAAAGGCTTGTAAGCACAACCCCACTAAAATCAACTTATTCGCACCTCGATATTTACAGAAAATATATGGCATGTTTTATCCCCATTTTCTAACCATCGACTTGGATGTGGCTTGGACGATAGTGCACTGTAGTTAATGCTTACATCTACAGACATGCAAATGACGGCAGTGTGTTAGTATGGCACAGAGTGTTGCAAATGAAAACGCGTAATGTACTATCACATGTGACGGTCAGCACATTAGCATTTACTGTTCAGGCTATGTACTGAATCAACAACAAAACAAGAAATTATCGAAGAGGTCTGCGCATCAGCCCTTACATCCGCTCGTGTCGTATTTTTCAGGGGAACAACGTCAAGTTCAAGCAATCAACACACGTTGCAAAAAACTCCGAAACACTTCCCTGTCCAGTTTTATCTGTTGAATGTGTTAGTTCCTTGTATAAATGCTATAAAACCACCAAAGCAAGAAAAATGTGGCACATACCAGCTGGTATGCGGGCATGTGCCACAGGTGATTAACGACGATGACGAGAGCACACTGGGGCAATTTTAACGCGTGAGAGTTAAGCAATACCTGACATCGGTAGCGTCGACCCAAAGAACGCAAAGAATAAATGGCAGGGTTCCAGCTGAAATATCACCAAATAATTTCGCGTGGTAATGAAGCATTCTACCACAAAGCTACGCCAGCTCTCGGAACTGCTTTTCAAATAGGCGCTAATGTTCGCGAAACGCCAAGAGTTGTTTCAGTGCTGCCTACCGAATTTTTTAAACATTACGTATGTGCTCCTTAGATACAGCCGTCCCATCAGGTTAACGTCAATTGTGGTTGGGCGCTATGCGATGAAGTTTATTGCTGAAGTTTATTTATGAAGCAGGCCAATATCTTCGAGAACATCAGCGCTTCATATCAGCGTCTGATGTTATTAATACGTATATTCCGGTTGGCATCGTTGCGCAAGTGCAACCAGCTGGTTATCGAAACATTTGCAACTGTGCAACATATGTCTGTGCGCGCAACATTTGTACATATATTTAGCGTCATTTCGTCACGTGTTTCTCAATAAATAAATTGCAACAGGGTCACCATACATCCGTATGCTTCGCATAACGTCAATTCCTAGATACGTGGGATCTGCCAAATTTTCTTTCACGGCGTATATAGCCCACACTCTTCCTACCACGCTCGTTTCACGCTCGCCACACCACCACACCACAGAGCCACCGCTGAGTGAATATAAACGCACGGCGAAGGATCAACTAAGAAAAGCGTTATAGTGCACTTGCGAGAAAACGCTCTCAGTGTAATCAAGTTCCTGCAAAATTACATTGTCATAATTAGTTATAGGTGAGGACAGCAAGTTCTAATTCAACTTACATTAGCTTTTGTCGCTATGTGAGGCATCGGGCTGCAGATGTTAATGTTCGGCTCTGCCCTTTTACCGAAACTTCCGTGAATTGAAGCAAGTATGGCCAGTTCGTCATGCAAATGTTCTGGTTCTTGCGGGATGCTGCCGCATTTGGTTCTGCATGGTCCCGTTTTTCCTATGGAGCGCACGTCCTTTGCGATTGAGCGCAGTTTCCTGTGCGCGCCATGTGTGGCTTTCAACGATTGCCTGTTTCCGACCAGCCACGCTACTCAGCGCCGCAATTCTCGTCACGTTCCAGCTAATTTTCTGCAGGAAACTGACTTGGCATCCTGTTCGAAGAGGCCTCCTTTCCGCTCGTTTAGTGCTTTCTGGCTAACCATCATATTCGTTCCTTTTTGTTTACTACACTGCTCATCGTAATTACCTACTATTCTAAAAAAATGTATGCTGGCCGTGCCCTCCTAGGTGGTCTTTGTCAGACTGCTCAATCCTGATTTTTATGACGACTGAAAATAGCGCTAAGGAATGGGGACACAAGAAGAGGACACACGACACAAGTGCTGTGTCGCCAATGCCGTGCGTCCTCTTCATGTGTGCCCGTTTCTTAGCACTATTTTCAGTCGTCGCTATGCACCAACAGGCCAAAGTTTTCACAGTTCTGATTCCTATCTTTCTCTTTTGTTTGTACTTGTTTAATGCTCATGAGCAGCTCTATTGACAGAAAACATCAGATGGCGTTCAATAAAAACGTGCATGGATAACATACCCCACACACAGGCCAACTTAAGTGAACCTTTAGAGAGTGCGCGTCACCTCTAGTCTCATGCCCACGCTGTGACACGAGAGCAAATCATGCATCACTCCTTCTTCAAAGCGCACTTGCCGGTGAGTGCGTTTGTCAAACACGCTTTAAGGATGGCTCCTGAACAATTAAGTTATTATGCGAAGCGCAGTCCGTAGCACTTCTTAAACCACAGTTCTTGTTCTTACAAATATTCTTGTTTGCCCTTCGAGAGATACTTGGACGAATCTGTCCCCCCTTTTTTTTTCTTCAGTAGAAGCTTCTGCCGCCACTGCACGTCCTCATTAGTGCTATTCTTTTCTACTCCTATGGATTAGAGGCCTCAATGAAACTGAGAAAGAAATGTGTAGAACGTTTAAGACTCATGGTCTCGTTGATGCGTTGAGGTAAAATTTCTTTTCTTCTGTAGAAATTTTAGAAACTTTTTTCTTTTACTCCACCCAAGAAAGCCAAAAATCTATGTTTATGACATCATCTTTTTCTCACTTTCGAGAGGAGCAACTTTAGCATGAATTTATGAACTTTGTTTGCAAGCTAAAGCAGCATATCGGTAAATAATAATATCGAAGCGTACTCGAACGAGAAACGATGTGGTGTCTTGCTAAGCCTAACAACAAAGCAGGCCCGCATAAATGTTTTTCAGGTGTGGACACGGTTTTGTCAAAAAGCACTCCTTGTCATGGTTAAGGCCCTGAATTGTCTTTTTGTCCTTTTTCCCAACTATGGCCTCAGTGACAATGACACAAAAAGCTGGGGCTAAGCTTTTGTTCCTGAAACTGAGAGGCAAAAGAAAAGCAGGACGACACAGAGTGAAAGTGAAAGTTGACACGAAAGCACAAGATTTATGAGAGAACCTAATGCATGGATAAAGTTCATGAATGTATTTGCAGAATTCGCTAATGTGGCACTCCACGACTCATAGCCGCCAATTGATTAACGTGCGGGTTTGTACAATATAAGTGCTTGTTTTGATCTACAACGACCGAAGAAAAAGAAAGAAGTTAAAATGATTGGTGTATGCGGAGAGGTCACACAGAGCCAACGAAAACAGGCGGCCACTGTGTACCCCACCTAGAAACCAGTTTAACTTTGCACAGTTCACAAAGTGTCCCTGTGTATGACTTTCTTCCAGTTTTTTCGGGCCAGAAATCCTCTGAAATAACTGGGTTCTAATGCGCTCATGAAGAAATAGGACAGGTCATGCTGCACTTCTTTCTCATAAATTAATGCTTGTATTTAAGTGAAAATTGCTTCGTACTATTTCTAAGTACGCTATTTGAATATTGCACGGACATATATTTCTTCTCATGCGAAAAATATTGATGATGCTCCAAGGGCTTCAAACATACTATACCACAAAAGGACGAAAATATTTATATGCTGGGTTAGTTGGTAGTGAATCATAGGGAGAGACATGACAATTCAAAATAGAATTCAACAAACACAAAACGGAACGTTTCTCCGTCTACTTTCTCATGTTCATCAATATTTCTTTTATTTTGCTCTAATATCGCTAACCCATATCATAAAACGATATAAATAGGATAGAGACCATTAAAAAAATTGGCAGCATATCCACGGAGTGAATGATGGAGAGTGGGCGAAGCATTCGTCCGTCCATTCGTTCTTGCTTCCGTCCTTCCATGCGTCCGTCTGTGTGACCGTCCATGCGTCCATCCGCCCGTCCGTGCATGCGTCTGTTCGTGCGTCTGTTCGTGCGTCTGCTCTGGGTTCTTCTATGCATCCACCCCTGCGTCCGTTTTTGCGTCCATCCATGCATCTGTCTGTTTGTCCGTTCGTCCCTCTATTGAACGCTCCAAGTACCACCATCTCAGATCTTTTCATCATATATTCCCCATATAGAAGCACCGCCATCCAGCGGAGATTTTAAGGACTAAACGAGAGGTGGCACAAGCACACTTTCTTACGGCTTGCGCTTCGGGTCTATTTCACACCTTTAACTAGCTCGAGTTCATGGTATATGTGTTTAGAAAAAGTTTATTCTACTTTCGGCATCCTTATCCATACGAGCACGCACCGAAGGCAACGAGCATCGTCAACTGCAAACCTGTATCGTGATATGGTTTTGATTATAAAACCATTGCTTTAGAAAACACCTGGCGTCTTTCGTTAAGCAGATGGCGTCTTTCGTTTTGCTTTAGAAACATCTGGCGTCTTTTCATTTTGTTTTTAGAAAACAACTGTCGTCCTTCGTTGTTTTTTTTTCATCATTCAACGGCGTTTTGAACATTAATCACGGAGGTAAACAATGTCTGCTACTGGGAATGGGAGACAGCAGAAGTCGGATTTTAGCTAACACTTACACTTCTACTTCTACTAAGTTTCCTATTGGAACATGCCAATGGCTGCTAATGGGGAATGAGAGACAGAAGAATTCGGCTTTTAGTTGACGCGCACGCTGCGAATTTTTTTTATTGTTCAACAACGCACACAAGAAATTTCCCACCGGCACCACCTTGCAGGTCAAAGCGTAAGACTGGTTACATACTACGACGGGACGCGGGACGAACGGGTGCCGCTATAAGGAGCTTCGCCCCTAATGCCTAGTTCACACTGAAACATCCGCTTTCTACAGCGACCGAAATTCCCCTGCCGCCGAAACGCAGCATCGTTCGCACTGGGCGCGCCCCGCGCCGCCGAATATGCCATCTACTACGGGGCGAACGCGGGATGGATGCGCTGTCACCCGGTTGTTGTCGCGGCTCGCAAACGCTACTTCGCTATCCGGTGGTGTATACTTCGACGATTCCCGTACGCAAGAAGCAAGAAAAGACAGTACGGCTTACTTTGCTGGCAAGTGGCTGTTTTGCAGAAAAAGAGCAAAAAAATACCACCGACGCCAGCGGCGTTGGTGGGTTCGTTTTGCTCTGCAAGACCGCAACAAGCTCGGTCACGCCAACAGCAAGCTCGGTCACCTCTTTCACGAAATACGGAGGTGAAGTAGGCACAGAGTAGGTTAAACTACCGTTGGTTTCAACATTCAGCTAAGTGCACTGCGGCATAACAAGTGAGTAGGGCTTGGCCGCCATTTTCCAATATTCCTTGACTAGCGCTCCTATTGGTCTGCGGTGACCGATTCGGCGGCATACGCCGCAAAAATCGGTCCGAGAGCGATCGGCGCGGAGAGGGCCCTTTCGGCGGATCTCGCCGCCGCCGAACCGGATTCGGAGCACTTTCGGTGGCCGGAATGCTCAGTGTGAACGCGGCCCAAAAAAAGCCATTCATTTTATCTACAATCACTACGATAAGCACTTTTAACCCTTTTTCAAACATTTTTATCTCATTCTAACCACTATGGCACCACGTCATCACAACAAAAGCCTAAAGTTCATGCATACCTTGATTGAGCTCCCATGTTATGCCCGCTTCAGTCAGTAATTTTAGTTTTCTCAACTTTCGTGTACTCGTTGCTCACCTATTCTTAGTCTTTTCCCGCTGACATTTAGAAGGGATTCGTACAAATATACGAAAGTATACGTATGTACAAACATACAAATGTAAAAATTTTAAACGTTCAAATGTCGTGCAACAGTTGAAAGTTTCAATAATGTGCCTTTCAATGATTGTCCTTGTCTTATTGATGACCAATTTTTTTCTCTGTGCTTTACATGGGATGTTATCGCCACTCCTCCCATAGGCCATAATGGCGGCCCTATGTATAAAGAAAATAAAAAGTATTCTCAACCACGAAAAAAAAGTTTGCAGCATATCCACGGAATGAATGATGGAGAGTGGGGCGAAGCATTCGTCCGCCAATTCGTCCGTCTGTGTGACCGTCCATGCGTCTGTTCGTGCGCCCGTCCCTGCGTTCGTTTATGCATCCGCCCCTGCGTCCGTTCATGCGTCCATCCATGCATCGGTCTGTGTGTCTGGATCTATTCAACACTCCAAGTCCCATCATCTCGCATCTTTTTATCATATATTCCTTATATAGAAGCACCACCATTCAGTGGACATTTCTAGAACTAAACGAGAGGTGGCACACGCACACTTTCTTACGGCTTGCGCTTCGGGTCTACTTCCCTCCTTCAGCCACCTTGAGCTCATGGTATATTCTAGTTCACTGTATTCATGGCACTGTGGCCCAACGCTCGCTAAACCTTTTTCTAAAACCAAGGACGTTACGCCCAGCGAATATAACGTAGCAACTTTTTCCTGTCAGATAGTGCTCAATGTACGTGCCAGTGGCTGCTAATGTGAAATGAGAGACAGGAGGATTCAGCTTTTAATTTCTTATGGCTTGCGCTTCGTATCTGCTTCCCCCCTTTAACCACCTCGAATTCATTCGTGGTATATACTAGTTCATTGTATTTATGGCCCTGCGGCTCAACGCTCGCTAAACCTTTCTAAAACTAAGGAGGTTACACCCAGCGAGTATAATGTAGCAACCCTTTCTTGTCCGATAGTGCTCAATGTACATGCCAATGGCTGCTAATGGGGATCGCAGTGTGCGCGTTGACTAAAAGCCGAATGCTCCTGTCTCTCATTCACCATTAGCAGCCGTTGGCATGTACATTGAGTACTATTTTTTATTGTTAAACAACGCACAGAAGAAATCTCTCACCGGCACCACCTTGGAGGTCAGAATGTTATATTTGGCACCACCTTGCAGGTCAAAGCGTAAGACTGGCTACGACGGGACGCGGGACGAACGGGTGCCGCTATAAGGAGCTTCGCCCCTAAAAACTACTCTGCTGTTTTCACTCTCATGTAGTTTTTAGCCCCGGTATTCCGGGACATGCCCACCGTAGCCTTCACTGCAGTCTCAACGTTTGTACGTGTACGTATAACCGCAGCCTTCACGCTTGTACGTATAGCTTATTTTAGGATCTGCTTTCAGCTTTGGCATCCTACTATGTAGGCAGAAGAACTTCAAGTCTCTTTAAAGGGGTCCTCAAACACTTTTTTGAGAAACCATGAAATAATTCACTGGAAAAACGTATCACCTCATAAAATCAATGCCGCAAAATATTTAATAATTTGCCTAGTACAAGCAGAGTTACAAAGATTTGTCACACGCTGCAATCGCATTGTTTCTTCTCTCGTACAGACGAAAGCGCTGGAAGCTAAACAGAGAGAGAAGGGAGGGGCAAAAAAAAAACGTCACGCGCACCAGCTTACCTTGAGCACTTTTTCTTTCTTTTTTCTTCGAATTTGCTGGTTTTTCAGTGTCATCGCTCGCACACGGGTGGACAAGTAGTGGCCTGCAGTGGCGATCTCTGTAACGACCGAGCACGCCATGTTGAAATCAGCCAATGGCTTATAGATGGGCTTACTACGAGTGATTTTTAAGCTTATTTCGTAGTTCGTCGAGAGAAGAAAAACCGTTTTTAGCTGATTTGATAACTTATTGTGAATTCCTGGCTGCGTGCTGAGCTATATTACTTGGCTCGCGTGTTGTCGGAGTCTCTACTACCGATCGGCAGTGTACACTTACCATGCGGAAAAAGGTATCATGATTTTCTAAGTGCACTTCCTTTTATGTTGTATCGCAGTGAGCAACCAAAGTTAAATTCACAGATTATAAGTGCACCACTTGCTCAAGATGACACAAAATTCGTCAGTGTGACCGGAGGATTAGTATGCTTCGCACCCTACCTGGCAGCACCACCTGCAAGAGGCCGTCTCTATAAAAAGCCAACCACACTACACATGTTTGAGAACGTGCTGTAATGACATATTTCAGCGCACAGATACATGACCTTTTTGTGTAACCTGTATATACCTATATGTGGAGATTCCTTAAAGACACTTAGATGCTGTTTTTGTAAATGCATATTTTATTGGTATGGTTGGCAACCAACACTGCCAGCACAATTCTTGTCGGCCGTTACGTAAGGCCGTTTCCCGAAACTGTCTGCAAGCTATGGTGTGGCATTGTGGTACAATAATTTACTGCCACGCAGAATGTATAGGCCTGATTTTATCTCTAGCCGTAGTTTACATTTTATTTTATGACGGCTTCATGATTTTTCGCATGTCAACCGCGCATTCAGTGCGTCAAGATTTTCGCAGTCTGATCTTGCTAGACCGTTGGTTATGAATGACATGCGCCGTACTCGTATTCCATGGGCCATGTTATTATGACACACGCGACGAGCAAGTTATGTTATTCGCACCATGAGCTGTCAGCCATATTCGGCACCGGCACACACTCATATTGTCACGGGGTCGTGACGTGGCCGAAGACAGGAGCCTTCGTGTTGGGATTTAACTGTTTATTTGGGCGAACTTGTGCCCGGTAAACGGAAAGTCCAATTACAGCAGCAGTCTCGCACAGATAGCAGTCTCGGACTGATAGCGGCGAACGGAGCGTCGGCCTTCGATCAACAACTGACAAGCGGCGAAACGCGTCGGCATTTATACTCTTGCCGTCGAATGTTCTAGCGTTATCGCTGGCGGTGGCGTAGGTTCCAGAACAATCTGTACCGTTCGCACAGTGGGCGTGATCTTATCGAAATGATCTACTACAGTCCGGAACCTTCTCGAAAACTGCAGGCGCGGTTTGCGCTGAGAATCGTGTGGTGTTTTGGGACGCTAACAAAAACTTGGGAAATGGAACGTAGCAATATCCTTCTTCGCAAATATATATATATATATATATATATATATATATATATATATATATATATATATATATATATATATATATATATATATATATATATATATTACTCAGCTGCCCGCTCGTAATACGTTCACGTGCTACGTGACGCCACACATGCGCATAAAAGAGTGTTTCACACTCGTCGCTTGGCTTATAGATGGCGCTCACTGACACTTCTACTTCTAAATTCACCTATAAACCCAAAAAAGTGGATGGAGGGAAGGCCGCTGTGATAGCTCAGTGGTTAGGGCATCGAACGCGTTATTCGATGGTCGTAGGTTCGATTCCTGCTCACGGCTGGTTAATTTTTCACCCAATTTTCTTTCGTCCTATTTACATCCCATTGGGTCTAATAACTTCCCCTGTACATTCCCTGGCATTACTGTCTGTTAGATCTCATTAATATTGTGTCAAAACACGGAAAAACGAGCCCTTGGGTATACACTTCTTTCCCTTAAATATATAAGCATCATAACAGACAGACAAATACACAGATAGATAGATAGACAGATAGATAGATAGATAGATAGATAGATAGATAGATAGATAGATACGGTGAAATTGCCTTTGGTTTTTTAAGGAATGCTTCTACTTTAATAAGAAAGTAATGCAGTCTTTCTCGTCCTACACGTAAGCCATGGCATGCACGTGAATGTAGAAAAGACCCAAGAGGGGCGGGAGGGGGGTAAAAGGGCCTCACTGTCAAAACGCTGGTGTTCGCTGCATTACAGAACATGCAGCACGGTCGGGAGCACTGCGCCGTGCTTCCGACCGGGCTGCAGAAATTAGGTGCCTTTCTCCTCTTCTCCTGTTCTAACCCCTGCCACCACCACCACCATATTGCAGCTCAGCCGGCGCGCTGTCCAACGGGCTGCATGACCTTACGGAATCTTTCAATTAAGTCATACAACATAGAGCACGGTGGCCCATAATATCGAATGAGTGACCGTACAAACAAAGGCGTAAGTTAGTGAAATCCCAAATGCTCATCAGGCATTCTTTTTCCACCGCGACATAATTATTTTCACCTTTCGTAAGCGCATGACTTGCATAAACCATGACGTATGGATGAAACCCACTCTTACAATGTACAGGAAGAGCGAGAACGCCACCACCAGTCGCACTTGTGTCCACCTGTGTAGAGTAGCCGGCAGGAAGAAATACCGCAATGTCTGTAAGTAGGTCAGCATACGACGGAGATTCGTGAATGCCTCAGCGCATGCTAGTAAGATGGCCGCTCTTTCCGAAAGACTTCGTGAAGACGCATGGGATGGCGGTGAAGTTTTGAATAAAGCCCCGAAAGTAGGAGCACAGGCCAAAAAAACTACGCCATTTTTTATAGACGCTTGTGTAAGATATTTGGCAGCAGCACATAGTAGGCCAGATTATTGAGAATTCCAGCCTTGGACACGACGTAACCCAATATCGTAAGCTCCAGTGCTTTAAATTTACAACCAAGTAGGGTTTTTTAAACACGTCAAAAAACGCCGAAAATGTTGATACATAAGCGTGGGCGCATGCACGCACGCGCACATACACACACAAACACACACGGGCACACACAAGCGCACGAACGCACGCACGCACGCACATGCGTGTGTTACCGTATGCCCACGCGAACATAAGTCTATTGCGTAAAATTTTGCATTTTGGTTTACTGCGTTATATGTTGATTCTTCGTGCAATGTCTTTTTGGAACAGTTATCAGCATCCAGAATTCGGCAAGTGAGTCATTTATTATTCATCTGGCTTGAAGTCAGCAATTCAATTTAGTCAGTAGATGTACAGTTTTTTCTCTTGTTATGCGTTTATGGCATCAATAATTCGCACTTCTTTCTTATCTTGAACGCCACTACGGGTGAAACGTCAGCTGAGGTTGTCTTTGTGTATATATAAGCAAGAAACTGGAGTATAATTAGATGTTGATGTTGAAGCTTTTACACTTATACGTTATCAAATGAGGGCCCTCAATTCCCTCTGTTATACAATTCGTAATGAAGACTCGACCACGTTGAAGGTAAGTTTAGAAAATTGCTCAGAAAATCATTCTCATTTAATTTCTTCAGCTTGCATGGCAGTCTTTTTGACCAGTGCTCATGTTCCACAGTCTACCTCTCGCTTTGCCTTCCTTGTGATCCTCTTCAAGTTTCTTCAGAGTAATTGTGGCTCTTCAGAGAAATCATGATGATTTTGGGCTTTTTGACTCCCAAAGCCACGATATATTTATAAGAGACGCCGTTGGGGACAGGAAGGCCCAGAGTAAACTTTATTGCAGCGCATTGAAGGGATTCGCAAATTTCAACAATGTGGGGTTCTTACCATGAATCTAAATCTAAGCAAATGAGCGTCAAACAGTTCGCCTTTAACGATATCCGCATGGAGCGGCTCGGATTCAGTGCCAAGACAGTGGGGTGAGCTGTCGAGTGCCATTTTTACCAGGCCACCATATGTTGGCTGTTTATCTGTGCATTCTTTCTGACTCTTTCAGCCGGGCGGCAACATTGTAATTACTCTCCTGGTGCGTCTGTATACCTGCCGATATTATTAGTATACAAGAACAATAATATTGACAAATGCACGTGTCTTATTTGAAAAAAAAACTCATTGGACAGTGTCTGGCTATTTACTACTGTGAATTCATGAAAGAACCACTCAGCCGAAGATAACAGTCTACCCATGAAATAGATGCTCTTCCAGCAATATTATACCCATAAATTCATTTGCTGACGACTGCGTCATATACAGAGCAACCACGACTGAATCTGATACTCGCGTTTTGCAAACCGACCTAGATCACATAGTGGACTGGTGTAAAAATAGAAAATAAATTTAAACATTAAAAAGTGTTGCAGTGTTAGCTTTCCAAGGAAAATATCCAAATCATTTCATCAATATAACATCTATGGCGTACTTATTAACACACACACTGCGAATATAAGTATCTCGGTGTTCATTTTACTGAATCGTTTTCATGGAATGAACACATTAACACTGTCATAGCAAAAGCTAGTAGGATGTTACAATTTATTAAAAGGAATTTCAAACAGGCGACGCGCGAAATCAATGAAACTTAGTTTTTTACAGGTCAGGTTCATACTTGATTACGCCTGCGTAGTATGAGGACCCCCCCCCTTCAAGACTATCTTATAAATTAAATAGAAAAATTTCAGAATAAAGCGGCAAGGTTCGTTTTAAATAATTATAGCCCCTACGCCAGCGTTTCACAAATGAAGGCTACTTTTGGATGGGATCTGCTACGCGTACGTAGACAGAAACTACGGATGAAACTGTTGCATAAAAATATTACTATAACACAGGAATCAATCACCATAGCTTCTTTATTCAACCCCCCCCCCTACTCATCCACTCGCTGTGACAATAGTAAAAAGCTGTCTACCTTTAAATGCAGATCCAATACTTTTTTCCAATCAGTCTTTCCAAAAACAATAGGAGAGTGAACAGCTTAAATGACGACTTGGTTAATATAACAAATAATGATTTTTTATGCTGTGAAACTCTTCTTGCATTATAGTGTTCTGTGTGTACGAAAATGTATTTTGTGATGCTATATTACGTTCTGATAAATGTACTGGTGGTTTTTTTTGTATGTGCGTTCTGTATTTTGGTACGATTTTCTTTGTACTGACTCTTTTTTGTCCCACCCGCTACGTATTGCTTATATGGTGATGTGGGCATTCTGTAAATAAACAAATAAAATATTTAAATAATACATCCTCGTCAATGAAAGCAGTCCGAGCGAACATAACGTTAGTAAATGAGAAGTCAGCACAGTGGTCTGGACGTGATAACTTTCGTTATCTGTACCATGGATGGTCTGCAGCTACTCGCGTATATTCGAACGTGACAAAAGAAAAGATCCTTCATCGTAATTTGACGTTGTTTTGAAGTTGTCCACCATGCGCTAGAAGACGATGGATTTTTATTTGATCTAACGATAATTATTATTAGGTGTAAAAAGAAAGTTGCTGATGAGACGTCCAATTTGAGTAGCGTGCATCAAAGGCGTTATACACACCGCAGTCGACTGATTTGACTGTGTTCTTTCGGTGAGGCTCAGATTGCATCACGTCGGCATGCAGTTTCTTGAATGTGACAACAAAGCAGCAATATGAATGATTATTAAAATCCCTATATTACTCTATAATCAGTATTTCTAGTGAATAGTTCGAGAAAAAGAGCCTTTTAGCACGCATACATACATGAAAACAGCGCCAGAATAAACCCGGATGCCCAAAGGACTACCACTCACTGCTGATTTCTTTATTTTTTTTGAAAACAAACTACTATACACAGAAATAAGCTGCACGGGGGAGGAGAAAGTTCTCAATATTTCAAGCGGGGCGTGCGTCTTGCCACCCAATTTTATTGAATTAAAAATGTAACTGAAGAGAGTACAAACAGTACCTGGCAGTCAAACTTATTATGGTGCGCAAACAGACGCAGCATTTTTCAGACTTGATTGCTAAAAATTCGAACACCTCACGTGCAGTCTGGTGTTTGAGCGCAAAACTTTAGCCTTTTAGAAACGTGGTAGGCAGCCAGTAGATAGAAAATTGCTGCCGCTTTGTGCTTTCCAGTTGTGGTCAAAATCTAAACGCAAGAAAGCCGACCAAAAAGACACTTCAAAATATCAGAGGCATTGCGGTTCCCGCACGGGGCCCTTGTTCACAAAGTCTTTCGCGTTGTTGGTGTGATCCCTCAGGCGGTCGTTCAGGCCAGCCTGCTGGGTATAGCAGCTAGATGACACACGTTGTCTGGGTGTCATGCACTACTCCACATCTGCATGTGACATTGACCGTTGTGTGCTCCTTCACACACAACTTCCTGGCCTAATCTCTCGTCTTCGCTTTCATAAAAAGGGATCTGAGTGCATTTGGTCCCTAAAACACAACATTGAGACAGCAAATGCTTCATCGAAAAGCCCAAAGTGCGGGTGTAGGTTCATACAATTCATGACTGCGCTCCAATTTAGGCCCATGCACGACACCTAAAACCACCAAAAATGAGCGAACGTGACTATTTGCTCTTGGCTTTGTTGAAGATGTCCCGCCTCGTATGTACACTGTCGGTGAAATTATGGATTTTTCATCTCCTTGCAATATAAGAGAAATCGCCTTCGTTTCTAACGTCTTCGGATGAAAAAGAATACGCTTTAGCGATTTTTTTTGGCTCTGAAATCACTCGTTTGCAAGTAAGCACTTTGGCCACAGTAAATTTTTTTTCTCGTGACCTTTCTTCGAAAATATTTTGCTTCATTTCAAAACTCCACATGTGGAAGACACATGTCATTATTCGAACACTGATGAAACGAGTACTGGATTGAGTCTGTGAAAAGGAGTACTAAGAAAACTCAAAACGCGGGATAAGAAGAGCCATTATGTAATGCAACATTTCCATACTAATCAAAATGTTGCTTACAATAATAGGTCTCCAATTTTTTTTTCGCCATGTGCCTGTCTTTATCTTCATTGTAGATGTCATTGGATGTTCTGGTAATTTGACCCGTTTATGCAAACAACCAAACCAACAATCATTTCTGTCATTATTCGACAGTAATATTCAATTGAAGATTTTTGCAATAATTTGCGAGCAGACAACCTTTAAGTTTGCGCCTTCCGTAAGCTTTCCTTCTAGAAGATTTGCTTGAAATCAATAAATATGTTCAGGCAAAAGATGTTTTCCCGGCCAACTCCTTGCATTGAGGACATGCGTGTCTACGCGTCTATTTCTGCAACGTCTGACACTAGTTAACAAGGACACATATATCTGAAGAAGCCACTGAATTCATGAGTGTGTTTGTAGCTTTCTATTTGTTTACTTCTTTATATCATGAACAGCAATTTGCATATGCTCCACATATTGGAAGCATGCAAAATCCTGTTGAATGCCTCTCATGAAAGAAAAATTATCCAAAGTTCACAATCTCTACGTCATTTTTTCTGGCATTCAGAAGAAGCATAGGGCGTTATTATATACCTTTACCACTCTGAAATAAAACTACGCTTGAACGGTCTCATCCCTGTTCCTAACGTACGCAAGTCATCAAGTCTTATTAAAAAGAGGACGAAAAAAGTGGATAAAAGCCGCTTTACATCAGTTTCAGTTTTCAGATAAATTTTATGTTGTTCCAGTGCTACAACGTAATGTTGTGTCAGGCGGAAAATAATGTAAGGATTCTGTGAAAAAAAAATCCAAAACCGCTAACCGAAGTGTCTCCATGCTCGCCCCTGTCTAGGTACTTCAGTGATGCACTGATCATTCACGATATTTCCGCGAGATTATCGAGACTTCCACGCCACACTTATGTGCACAATCAAGGTAAAGCATCAGTTCATTCAATGCACATTCTGTGTGTCAAAAAATCATAACAGCTTGCTTGTATTTAGATGCTGCTTTCACATCTTGTTTAGATGTTGCTTTCACATCGTCACATAAGAAAAAACAGTTAACTTGAAACCGATGAAATATTTCCTGCAACATTGAAGTGCCCCCCCCCTCACTCAACGCTCTTTTTTGGTTCCAAAAATGATCAGTTGTTCTACCCTTGAACGAAACTCACTCTGCGTTTAGGCATCATAGAAAACGTTTAGGATTTTTGTGAAGCAAGGGAACCCTTACGTCTCGGCTTCATACCTCGGCACTCTAGTGTTTTAAAGCTATTGCGTTGAAAAGCTCATATCGCAGAAATTACGGTGTCAACGTCAGTGTCGGTGTCGGGACAGCTCAGCGTCGTTGGTTTCGAGAGAAAGATCCCAACCTTGTCCTTGTTCGAAAAATCAAGACAGGTCCAAGTAAATTAAATAGCAAACAAAAAGTTCTGGCTACGAGTGCCACATTTGCTGAAAGTGCTTTGAAAAAAAAACGCATAATATTATTGCCGATAGCTTGTGGAAGGAGTCTCCTTAACGCATTTTCACACTCTGTGACTGATGTTTTGGTCACAGACAAGATCACTTTCTGCTCCCTATCAACATCGAAACCGACGCCAAGCTGTCCCAACAATGACATTTAAACACACGTCAACGCTGACCGCGCCACCGATAGCGCGATTGTGGCTCTTGCGGGGCATATGCCTATAGAAACGGGCTAGGTATGCGTCAGAGGAGGTGAAGTGACCACCCAGTAGGTGTCTAAAGGTACACCCATTACAATCGCTAACTCATATCCAATATTCGTGAGCAGCAAAACCATGAACAATGTGAGCAGTTGCGTCGGTTCGCGTGCTGTTTTACGGGTGCGTATTTGACCACTGGCTGATTTGCAAAAAGAATAATAATGACATAGTGGGCATTATTTTACAGTACTTGCAATAAGCATTCGAAGATACTTTAAACGGCTTGTGTTACGCGCATAGTCGTTCGTTTTACTGCGGCATGGTGTAAGCATGCAGTGAGAATAGAAGCAGGGTTAGCAGTTCAGAGGGCCTATTTACACTAGGTTCGATTACGCTATCGCGATCTACTCTTGAAGGCGAAATCCAAGCGTCCTCCAATTTTGAGGTGATTTTGTTTCACTTTTTACTGCTGCTTGATACTCATAATTAGGTTTGCCACTGTTGGCGAATAGTCTTATCTTAAAAAGCACGGAGCCAATGCTTTGCCAGGTTCCGTGCTTTTAAAATAACATGGATAGTGCAGGGGTGTGCGCCAAAGGTGATTGAGAGTCAGTATTACATCGGTGGAAGCGAAAGCAGGCTTTGGAATTATGAAAATCATACCTTACAAAATACCGCATTGCAAAAACTCGGTCCCGGTAATTCTAGCAATGAATATAAACAAAAAATTGTGATCACACCAAAAATGAACAGTCATGGCATCAGCCAAAATCAAACACTGGCTTTCTGGGCGGCAGTTTAGTATTATATCGCAGCACCACGCCATATCGTAAAGCTGTGCAAGAAGACTCCTTAATGAGTGTCATGTCGGCACAACTACAATGGTAGTGGCAAAGCCTGCTCTTACATTTTATGGGAATGGGATAAACATCGACTGTCTCCCACAGTGGGCCCTTGGTTAAAGTATTCAGCTGGTGTCTCGAAGGTCACGTGTTTGATCCTTTCTGTGGTGGTCACCATTTCAGTAGATGCAAAATACCATAAGCCCGTCTACTGTACGATGTGAATGCGCGTTCAAGAAAAACAGGCGGTTGAAATTTCCGGATGGCGTCACTGATAGCCATATCATGGTATCATGAAGAAAATATATTAGTGTAGAGTTCTTTAGTCAAGCTGTTGGCAGATTTTTTAAATATGTATAGTTCATGTAATATCTTTTTTTAATTGTATGTACAATGTTCTTTTCAATTGTGAATGTCTATTCAGCACTACCACTGTTACGCCCAGCGCGAGCAGGACCTCGTCAGGAGGCAAACCACCTCTTTTTGTCCTGACCGCGGGCAACGCATTTGTATTATCCGAAAAATAAAATAACCAACACAATGAATAAAAGAAATCGAATTCTTCGAATAGAGGCCGCAAAAGTATGGGCCCCTAAGCTATTTGCATGTGCTTACATTGGGTCCAGAATAAGCCAAGAGTTTTCTAATATGGTCTGTGGCACTTTGCACGCTTCCCCTATTCCAGATCACCGGAGTCTTGGCCAAAAGCCTTCACTTCGGCGGGTTCCTTCAAGTTTGTGCGACGCAATGTGTTTAGGGTAGGCTTAGGGGCTCCCGCTAGATTAGGGAAACAGCGTCCCCAACGCCACACCTGAACGTTCTCTGGTTATTGCGCATGCGCAGTGGCCATGACGCCATTTCTTTGGAGCACCAAAACGGCTGGATAACCTATTAGAAGTCTTCCTATTATTACTAAATAACGTCGACACAGCCACGAATGGTACATTTTTTGCTTGAATACGCCGAGAACCGCCACTTGTGCATGATATGCACTTCAACCCACCGTAGTATGTACTTCGTTGCGACAAAGCTGAACCCTCGGCTGCAACGTTAGTCAAAGCATGACGTCGCGCCATGAGCTTCCCTTTACGTACTGGCGTTATCGGCATGTCTGGCAAATGCTTCATAAGTGCGCACCTACTAAGTCTACCGGTAAACGTTTTTTCAGCTCGTAACCTTGACAAAAGGCGAAAATTCTGGCATAGGCTGCTATTCGCCCACTACTTCTAATGGAATCGATTCTCAAATTGCATGTTATCTACCGACTTCGGTGTTTTTCCACGTCAGCGAATCTCAGTAAAATACGTTGGGTATATTCTATCGCACGTTTTTTCATGTCTCCAGAGTGCCACCAGGAGGTATACGCAGACTCTTTACAAATGAACTTTATCGATTACCCGACTTTCCTACGTTGCTTGACTTGCTTCATTCAATTATGGGAAACATTCAGTGTGTGATGTAATTTAGGACAAATAGATGGGAGGGATGAAACCAAGGCTTCACTAAAGCATCTGCTGTCTAGAAATTGGTGATCGTGTGTTTAGGATTCAGCACTTAGTTCGTCAGAGGTGTTCATTTCGATTTCTTGTGGTCGTGCATGCGACTAGAATGGTGTTCTTGCCGCGAACAATCGTCCTTCATTTCGCTATAAAACTGATTCAATAAACAGTGCACTTGGCCACACCGAGAGCCCGGTAATACCGAAAAGGTTAAAGAGTGCACATGCGTGAGCAAAAAAGTATATATGGAAACACTTTCCGTAACGTGTACAAGTCTCTGGTGACCTGGCTTGTCCGTGTACGTAAGCTGAGCATCGTGTGAAAGGTGGCTCATACTTCACTTATATTAAATTTCATCAGTCCGGCCGAGCAGACATTCACAAACAGCGGCGCGCCGCAATTATTGCGTGGCGGAGGTGGTGACGGCGTCGTCACTCAAGAAACTTATGCGGCAGCGCGAATGGCGTCAGCTGCAACAGGCAGCGGTGGCAGCACGGTGTGGTGGCGCACAACTCCAGACACTCAGCTCTCACGTGACACATTATGGTTTCTAAAGCCGGTGGCCATACTATACTAACTCTGAGCCTAATTAACACTGAATAATGTATACCAATGACACAATAAGTTCAAGTACCTTAAGCTAAGCCTCATTCGTAAAGTTGTGTTTTAGAATAAAGGGAAAAGTTAAAAACAGCTCCATCTCAACGGTACCTACAGAGCCGAAACCTCTAGGCTTACAAACAGGGGTCAACTTGAATAGAGAAGGACGTAGCGAGTGACGGAAATGAAAGCTATAGATGCCGCTTTGAGAGACAGGAAAAGTGCAGAACTTGAAAGTCGAGTAACAAACGGGGGTTAAAGGTATCATAGCGGAAATCAAGAGGAAATGGGCACGGCCCGCGCACGTAGCACGTATGCCGGATAACAGCTCGTTATTAGGCGTAACTGACTGAATTCAAAAAGAAGGCAAACATTTCAGAGAAAAGAGAAACTTAGTTGGGCAGATGCGATCAATAAGTTCGCAGGTATAGCATGGTTGTAGAAAGCACACGACAGGGTTGAATTGTGGAACACATCATCATCATCATTATAATAATCATCATCATCATCAGCCGGACGACGTCCACTGCAGGACAAAGGCCGCTGCAATGTTCCGCCAGTTAACTCGGTCCTGTGCTTGTTGCTGCCAATTTATACCCGCAAACTTCTTAATCTCATCTGTCCACCTAAACTTCTGTCTCCCCCTAACCTACTTGCCTTCTTTTGGAATCCAGTTAGTTGCCCTTAATAACCTGCGATTGTCCTGTCCACGCGCTACATGCCCAGCCCACGTCCATTTCCTCTTCTTGATTTCAACTCTTATATTCTTAACCCCCGTTTGTAACCTAATTCACTCTGCTCTCCTCTTGTCTCTTTAGGTTGCACCAACCATTTTTCTTTCCATTGCTCACTGCGTCGTCCTCAATTTACGCTGAACCCTCGTTGTAAGTCTCCTCGTTGTAAGTCTCCCTGTTTCTGCTCCGTAGCTAAGTACCGGCAGGATACAGCTATTATATACCTTCCTCTTGAGGGATAGTGGCAATCGATCTGTCATAACATATAGGACAGGAACATATAGGAAGGCTTGTGTCCTGTCCTGGGTGTGGTCCGGCTGATGGTGACGAGAATGTATAAAAAGGATGTGGTCGAAATTCAACATTACCATACTACAAACAAGGTGCCTAAGAAAAAGTCTTGTATAACAAGAATGTTTACAACATATTCGTGAAACTTGCAGAACATAAAAACTCGGCAGATACCACGTACCCGGGAGTCGATGTTATGCGAAACATGCAAAAGTAAGGTGACCATGTTGATCTTTTTTCATCAAGTGACATTGGATCAAATGGCGCTGAATATATGTACAAATTTGAACTCACAAACTTATGTTAAAGAGCTGCATATGTATATATAAGCAGTTGTTTGCACTTGCGCAACGATGCCAGTTAGAACATGCGTATTAGAAACACCAAAAGCTGATATGAAGCGTTGATGCTCACGAGCATGCTGGCCCTGGACACTGCTACATAAATGAACTTAAGCTCATGGGAGCTAACCACAATTAACGTTAACCTGACGTGACAACTGTATCAAAGAAGTACATATGTAATGTTTATTAAGTTGGGTATGCCGCACTGAAACCACTGTTGACGTTTCACGAAAATTACCATATATTTGAAAAATATTTCCGAGACCTGGCGTAGCTCTGTGGTAAAATTCTTGACGGGCACGCAGAATGCTTGGGTTCGATTCCTGATGGGACCCTGAAATTTATTATTTGCATTCGTCGGGGGTCAACACTGCCTTTGTCAGCTTTTTCTCAACACTGGCATTTGTTCTATGCCTTCGTTGGGTCGACGCTACCAATGTCGGGTATTCCTTAACATCCGCATGGTAAAATTTGCCATGTATGTTCTCGTCGTTCTTGGTTAGATTGAAAATATCTAATAAGCTGCGACACATACCCGCATACTAGCGGCCCATACCCGCTCGTGGGTATGTGCCACTAACTGGCGGGAAGTTTTTGACGGCATACGGGGCGAGATTGTTACAATATTCATGTCTTTAACAGCATGTCATATTCGTCAAAGCATCTTACCCTTCCATGCCAATTTTGGTTCACGCCAAGTTACGGGGGTGACCACGAGGGCACCCAAACGTGAGCGGCTAGATAGATAGATATACGCTCAAATTCGCCGAAGTTTGCTAATAAATGCTTCGCATTCATTATGCGTTAGCCAAATGAAAGAAACGCTAGTAACTCCGCTGTTTCAATTATGTTGGCGAAGCGGAACTGTTTGATTTTTTCGCGTTTAAGTCATAGTACTTCTAACTTCCTAGGTAGTTAATTAAAGCAGGAAAAGGTTGTTATTATTGGACCACAACGTCTTTCAAGGCATAGCTCACTCACTCACAATCGCTAAACTCATTTCGGAATTCGCAAAACACTCCTTTTGTAAAGTATCTTTTTTATTAGTATGCCTGAATTACTGATAATAAGAGTGTTGATTAGACACACGTCTTTATCGTCTATGCATGTTCATCATCATGTGGCATGCTTCTCTAACATCGGTTGGGGCGACTTTTTTTGTCTTTAAAAAATTATATGTTTTTGGTGTGGCCGGATCAATGCCTCCTTGGGTCCTCTAAATCTACCATTAACTGGGGCGTCAGACGTGGTGTAGGAAAGGACAGCCACTAAAGAGAACATTCGGACTGCGTCAGTTTGGCTGTACCATAGCAAAGTCGAGAAGTACGTGAATTCGTGTTAAATCTTTGTGGCACCAAAAACTTCTACAGCTTCTGTGACTGTAATTGTCAGTGTTTTGAATCGGCAAGATCAAGAAGAGCAGCTGTCTCAGGGAGGCATCTGGGAAATGAACTTATCTTGGGATTCTCGCTCCTCGTTGAAGTCAGCAGAGTTAACTTCGAGCCGGCATAGACGTCATTGAGCGCTTCACATTAAGTATATAGACATCGGTGTTGTGTGAGTTGTTTCTTTTTGCTCTGTATATTTTGGTGGTACTATTATAAATAAAGATACCAGGCATAACTTCTATACTAATTTAGCGCAAATTTTTGTAATTAAAGTTTCTGAACCACTGTGGTAGTCTTTCCACAAGCTGTTTTCTACTTGCTACAGCATTTCTATATTGAAAAACATTTTTGATCTCTCGGCCATTGTAGTCGGCATACCACGAAAGTGAAGCGTATTCCTACAAAGTAGATTAATAGTCACTATTTATTCAAATAACAGACCTTAAACAATGTCTATTGACGCTGTGTGTGCGCCCACGTTGACGATTGGTGGCACGTTTTATATGCCGACGACTAACCTCCATCATCAGTGAGTAGTCAGATCATTGTGGTAGCTTTAGCGGTTAGACGGAAAGAGTGTAATCAAAAGAAGCTGTGTGACAACCACAAAAGCACCGCTGATTTAACGCGCAACTTCACCTAAGGTCGTCATCCCGTGGCTTGTCTAAATTTTTTTGTACACCGCGGCCAGACTAGATGGAAAAGCCATGCACGCTGGATCTACCGTGTAGCCAAGTTGTAATTTTAAATGCGAAGCATTTTTTAGCAAACTTCGGCGACTTTGAGTGCATCTATCTATCTATCTATCTATCTATCTATCTATCTATCTATCTATCTATCTATCTATCTATCTACCTATCTATCTATCTATCTAGCCGTCTATAATGTTTAGCTCTCCTGGCTGTTTGGATAATGGTATCGATACCAAACTTGGTATAATAAACAATGGCTGTTTGACGAGCACATTTGACTAGTCCAAACATGTAAATCATGACATGCATGTCATGATTTACATTTCCTTGCAGTGGTTTTGTTCAAATGGAAAGTTGAAAAACTCGTATGGTATCACATGAGTGCAGGAAGAATACAACTGACAGACCCTGACATGCAAATCATCCTATGTAGGTCATGTAAGACATGAGTCATGACTCATGACTACACGCTACGCTCATGGTGCGCTCGTGGTCGTTTAGCTATAGCTTCAAATATTCCCAATTCGGTGTTACGTGACGTCCACGGATAACGAAGCTTAGGTACATGTCTGGTGCGGACATGAAATCATCACAACGTGTGATGTAAGGACATGACACCATACCAGACTCGTGATGCGCTCGCAGCCATTTCACTAGTTCCACATATTCCAAGTGTGGTATTACCTGACGTAAATAGACGACGAAGGTAAATGACACGTCCAAACAAGATAATCAAGACATGCGTATCATGTAAAACCTGAGCATTCGCTACACTCATAGCGTGCTTGCGGCTGTTTCACTATCTCCACATATACCATATTCAATATCACGTGACGTGTATAGATGACGAAGGTAAATGACACATCTAAACATAATATTCGCAAGAAGGAAGTCATGTACGGCATATTTTGCGTCCGCTTCGTAACGTTGTGCTGATTTTAGAGTGACCTACCAACGTTCCTTATTCCTGCTTCGCATATCCTCGATTTCCACTGTACGTGGAATCTGCCATTTTTTTCTCCATGCAAAATTAAGTGAGGTACGCGGTGTTAAAGTTAGACGAGGCAGGCGCGCATCGCAGAGCTATTTCAGGGGTCCATAGACACTGCGAGCGAGGTAGAAATTCTGCTTTTGGAAATGCGCAGAATACGACAGAAGCGTAGGAATGGAGTTCTGCAGGAGCAGGTGCCGGAGGTGCAGTCATACTTCACATACTACTTCAAGAGCACAATACCATGTACCTTCCCCCCAACAAAGAGAACTGGCAAAGGAAAGCGTGACATAGAAAAGGCGCGTTTGTTATGCCTCCAGTGAGTGTGACCAGGTCGCACATGATAGCCTGTCCGGCTTCTGTTCTGGCAAACCGAGGGATCATGGGTTCGACTCCCTTTGACACAACCGACTTTCGCCATCTGATCAAGTGCAGTTTTCATCGCATTTCCGTGACTGAAATACGTCACAGAGATTGTGGTGTACCCAGGCATAAAAAACATTCGCATTAAAAAACATCCATACTGCTTCACTTTGGCAGTTCTATAGAGAAATGTTCATTTTTAGCGTAGAAATCTGTATAGTCCTGGCCCAGACTTTACTAGAATGTTTTCTCATCTTTGTGCAACCTCTTTTCTCCCCTTTATCCCCTCCCCAGTGCAGGGTAGCAAACCGGATGTGCGTCTGGTTAACCTCCCTGCCTTTCCTTGCATCTTTATCTCTCTCTCTCTCTCTCTCTTTGCCGATGTCACTAGCATGGCGTTTCTCACCTTTATGTATCTGTCAGTTTCTGGAAGTTCCCGGCCAAAGTCCCTTCTAACGATCATTTGAGTGCACATTTGGCAATGTATTTTCGCAACACCGCAGCTGCCCGTATATTCACAATAACCGATCTTGGCATTACACGTTGCCTTGCGGAGTGCTTTTATTTCACCATGACGATACGTTTCAACATACCTTTGAGAGCAACAATTAGCCTGCGGCATCCTTCAAGCCTTCGCAGCGGTGTTTGTTGATGTTTCAACTGACCATAGCCAACTTTACTTTGTTGCATAGCTAGATTTTTTTTTATTTTATAGCGGTGACCTCACTACGTGACAAACGGACGGGTGACGGTGCCTAACCTGTACGGCTGCGCATTCTATCCAACCCAACGCTTTGTCAATGAGTAGGCATGGAAATGCTTGTTCATTCAAAAATTTTCAGAACACAAACCCCTCACCTCCTGACGCACCGACCAGAAGTGGCTCAAGGGTTCGGAACCTTGGCATGCCAACATTTGGAGGTCACATACATGAATGCGTGGTCGACTTTCTAGGAACAGTTCGAACAAAATTTCCACT
This sequence comes from Rhipicephalus annulatus, assembly GCA_013436015.1. Classification (NCBI taxonomy): domain Eukaryota; kingdom Metazoa; phylum Arthropoda; class Arachnida; order Ixodida; family Ixodidae; genus Rhipicephalus; species Rhipicephalus annulatus. The sequence goes on from WOVY01009442.1 coordinate 603,699, forward strand.
TGAATAACGCTTTGTCAACAGCGACTAAGTTTTTCTATCTACGTAATTATCTTGCGGAGGAAGCAGCTTCCGAAGCCTGTTTCGCAGACGCCATCGAGATTTTCAAGCAACGCTTCGGAGATCGAAAAAGGATCAAAAAACGCCACCTATCAGCACTCGGCAATCCATCTCTCGTTAAGGCGGAAAGCTACGTCCGGGGCCTCAGGAGACTTCACGATGCTCTGCAGTGGAATAGTTGTTGTCTAACTGTGATAAATGTTTCCATGCTTAGCTTTTCGGCTACGCTGATTGACTTTTTACAGAAAGCCCTGCCGTACGACATCATTTTGGTCTATACACGTGGAAAGTGCAGCCAGGCACTAAGAGAGGACAAGTCTGCTCCCAACGTCTTCAAGCCAGCTGTGGCAGATGCTACATCAGATGCGGAACTAAAGGAGCTGCTCAACTATAGGCGTATTGAGCTAGAAAGTCAAGAGATGTGTAGGCCCTTCATTGACCGACTGGTGGATGACCATGCACAGAGAACTCAAGGCGGCAGCACCAGTACCGCTTCGGCACTACGCAACGCATTGAGCAGCTGGAGTAAATATTATAAAGTCTTGGTTTGGAAGACCTTTATTAGGCCCGAGAAGCCGGCAGCCGACAGCTATGATGATTGAACCAAGATGATGATGCTACGCGACAACGATGAGGATGCATGAGCAACAGAGGATGGGTATACACGACAGAGGATGGAAAAGATGGGTATACTAAATGCCCACACCAATTCCCCCCACGTGAAAGCGGCCAGCCTGGCCGCGGCATGTCAAGGGGACAAAGAACGTCGCATGAAGTGCTTCATATGAAAGACATGGACGACCTTTGTTGTTCTATAGCGGCTATCTGCTGGGGCTACAAGTGGCGTCATGCGATAATTCACACTGGTGAAGTCTCTTCAAGAACTGTGTACGGCCCGATAAACCGTGGCTGAAATTCGTCACACAAACCAGGTGTGCGAATATGCGTCAAAAGGAGCACTTCGTCTCCAGGTTGGAAGGATACAGCACGATGCGATTCATCATAAACTAGCTTTGTGTCTTGCTGGCGGGCTTCAGTGTTTATGCGAGCACGTTGGCGGAACTGTGCGAGTCGTGAAACGAATTCCTCTGAAGAGGATGGAGATTAATGCGCTTGGCAGGTAAAGAAAGAGACGTCCAGGAAAGAAGTAGGGGAGCGTCCATAAACTGGGCAAAATGGTGAGTAGCCGGTTGTCCGCTGAATGACCGTATTGTACGCGAAAGTGACGAATGGTAGAACTACGTCCCAGTTCTTGTGGTCTGGTTGAATATAGGCGGCGATCATGTCAGCAAGAGTGCGGTGGAATCGCTCAGTGAGGCCGTTAGTCTTGGGATGATAACTAGAGGCAGTCTTGTGAGTTGTGGCGGAGGCGTGAAGAAGTTCGTTCACTAGTTCTGAAAGGAAGGCCCTTTCACGGTCCCTGAGCAATACACGTGAAGCACCATGACGCAGTATAATTGCTCGGAGGATGAAATCGGCAATTTCAGAAGCTTAACCAGTAGTTACGAATGCCGTCTTGGCGTAGCGCGTCAAATGGTCAACGGCTGTTACTATCCACCGGTTTCCAGCAGCACTGTCTAGAAGGGGGCATAAAGATCAACGCCTACAACTTCGAATGGTGTGGCTGGGCAGAAAAGAGGCTGTAGTGTGCCGGCTGAAGCAGATGTTGGTAGTTTTCTACATTGGCAGGTAGTGCAGGACCCGATGTTCCGAGCTACACTAGTGGTAATGCCTGGTCAATAAAACCAACTTCGAAGGCGATCGTAGCTTTTATGGTAACCAAGGTGACCAGCAGTCGAATCGTCATGAAGCTCTCTGAGGACTTCGGACTGAAGTGATCGTGGTAGAATGGCAACCCAGCGCTAATCGTCAGGATGATAGATTTTGCGGTACAGCACGAAGTTGTCCAGCTTAAATTGCGAGAGTTGGCGACGACGCCTCGCATTAGATGGAAGGGAACTGCCAATGAGGTAGCCTATATACGTCGACAGTATGGGTCAGCCAGCTGTCGAGAAAGAAAATCGTGGGGGTCGTCCGAAGGCAGCTGGTCCATAAAGGCAAGAGAGGAAACCACCGTAGACGTGGACTCCGAGGGTGTGTTGTGTAAAGTGATTGTGGAAACCCCGAGTAGAGCAGCTGGTAGTGGGCAGCGAGAAGGAGCGTCGGCGTCACTATGCTTTCTGCCACACTAGTGTACGCTGCCAAATCATATTCTTGGAGGCGTAGAATCCAGCGGCCGAGGCGTCCCGACAAGTTCTTGGTGTCGAAAGCCAACATAAAGCATGGTGGTCGGTTACAATGGTGAAATGGTGGCCATGTAGATAAGGACGAAATTTCTGTACTGACCAAACGTTGGCGAGGCACTCCTGCTCGGTGATCGTGTAGTTTCTCTCGGCTGCGGAGAGCACGCGGCTGGCGCATGCAAGGACTTGCTCTCGGGAAGAGTTGTCACGTTGCAGGAGCACGGCTCCTATACCACGGCCGCTAGCGTCTGTGTGCAGGAAGGTCAGTGCATCATCGTGAAAATGAGAAAGTACAGGGTCGGTCATGAGGGCACTCTTCAACCTGTCGAAAGCCAATTCACATTCCTGAGACCGCTGAAAGAGCATACCGGAAGTAAGTAGCTTATGGAGTGGTGCAGCTATGAAGGCAAAGTTTTGTGAGAATCGCAGAAAGTAAGAGACGAGACCAAGAAAACTTCGCAAATCTTTCGGTTTGTCAGGGTTAGGGAAGTGAAGCACTGCAGCAGTTTTATCAGGGTCTGGATGAATTCCGTCCTTGCTCACAACATGACCGAGGAGCTTGATAGATCTGCTGGCGAAATGGCACTTCTTGGTGTTCATTCGAAGACCAGCGTCCGCTAGACAAGTCAGGACCTCGTCCAAACGTTGCAGATGTTGAGAAAACGTCGACGAGAAGACAACAGTGTCATCGAGGTAACATAGGCAAGTCTTCCATTTCAGGCCACGCAGCACGGTGTCAATCATGCGTCCAAAAGTTGCGCGTGCATTGCATAGACCAAACGGCATAACATTGCATTCGTATAGGATGTCCGGGGTTGCAAACGCAGTTTTTTTATTGTCATCTTCATGCATGGGGATATTTCAATAGCCGGAATGCAAGTCGAGGCTCGAAAAGAATTCAGCACCCTGTAAGGAATCGAGGGCGTCGTCGATGCCTGGCATGGGTATACGTCCTTCCTAGTGATCTTATTGAGTGCTCGGTAATCGACGTAAAATCGTACGGAACCGTCTTTTTTACGCACCAGAACGATGGGAGACGACCAAAACCTGGTTGAGGGTCGGATTATCTCCCGTTTCAGCATAACATCCACGTTTTCCTTAATGATTTTTCGTTCAACTAGAGAGACTCGGTAGGGACGGTGGTGCACAATGGATGTTCCGTCGGTCTGAATACGATGTGCTGTAGTGGTTGTCTGGCCCAGGGTATATGAATGAATTTCAAAAGAGTTTGCATGCTTTTCCAACAAATCAAGCAGCTGCTGCTTCTCTGAGTCGGTCAAGTCTTTATTTGTGGCTGCTGTAAAGGCAATGGAAGCAGTATGATCTGCAGGATGGCCTTTAGAGAAGACAGGGGTAAGAGGCACGACGCACACAGGCTCCAGATCGTCAATGCAGGCGACAGTAGTGCCCCGCGGCAGTAAAATTTGATCTGGTGTGGTGTTCGTAGTAGCGAGGACAGCTGAATCATTGTTGAAGGCAGCCACACCTGATGCAAGAGCTATGCCTTTATTAAAGCAACGGGGTGACGGAATGACCAAAATGTCACCAGAGTCGACGTCGTCGGAAAAAACTGCGATTAATTGATGTTCGTGTGGTGGTAACTCAATGTCTACAGCAGCGATGAGTCGAAGTGGCCTATAGGTTTCGTCGTTGAGCAAGTGGTCCGTGTCAGTGAGATGGACGACACGCTGTGCACAACAAATAGCCGCAGAAGCCGAGGAAAGAATGTCCTAGCCTAAAATGAGTCTTCGTAGACTGTCTACGCGCTGTATAAGAATTGCAACACAGCCTCTGTTCATTAATGGCGATCACTGCTTTTATATGCGAAGCATTTTTTAGCGAACTTCAGTGACTTTGAGCGTATCTATCTATCTATCTATCTATCTATCTATCCATCATCTATCTATCTATCTATTTATCTATCTATCTATCTATCTATCTATCTATCTGTCTATCTATCTATTTATATATCTATCTATCTATCTATCTAGCCGCCTACTACTTTTAGCATTCCTGGCCGTTTCGATGACGATATCAATACTAAACTTGGTACGGCATAACATGACTGTATGAAGAACATATTTGTCTAGTCATAACATGAAAATCATGGTGTTTACATCATGAAGGTCATAATTTACATTTCATTGCCCTGCTGCTCCTGCATTGTTTTTGTTCACACGACATGTTGCAAAACTGGTATGGCGTGGCAGGATTGCATGGCATGATTCTATGGCGAACACAAGTGACAGACACTAACATGAAAATCATGACATTCGTGTCGTGTAACAACATTACTACATGCCACCATCATGATGCGCTCGGGGCAGTTTCGCTAGCGTCACCTGCACCAAATTTGGTATTACAGTACACATATTGGATGACGAAGGAATGTGACCAGTGCAAACATAATAATCATGAGATTCGTGTCAAGGGAAAACATGACTACATTCCACAGTCAAGGGCCATTACACTTCGACGTGACGCGTTGAGCGTGCTCGCCGGCGTTTATTTTGTTGCGTCATGCCGGCTTTGCCACGCCAGGCGCCGATCTGCCTGGCATATACTCGCAGGCGCACGCCGCGCTGCGTTCCTTTGACGCATGCGCGTTTCAGCGCGTCCGGCGTCTCACCACCACGAAAAGAGGGAGACGCAGTGTTGTCTGAGTGACGCATCGGTGCGAAGTGCAGCATGTCGCAATTCGCACCGGTTGCCGATGGGTCACGCCGACGGACACTGGCGTCAGACTCGCGTTTTGCTAACGTAGCGTCAGTGTTTCCAGCGTGCGCGTGCGTTAACACTACATTATAGTATATTAGCCTTTTCATGATGCGCTCGTGGCCATTTAGATAGCTCCACATATACGAAATTTGGTGTTACGTGATGTCAATCGATGACAAAATATATGACTGGTGCAAACATGATAATCTTGATACACGTGTCATGTAGGAACATGACAACATACCACGCTCTTGGCCTGCTCGTAGCCGTTTCGCTAGCTCCACATATACTAAATTTGGTATCACGTGACCTGAATAGATGACGAAGGTAAACGACACATCCGAGCATGATAATAATGACACGGAAGTCATGTACGGCATAATTTACCTCCACCTCGTAACGGTGTGCTTATTTTAAAGTGACATATCAACATTTCTCATTCGTGCTTCGCATATCATCGACTCCCACTGTACGTTGGATCTGCCTTTTTTTTTCAGTGCAGAATGAGTTTTCAAGACAACCTCTTCTGTGTTTATAAAAAGTGTTAAACAACTTGGAGTACTTGGTAATATACCAAGGGAGAGCATACGATATAGCCGTCCCTGGACTGCATTGGTACGTTACCACTAATGGCTCTTGTAGCGCCTTCTTCTTGGCCTGTCCCATATACTTTCCCGCAACGACGCGTGATGTCGAAATAAGTCATACATTTTTACTGAATTTAGCCTCCTTATTTTTTCACGTACTGAAACATTGTCATTGCTCTAAATTGAAGCAATCATTCCGTACACCAGTCTACTTTTTTCTCCCACTTGTTTCTTACATTGCTACCTTGAGAGTTTACTCCAGATTTTCAGCATACGGGTGATTGAACGCAATAAAAACTTGGAAGTGCGTCCGCTTCATATGAGCTCTCGCTCTACCATTCCAGAAAATAATTTTGAGGCTTGCATCACTCATGATAAAACAACTGACAAATAATTCCCATATTTTATTCGCGTACCACTAACTTTTAACGATCTCAAATTTGTTTTTGTCTTGTGGGCCCGAGAGACAGAGAGATTAATAAATAAAAGGAAGATACAGGGAGGTTAACCTAGAAGAACTGGTTTGCTACCCTGCACAAGGGGTGCGGATAAGGGTCGAAGAGAGAAGAGATATAGGGAGAGACAAATAAATTAGGTAAAAAATCCACATGCACATACATGGAGGGCACTCCGATCACAGTCGTTTATAGAGGCCGGTTGATGGAAGAAAACGCAAGAGAGCCTTCAAAGCCTTCTTTAGCAAGATAAAGTCCTGTCGGTAGCACAGGATTCTCTCTTCCGAGAAATCTGGTTGTACAGTTGGTCTTGTGCATTGCAGAGTGACTGTCTCTGCTAATAGTAGTGCGGGCATTCGCGCAGAACATGCCAAGTCGTTTCGTCACTGGCACAATGGTCACAGGCTGCAGTATTGGCAATTCCTATGCGCCACGCGTTCGCTATCGTAAATGAGACACCAAACCACGACCTGTACAGCATAGTGGCGCCTCCTCGGTGAAATTCCGGAGGATCTTGAGGAATTGAAAGTTGGGTCTAGGGTATATAATCATGCGTGTGTGAAACGTGGCTCGTTCTATTGTGACGTGGTGCGCTGGCAAGCAAGCTTGCGTTGTTTCCCTGCAGCGTTAAATCTGAGAAAGGAATTGATATTTGATTGCTTTTAGTAGGAAAAGAACGGGCAGCTTGATCGGCCCGTTCATTGCTTATTATTCTACAATGCCTTGGAAACTATTGCAACGCTACTTGAAGTTTGAAGTTTGAAGTTTATTTTTATCACATAATTACACATTGACGTTAATTTTTTGTAGTTACAACGAAGGTATACTATGTGGTATGGAATGCGGGAAAAAAGCTGCGATAGAAACGCAGCTCCACTAGGTCCACATCCATTTCATTTCCTTTCTCACACATGAATTGCAATATGCGGAGCGAAGAGCTGTGAGCTCCACTTTCATCGATGTCGTAAAGTGGGAGGTCTTGAATTCGCTTGTTGAGGCTTTTTTTCAGAACAGATCATTGGCATCTGTTGTGATACAATAACTTAGCCGTCAGTGCATAAGTCCGTAACTGTCAGTGCATACAGCCTTAGTACGTCTAGTATAACAGCAGCAGAGCAAGCTGCCTAAGAGCAGGTGACGACATATATGATTTTTTTTCTGGATACGAGGTATTGTGAGCTTGACGTCAGTCTGTGTCAGGCGCCACGGGGGAGTCGAAGACCTCACGGCGGATGTGAAGCGTGTTGGCAAAAAGTCGCCATAAGTGGTTAATATTGGGCAAAAGGAAGAACGTAGGTAATCTGTTGGTAAAGAGACTAGCCGATGGCAGGGTGTCTGAACAATAAGCCTTATATGTTTCCTCAGCGTCTCAACGTCGACATGTGTCGCGATGAGGTGGCTACCAGCGATTGCTATAGAAGTCACCATCGACGCACTAAGAGGCAAGCCTAGGCAAATCCGGAGTACCTGGATCTAGACTCTGTAACGTTCGTATAGGCTTGTTTTGCTTGTATTGATCAATGCAAGTAGGCTGTATTGCAGGAAGCCGAGAAAAAGTATCCTGTACAAGTGTAGCATTGCTTTGGGTGACACTCCCCAAGTCTTCCCTGCAGACAACTTCAGTAAATTACACATGTCTTTTAACCGCTTTTTCATGTACGAGACGTGATCACTCCACGATAGATTTCTGTCAATTATGATGGTCAAAAACTTGTGCGATTGAACGTATGGTACAGTTTCACTATTGATTCTTATGGTGTACTTATTCATAGGGCTTTGTGTAAAAGCTTTGTGTAAAAGCTACTTATTCGTAGGGCTTTGTGTAACTTTTACTACGCAACTGGTCAATGCGATAGGAAGGTTATAAGAGAGCTCCAATGGTGATTTGCTTGGCTTTTAACATCCTAATTGAAAAGTCATCAGTTATTCGCTGCTGCCCTTAATTTGTTTTTCTTTCCGAAGGGTCATAAACGCTCTGTCACTGTTACTCTATAATATCGGTAACCAGGCAGCTTTCGGAATAACCGCTGTACTCGTTACAAAAAGGGTCGAATTCACGGCAGTGTGGCAGTTCTCTGTCTCTCTCTTTTTGTATACCTTTTTGTCTTGGTTTCCCTCTATTTCTCTCTGTCTCATTTCTTTCCGTCTGTGTTTGCCTCTTTTTCTCCAATCTTCTCTTTCTCTCGTTTCCTCCTTCTACCTCTCTTTTTTTTATTTGTGTGTTCCAATCTCTGCTTTGATCGTTTTTTGCGTCTTTTTTTTCTATATCTCTTCCGGCCTAAAATTTTTACTTTCTCTCTCTTTATAACTTTTACTCTATTTATTTCCTTTCTTTCAGCTGTTTCTTTCTATCTCTTTGTCTATACTGATTTCTTCCTCCCTGTCCGCTCGCTGTTTTGGGCATGCAATTTATTGCACATCACGCCGGACCAATAGGCGCAAGTGTTGTAGGAGTGACGCAGAAGATGAAGTCGATGATGAAAAGAGCACGAGTTGGTTCAAGATGATAAGTTTCTGTCGGTTCCGCAACATATAACAAAAACAACAGCTACGATGTAAAAGAAAGAAAAACACGGAGGACACCGTACTTTTTGTTACGAAGATAAAGCGAGCATTTCATAGCTTTTGTCGTCTAGCTCGCAACACATCTGGTGCAATCATAGTTTTCCAGACTTATTGCGCACGAGAATGATATGAGCACAAGCGTTTTTTATATAAAAGTTTATTGCGTGTATGGACTGCACGGACATAGTCTTTGGCCTTTTTCGTGCACTAAATCAAACACTTTTGCAACTTGAAGGACTTATCGCCACAAATTACTCATAAGCAAAAAAAAAGCTAGAAGACATTCAATTACTTTCAAGTCTTCGAGCAGGCTGGAACAATTCTCGTGGCTGATTAATAATCCATTGCCCTTCCGCCGACGTCCGAGACATATTACGTCTGTGTGTGGGTTCATAAATGTGATAAAGGCCGCGGCCCGTTTCAACGTTTCTACTTTTTGATCCATTAGCACATACTTTTTGTGAGATTTGGAGGCTTCCGTTGTGGATCAATAGCTTATCTCTTTCATCCCTCTTTTATTTGTAGACCAGCTGTAAGTGATCATAAAGTAGGCCCTGCGTGCTGCAAAGCACGCACCATTACCGCCCTCAGTTTCTGTTTATTTATCTTGAAAGACCAGAGTGCCCACGTTTTACGCTAGTGATCTCGCTGGAATTGTCAGCGCACGTTCGAAAGAACAGCAGCCGAACTGACTTGACTTATACGCTGTCTTTTGCAAGCAGCGGAGCATGAGCAATGACTTTGTTAGAGCAGTTATTTGCGATTTGGCAGAAATGTTTGCTGTTGATATATCCTCTTGGTTTCAGCACTATAGTTCTCTCAGTAGAAACTTACAAAGTTTTACATTTTATTACTTACTGATAATTTAGCTATCTTTGTTTATCTGCATGTTTTGCATAATATAGGGTGTTTTCACAAACGTACTCACCAGCATTCATGAGGTATACTACAATGTTGTGCTGCTGTGGCTTCCAGCTCAGTGCAGCATAGAAGAGAGTGCTAGTGCTGACTCTTCTCCGAGAGGCGCGCATGATGCGGCATCTGGAAACAATGACGCCAGTTTTTCAAAAAAAGATGCAACGATTTCAATGTCTGCGCTTACGCGGAATTTGCAGTGAACAGTGGCGTAATGAAAGTAATCAGTTCCGACGGCTTCTATGACTATTGAAAAACGCGATGCTAGCTGAGACAAAACACAGAAACTCTTATTGCCGCTTTGGTGCGTCACGACTAGTGCACGGTTCAATTATTCAACTCTAATTGTAGCCTTTCCTGCGCCTCAAAAAAACAGAATCCTGACCTGCCTGTGCAGCCTTCTTGTACAACAGCGTCTCCATGTCCTCGTTAGAATACCATGACGGCTGCAAAAAAGCTCTGCTGAGCGCTCACCGTTAATTCAATCTTCGTTGTTTACAAAAGTATGCCGTAGCTTGGAAGACAAAGCCATTTCGCCCTCTTTCTGTTCTGGTATTCAGGGACATTCATTCCACGCAGCACCCTACTTGATGAGAAAATTCATCTGCATACAGGAAAGGGACCCGAGAAAACACGTGTCCCTATAGAGAATTCCACAGCTGACGTGGGCAATATGGCTTATCTCCTCAGTGTTGAAATAAATGAGGGGTAGGCACACATGTCTTGAAGTATGCACTAAACAAAAGTCGGAGTCAGCGTCAGTTTCATACCTTGTTCATGCTGTGCGTTATGAAATTTAACAGGAATTATACCAGCATGTCGAAGCATACGCCGTTTAAGGTATACGGATGTGATAAACAGCTCAAAATACAGGCTCAAAAAATATAGTGGAGTTAAGGTCACACGAGGTGGTTGCGCAGATGAAAATAGTTAGAAACCATCGAGTTTTACAGAATAACTGAAAACGTGAAGACTACGACGTCTGAGGCAAAGAACAAGTGGAAATTCAGGCTTTCCTTCCGAAATCAACCACAAAGAACAGATTTACCGGCCTCCGTGAATAGAGCGCACTTAATTGCGAAATCAGTGCCTCTGAAGACTGGAGTAGCTTTCCCTTCTAAGAGTGAAGATGTGACCTTTGGAGCTGCGTGAGATGCCATCAGAATCTCACAGCGGTGTCAAAGAAGCCTCTCCTTATTCCGCCTTCTGCTGAGCGAAAACGGACCCCTCGTTCTTTGCATTGACTACATGCAGTATACTCTGAATACCTTACTTCTGATTTTTCGAAAAGAGTAATGTTTCGGCTAATAAGAAGATTTTCTTATCGCTTAGAAGCTGATGATTTCGCCATATAACACATTCAACCGCTCACACACAACGGTGTGCTCACATTCGGGCAACATAACAAAGTGCAAAGTGCCGCCGTACTCAGCTCTCGTTCTTCTGGCTTTGGCGGCATCACACTGCAGCTTTTATCCTGAGCGATGCGTACGTAAACAGGAAGCTCCGGGCACAAGTGTAACGCGTACTTGTACTTGATGCAGCAAATATTTATGCTGCGGAATTTCCAGGTAACGTTCCATAATTCGGAAGCACGTAGTCTTCATAAACACCTTACTATTTTGGCTTTACTGCGTATCGAGAGGCGGATGTTTATGATGGGAGAGAATATAGCATAAGAGCAAGGGTATAATATAAAGCGGCTCCCCGTCGGATGTTTTGTTAGCGCTAGCATCCGTCGGAAGGGCAAGTTCGATGCTTCAAACAGGAGCTTTAATGTTAAAGCGGTATTTCCGGAAAGATCAATTTGAAATAGGTGAATACATTACAGATTGATTATTGAGTAATAGAAGCGCTACAAATAAAAGAAAAAGAAAGGCGAAGACGCAATTACCAGACTGGCCGCCGGGCGAACATTAAGAGAGCAGCACCAGTATTCTCAAGGAGATTTTTTTTAAACATCCTTGAGTCTTCCTTTTATGGAACACCGCTAACGCCCTCGGCCATGCAATATGGTGTTGAGCGACTAAGCGAAGTGCTGTTCACTTCGAGGGAGACCACATACAAATACCACAATCGCATAAGGAACTGGCGGAAGCGTATCATATTTACACAGGAACATTCTTATGCAAATGCCATCAGCGTTTGGCCATATTGGCTAAACAAGCGAAACTCTAGAGGATAAAGTATAGCCGACGAGAGTGCAAGAGTGTGCGTATTCATTTTCAGTTTTTTTTATTAAACACGGTGCGCATGTTCTAAGGTAGGGCTGGGATAACGTCTATAATTTATTTTCAAGCAATAAAGCTTTTAGTCGCAAGCAAGTGCCAGTGTCGTTTCCTCTGTTGCGCTCATCATTGTCGCGCTTCCATTGAGAATTAATACCAACGAGCTCACGTTTCCACATCGCTGCAATACATCGGAGATTCTTCAGTATAGTCGGTGCATTCAGAAAGAAAGAACATCAAAGTCCTCTTTGTGCCCACTTACAGCCTACAGCTAAAGCGCTTTGAATATTGAGCATCGATTTCATTAGCGTCGCTTAGAATAAATAGCACCAATGTTTCGTTGTATTTTTCTCACTGATTTTGTTTTGTATGCATTTAGTGATAGTGAAGCCTTCATGTAAAAAAACGCAGTATAGTCTTTTTCCTCTCAGTTGCTTTCTGGAGTGTTCCCGCTTGTGTTTTCAAAACGGTACCGACATAACAAACTTTCGAAACACTGTCGCTATTTACCACGGCTTGTTTGAGGCGTTTTTTTTAAGAGCCAAATGCAGACACCGAAACTGGGCTAAATTTTACGAGGACGTAAAGCACACCTAAGTATACACAATTTCTAGAACAGTATACAAGTCAAAAATTTGGCGATTTATTAGTGTAACATGAACTCGAAGAGGTTACTTCTAATAAAAAATTAGTCGAATACTCTAATTGTTCGAATCAAACTAAGCCAGAATCCTTAAACTTGCACCATGCCAACAGTTATGGCCAAAACAATCAACGTGTTTCACCCAAAATGTCTCACTTTGGTCCTAAAGTTCCTTTGTTATTGTGTTTAGGTTCCATCCACAATTACTTTTTTGAGGACGAGTTGCTACTTACAGGACAAGTTTTTCAATGACAAAACACAATTTCAACGGGTAAGAGGCTGCTTTTTCTATTTTGTTTTGACTCCTAATGATTCGTTTCGAATTTAGCGCTACTGTAAATTGTTCTGTAGTCGCTCTAAGGTGGTATATTTGAAATAAAATGCACAAGAAATGAAAATATTGGTCATCTATGTATTATCCAACAAAGAAGAAGTGGTACGAAGCCACAAGGCACAAAACAAACAGAAATACTTTTCAATGCCTTCAATAGATGCCAAGAACAAGAGAACACTCATCACAGTTCAGAATATTGCGCTTTCCGCCAGGAAGGACCACGTGCTCTTGAAGTCTGGTAATCATCGTTCCGCACATGCGACAAAACATGGCGTTGACGGTAGCACAAAGATGATGTAAATTCTATCACATAATATAGGCATACCGTACATTCGAGTCACCTATACTTATTTTATGAGCTTATTTGTGTTCAAATGAAACGTTTTAAACTATATGATCCAAATGACAATTGTACTCCTAAATATTGACGTATTATGCTATGTATATTTTAGCCAAATTAAAGATTTGTGGTACTTAGAGGAGAATAATATACTAGCAAAAAGTCGTTTGAGCAGGCCAGACCATATTGTCAGTAGAAGAAACGTGCGTTTTCAATCGCATAAACCACAGGCGATTCCCCAACGCTGGCTGTATGTGATGTAAACACAAATACGCAGGCATGGAACACATTATTTGGAAATTTTTACACACTACACGGTTTTTCAATCACCAAAACCCGGACGTCCCTGAGACGCTCTGGCTAGCACACAAATGGAAGACCAAATTTGGGCCTTCCAGCATGCCCGGGAAGTGGCAGAAAGGCTAAACTTTACCATGATCACTCAGGTGGCCTAGGCCCGGCCGCTAACCTGCAGGTTTTAAATAAAGTTTTCTCCATTATACTTCATTCCATGGTCAGTTTTAGTTTACGTTAATTTGGCTCTTTTAGAAAAAAAAACACCTCACTTTGCTATTCATGCTGTATATCTGCCAGAGAAAGGGATTAAATTTGATCTCACGTCCAAGTCAGAAAGTATAAAATAATTGTCTAAAAAAGAGAATTTTTGGACAGACTGTTGCAGCGGCCCAAACGTTCCCATACCAAGCAGAACCCATATCTAAAAAAATGGGCGACCCCCTAAATTTCACCTTTAATAGTTGAACACGACAGTGATTTTTTTGTCCCAAGAGCGTGCTTCAACTAACTAGTGTATACTGTTTATTGCGTGATGTTATTCGATAAACCGAAACTGTGGATTACTACTATATAATCGATAAAGTTTCATGTAGCTTGTATTTATTAACCTTACGCATATGGCTGGATTCTGTGTAATGGGCAGCATGCTTTGAACTACGATCAGCTATGTGCGGAAAATGTTTTCGAACTTGATACGCACCTACTGCGTGCATGGTCCTTATAAAATATGCGCCGTAACATTTGTGCCTTTTGTAATGTTTTTCCCGCTTTGAACCGCAAGCTAGTTATGAGAATCACAGGTTCTCACACCCGGTGACAATGTAAGCTAGTACCACGCAAAATTACTGCTACATTACATGTTGCATCGGAAAGCCTGTATCTATGGCGAATGTGTGTGTTTTGTAAAACGTGAACAATATTCTCACTCTATTTTTAAGGAGATGGATTTTTTAAACTCTTTCTTCAAGCAGACGAGTGGATTTGTGGTAGAACACTGCTTGCGATGCAAACGGCCTGCGTTCAATTTTCATCGGAGCCATAAAATTTTATTGTCTTTTTTTCAACGTTCTTGATTTTTGGGTCACGAAGAAGATAATAATTACCTGCTTAGAACCAACGACAACTGAGCCTACTTCGACGCTGACAAGAAGAGGTTATTATAAGGCTCAGTGGCAGATTCATTGCGATCATTGCCCCAATGAATAAATAGAGTCAAAAGTGAGTTAGGAACGTCGGATAGTGGGTAGTTGCCACTAGGTCTTCTTCACAAGACCATTAAACTGCCTTGTTTTTATATATTACGTTTTTTTAAAGACACCAGCCAAGTATGCAAAGAAAAGACTTTAACGGCACAGAAATAGAGAAACACCTCTCTCTGCTCATGCTGACACACAACGTAGTCTTCCTCCATGATTTGGCTATACCGACGCTATTAAAATATCAAAAGAGTGTAAAGCGTTCTGCGGGTATAGTTCTTAACCACGTTACGCGCTTCACAAGACAAATAAATAAAGCACCAAAGTTTTGTGGCTGCGTAAATTAATTAACAATATGTAGAAGCAAAGCAAGAGAAACGAATTTCTCCTAACTTGTTTCTATACTTTACACATAGGCCTTTAAAAATTATCACAAAGAATCCTCTCAAGCCATCTGCAATGCCACATTTTTATCATCGGTCCTGTCTTTCCCGGCACGGTAATCAGATGGTTTATTGCATATCATGTCTTCGTTGAAAATATCTCCTGCCATGTAATGGCTTGAGCATTTAGCTTACTTTCGAAACCGTGAACAAAGCAGAAAGACTGCCTCCGCCCTATTACGACAAGATAACCATGCATTCGCATACTCTTTGTTCGTGAAGTTAAAGAAGGAGGCTCTTTCCTGCTTTTGCCATCACTGCGAAACAAAAAAAACACGAAATGTGCCTGTAATTTAAAACCGATTCCTCTGAGGTATTCTGCAATAAATGGATGTTAGACGGGAAGACAGCGTGATATTACAGCGTGCAGCTGAAGCGGACAAAGGAATGGCGAATTGAAGAGACAGCGTTTTTACTTGAAAACAAGTTGCTCTTGTTCACAGCCTTTTAAGTTTCGAGACACTCAAGTTTGAACCTAGGCACTCAGTAGGTTCGCCATAGCTGGAAGAGCAGACAAAATAAATAATGAATAATAAAATGCAAGCCAGGAAAATGAAAATGTCTTTCGCTTTGAGAGCAAGGTCAGTGGTGCGAAGACACTAGTACATGGTAGAGTATTGGATGCTATTACTAGACCTACGTTTGGGTATTACACAAGTCATTTCAATTTTGTGAAACAAAAAAATAGGCACGCCATCATTTATGATAAAGAAGAAAAAGGGAGAAGCTACACAATATAGTGTAAGGACTAAGGCAATGGCGGAGCTGGTCGTCTGCTCCTTTTACTCCCCCCCCCTTTCCCTCGCATCAGTTCCAGCTCCTTGCGGTCCAGTGATGCTCTAAGCTACCTCAGGCTTCGTCATTTATTATGTCAACTTCCTTTCTTACCAACGCATATTTTGGATCTCACTTCCCTTTTCGACTTCATTGCTTTACTATATTTTACAAGGTTACGCAGCGCTTTACTGGCATTCCTGGAGGCCGAGTAATTACGAAGCTCGCCTTTGTATTTTTCTTACTCAGGTTAGAATTACAACAAGGAATTATGTTTTTCAAGAATCGCTTTCTTTCTGTTCCTTTATTCTTTTGCAAACTAGTTTTTGTGCGCCTTCTTCGTCTCTGTCATTGCCCCTTTCGACTTATTTCTTTCATATCTCGCTCTCATGTATTCTGTTCTGTAGGTGTTTTGTCTTTGTTTTCTCTATTTATGCGTCTTGCTTTCTCGCTTTTCAACCGTTCTTACCTTTTTTTCTCTCTGTTTCTTGTTTCCGCTTTCCTTCTAAATCTTTTTTCAGTCTTTTTCTTTCAATCATTTTCTTTGTTTTTTTCTGTTTTTGGTTTCTCCAATTTTTGTCACTGATTTCTTCTCTCTGCTTCTTTTTTTCCCTTTTACTCACCTTCTTCGCTGATCTCTCCTGCTAACCCTAACTTCTTTTTTTTTGTCCTCTTGCTATACTCTAATACACAAGGCAGTGTTGTGCTCTTTGGCGTGCCTGGTTAGCCGAATGGTTACTATGTTCACCTTCGGAACCTTGGTACGCGGGTTCAAAAAACTTTTTCAGCAAGAATTTCTGTTTCTCTTTCTTAATCACTATCTCTAGTTTTACTACTTTCTCTGTCTTCGTACTCTCTCACCAATTAGGGTTATATTGCATCCCGCACATGACAAATCAGCGCACGTGTTCTGGGAGTGAGCCGGGCGATAAACAAAGTGACAAAGAGAAAGATGAGGATGAAAATAAAGCGTGTCAGTTCGTAATGATGATGACTTATGTTGGCGGTTAATGGGGTTTCTCATGAATTAAACAGCTTCGCAGTTTAGAAGAATGACAACATATCCACTGGGTGAATGATAAGAGAGTGGAGCGAAGCATCCGTCCGTCCATTCGCTCTTACTTCCGTCCGTCCATACGTCCGTCTGTGTGACCGTCTCTGCGTCCATCCGCCTGTCCGTGCGTGCGTCTGTTCGTGCGTCTGTACGTCCATCCGTGCGTCGATCCCTGTGTTCGTCCATGCATCCGCCCCTGCGTCCGTCCATGCGTTCATCCGTCCGTGCAGCCATCCGTGTGTCCATCCATGCATCTATCTGTGTGTCCATTCGTCCATCTAGTCAACACTCCAAGTACCACCATCTCGCATCTTTTCGCCAGATATTCCGCATATAGAAGCACTGCCATCCAGCAGTCATTCCACGTATTAAACGAGAGGTGGCACACGCACACTTTCTTACGGCTTGCGCTTCGTGTCTACTTCCCACCTTTAACCACCTCGACTTCGTGGTATATACTAGTCCACTGTATTCATGGCACTGTGGCCCAACGCTCGCAAAACCTTTCTAAAACCAAGGAGGTTACGCCCAGCGAGTATAACGTAGCAACCCTTTCTTGTCAGATGGTGCTTAATGTACTTGCCCATGGCTGCTAATGGGGAATGAGAGACAGGAGAATGCGGCTTTTAGTCAACGCGCACGCTGCGAATTTTTTATTGTTCAACAACGCACAGGAGAAATTTGCCACCGGCACAACCTTGCAGATCAAAGAGTAAGACATGTTACGCACTACTACGAGGGACAAACGGGTGCCGCTCTAAGGAGCTTCGCCCCTATACCGGAATACCCCATTCACACGCATCGCATCAACTTTAGGCTGGAATAAGATGTTGCTACGTGCAGCGCAAGCACCAGGGACGCGAAGTTTGAGTGGTATGGTGTACGTACTGGCGTCTTCCTACTCCACTTCGCAGTGCGATTAATACAAAAGCGCTGGCTCAAACCTGTCACAATTGATCATAGGCAAAA
Organism: Rhipicephalus annulatus; assembly: GCA_013436015.1. Taxonomy (NCBI): domain Eukaryota; kingdom Metazoa; phylum Arthropoda; class Arachnida; order Ixodida; family Ixodidae; genus Rhipicephalus; species Rhipicephalus annulatus. Next base: position 621,517 of record WOVY01009442.1, read on the forward strand.
TTAAAGTGCTATTAGAGACTGTAGGGGCACATCTTCATAGACAAGCAGTATAGGGACCTCGTATACTAGTAGTGACCTGCCATGCATTTTTATTTATTTATTTATTTTAAAAGTCCTCACGAACCCCTCGCCAGACATTGGGTAAGGGAGGCACCCCAATATGACTGATCACACATACTGAATATATAGTATCATAAAGGATCAAATTGCGAAAAGCATGCACGTAACTTCGTAAACACATTCGAATATTACCGATGAACAACTTTAGAGGCAAAAAGAACAGAGGAATAATTCGATGTAAAAGAATGCAGTTGCGAAAGCATGAAGATCTACCTTTCGTAAACGCGCATGCTATGCAATCTGTAAGATATAAAGAATGCCAAATTCGGAAAAGAAATGAAGAACTCGTACACAGGAGGGCCTCCAAAGCCCACATAACGAGAAAAAAAGGCGCTGCGCCTTTTCTTGTGGTTACGCAATGAATGGTGAAATGATCATTTACCAAATTAATCTAGATTTTTTTAATACAGTGAAATCAGAAAAGGCAAAATACAATCAGATTACTCGAGAAAATGCCCACGAATCTATTGAGGGAGTTACTCCGCATAGGTGACTGAAACTGAGGTTATTATGTAATCTGCTTGATGTAAGGTAAATCCGTGAGGAACATTTTCTATCCGAATGGTCATATTTGCAAAGCAGCCACAAGAGCAATAAATCATGACCAGTAGTAAGGTATGGAAGTGAAACATCCAGTTTTCTTCCCGAGATAGATAACTTGTAAGTATAGTTATGAGAAGCCAGTGTTTCAGCCCTATATTGTACTGATTCTAACAAGCTGATGGGGTTTTTCCGTTCAAGTGGCCCTATTAAAGAGTCATATCCGATCTGCGGGCAAACAAATGCATGAAAAGCTAGCTTATGGATGTTGGAGGGATACTTTTGCAGGCTTTTGACCTAATAACCACTGTTACTCTGAGTCGTTGGCACTCGGGAAGTAAGGTAAAAGTTCTGTGAAAGGTTCGAAGTCAGATAACTGTGAAGTACTTTTGTGAAGTAGTTGCGACAACTGGGTTACTTATGAGATAAAAAATTTTAGGGAGAGATGTTGCGAGTAAAATAGATTACTTAGCAATTATATAATTTTTGGGTTAGTTATCAAGTTTTATGCCAACCGAAGATAAGCCAGCGGTCATTCTTTAGAATGTGATGGTCATCAGGCCCGTATACATAATGCCATCCTCTGCGAACAATCGCTCACAAAAAGCGAAGTTGTTTAGAGTGTTGTCGATATATATTGAAGTTAGTAGTGGCTCGAAAATGCTACCTTGGCGTATGCCGCATGTAACATGACGTAGGTGTGACTACAAACTGTTATTTACTGAAAACTGCTGGTGGTTTAAAACTATACTTCGACACCAAGTTAGTGTCTGTTTATATAACTATAGAGCAGTTAAATTTTAAACAGGTGGCGGGGGGTTGCACGGTACAACGGCTTAGAAATGTCGAGAAAAATGCTATCAATTTGTATGTTATCATTCGTGTCACAATATAGGTCTTTTGTGAGTTCTGAATGTTGTGTATCACATGATAAGTCCTACGTGAAGATCTGTTCAATACTGAAAGAAAACAGTTATTTGATTATCGACTAGTACATACGTGTGATGCAATAATATGTTTGAGCATTCTATATGAAATATAGCTTAGTAAGAGTGGTCGATAGGTATCTGGTGAATATCTGTCCCTCCTTTTCGATATCAGAATTACTTCCACGATCTTCCAGACAAGAGCTTCCATCAATTGAGAGAGAGTCTGAAGCTGTGATATAAGGCTTTTCTAAAATTATTCAATAACGTTTTTTTTAGTATTCTGGCTTAAACACACGAACGGCAGAAGAAGCCAATAGTTTAATAGTACTTACGAGGACCTATTTTAATTCAAGCCACTTTGAAGCTTGTTCACATATGTTAATATTGTAACCCGTACATGGTCCCGCATTGCAATGACGCCTGATTATAGGCTTCTTTGTCAAAAACAAAAGTGTCCAGTTGTTCTTTGTTACTGCATGCTTCTACATATCCATGCAGCTCTCGCTTGTGGTATTTTGTTTTTTTCTTTTAGTCGGGAGACCCTAATCCAGAATATGTGTTAACTTCTTGCAGTCAGTAGTATGCACGGTCACATATTAAACCCTTCGGTTTTCACTGTGTTTATGAGTCAACCCTCATTCCAATTGCTACGGCACTTTTTTATTATTATTGAAATACCTGATATATTGGTTCATGCCTTGTTTTGGTTCTATAAAACTGAACTGGGGCTTGATTGATATACAGCAGCACTTTGCGGGTCGTTTCTGATGCCTTTTTTTATTTTTATTTTAAATTTTTGCTCCTTAGCTCCTTTAGGATTACCATTTTTGAACGGCGTGTTTGATACCCTACATCAGGTACAAAATAAAGAAGGCATTTTACATACCCCGGTGGCACTTTCCCGCTAAATTTTATTTTAGCGGGAAAGTGCCACTTCTTTTATTTTTAATAATTTGGACAACGGTTGCGCAAATAAATATAAGTGAGAATGAAAACAGCAAAATAATTTTCTTGAAGTATAAAATGTCAAGCATGCCCGTAATAATTAAACACACGTATACCATATCCACCTATGTAACCTCCCACGTACCACATCGATATGTAAACAAGTAACAACTAAACGGACAAAAACAATTCGATTGCGAGAGTTCGCTCATATAGGCCTATGTTGCAGACGCCTAATGTTTTATGGAATACGCCTCTAGCTTATGTCTCAAGAAAAAGAATTTTATAAGTACATTCCAGCGAATAAGACGATGTTTTTCCTACTTCAATCTTTCAGGAAGTTTTCGAGTAAATTTTGTCCTACAGAAAGTAGGCAAGGCTGTTTCTACAACTGGAAGTATTTGTGCGCTTGTATAGGGCTTGCACTCGTAACTTTAGTCTTATTTGAGAAGATGAAGCTTTTTGATACACCACTCGTATTCTACTTCTTTACCTACTGAACCTTTTATAAGCTGGTATGTGTTCTTCTTTTCAACAATCTGAAGAACTCAGTATGCATTTAAAGGAATGTTGTTGGCGCTGCTTACGACATTCGTGCGAGTTTTACACGGAGGAGGAATTCGTAGTCAAACGTGGTTAAAGCAAACTTCACTTTGCTTAGCCCAAAAGAAGTACTCAACGCGAATTCCTCCAATGGCTCCACTTCCAAAGAAACGTGCGATATATTTTAAGCTGTGTTTTTTTATAGTTAAACCACTGGGGAACTATTGCCTAAAGCTGTGTGCCACTTTACCGCATCTTGCATAACACTCAACACGTTTCTCCTAGATGGTAGTTTTGGTATGTTTTGGTAACGCATTAGAACATGGTAAAGACACCAGCTCAAGATTAATTCATGAATATAGCTTAAGTTTGCCATACAAGAAAAGGAATGAAGTGCTCACCCTATATGAATGGCGCATCTTACTAAAACAGGTTGAGGTATACGATGGACAAATCGCGAACAGAAAGAAGACCCCTTTAGTTTTGATTTTGTTATACGTCTTTGTTTCGTGTTGCTTTGGGTGCTTGTGTAGGTTTAGTTTCACGTTATATTTTTACTAACTTCGATTTTCCTGATGCCACACTGTGTACCCCAAACTTTGCAATATTCTGACGTTTCCCCTAATGAATCTTTAGGTCTAGTGGCTAAGGTACTCGGCTGCTGACTCGCAGGTCGCGGGTTCGTATCCCGGCTTGGGCGGCTGTATTTCCGATGGAGGCGGAAATGTTGCAGGCCCGTGTGCTCATATTTGGGTGCATGTTAAAGAACCCCTGGTGGTCGAAATTTCCGAAGCCCTCCACTACGGCGTCTCCCATAACCATATGGCGGCTTTGGGACGTTAAACCACACATATCAAATCATTATAAAACTTTACACAGCGAAAAAAAAATCATTTTTCTCTATAAAAACTTGCATGTTTGAAAAGATATCTTGAGGAACCCTGTTGCTTTTCACAATTAAGGTTTTCACAACAAAGGTAATTTGTGCAACTAAAAGTGTTCGGAAATAATATACTGCTGCTTTCGTGGTGTAGGGAAAGTCAATGAAACGGAAGCAGCCTCCATTACCTCAACTTGAACACCATGCAGCGCCCTACATCAAGTTCGTTGGTTTTATTAAGTAAGTGAATAGAAAAAAGAAGCTACAAACGCATTTGCCTATAGGTCATTTTGTTACTATAAAGGTATAATGAGGATAAAAGAACTCGGAGGCGTTGAGCTACCGTTTATATTGTTTTTCTTCACAACCATGGGTACAAGGGCAGCGCTTTCCAGTGAGATCAGAGCCACATTTATAAAGTATCATGCACGGGACCAAACGTAAATCATTAGCAGTAAGAGTATGCTGTCCTTAGTTGAAGCTGAAGCCCGTAGTTTGCGAACTGTAATCTTCGCGCAAATAAATTACTGTGCTGCCATAAATCACATTGTGATTACGTTACAATAGAAACAGCACAAGTGTAAAATAATGAAGAATATAATTTATTCAGAAGGTGCTCCTGAAAAAAAGATAACACAATATTTGTATGTTTTACGAAAAATGTTTCCTTAAAACCACATGCTTTGTAAAACACAATGCTATTAAGTTATGAAGTGAAGAAACACGAACATTCGAGATGTCAGACTAACACAAAATGCCACTGCTGCACGATTCATGGGCAATCCTTCGTTGCGGGTTGAGCCACCCATTTAGGATCCAACCAACCAACATTCGTGCTGGTCAGGTCCTTTTATTCTTCGTCTTTGATCCTTTCAGCTCCGTCACCAGATATAACTTCACTGTTTTGGAAATAACCGGGAATAACTGGGAATATAGCCGCAGTCTGCGGTTATATCACCGCAGGTTTCTGCAGTTACATCACCACAGAAACCTTTTTATGAAGACGTACAGAACTTTTCTTTTACATGCTCAAATGCTTGAAAACACCGTGTTATTATTCATTGTGAACAAATTTGTAACCCTCGCGTTCCATCTTGAAAATAAAATGGGCAACGACTTTATGTAACTCGAGTCATTTGAATCATCTTTCATTTTGGAAAGTTTTATAACACGACAAATGTTTAACTACAGCGCATAGAAATACTTACGACTACATCAAACAAAAAAAAGCTGGAACACTTGATATATCGAACATCGGCCAGTACGATACTCCCCAAGATGTTAGCCTCCTCACCGTAAGCTGACGGTTATTGGCGAAAGACCTTCCCGTATGCAACTGGGAGATTGAGTGAGGGGCTCACGAGGGCGCGGTGTAGACCGAGCCGTAACTATGCCTTCCCATCCCGTGTTTCTGCCAAGTTTTTTTGTTCACAGCTCCCATCGGTTAGTCTTGCCAAGTTGCCATGAGCTGCTTAATTTATTTATTAACACAATATCCGCTATATTGAGGAAAACACTGCAGATTCTTTGCAATACTGGCTGAATATATTTAAAATACTCTTGAAATCTCACATCGTGTTGCGTTTTAGGAATACGCTGAGTGTGATACTGATAAACAATAAACTAAGCCGACCAAATAAAAGCCTAAAATAAAACGTCCAAACTTCCGTACGGAAACCTTGTTCACAGGGATTCCCAATAACTGGTAGTGTCTCCTAACATAGTTTCGAATGAACAACACCACCAAGTGCAATAAATGCGCTGCGGAGCAGACCTCCGACACCTCTTGTGTCACTGCTGTATTTAAAGGACGAAGCTTCAACTACAGACATACCATACGCATCGACGAAATTCTACGTTCGAAGGGCAATGAATCACAGTTCTGAAAAGCAACGCGATGGTTACGGAAATTTCTGAATACTGCGAGAGTAATGGAGCCTCTAGGTCGTCGAGCATGAAACTGCCACTACGTCGGTGGCACTTCTTTCTTCTCTTACATGTATTTAGCTTTCCCCTCATTCAGCACAACGTAACCAACCGGTGTCAGCTCTGGTTAGCTTTCCCACCTTTCTGCTTCTTCCCTCACTCCGCACTTTCATACCATCCATCTTCTGTGTTCTCTTTCTCACTTTCTCTTAATGTAATGCTATTAAAAAAAACACCTTATGAGAACAGTGCAACGCTTTGCACGTAACATAAGAATGTCTTAATGCGTGCTACATGCGTATTCATGTAAGTGGTCTCTGCCATTTCTGAGTAATGCTGTAATAAATGTCACATTTGTAAGTGCACATTATTTTAAAATACCTGTAGTCGTCATCTGCCTTTAGTAAATCATTTCATCATGCCAACTGTGCACGTGTGGTTTTTAAAACTTCACAGACTTCGCATAAAAGAGTGTCACACTCGAAAAGAGGGAGGCCAAGCGCACTGACGATTCTCTGGAAACATCCTCTTTTTGTCGGGGTATATGATTTGTTCCTCCGAATCACACAAAAACATCATAGCTGCACTAGTTAGTGGTCATTGGCCGCTAATGAAGAATGGACGTGGAGGTTCTCTGCATTCTGCGTTTTGCGAAGTTTGCACGAGACGATAGGTATACACCAATGCATGCACGCTGCATTAGCACAATTATGTACTACAAACCACTCCCGAGGCCGGGAGGCCAAAGCCGAGAACTGGCCCATACTGGTTTTGACAAGATTGCTGATTCCGCAGCAATAATTGATTATGATGTCTTCTTTGACTGAAAGTTAATAGAATATTGCAGGTAGTCAAAGATAACACAGCATATTCCGCGGCCAAATTTTGTGTTATCAATATTGCTGCCACAACAGTAACTCGAAGGCTACGGCACCAAATCACGCATTCAATCATATCATGACCGGATATGCAGTAGACCGAAATAAAATAACTCCTGTTTACCTGCGGTGAGATAGAACTAACATAAGTTAATGACAAATAGTCAGTACTATTTTGGCTTGAACTCGCTTCCTCACTATGTCGTGGTTCCGCCAAGTAAAACACACTAGCATACAAATATTTTGTTGTAGCCTTGCCACGGGAACAAGTGGAGTCATGCAACAACTTGTTGAGGCATAGAACAGCATATGTTGAGCCCATAACTATTCTTCAAAGAGCATAATTACCGCTGCTACCAGTAGTGATAGCGCTAGTGGCGTTGGCATATTGAATTTACACATCAACTGTATCGCGTGATTGCTGGCCAGGGCTCGTTGCAGCACATGTTTAAGCTTTTGTCTGGTGCATTACTGTATTGCCAAGTCTAAGAAATGGTGTGGCTTTCTTTAGTTAGCTCAATGTAAAACGGCAATGATTAGTTTCAAGGTTTATTTTTTGCTGTTCGAGCACCATATGGGGACGCCTATCCACATACCAAGGATCTTGTTATGCGCGTATTTGCGACATGTGATGAGGGCAAAGAAGTGTGTGATGCTTATGAAAGGCACACTACGGTATTAGTGCCCCTCTAGATGTGCTCATCATATTTTTATACAGTCTGATACGCTAAATTTAGTATGCACAAATTATAGCATTGAGACGACACACTTCAAAGTATAATTCCCGTTGTGGCCCCTTGTGCATCTGAATTTAAAAGTTACAATACGTTCCATGTACAACCACCGCATAATCTTTTTTTTTTGCTGATGCATCGACTGCACAATTGTTCGGACCGTAGTTGTCTTTCTCCGATAATTTTATTACTGCATGCATTTAGACTTCATTTATCATTCAGTACATGTTTCGCTCATCAGCATAGCTAGGACGAGTACCTTTTGTCCCAGCAAATTTTTTTGCACTTCAAACTTGTGGAAGCTATAACAGTTTCATTTGTTTGCCTTGTTCACTCTGAACATCGTGCTAAAGTGCCTTCAGAGGGCCATGGTACCTTTGGCAATGCCTCTTTTCATTTTCTCTGCAATTATGCGCTTTTCCTCGTTTTTGATTTCTATAAGCTTGTAGTGTATACGAGTAGACAATTTCAAACGAGAGATATATTCAAGCTAGCAATCTGCCGTGCAGATCAACCACCGAAAATTTCTCAAAATTACATCTCCGGGTTAAGTCTTTACCATTCTACAAAGTTCTTGTCACTTCGTTTACGGAACACATCTTGCTCGTCTTTGTGCTTTTCTGGTTTTTTCGCCGCAGTTGTGGGGTCTATCGCCCCATATATCGTGGTGATGGATGTTCAACCTCACGGGGCACCGTCCGAGTCCGGTTCGACCGCTGGGACTGCTTCGAGGAAGCGAGGAAACGCGTCTAGTGAGAGTGAGGACACAGCTATACTCCACATCAAGCGACGAGTCCTCGGACGACGGCTTCCAACCCGTCCTGTACCGCAAGGCTAAACGACGGATCGTCAATGCATCTTCGCCATCAAGCACGACTACCGTGAAAACTGCCCCTCAGCGATGGCCTCACTCTATCCTGTTTGTGCCACTGAAGGCTACCAACAGTCTACGCAGGCTGAACAGGCAAGCGCTCTCTGTGTATCTCGAGAATATTACGCCAAATCAGATCAAAGAAATACGTCTAAACGCAAGAAAGAACATCTTGGCAATCGATGTGCTGAACCCACGTGCGCTAAACGCGCTTCAGAAAGTAACGCAACTGGGTAACATCAATGTCAAGTCTATAATACCAGCTGATAGCACCACGTCAACAGGAGTCATTTATGACATCGCCACTGAAATTCCAGACTCGGATCTTTCAGTGCTAATAATACCGGCAAAAGAAGATAACGTCATTGTGAATGTCAGTCGCCTTGGTAACACGCATTGTGTAAGAATTACGTTCAAAGGGGACTGTCTCCCCTCCCATGTGAAGGTTGGCCACTTTCGTCACCAGGTCCGACCATTTATTCCAAAACCTATGCGATGTCATAAGTGCCAGAAGATCGGCCATGTGCAGGGAGCGTGCAGGAACTCCGAAGTGTGCCCCCGATGCTCAGAACCACATACCGAGGACAAATGCAGCGCAACCATACTAAAGTGCCCTAATTGTCAAGGTGCCCACAGTGCATCTTCCAAAGACTGTCCACGCATAAAGAAGGAGTTTACTATTCTTAGACAAATGGTGCGAGACAGCTCTACCCACAAAGAGGCCGCGGAAAAAGTCCGGCGAAGACGACGACGTCACCGTCGAAGATCTTCGCGAAGAACGCAGTCAGCTACAAGAAGTAAGCCAACGCATCTGGGAACGGCGCCCACTGCAGGGTACACCGTAGCGAATGCAGACGATGGAGAACAGAAAACAAGTAGATCTCTCTCTACTGAAGATTGGCCGCCACTTACGCGCATGCAACTTGTGGAAGAACCACATCAGAAGCCGCATTCATCAGAGCAAGCTGCGACAACAGAGAAGCAGCGGAACTTGGATAAGCAAGTGATTGCTTTTCTACGACCCATAATTAATGCCATTCGCACTGTGTTAAACAACATGCGCACAACGTCAGCCAAAAGTGCACTTCAAGTACTGGACGCTCTGAGTCCAGTACTGGCGGCTCTTGAGTAGATAATGGCCCACCAGCCACCGTCTGTCAGGGAAGAGGTCAAAAAAGCAACAATTTTTCAGTGGAATGCACGGGGACTGAAATCACGCATTGCAGATTTCCGTCGGTTCGTTTCCACTAATATGTTTCCCATCATCATCATCTGCGAGCCAAATTTATCGAGCGCTATTAGACTCTCCGGATACGAATCCTTTATGTCGGCTTGTTATAGTGGAAACAGCAAGGTCCTGCTGTTTATTCGACGTGACCTGACCTACATTATTCGGCCTGTACCACCTGACAACGATAACCAATATATATGCTTAACAGTGAAGAAAAGGGGTCTTACTGTCACTGTTGTCGGTGCATACCTGTCGCCATCAAGTAGATTTGACCACAGAAGACTAGGACACATCCTATCATCCACTCCTGGCCCATGGGTGATCATCGGAGACTTCAACGCCCACCATACGCTATGGGGGAGCCCGAAGATCAGCGCAAAGGGTAGAAGACTGATAACGTTTGCTTCAGACAACGAGCTGTGCTTGTTAAATGATGGCAGCCCAACATTTTTACGTGGCCCTGGATACAGCAGTTGCCTTGACTTGACTTTTGTTTCTCGAGGTCTTGTCAGATGTGCCAAATGGTTTGCGGACATAGAAACACATGGGGCGACCACATTCCCACATATGTCAAGATCAGAGGATTATCACCTTGCAAGGTACGCGAAACTATCCAAAGAGTAGACTGGACCAAGTTTGAATCTCTCATGGAAGAACGCTGTCAAGAGAACACCTCATTTGACTTAGAAGAGGTGATCAAGTCCACAGTGCAAGACACAGTGTGCACCCTCACATGCTCTTCGAGAGTAACCGAATTTGATGTGGAATTAGAACGACTTCGGCTCTCCGACGGCATGCGGAACGAAGGTACCGACGCACGCAAGCAATCGACGATTTACGAATCGCTAGACGTCTTCAGAAGAAGATACAACGCCGCATAGACAAGCTAGAGTCACAACTATGGGCAGCCTTCTGCGCTTCGTTAGATCCTCGCAAGCCTTTATCACACTTGTGGAGGACAATAAGAGGGCTCCGGACATCTTCCATTCAGCGGTCTCCATTCAAGGCTCTAGCCCTCTCTCAACAGAGATCGGAGGTCGACGTGGCAGAAGAGTTCTGTGCCAACTTATCTGATGAACTCGCAGATCCCAACATCTCCACGCTCTCACGCGGTGGCACGACATCACACGATCACCCCATGGACCAATTTTTTTCTATTCATGAGCTTCAAGCAGCACTGGCTTTGTGTAGACGGACATCAGCACCCGGACCTGATGGAATATTATACAGAGCACTGTGTCACCTTGGTGAGTGTGCGAGGAGTGCCCTCCTCGAGATATACAACGACTCGTGGCGAGAGGGCACCCTCCCAGTTAACTGGAAGACCAGCCGTTCGGTTCCATTACTGAAGCCTGGCAAGTCACCATTGGTGCTCACATCATACCGCCCGATTGCACTGGCTAGTTGCTTGGGCAAAGTGATAGAGAGGATGGTACTTGGACGGCTAGAATGGTTCCTGGAGCATCACAACATCTACCCGGACGCTATGACGGGATTTCGCCGTGGCCGGTCATCAATTGATAGCGTCATAGACCTGGTCACCTACGTGCAGCACGAAAAAGGCCGTAAGCGTCTCTGCGATTCTTTATTTCTTTATGTTAAAGGGGCGTACGATAACGTCACACATGAAGCTGTCCTCACCGCTCTCAAGGAGGTAGGAGTGGGTGGTCGGATGTTTCAGTGGATACGCAGCTATCTCTCTGAGCGATCCTTTTTCGTGAGAACCGAGGATGGTGACACTTCGCTACACTACAGCCACCGTGGTGTTCCCCAGGGTGGCATACTTAGCCCTGTACTATTCAACCTGACGCTAATAGCTCTAAATGAGCATCTGCCAAGTACTGTCAGATTGTCAATGTACGCGGACGACATCTGCGTTTGGACGTCTGCAGTAACACGTCTACAGCTGCGAGAGCGAATTCAGAGAGCTGCCACTCAAGTTGCTATTTACCTCCGTCAACGAGGTCTGGAAATTTCCTCTGAGAAATGTGCACTAGTGGCATTTACGCGCAAACCAATGCATAACTACAGCGTTCTGATAAACAGCGAAAGAATACGTCACCTCAGATCATACAAGTTCCTAGGTGTTATAATTGACAGAGACCTCTCATGGAGCTCATATGTATCATACATGAAAAGGCGACTGACAGGCATCTGTCATTTGTTCAAGTTCTTCGCTGGAAAGAACTGGGGAATGTCCACAACTGCTATGTTGCGACAATACAGGTTTCTTTTCCTTGGATTCCTTCGGTACAGCCTACCTGTGTTAACCAACGCAAGTAAAACAAGCATACGAATGCTTCAAAGTGTCCAGGCTCAAGCACTACGGATATGTTTAGGCTTGCCCCAAAGTGCATCAACAGCGGTGACTATCGCCATCACAAGGGACAACCTCATCAAGACCCACATTAATGTGGAAGTGCTGAGGACACATATACGACACCTTGCTCGAACCCCTAGACATCACCTAGCCTCTCTACCAGTGGTCCGACCATGCACATCTTACTGCAAAACAGTGACCGCACATGGTGAGTCGATCCCAACTTCGTTCTCTCCTACCGCTAGACCTGTGACTCCGCCATGGTGCCTCGCTCAACCAATAATTAATATTAACATACCTGGCGTCGAGAAAAAGGCCAATTTGTCGTCACCGGCTCTTAAACAGCTCACACTACTTCTCTTGTATGAGAAATATCTAGACTCCATACATATCTACACTGACGGATCGGTTCAGCCGGACAGCTCTACAGGAGCAGTAGTGATACCAAGGTTGGCCACGACAATTAAATTCAAGACATCTCACGCAACAACATCAACGGCAGCAGAATTGGCAGCACTTCGTGCCGCGTTGCAATTTGTAGTTGATCAGCCTACGCGCAAGTGGACTATTTTCTGCGACTCGAAGGCGGCACTGCAGTCTCCACTATCAGCCTTACACTGTGGACCACACGAGCAGCTGGTACTAGAGATAGCAGAGATTATACAACACCTGACTGAGAAAGGGCACCAAATTACATTTCAGTGGTTGCCCAGTCACTGCGGAATCATCGGCAATGAACGGGCCGATCAAGCTGCCCGCTCAGCCCACACAGAAAATCATAAACTGCGACTACCACTTTCTAGGACGGATGCTGCACGAGAGCTCCGCAGACTTGCTCGCCGGCAAACCACATCGCAATGGAATCAGTCGCACTTCAAGCATGCCCGACTGTTCTCGCTTGACCCTACGCTAAGTCTTCAAGTCCCGTCGAGGCTTCGCCGAGCAGACCAGACCCTGTTATGTAAGCTGTGGTTGGGCGTTGCATTTACCAACGCCTACGCTTTCCGCATTGAGATGGCCGACACCGCAGCCTGTGGCCACTGTGGCAAGGAGGAAATCATTCAACATGTTCTTTGTGAGTGCCTAGCGTATAGTAGGTAGCGACTATGCCTTCGCAGAGAACTCAACAAATTAGATGATCAGCCTCTGTCGGAGCAGGAAATTCTGCAGTATCGTCAGGATGCGACTTCACAGAAGAGGGCCCTGAAAGCGCTGCTGCACTTTTTGCGATTGACCGGCCTTGCTGAACGGTTGTAGCTGGGACGCCCTTCCAGTGTGTGTTTTCGTTTTTTTTATGAGTGCGCGTGCGTTTTTTTTTTCCTCTCTCTAACCCCTCTTTCTTGCCCCTACTTTCCCACCCCCAGCGCTGGGTAGCAAACCAGATGCCAATATCTGGTTAACCTCCCGGCCTTTCCTTTCTCACTCACTCTCTCTCTCTCTCTCTTGTCACTTGCTTCGCGAAACGGCACTCTGTGAATCATTTCCACAATTACAAAGGTCTTCGAGCAGCAGTCCACGAAGAGCTTCTTTACCTTCCACGAAGAGCTTCTTTCCTGGCAATGACAAACGGATTTCTTGTGAATTTCAGGTATTTCACTGCCAATCACTGTTATAAATATGGGCAGTTTTTTTGCTCAGCTATGCTTTGAAGCTCCGAACCCGTAACATAAAATTAAAAGCTCTCGACTTAGAGTCAAATTCATCTGATCTGCAGACGGGGGAACAATTTAGCAAGAGATATGAAAACGCTACTTGCCTAACTTTCGGGTTCCTAGCTGGCCTTGCAGTATGGCACATGCAGCGGCCGTTTCAAGCCACCTCATCCTTGTCAGTATTCTCCAGCAGGTGTGGTCACACAGGTCCTACCCTGATAGCCAGATAAAATGCACAGTAGCACAAACGGCTATGCAGTGTAAAGGCAACTTATTGACCAGAACAGTTTCTTCGTATAAATGTAATATTGTGGCATCGCATAGGCCCATGTGCAGCGATCAACATCCCCATACTGCACGCCCTTTTGTGGAGCTCGTATTTTGGGCTCGAATGGTAAAGGCAATGATCATCATCATCATCATCATCAGCTGGACTACGTCCATTGCAGGACAAAGGCCTCCCCCATGTTCCGCTAGTCAACTTGGTCCAGTGATTGCTGCTGCTTTTTTATACCCACAAACATTTTAATCTCATCTTCCCACCTAACTTTCTGTCTCCCCGTAACCCGCTTGTCTACACTACGAATCCAGACAGCTGCCCTTAATTCATTCATTCACAAAACTTTATCAGTGTCCTGAAGCCCGGTCTTTTCATACCAAGGCTGGCCGCGTCGACGTCGGTACCGTCAGGCCGAGCCTTGTGGCGTTATCGTGGACCTTCTGGACTGCCCCTAGTTGATCTTGATAAGACGCACTTTGCACAATCTTCTCCCCGGCCCATGTCTATTTCCTCTTCTTGATTTCAACTATGATATCCTCAATACCGGTTTGTTTCCTGATCCACTCTGCTCTCTTCTAGTCTCCTAAAGTTAAACCTATCACTTTCCTTTCCATCGCTCGCTGCTTCGTCCTCAATTTAAGCTGAACCCTCTTTTTAAGCCTCCAGGTTTCTGCTCCGTAGCTAAGTACAGGCAAGCTGCAGCTGTTCTATACCTATCTCCTGAGGGATAGTGGCAATAACAAGTCATGGTTTGAGAGTGCTTGCCAAATGTGCTCCACCTAATTATTTTTCTTCTATTTACTTGAATCTCAAGGTTTGGCTCCGTGGTTACTATCTGTCCTAAGTAGACTAGCCTTCTACAACTTCAAGTGAACTATTATCTATCTCTAAGCGCTCTTCTCTTCCAATGTTGTTTTACACTACTTTCATTTCTAAAGAATATTTTAAGACCTACATTTCTTTTCTCTCCTTATCAAACTCCGTAATCATGAGTTGCAATTTGTTCCCTGAGATACTCAGCAATGCAATGTTATCGGCAAACGCAGCTTACGAAGGTACTCGCTATTAAATCTCATTTTTAACTCTTTCCACTCTAGGCCGCTGAAAACATCCTATAAGCATGCGGTAAATATCATTGGTGAGATTGTATTCCCCTGCCTTACACACTTCTTGACTGCTATTTTGTTGTTAATTTTATGGAGCACTATGGTGGCAGTTGATCCCCAGGAACTTTCTTCTACGATGTTTATATATGGTTTGTCGACACCCTGATTCCCCAATATCTGCATGACTGCTGATATTTCTACTGAAACAAACGCCTTATCGTAATCTATGAAGAGTATGTATAGTGGTTTGTTGTATTATGATCACTTTTTCTATTACCTGATTGATAGTATGAAAGTGGTAGATTGTTGAGTATTCTGTTCTAAAATCTGCTTGTTCCTTTGATTGATCGAATTGTAATGTTTTCCTAATTGTGTTAGCAATTACCTTTGTAAAAAATTGGTAGATCCTAAGTACCTGGGAATAGACGTTATGCGAAGCATGCGAAGTAAAAGTTACCGTGTTGTAAATTTTTAATGACTCGTCATGAAATAACGCTACATATATCTACAAATTTTGCATGCACAGACATATGTTGAAGAGCTGCATATATTTATATCACCAATTGTTTACACTTGTTCAACAATTCCAACTAGAAAATGCGTATTAGCAACACCAGAAGCTGATATGAAGCGCTGATGCTTGCGATGGTGCTTCCCTGGACACTGGTACATAAATAAACTGTCACGCATGGCAACTAATCAAAATTGACGTGAACCTGACGTGACGGCTGTGTCAAAGGAGTATATATGTAATGTTTATAAAATTGGGTAGGCCGTACTACGACCACTACTGATGATTCACGAAGATTAGCACCTATTTGAAAAGTAGTTCCGAGACCTGGCATCGCTCTGTGGTAAAATGCTTCATTGCCACGCCGAATGCTTGGGTTCGATTTCCGCTGGGACCCTGACATTTATTCTTTGCATTCGTCGGATCGACGCTACCTATGTCGGGTATTTCTTAACGCTTGGGCGTTAAAATTACCCATGTGTGTTCTTGTAGTTCCTAACTTAATACTATGTGTCAATCACCTGTGTCCCAGACCCGAATACCAGCGGCACGTACCCACCCGTGGGTATGTGCCACTGCCTGGCGGAAAGTGTTTGACGATGCACGCGACGGAATTGTGACATTCGTCATGTCCTGACCAGGATGTCATATTCGTCAAACCATCTTACCGTCCCATGCAAATTTTGATTCACGCCAAGTTAAGGGGATGACCACGAGAGCACCCAAATATAAGCGGCTAGATAGATAGATAGATAGATAGATAGATAGATAGATAGATAGATAGATAGATAGATAGATAGATAGATAGATAGATAGATAGATAGATAGATAGATAGATAGATAGATAGATAGATAGATAGATAGATAGATAGATAGATAGATAGATAGATAGATAGATAGACAGATAGATAGATAGATAGATAGATAGATACGCTCAATGTCACTGAAGTTCGCTAAGAAATGCTTCGCATTTAATAGCTTGTATATGACGGAGAGCAAGCTGATCGGTCTGTAATTCTTCAAGTCCTTTTCATCTCTTTTCTTATGTATTAAGGTTATGTTAGCATTCTTCCAAGAGTCTGGTACTCTTCCCGTCAGGAGACACTTCGTAAACAAGGTGGCCTGTTTTTCTAGCACAATCTGTCTTTCGTCTTTCAGCAAATCTGATGTTACCTGGTCCTCACCAGCAACTTTGTCTCTTCGCATTCCGTGCAAGGCAATATCACCTGCTTTAAACGCCCATATGGGCTTATCGGTGTTTACAGTGTGGGAAGGTAAGATGTTTTTTTTGGAGTACGAATCGCTGGTCATGACATGAATAATGTCACAATATCGTTGCGTACGTCGTCAAACTCTCTGCAAAAAAAACAGTGGCAAATAACCGGGGGCGGGTATGTGCCACTGGAAAGGCGAGAACACACTTGGGTAACTTTGAAGCTTCAGCATAAAGCAAAGCGGCTATAAGCAGCGTTGACCGGACGAATGCAAACAATATATGTGAGTGTCCCATCAGAAATCGAACCCTAGCATTCTGCGTGGCAATGAAGTGTTCTACCACAGAGCTACCCCATACTGGTGTGGCTCTGTGTGGCTCGGGTGTGGCTCGGATATACTGTTCAAATAGACCCCAATGTTCATGTAACACCATGGTTGTTATAGTAGCACCTCTTCAATTTTATAAACATTTATATGTACCCCTATTATACATCCGTAAAGTCGGGTTAACGTAAATTGTAGTTAGGCGTCCTCCGCTGAAGTTGCTTTTGCGTAGCAGTAATGAGTGCTGCCATTCTCAACGCACCAGCGCAAACACAAGCGTTCAATGTCAGCGCCGCTTGTGGTGCTGGGGGCATGGTTACGCAACTGTAAACAGTAGCTAACTTAAAACATACGCGCTGTTTAACGTATGTATCTGCGTGGATTTTTACACATATTTAGCGCCACTTCGTAACATCTCGCTCAATAGAAAGAAATGAAAAACCTTTACTTTCCATTCACATACTTCGCATAACATCGATTCGCAAAATACGTGGAATCTGCGAATCTTTTTCCTCCCCCAGTGCGAATGAAACAGTGTCGTCATTGGGAGGGGGGGAGGGATCAAGCTTAATGGTAGATGCACTGTTGGACGTGTTGGTTTCATCGGTTTTTGTTTCGCCTGCTCGGTTTGCAATATTTCTTCGCTCCGCGGTGATTACCAGTGGCCGCCTTTCGAAAATTTCAGTGGCTATGGAATAATCGCAGGAAGCTCTTCAATTCACCCACTGGACTAGATCAGCAAATTTTATTGGTTTAAGTGAACTCTTTTATCTTCCATATTTGCGGGCGTAATAAATGTTTGAGCTCATCTGAAGATCCTCTCCTCCACAGCAAAGGAAATGCCGCAGGTAGCCCGTGGATTCCTCCTTCTCTTAACTTTAAAATCCGATTGCACACATTTCTTGAAGCATCCTGTATGTATATATGTATGTATGTATATATATATATATATATATATATATATATATATATATATATATATATATATATATATATATATGTATGTATGTATGTATGGTGTATTTAGGCACTTGCCCTCTTCGCAGAATATATCTAGGTTCAGGCGAAAGAAATTAGCTAAAAAATTACTAAATATGTATAAATTACAAAATGATCGAATTATCTTTGTAATATTTGTATTATCAAATTTAGTGTGGGTATTTATATGGCAAATTATTTCACGTCTAAGCTGGTCCCGATGACGCTTCACAACCACACAAGAAAGAAGCTCATGGCAACTCAGGAGGACTTGCCCTTACGGAAACGCCATACATGGCCCATATATAGGTTATATCTGGCCTTATATAAGTATATATGGCAGCATATGTGGCCACATATAAGCATATATGGCAGCATATGTGGCCACATATAAGCATATATGGATGTATATCTGGCGGAGTCGGTTCATGTATGGGGTTATATACGGCCATATATGACGCGGTTGGCCCATATAAGGAGTCAAATCGGGCCAAATAAGGCACGGCCACACCATATATAACATATCAAGTGGATCCTTAAATGTGGAAGTGCTCTCTTATTTGGGAAGAACCACGTATATATTTAGCACCGTGATCACACTTTTATGCGAATTGTAATATATAACAATTTGTACACAAAGCTGACCTGCTTATTTTTCATAACAATAGGAGTATTAAATATATATGTTGTTTCTGCCATGCAAAAAAAACGAAATTTCAGGTCAGCTTTGTGTACGTGATAGTTGCAACTCAGTTGAATGCATATATGCATGCATTCGTGTAATTTAACTCGTACATTTTTCATGGCATTTAGGTTTGAAACAATAAGTTGCAATTATTACGACGTAAATAATGTATACAAGAGCAGACATGTTTTACGAGAAAGGAATCGTGTCAAGTCACAAAACGTATTGAAGCTTCCGAACCTCGCTATTATTATAGAGCAATCCTATATAGTATTATGTAAAGACAAAATGCATGGAACCTATATTGTTCACATTAATGCATTGTTTAAAGTGGCAGCAAGAAATATTAATTTCAATGCACTTTTAGCTTTCACATCGGTGGACAAAATTTCTGATTATTTGAAAGTTTTGATGGTTATATGCTCCCTTCATATAACAAGATTTCTATTAATCTTGTTGACGCCTCATCTGCGATTGCTTTCAGCAGCCATTTACTATAATTGCATGCGCAGTGCAATGTTTAGGGAGTATTTTCAAAAACAAAAAGAACTTACGTGAATGCAACTTGCAGGCACCATTATGTATACATTCAAGATGGAAGTTGTACTAATTTATTGCAAAAATACATCTTGCGTTTCCTTTGGCTACGTATAATGTTCCTGGCTGTGCACATAGTAAATTTATGGAAAATTTATAATTGCACAAGTGAACAATTAATTTAGTGTAATGTTTGCAAGCGTCAAATAAATCTCACGTCATAGACATGTACGTTAAAAAAGGTGCAACTCACACGTGATACATATTTAATGGACCATGTAATGAAATGCTGAAGCTTTATAGCAACATTTAATGTAGGCTGCCGAATTCACAAAACTTCTATTTTGTGTCGGTGTGTCATTACTTGGTCGAGGTCACTAAAGCGCACGTGCCATCATCAGGATTAGCCTAAACATTGCCTTGTGAATACAATTAGTATGGCACATTTTTTGTGGGCTGGCGTGATACCTAAGCCAAACTCTACATTATGTAAACAGCCCCTTGCTGTGCAGGCGCGTAACGATTCAAACTGCTTGCGAACATATGCTTTCAACACCAACACGGTAGTGCACTTACTTATAATATATGTATGCCGGTACATACCTACCAAACTGCGCAAGTACACACTCGCGTATAGAGATTCATGGGCACCCGGACACTGGCATTTCATTCAATGTGGCTAGATATTTTCGTCCATGTCAGAATGATATGAGTGTATTATTATTATTATTATTATTATTATTATTATTATTAATGTTGTTGTTGTTGTTGTATTTCGGAAAACGTTCAACAGCAAATCCATATTCTGTCATACTGTGTCGTTCTGTAAGTTTTATGAGATCAGTTATCTTGGTGTTCTTTTTGATAGCATGCTGAATTTTTTCTACTTGCATTAAATGTGCTGCCATGCGAGGCCTTCATTCTCTTCCTGTTGGCTCAACATCTCGCGAGAATCTGGTTCTCCTACAGCCTTCTACAAATTGTA
This sequence comes from Rhipicephalus annulatus, assembly GCA_013436015.1. Lineage (NCBI taxonomy): Eukaryota > Metazoa > Arthropoda > Arachnida > Ixodida > Ixodidae > Rhipicephalus > Rhipicephalus annulatus. The sequence continues at coordinate 641,707 of WOVY01009442.1, forward strand.
CACCGCGATATGTCGTGGTCAACTTGAGTACATATGCATATTTGATTTGGAATGGCCTTGCTAAATCCAGCAGTAGGGCCACTGAGTGAGTTCAGAAAAACTTCATAAGCATTTACCCTCATCGTTTAACTAGAATCCTTTCAACACTGCTAGAATATTATATTTGCCATCAATTAACGGCCGGCAAAATCGCGCTGAGCTGTTATTTCTTTACAAGCTAGTTCAGGGTGAGATATTCTGCCCTTCTCGGTTGTAATAATTTTGAAACTCCGCGTAAGTTATCGAGAGAGAATCGACCGTTGCGTGTACCTGCCAGCTTCTTTCAACACTCTATCCTTTACAGAATACCGAGTCTATCTAACGTCAACTTTCTTAATTCGTTATGTTTTTCATAGTCTACAGTCATTTTTTTTGTCAGTGAGGGCTGCCCTGTCCTAAGGTAGCTTTTCACATGCACAGATTCTTCCCTTTTCCGTCTTTCAGGAAGCCTTCGGCACGGTTATGTATATTGCACATTATTTTTCAGTCCCATTCCATGAATATCTACTCTTTTATTTGTTGTTTCCATTGTGCGTTGATTTCTTTTCGACTGCTCGTTTTTGCTCTTTTTATTGATTTGCATTTCTGTGGACAGCCTGTAATGTATTGTTTGTTTTTGTTTTCTTTTCGCGCGCGCCAGCATGAAAGACCCTATGGTTGTTCTTGGGTAGGTTAAAAAATGATTGATTGATTATTGGTTGATTGAATATTATTATTATTATTATAAATCCTTGCGAAATAAGATGCAAATTCGGCTGAAACGCATCTTCGTAGCCAGCGTACACGAAGCAGCGATTTCAGCTCCACGGAATGCCTGTCTCAAAGGTCTTGCACGTCCAGCTTTCTGGGCCCGCGGGAGGAAGTTGAAGTCCATTGTCCGAAAAAACTCGCCTGACTGCTAGGTTGCAAGGGGTGTGCACAGTAAATAAAAATACAAAAAAGAGCGCCCGTCGGATGAGTGCAAAATTCGGAGAAAGTTGTTCGAAGAAGCGCGGCGCGTAGGCACCATGTAGCGCTGCCGTGGCATACAACAGTCTGTCGACACAGCAGGAAAGAGAGTGCCACGGCCCATTTCAAGTAACGACGAAGAAAATAGTTTGCACAAACTTCAGTCGTACGGTAATAATATTGCGTCAATAATTGTTAAAAAAATAAAACGTCGTTCGCCAATGGGCTCAGGAAAGTTTAGTTCTAGTGAAAAGTGCGTAAATCATTGATCTCAAGAAGTAATGTAGTGTCCATTGCAATATTCATTGTGAAGACTGCATGCACTGTATCCGTCCGCGTCATTGTTGTTTTTTTTTCTCGCCGGAGTCATGGGTGCCGTGCTGATCGAGTTTGTTAATTTTCATTCCTTTTGCTCTTATTTCGTGTTCAACTACTGCTCCAATTTACACAAGATAATCGCGCATTCTCAGGAATCTACTTCGCTGTACGTGGCGAAATTGTGGACGGACGTGGAAGTGTTTTTGTGTGCGTGTGCGTCTGTACGCTGCTGGATTGGCGATCGTCAACTTTTCGTGCGACAAAAAAATGGATACCCTTGCTTGCGGGCAAGCGTTCCTTCAAATCTTCTTCCTAAAGCAGTACGAATGGACGTGGTGGCTTTAAGGTGTGAAAAGGTTATCAGGATTAACAGGCTCCTTGAAAGGCAAGCCTCGGTTAAATGTTAACGTAAGTTCATCATTTTCATTACCTTCGCACGTTGTTCATAAATATTATGATATTTCGAAAACATACCACATTGAATGCTTGCTGAGTAAATGACTTTATGCTAATCGTGGTTACATCATTAGGCTGTTTTGTATAAGGGATACGACAACACTTTCTTTTTTTCATTTGATCCAGACAGTGCTCTATTCAGTCAAAAAATCTACGCCAGGAAAATGTTGGTTTCGTGCCATTGTACTTTTCATAAATATATTGATGTAAATATACTTGTGTTGTATTTTTTCTCATTTTAACGCTTGAGGAAAAACCAAGGATAATTTACAACTTGCGCAATTACAAATAAATAAGAGTTGCATATCTCCAACTCCAAGGTAGTCATGAGATTTATGAGCCCACGTTTGAATTTGTCTTGCGTTTGAATTTATCTTTCTTCGTCTACGTTCCGCTTGTTTTTATATTTACGTGTGTTTTGATAAGGACACGCAGTTAAAATTTTGTTGCTAGTTTGATTCTTCAAAACAGGGTGCTATGTCACGGATCCAAATAGAAAAACTTAAGAATAGCCCGTAATTTCGTTTCCGCCATCTACAATCAAGGTGATATAAGTGTAAATTTGACTGGAATGCGTACATCACAGGCGACATAATCGTTACTGATGTCGCAACATCGCGTGGTTATCTGGAGGAACTGCGCATACCCGCATACATAGTTACACAAAATAATGTGATGTCACGTTTTAATCCGTGAGCACTGTAGATAGTTTTACGCAAGCCGACAAATAAACTGGTATGATGCATTAGGGCTTGCTACTGTGTGAAAAAACTGGGGGACCGTTAAGCTCCGTTTTTCACAGTTGAACGTGATAGCAGTATCGATCCTGTTTCTTGTGCGTAATTCAATCACTTAGTGTGTACTCTTTATTGCGTGATGCTACTTGAACAAATTTAATTGTGGAATAGTACTGTGTAATTGAGAAGGTTGAAAGTGTCTCAATGAAGTTTTCGCACATGGCTGCATTTTGTGCAAAAAAGGGGTAACATAGTTTAAAGAACAAGAAATATTAAGTAATTACTCAGTTGCACGAAAAAATTGAAATACAAAAGGAAGACACCTTGACGCAGCACACACTGACAACTGAAACATTGTTGGAGAAAACAGACATACGTATATATGCGGTTACGAGAACACGTGCGGTGAAAGAAAAGGATTAGATGAGCAGACAGATTGTATAAATGATGCGCTTCCAGGAAAGCTACCTCAGTAGCAAGCAACATAAGTGAGAGTTACGTGACACATGAATCCCCAGCTTTGTTTATGAAATTCGCCTCTCCGATTTCCCGCGCTATACCGTGTCACTGAATCTAGCTTTAACTACCGTATTCCAAACAAGGGCGCGCAGCCACACTCTCTACAATATGATGATTGGTTAGAGAATGGTTGTTAATTCCTTTAGAGAAGCTTTGTGATCTACAAATATATAAATAAATTCTGAATAATACTTCCCACATTGAAGTGCAGTGCCGTCCACCACACGATGTCCACACTGTGAAAGAAAATGATCAGATGTCTGCTCATCTAATCATTTTTTCCACCTCACGTGTTGTCTGTCTCTCCAATGTCTGTTTTCTCCAATGAAGTTTCAGTTGTTAGTGTGCGCTGTATCCAGGTGTCTTCCTTTCGCACTTCAAATTTTTTCACGCAACTAAGTTAAGATGAAGTACCAACTCGCCCAGCAGAAAGTGCTTCTCAATTTAATGTGTGTAAAATGTTTTAGAAGTTTATGCACCCACTACGCAGTCTTGAGGGAATACGTGCAGTAACCAGTGTGCCTTTTGTAATGGTTGGCTGTCTTTAGACCGCGAAGTCACGTTGGTAATAACGTGTTGTGATGCTTGATGACAATGCACGCTTGTATCATGCAATATAGCTGCGATATTAAATGTTGTGTTGTGAAACCTGTATGCAGGATACATGTATTTGTTAAGCATTACAGTTACTTTCCTTGCATTTACAACAAGAGGAAGTTATTTATGCTTTATTTCCAAGCAGATGCATAGCTGTGTGGTAGAGCACTTGCATGCCATGCAAATTGCCTGCATGATTTCGATCATCACTCAAACCCGAAAATTTATAATATTTGTTTTATTTGCATTCTCTCAATTTTCGATCATTGACAAGACTATTTTTCACGGAGAGCCACCGATGCCTACACCGGAATTTCTGCAGAATAAGCTCTTTACCACTGTTACGTTAATGATGCATTATTGGCAAAATTGAAAGCGGATTACGTTTACAAAGTACATGTTTTGTGTCCCGTTCGCAAGAAATATTGTTAAATGCCTCCGTTCCCGCGCGCACAGAGACCTATAGAAACCAGTTTTAGCAGTCATTCTATAGGTCATTAGTCACAATACTTGTACATAACTAGCTTGCATACCGATCACTTTCAACCGAACTCCTTAAAAGTTGATTATCAACTCATTTAAGTTATTCAATGCACACGCAGTTCATATGGTCAATAGCAAGTCAATATTTCGTTTTGACTGACTATGGACGCTCCATTGACACACGAGAAAAGTTTTAAGCATAACACACTGTGAAAGATATCTTTATGAAACTCAAATTGGGTTCTTTTATGCTATTTATTTTTGTCAAGTCGGAATCGATAAAGCGGAATATTTACTTGCACCGTACTATGTCTCAGACCGTGTTGACCATATAGGTTCAAGATAAGAATAGTCGCATGCAAGACTGACGTTTTTCAAACTTATTTTTTACCAAAAAAAAAATTACAAGATGGAACCAGCTGCCTTCTAGCATTGCCTCTACACTCCCAATTATTTGTTTTATTTCTTGTTAGAATTGTTCCGATTTATATGTTAGAACATGTGCCAATTTATATATAAATTTCTCTTGCAGATTGTGATTCAGGTGACTTTGATTATTTGTTTGGCTGACTATGTATTTTTTGTATTCTACTTTTCGTAAATGCTCCCCCAATGTAATGCCAATTGGTGCTGTGGGTAATGAAATAAATAGATAAATAAAAAAGTGTCGATAAGTAAGCAATAAATTTAAGCACAAAGAATGTATCTATTCAGGAAAAGTGGACTAACAGTGACATGTGCCCACCACAAACTTTGAATATGATGCCAAGTTACATTCTAGCAAATAGTTGTTGAGAATAACTTGAGATATATTGAGGATAACTTGATTGAACAAGAATGTTCAGGGGGTATGTACTGCCTTTGTTTTGGAGATGATAGTGACTGCATGCAGACCTTTCAACAAACAGGTATATTTCTAGCTGAAAAATGATTTGAGCAGCTATATTTTTTGCCGGTGACACAGGCTGAACTAATATAGATGAATCATTTGAATGGCTTTATATAAAGGTATCTATATAAGGCCATATATGAAAGCATCCATATAAGACCTTATATGGATGCTTATATATATAGCCATATATGGCCATATACAGCAACACCCATATATGGGGATATAAGGCCCATATATGGCTATATCAGGATTTGGACATATCAGGCTATATACGGCCCATATATGGGGATTCCATATATGGGCCAGATATGCCCGATTCCTGATGTAGCCTTATATGGGGATTTTCATATAAGTCCATATATAGGATTTTTGTAAGGATGGAGACGGCTAGGCTGGTTGACACATGCGTCAAAAGGCTTTCAGTTGTCTTCTCAGAAAAGGAAGTTCTGTTTTTATCAGGTTGACTGCACGCGCAATGATCATGTTTCCTTATGATGGTGTTGATGTTTCATTCATCTTCGACTGGCTTTTCTGCTTTCGTTTGATCTACGCATGTATATATGACGTGGTTCGACGAATAAATTTTTGTTGTAAGTCAGCTCTGTTGTGTAGTGTTCTTCTCTACCTAGTCTCTCGTCTTTCACGCTGTTTTCCTCCAATATGTCATACCAGCATGCCCAAGCAACCACTTTAGCGGGTTGCGCAGCCTAGTTTCATTTTATAGCAATGTTTATAATGAAGAACACTTGCGAATGGATTTGAAATCGCATTGCATTGCATTTGCGAGAACTTTAGTAGGTTCTTATTATCCCAATCTAGTCACGAGAGCTCCCTATAAAATTTTCGCCTACTTGGAGCAATACGCACCTATATAAATTGGTTAGGGCACTGCGAGAGTGTGCTTCTACAGCTGATGTGAAAGCACACTCTTCGCCCTTCCGTCCTTCCTTTCTGCCCTCGTTCGTTCGTTCGTTCGTTTGTTAGTTTGTTCGTTTATTTGTTTGTTGATTGTTCATTTGTTCGTTCATTCATCCATTTATTCATTCATTCGTTTTTTCGTTCATGTATTTCATTTATTGTTTGTTTGTTCATTATTTAATCCGTTCGTTGCTTTGTTTGTTTGTTCGTTAGATTGTTCTTTCATTTATTCTGTCATTCATTCCTTCGTTTGTTTGCTCATTCATTCATCCTTCATTCGTTTTTTGTTCATTCATTCACTACATTTCTTTTTCTACATCGTAAATCGCGTTATCATCATTTGCGACGACAGTGGAGTCACATGACGTCATCTTATCACTATGTAGCTTTGTCAAGAGACGCTGATCTTGGAGCCTGTCGCGGCAGTACAACCTGAGGTGCAGAAAGCTTCCAATGCATTTTATCCCGGAGGCAGTGCATAGCCAGGTTCTGTGCAGACAGCTTTCCGGTTGTGGGTTTCGACACAGTCATCTGATTTGAAAAAAGTCCTTTGTTGTCTTAGGAAAATGATTGAGACTCGATGAGACGTTTGGAAATTCTAATATTAATATTTATACGTTTTTTCGGTTTGACCCAAGCTACTCTAGCTGAATATGAACTGCATATGTGTCTTTTCTCTCAGGTTTCATCGACACTTGATACTAGAGTCAGTTATCCGACCATATAAGACCTCAAGTTACTCACGGTGACGAAGGCTCACACTTGCGCGCGACCTAAAATCATCGCCACCCTGAATCGGCATCTGTTCACATATAGCTCACTTTTTCATTGCTCTGTAAAGTAAATCGAAACTCATTTTTGCACACTCGCTTGGTACAGCGGATTGCGACTGCAGTTGCGGGACCTAAAGGTAGGGCAGTGCGTGATCGCGCCTAAGCAGTCGCTCTCCGGCCGAAGTAGCCATTTATTAATATTTGCGACCAGTTGCTTTGCGATTTCCTTGGTCGCGCTGCTAGTTGCAGGTGTCATTGAACCTTCACGCGGTGTCTTTCTACTGGCCACGCGAAGAAAAACAACCTGTTTACGTTTGCTAAAGTAATCGCATACTCTGCACCACTTCATTTTCAATGCATTTTTAAGTGAACTAAATGATTTTAGGCATGTGGACGTACATGATGCCAATTATTTAGTAATAATTTGTGTACTGTGAGAGCGAGCTTTTTTTTTCCACAACGAGGCGTACAAGACTTCCTCTCTTACATTGATATCAGTGAGGGCATTGTCTTATTCTATATCAGTAGAGCTCCTAGCTTAACCAAACAATTTTGGGCGAAACACAGAGAGAATCGTAGGTAAGTAAACGTAGACCAGTCGAGGATAACCGTCAACCAGTCGAGGATAACCGGTTTTTCACCGTACACGTTGGAACAGGATGGGAGATATTCAAAGAAGGAAAGGAAAAAGACAGAGAGATGGCACATCGCACAGCACATGCACAAGCGCCTATTCAGTAAGAGTCCGGCAATCTGGCCTGAAAATGTGACGTCACTATCACAGCCGCTTGTCCAAGTCTGTTCTTACAGCGAAAGCTGTTATGAGATCACTGTTCGAGTCCCGCGCCGCTGTTTGTTGTCCACCGTCGCCGCCATCACCGGTGTTCGTAACCACATTCTGCGAAATTAGAAAAAAAGAAGCCTTGCACTAATGCACAGTGGAGCTTGAACCCGTGTTCACGGGGTGCCAGCCCAGTATTCTACCACTGAGCTACACCGGTGTTTTTTTTACCATGAAAAAAAAACTGAGCTACACCGGTGTTTGTGACTTGTTGTCCAACTGGCCTAAGGCAGGCTTGATATACCGAAAACAGTCACGTTAATACGACTTTTAAAGCGTTTTACAACAGCGAAAAAAAACAGTCATCGCACAATGCGAATAACGTAACAAGTGGGCCGTTCATTGCTCCAAACAATCACAAAAGCTTGTTCTTGTTACCCTGTTGACTGTGGTGCGTACCCACTTCAGCTATAATTCCTCGTCGTCGTCAGCCACTAGATGGGCAATTGCCACAAAATTCCTTGCAAGTGTTTAGCGGATGCCACGCTTCTCGGAAGAATGGCGAAAAGTAGCATAGCGAATGTCGGCCTACTACCCAAAAGTTTATTATTAATTCCCTAGCGGGTATCAAGCAAGTGTGCTTGCAGTAGTTCCCCAATGAGTATTTTGATAAGGCTCTGAAAGGCCGCTCTTCTAGGTTTCGCTGTGACAGTGCTGCACATACCGCGCAGGCCTGGCTTTTTTTCACAAAAACCTATAAGAGATTCTTCAGACGTTTGCCTATTGTCGAAGTGCGCTATAAAGAACGCCAGTGAAAGAGCTATCTGTTTATGCACCGTATAGACCAGGCAGTCACACGGGATGTGGTGTAGCGTCTCCTCCACATGAATCGCAGAGAGCATTGTTGTCCATTTGTCAACATACGATTCCATGCGCTGAAAGTCAACCACATCAAAAGCACAGGAAAGATGAAAGCGCTCTATCGTGTTTTTTCTTTCGCGTGTCGGTTTTACCCTTTGTCCCACCACTTGTGTTTATTCATTCATTACTGCAAAAGAAGTACTGATGAGATCAGAACATGGGTCACGTGCAGCGCGGTAGTTGTCAGCTACCGCCGCCGGTGTCTATAACCAGCATCGCAAGGAATAGAAAAAAACTCTAATAAAAACACCATGGACACAACGGGATTCCACACCAGGTCTACTGCGTGCCAGTCCAGTACTTTACTACTGATCCACTCCAGTGTTTGGATCTCGTTTCTATAGTTACCTGGCTTCAGGCACGCCCAATGTTGAGAAAGAAATCGCGTCATTATGACCAATAAAGCGTTTTAGGACATCAAAATAACAACCAGGCGTCACACAATTCGAATTGCTTAACAAGTGGGTCGTCGAATTCTCCAACCCATTAGAAAACTTGTTCTTGATAACCTATTAACTGTGGCACATACACACTTCAGACGTTATTCTACATCGTCATCAGCCTCTGCATCAAAAATTGCACAAGACTCCCAGCAAGTGTGCAGCGGATACCACGCTTTTCCGAAGAATGACGAAAGCTATCCTAGTGAATGCCGAAAAAAGAGTGATGTTTTTGCTATGGTATCATTAGTATGCATTACTTTAGGTATGTTAATTTGTAGTCAAGATAATGACTTTTTTGCTTCTTCTGAACAGGCGAACAGCACTTATTGCACTCTTTTCGTTTAACGCACAATAATTTTCTTATAAATGTTCAATCATGAAAATGTCTAGCTGATGTAATCAGTTCTTGTCCGATCCCCCTGAGTGAGTATGAGCCATATTTACGGAGTCATAATTATCATCATCATAATTGCTGGCCTAGTACAGAAAAATTAATATTTATGACATCGTGGGTACCCAGAAAATTTGCTTGTAGCAGTTACCCAAATAGTGTCTAGAAAAGGTGCTGAAAGGCCCAGTCCACCTTTCAGTGTGAGTGTGCCTTTCACGCGCAGCCTAGTCCAGCTTTCGCTGTGACTGTGCTACGCGTTCCGCCCATGCCTGGTGGTCTTTATTTATTCATTTGTTTATTCATTTATTTATTATTTATTTATTTATTTATTTATTTATTTATTTACTTTGGAAGTCATGCTTTTGTTTTTCACTGGTTTACTCTTCAGCCTGTCGTTGGCGTGATGAATCTTGTCAGTTCCTTTGGCAGTTGAAGCTTCTTCGAGCAATTAAAGCCAGTGCAAGCTTTTGTCAATAATCAGGGAGTGTTGGCAAACGCGACACAACGTATTCTACTGGGTAACTAGAGGCTGTTTTCCACCGCAAATCGTCTCATCAAACGCAAGGAACCAGCCGGGAATCCACGTTTCTCCGATCGCTTCTTCGCTCTCGTGCACCGCGAACTTTTCGCGGCCAATCCCGTATTGTTGGATATGCTCTGAAACTTTGTCAGCCGCCCGAACTCATCTTCCGGTAGGAAGGTCTCGTTACCCGCAGTGCACACAAACTTTAACGTTCTAAGGTTCGGCCGGGAGCGGAAATGCTATCCCATCTTAAGACGTGACCACCCCCTGCCTATAGCCATTGATACGTGCCTCCTCAAAAATGGTTTCCATTAGTGTTAGCGTGTCCTCGAATGAGTGACAAGGGGGTTGGCACGGAAAGCGCCGGTACTTTCGGCCAAACCTGAGATTATGGACGCCGCTCTGCGTTCTTGCTCGAAGCGTTAACGTCACGGGCCAATATTGACGCTGTCCTTTAGTGCGAGCACTTGCGGAGCCCGGTATGTCGTACGCTGTCATCTCATGTCACCCCTCGGTGTTACGCAGGCGAAATCACGCATAGCACGGTCATGTGCAGCTATATAGTAAGTTATGGCAAGGCGGCGGGAAAAAGAAGAATGGGTGAGAAGTATGGACAGGAGGAAATGAGAGCGTAAAGTGCAGCTCCGCCACGTGTATCATAGCCATGTAAAGTATAGCAAAAGGGCGGGAAAGGGGAGTATGGGGGAAAACAGTGGGAGCAGGTGTAGTAAAGCATACTCATGTTTGGAGCCCTGCTTGAAAAACACCCAGAGAACAGTCACGTTTAACATAGCTATATATAGTAAGGCAGAACAAGGTGTGGGAACGGTGATCAGGGTGAGAAGGGTTGTCAGGATGAGGAGTAGCGAAAATACGAGACGGAGGGTAGCGCATTGAAAAGCCGTGCATACTGTAGCATAACGAAGAGAAGGAAAGGAAGTGAGGTGGAGGAAAATAGACGTGATGTTTATTATGACGGAAAGATGCAGGGAAGGGAAAAGTGTAGCATGGTTGCGAAGAGTATAGTATAATAGCAAGCAGTGAAAAATTGAAGTCGAGGCGAGGAGGATCCGTGTGAGAATGGGGAGGTGAAAACGAGGAGGTGAGAAGGCGACCATGCATCTAGAATTAGTGTTTACTTTGCTGCCATGAACGCCAAGCATACTGTTCATTTGGAAAACCAACGCACCCATTCCCGCCAACGCAAGAGTCGCTGAACCGCAGACAAATCCCTGCTCCGCACTTCCAACATCTTTCACGTAGGGTGTGTTTACATCTTTTTGTGCACACCGTATTAGGTATAAGCACCATTCGACACGTGTTTTTTACTGGAAATGCCCTGCGCGCTTCTCATCATCTAGAACTGTTTAGCTATATTATCTCAGGAAACCTTCACTTACGTTACTTTCCGCTGGGCCAGTAACGTGCCATCTTATTGCATCTGTATACTGATAGGCTTTAGACACCCTTCAGTCTAGAAAACTGAGTATCGCTGGCAACATTTCATGGGAGAATTTTGTTTTTTTTACCACATAGTAAGCTTGAAGAAGAAGGTGTTTATTGAAAAAACACTGCTTGAAAAGGGTGAAAATAAACGTAAAGTGCAGTGAAATATTGTCAAGCAATATTACCCGCTATGAACGTTTAGACTAAATAAAAATTCTTATAGCATTGCTGTTCAAAGAGATTCTTTGGTAAGCACTGTTGTTTTTAAAGCTTCGTCATTTTCGTGAGTATGCGTGGGGCTGTAACCTTATCACATCCCGGTTTTTACATTGCTTGCCAACTCATAGACTGCCTCCTGTATAGCTCCACATTTTTAAGTATACAGATAGATCGTGCATCAACATGTGACCATAACTATAGAAATGCTTCGTGATGTTGTAAATGCAGCGAATATCTCGAGCGGGGCATCTAAAGGAGCGCAGCATGCTTCTTCATCGCAAGCCTCATTTCAGCCGGTTCCACAAGGTCTACAGCGATGGACATAACTGACTGGTCTCGGAAGCGATGCACACACCAAACATTTGAGTGAAATGGCAAGAAAAAAAAAGGTAAAGGTATCATGACCACTTGACCACCGGCGAAGAAGTCAAACAGTGAGTCGTTTTGTTCATTTGGCCAACGTGTTTTCTTGTTGTTGCCTTCGTGAACCAAGCTTGTAATTATGTAAACACAAACTTCAACAATGATCAGTGAAGCGTAATTTATTTCTCCAGCGTTACATGGGAAAGTATACGTGCATTTGGTGATTGCATGTCATTCGAAATGGTAGCGAATATATTGTCACGTAAGAGTGAGGGTAGCCCGAAGACAGGAGACCGGGAGGTTAGTAGAAATAGAAGGAGATTCGTTTATTTGGCGGACTTGCGCCCACTAAAAGAAAACAGACGCGCCGGCTAGCGGGTGGCGAACAGCGCGTAAATAGAAGGAGATTCGTTTATTTGGCGGACTTGCGCCCACTAAAAGAAAACAGACGCGCCGGCTTAGCGGGTGGCGAACAGCGCGTTCGTAGCGTCTGGCGCTACGGCGACTCCTCGCGGCAATATTGACGTTCATTGACATCTCCTAGGAATTGTTTTGACGACATGTACATACGTAGTGCGTAGACACAAGTCTATCTTTCCCTTATTCATCATTGGCTGGGTCTTTAATGAATATTACTCCAAGAAGCAACTGTGGCAGCATGTGCCATCTACTCATGCGTTATTGCAGTGGGTCATGTTCATGCCCACGTTGCTGCTATCTTTCCTTGTCCGTAAGTAGTACCGTTACATGGTACACCAAAAATATACATAGAAAAAAAGACACCCACTGCGTACCGTTGCTTAATTTTCAGTTATGCGCAGATTCAATTCCATTTGCGTTCTTTGTCACTCGATACTTTCCTGTGTTTCCATTCCCAGATTCATAAAGTTATCACCCAGGCGTCTCCATCTTTAAGATTTTTTTATTCAATCCACTAGAGGAAGAGGTATCCGCATTGGGCTGTGCATCTTTCTAGCACAACCTCGACAATACATTAAAAAGGATGCATTCGTTCGAATTTACATGGTGTGGCTTGATATATTGAAACACTCCGTCGCCAGGGTCTACCAATGACTACTGAGAGGGATCTCGAATCTCCTACTCACAGCAAGAGCAGGGCTTTTTAGGTGTTTTTCACTTTTTCGGAGGCACTGGAGCGGACAAGCGACTATAGCAGCCATCTGAACCTTCCTCGGCCAATGACGTCACTGTCATCTCCCCTTCTTTTGACTTCTCTTCTTTTTTACTCTCTCCTAATGTCCTGCCAAAACTGATCTCTGCTTCAAATTAGAGCCGCCAAAATGGCATTCATTCCTCTCCTCCTCCTCTTTCTTCTCAGCGCCTTTCACCAGTAATTAGGAATGAAGGCAGGCTCGTTTCAGACAGCTCTTCTTACATTATCGCGTCGACTTTCTTATGCTGGGATAAGAGCCACTTCTCAAACTACTGTGAGATAATAAAACGTATTAAACAGGCTTCTAGAAACTAGCGTGAATAATGTGTCATTAACACTAATTCTTTGTCAAGCATTTTGCACACGCTGAATGTGCGCATTTATTCGCACTAAAACAAAAATACATGGCACTCGTAGAATGGAACACAAAAAAGTGGTTTTACGGTTCTGCATCATTCATCATGATAATAATGGTGACTAAATGTTTATTTAGGACCAGAGAAATCGCAGGGGAGGCCCTGCGCCACCTGGCTAATCTCACGTAGGGACCACCAAGCTCGGTTTGGCGGCCCAAGCCCCGAAATTAACCATCATACAGCATGCTGTACAATTTTTCACTCTGCCTTCTTCATCAGCGCTGATATACTCTAGCTCCCCTCTCTCGGTCATCTCTAACAGTGCACTGAAATGCTTGGCCGAATGGAGCTTCGTTAATTCATTAAAACTGAATACAGCAAAAACTAAGGCGGTCCTTTTCACCCCGCCGCAACGACATGATTTTAAAGATTTCAGATTGGAGCTTGGATCTGCTCGCATAGAACTTGCATCAAACGTCAAAACCTTGGGAGTTGTTTTTAACAATCATCTCATTTGGAATGATCATGTTGATCACATTGCCACCCGTTTAGCGAAAGCCTGTGGGGTGCTCTGTAGACTGCGCTATACTTTACCGCGGAGCGTTAAACGCATGATTTATAACGCCCTATTTTCCCCTCACTTAACGTATTGTCAGTTAGTATGGGGTGACACTACAAAAGCCAATTTACATAGGTTGAGTGTGCTTCAGAAAAGAGCAGTTCGTCACATAGCAAATGTTCAGTATGATGCCAATACTGGAGAACTATTTTCCACCCTTAAGATCTGCCCCCTCGAAAATTTCTATAACGTTAACCTCGCTTTAAAATGCCAAAAATACTTCCGATGCAACAACCTTAGTTTTTTGTTATTATGCAAGCTGACTATACCTAAAGCTATCTCATATAACATAAGGGAGAGAGACAGATGGCTCATACCTTTTTCGCGAACGAAATATGGGGTGAGCAGTCTGTCATACCTTGTGCCACGCTTGCTCAACGAATTTGAAAGAAATGGCATTTGCATACAAAGATCTTCAAGAAGTGCAATAAAACGGTATGTGGGTGAGCACTTATCTTCAAAGTAGTAGTGCGCGTTACGTTAAGTTATTTTTATCAAAAAATTTGCCTGTTATACAAGCTTCTCAGTTTGTTAAGATGTTTACATACATGATGCATAATGGTCTTTATTGCGCATACAAATTTGGTACATCTCATTTGTGCGAAATAACCTGTGCATTCCATTATTCTACATTATTTCCGCTTGCGTTATGCACTGTTTCATGATTTTTTTCTTTTTTTTTTTCTTGTAATTTGTTTTTTGTAATTACTTTGTAATTGTCATGTATTCATTTCGATGTGTGTCTTTATTTTTTGTTAACTACTCTGCTAGATGTGATAACCGAAAATGTTTAATAGAAATGTGAAATTAGAGATGTTTAAATGCATGGTAGGTTGTTCTTGGCTGTCGAGAATTGGGGCAAGGACCTTTGTCAAGCTGCTGTATAGCAGCTTTTTGTTCTTGTCCTCGTGTTCATTATCTTGCTGTAATGAATGCCAAATAAAATTGATTGATTGATTGATTGATTGATTGATTGATTGATTTTGTGCGTATCTCACATTCATTTGACTTACTATGCGGTGTTACTGCGCTACGAATACCTCATGACCTATAGTTCGCACAGAAGATTTTTTTTGTTTATCATACTATACGTGCATCCGTCCGTCCGTTCGTCCATCCATTTATCATCCGTCCATCGATCTATACTAGGTCTGGCTACTCTCGTAGTCCTTTTCTAAACTGTGTGTTCAGCAGGGTGTAATAGTATGTCCAACATGACAGGCTGATTATATCTTAAATGAAGCAAAAATACTGTCATTTGCGTCAAGCAACCTTTTCTTCCAGTCACGTTTGGCACATACCCGTACAACATGGGTTGGGGTACGAGGGTATGCCAAACACGCGAAACACATCAATGAGAAGCATTGTGTTTAAGAGCCCGTTTCGCGGGCACTCCCGTGCGTCTGTGTCAATGCTTCTCATGGCAAAATTATCCTTGTTGCCGTTGTGAAACGAATGAAAAAGATGAAAAAAAATCAATCATAAAAACATTTGGTCGAATGAGAATCGAACCCAGGATGACGGCGTGGTGAGCAGGTGTCCTATGCTTTAGCTTCAGATGGTTTTTGGAAAAACTATTTGAATGTCATGTAGGGGAAGTCCCCTTGACGCATGTAAAATTACTGGACAGGAGGGCGGAATTGTGCTCGGCAACAAAACATATGGATTCTGCAGTGAGCGCCTGCTTCAAGAGTACACCGATTACAAATCGCTCACAAATATCAAAAATAAAAAAACGTTCCATAGGGAGCACTTAACAACGGGACTTTATGTAGGCACTGTAGGATAGTATGAAACCCCCAATTTTACGCGCATGGTTGACGTTTCCTTACTGTACGGTAGAGGCATGCACCGAGAACTATATTTACGCTTGTGATCGTCGATGCGCGCGGAGCCCGATTACACGTTCAACAATTTTAAGGGTGAGCTCTAGCGTTCTTCAAGTTCTTTGTCTCAGGAAACGGTGAAAAATGTCGTTGCCAATTTAAACGGCAGTACGTCTAAGCAAAATGACATCATCTCTTTTCGCCCCGCTAACGACACTAATAAAAATCATGACCGCAAGCACTCTCAAGCATCCAGTGTCTCGATAAAGTATTCCAGAGCAAAGCCACCTTATACCTTGAAGCTACTTAGAAAAAAAAGCCATGTAAACGAGCTATGTCGGTGCACCATCAGGTGTGGTTTCAGTGCTAGTTATCTAATTTTAATCTAAGGTAATAAGCATTACTGATGCACTCCTTTGATTCAGAACTAACACCGACTTAACACCAACTTTTGTTCCTGCTAAGCTCCGCTTTTATAACAGTCGAATAAAAATTACGCATATCAACATACACTTTCTCTGGCCACGTTTATTTTTTAGTTTGTAATAATAAAACTGGCCCTATGTATTTCGGTCCTTTCGATCTTATGTTCAAGGTGTAGCCATGTGTTGCTGTCCGGCTAGCTCCGGAGATATTCATAAAAAGGGGTTAATGTTTCAGAGTACTTGGCATTCTACTATGAGAGAGCATAAGACTGTTCCGCGGGCCTCACACATGGTCAGGCTATGTCGACAAAATTGCGTAAGGACACCCCATAAGCAGCGCTATTTACTGCATGATGTGTAGCCGTATAAGTTTTGGTCTTTCTTTCTGGTGGTCTGTCTGACAAACGGTTCATTTTAACCCATTCCTACATACCCGCCCAACTTGATCTGGTGCCTGCGTTCATTCTTGTGAATACTTGCGAATCGTTCATAGTTGTCGTCTAGTGGGTGAGGTACTCGGCTGCTGACCCGCAGGTCGAGTTATTGAATCCCGGCTGCAGCGGCTGCATTTCCGATGGAGGCGGAAATGTAGGCTCGTGTGTTCAGATTTGGGTGCACGTTAAAGAACCCAAGGTGGTCGAAATTTCCGAAGCCCTACACTACGGCGTCTCTCATAACCATAGGGTTGTTTTGGGACGTTAAACTCCACATATAAGAAAGCAAATATTACGCATAATTCAGCCGCAACGTCATTACATAAGTGTTAGGCAGTGTGTATTTTGATTGATAAAATGCGTAAATACGTAATTCCACAGAACTAATTACATATTGGATAATAATTTGATAGATAGATGAGATGAAAAAAATGGCAGCATATCCACGGAGTGAATGATGGAGAGTGGGGCGAATAATTCGTCCGTCCACTCGTTCTTGCTTCCGTCCGTCCATGCGTCCGTCAGTGTGACCGTCCATGCGTCCATCAGCCCGTCCGTGCGTGAGTCTGTTCGTGCGCCCGTCCCTGCGTCCGTTCATGCGTCCATCCGTGCATCTGTCTATGTGTCCGTTCGTCCATCTATTCAACACTCCAAGTACCACTACCTCGCATCTTTTCATCATATATTCCCCATATAGAAGCACCGCCATCCAGCGGACATTTTAAGGACTAAACGAGAGGTGACACACGCACACTTTCTTACGGCTTGCGCTTCGGCTCCACTTCCCACCTTTAACCACCTCGAGTTCATGGTATATACTAGTTCACTGTATTCATGGCACTGCTGTTGAACGCTCGCTAAACCTTTCAAAAACCAAGGAGGTTACGCCCAGCGAGTATGACGTAGCAAACTTTTTCAGTCAGATAGTGCTCAATGTACATGCCAATGGCTGCTAATGGGAAATGACAGGCGGAGAATTCGGCTTTTACTTTCTTACGGCTTGCGCTTCGTATCTACTTCCCATTTTTAACCACCTCGAGTTCATTCATGGTATATACAAGTTCATTGTATTCATGGCACTGCAGCTCAACGCTCGCTAAACCTTTCTAAAGCTAAGGAGGCTACACCCAGCGATTATAACGTAGCAACCCTTTCTTGTCAGATAGTGCTCAATGTACATGCCCTTGGCTGCTAATGGTGATCGCAGCCTGCGCGTTAACTAAAAGCCGAATGCTCCTGTCTCTCGTTCCCCATTCGCAGCCATTGACAAGTACATTGAGCACTGTTTTTATTGTTCAACAACTCAAAGAAAAAGTCTCACACCGGCATCACATTGGAGGTCAAAATGTTATACTTGTTACATACTACGGGAGACGAACGGGTGCCGCTATAAGGAGCTTCGCCCCTAAAAAGCATCACCACAGAAGTTCAGTTTTTGTGTTCCCTTTCTTTTTATTCCACGTGCCTTGGGTGATATAATTTCATTATCCTTCACCAGAGCATGCCTTGGAGGCAACTATGAATATTACGTGTTTTGATGGCTCCCTTCCCAAACCTTTTCAATTGTTTGTTAGTAACTGGAGTGTATTTTTCATCTTGGTGGTCCCCTCACCACACAGGCCGACAACTTGCACGACACTGAAGGATGTTAATTGCATATGTCCGTTCTGTTGTGTCGAAAATAAGAGGAAAAGTCGCAGAAGAATAATGGCCACGTTGAAGGGTGGTTATCTCTTGAAGGATTAGCGTGCGTCCACTTTGATTGATATCGCGACTTTGGACGACCAAATTAAGCAAAGTGCTTTTTGCGGTTATCTTGACAACTCCAGGCTGAAAGTGACGTATCAATTAGCCGGAGCTTTTCAGAATGCGGGTACGACCACATTTTTATTTCTTGTCTTGCTTTCTTTTCAAGACAGCTGCACATTTATTTAAGGAGAGCTTGCCAAATTGTGAAAAAAAATTTATGGTTTCGCGTAAACGTACGTTCAGCCTTTTCTATCAAAATAATATTCCTTGTTTATAAGCTCGATTTCGCATAGTTCAACGCCATTGTATTTTGTAAACGCAACAATCAAAGCTCGCACAAATGAACCATTGGCTTTGATGGTAACTATTCTTCCAGTAATTTTTTACGTTATAGTTTGATATGTAATAGTTAACACCACAAGTCTACAATATGCCTATTTTTTGTGTGTGCATGTCTTATAAGGTAGCAAGGTCATTTAACCTGTCTTTCGTGCCATCCAAGGTATGTTGATGTGAAGCTGAGTATCTTGGTATTTTCATGTGCTGGCTTTGAGACATCCACCATATCTTCTGGTCAACTTTATAAAATACTGATGATTTTGCACAATTTCACATTTTGTCGCTCTTCAACGACGTACTTGAAGCATGCGTACTTGAGTTTAACATTAAATAAAAGGGCTGATTTTTCATTATACTAACGTGGCTTTGTCTAACAAAGAGTCTTCAAGTATTGGGTATACGTGTAGCACCATTTTCACAAATTCTTGCTAAGCATGAGAACAAGTGATTTTTGTTGTCCCCAGACCACGCCCCATACTTAGTATATTTATGCGTTTATCTTGGTGACAGTGATTATTAGGTAATTCGGTACGGCAGCTTTATATGGATATGCGGTAATGATATTTCAATGTTAAACCACAACACCTTCTTTTTAGTTCATCATATTGTGTTTGAGCAGCTGAGGGCTCAATATTAAAGCGTCTTTTAGAGACCTATTGCGAAAAAATCGCGACATCTTGAAAGGATGAGACTGTTTATGCGAGGAACGAACTTGGGCACATACGAATACGTTGCATGAGCGTATATCACATGTACATCTGCCTGCATTTCCCATAACGCTGTGCTCCACCACACTGGAATAGTTGGCGAGAAAGTAAGCACTACGTGGACGAATTAGTGAATTACTGCATGTATATACTTTGTTATTTTTCTCTATGTTCGAGCACATTGCGTATTCTACATTCTTTAGGAGTTTATATGACAATTCTCCTACACGCAACTAATTGGCATTAGGACTTAATGATGTCAGTACCTAAACAGTCGAGACAACATACTGTGTCATCACTAGAGTTCACCATATGTTTCGGTGTGGAGACACTAAAGATATAACTGATTCTCTCTCTCTCTCTAGCATATATATATATATATATATATATATATATATATATAAAAGAGTCTTCGTCACCAGATTCAAGTTCCTAAATTGAGCACCGTCATCAACGTTTTCTTTGCATTAGCCTCGCACATCAACATTTCCACAGTTGCGCCATTAACATGGAACCTATGGCAATATTTACTCGCCAAAGTGGCGATTGAGCATCCTGAATTTTAACTGTGTAGTACGACACGTTAGGCGTCGTCATCAACTTACTAGAGGAATACTTCTCCCCTCAAGTAGTAGTACACATAAGCGACAGGCAAGTGCCTAAACTAGTACGAGGATGTTAGTTTGGGAGCACTTTTGTAAACAATCGCTAAGTGGCGTCATTGAAGAAGTTCCTGTCAGACGATTTCATTGCGCAATAGATTTAAAACTGGCCAACTACCCAGCAGATGCATCTGCAGCATGCTCTCTTAAAATACAAAGTTGGTAATAAGTTAGTAAACATGTGTGTTTACTTGTTTCTGGTGTATTTTACTACCTTCGCGGCATAGCTTTACTGGCCAGCAGCTAGTACAGCTTGTGACTTTCGCCGGAACTGTACCGGGAAGCTTTCTTAGTGTTTTTAACTAAGTAACCACTGTCACCTACGTTGCCACAACCTTTATAGATGCCGCAGCACATTTTTCCGTAATGGTGATATTGTAACGCACTCTTCAATGCACTCTTTTAATAGGCTAACGTAGGCAGGGCGAACTTGTGCCCGAGAATAATAACACAGCTAGATTGTCTCGAGGATTCACTTCTGCCTCTTCTTCTACGTTCTTTTTTCCAACACGGTTCGCGCGCAGCTGGGTCCCGCAGGCTCGTGCGTCGCAAATCATCTAGAAGGCGCAAGTATTTGCTAGCGCGCGTAATTTGAAGTCACATCGTGTCAATATTGTAGACAAAATTTAGGCAAGCTTGAATTTTATTGACTACCTTGGAATAGAAGTTTCGTGCTACGTAATGGTAACCATATAAGTATGTGGGAGGGCACATAATTATTTATTTATTTATTTATTTACAGGTGTGCAGAAAACAACAATTATCTCATGAATATTATGACTGCTAACCATGTACATGGTGTGCGATCCCAAAGTCGGTATACATATAGCCTTCAAGTTGCTGCCACTGTAGTAATCTGCTATGTCGAAAGAATGAAGATCTGCGTGTGCGTTTACGTGCTTTTTGTATGTGATCCATTCATATTAGTTCTGATACTCGGGGAGATGATTAGGCTCCAACCAAAAGTTTCGAAGAAACCCGACGAAACAAGACGAGAAATCCACGGCAAAACGAGACAGAGAGAGGGGGGGGGGCTCATTATCCACCCTGTGAGTGCTTTGAAGACGCCGCTGCTACGTAGCCTCCGCAGTCATTCCTGAGGAAGGAACCAAGTCGGTTTCGAAACGCCGGGTTTCTTCAAATCTCTTGGTTGGAGTCTAAATCATCTCCCAGTTTCACACCCAACCAGCCAGACTTCCGTCAAATGTTTGCCCTCAAGTTCTCATACTCACATGTTCATATGCTCATGTGAGCATATAATATGTTTATATAATAATGAGCATCATCATATGTACGATTACATGTGAATTTGGTGTGATCATATGAACGTGATCACTTCTCTGTAAGTATGTTGCTATGCTGCGCACTTACTACAGTATAGTTACATGAAGTAGTTAGCAGTCAAATATTATTGTACGATGTATATGCAACTCCTTTATTTATGCTATACTTTTGAAATATAATCATCTTAAAATGGCAGCATGCACGCGCATATAACAAAATAGGCGTAAACATTTATTTACGGGGTTACTAACAATTTATTCATGAACAGACTACTCCAGTTCACACACTTTTCTTACTACAGATAGCAAACATCGCTAACCTGCCTTTTACTACCGTCTCCTAATAAGTAACTAGTGATTTATGGGACAAAGTAACGGTTGGTGATTAGTTTGTGTGAATATGCTGACATTTTATTGTGTGGTTTAGGAGCTATCGTTACCCTTTCATATAAGCCAGTGCGCTGAAAGCTATGCAGCGCAGGTATGCAATGGTTTGCAAGAAGCTGTGGCCACTCGCCTTATGATGACAATGATGATTCTGATAAAGGTGATAATGATGCTCTTTGAAATATTTGCACCTACCCACTCAGGGGGATCGGTCAAGAGTTGGACGGGTCATGCATACTGGACTTATGGTTCATCTTTTGTGAGAGGTGTGCGTCAAATTTCTGTGCTTTTCTTTCTTTTTTTTCTGGATACACTGCTTACGTATATGTGGGATCGTGTGTGCGAGCTCAATCAGGCACAGAGAAGCATCCAGCGAAGTTAGGGGTACTCGTGCAGCCGACGATGCTCAAATCAGCCAATAACCGTACACTACGCCTTGATAGCACCCTCATTTGGGTAGGTTGCATCCCTGGTTGAGAGAAACGGGAATGATTTCTGGCTGAGTATGAACATTATATAAAATTCCAGGCCATTTGCGGCACATAATGTTTGAATCACGTAACCTCCACTACCGATCGGCGGTGCTTTTGCCATGCTTAGAAATAGTTGCGGGGTCCTTTCAATTGAGCACAGCACTCGATCCCAGATGATTTCACAAGCCCAGTATATAGAAAAAAATAAAAGTGTGCAAGCGAGTATTTTTATTTGCATTGCATGAATACTCGCTTTGTGTGTGCGCAGTTCTTTCTTGAGTTGTATCTTCATCGAGATGTATCTAATGTCCCGGGATCCCGACGTCGACGAAGGCAGCTGTCGACGTGCCCTCTATGAAGCTATTTAAGTGACCAAACTTGCGGTCGTGAAATCGGAAGTTATACCAAAGACGCAATTCTCATGGTGTCCACTCAGTGGGCTGACTACTTCAGCCTTCACTGATTGGCTGGAGCTCGGCAAGCAGCACGCCACCTGCTTCCGATCTTTCGTCCACAATGTCATTTCGATGTCATGAAGATTTCACAACTCTCGACACAAAAGTTACCAAATAAGAAATGTATTTCGCTTCAACAAATGCTGCCCCCCCCCCGAGACCAACTTTCGGACATTTATCTTGAAGGTTGTGCATGAACTCTAATGACGTTAGCACTTGAAAGAGGTTCACCGCAGCCACCCGCCTAACGCAACTTAAAGGTTGGCACGCATTCTCTGCTCCGTTCTTCAAACATCTCAACACGCTCACAGGCAGCTTCAGGCTAGTCAAGTTTGCTTACAGGTCCCATAACAGTACATTTCGTCTACTTTCATTCTCTCTTGAAATGTGCCAGCGGGATCGGTGCTTCGACGTGGTCAAGAGTGCCATATCTTCCCGACTCGCCGATTTTTCGAGTAACTCAGTGCCATTCCGAAGTAGACATGTACAGGCTGTTTCATACTTAGGAAAAATCTCGGAACGCCTGGCATCGCGATGTCACTGGCGCTGCGATAGCGTGCGAGCAGCAGCTTTTAAATGCGAAGCATTTCTCAGCGAACCTCGGTGACTTTGAGCGTATCGATCTATCTATCTATCTAGCCGCTTACGTTTTGGTGCTCTCGTGGTCACCCCCTTAACCTGGTGTGAACCAAAATTAGCATATGAGGGTAAGATGGTTTGACAAATATGACACGCTGGTCAAAGCATGAATAGTGTCACAATCCCGTCGCGTACGTTGTCGAACACTTCCCGCCAGACAGTGGCACATACCCATGGGCAGGTATGTGCCGCTGGTATGCGAGTATGTGTTACAGGTGATTCACACTTAGTATCTACGCAGGAACGACGAGAACACACATAGACAATTTTAACGTGTGAGCGCTAAAAAATACCCGGAATCGGCAGCGTCGACTCGACGAATTGAAAGAATAAATGCCAGGGTCCTAGGCTGGAATTGAACCCAAGCATTCTTCGTGGCAGTCAAGCATTCTATCACAGAACTAAGTCAGGTCTTGTAACTACTTTTCAAAGAGACACTTATCTTCACGACATGCCAAGAGTGCTCACAGTGCTGCCTACGCAGTTTTGTAAACATTACACACGTACACCTTTGATACAACCATCACGTCGGGGTAACGTCAGTTGCCATGAGCTGAAGTTGATTAGTGCAGCGCTGTCCAGGGCCAGCATCTTAGCGAGCATCAGCGCTTCAGTTAAGCTTCTGGTGTTTCTAATATGCATGTTCCAGTTGGCATCGTTGTGCAAGTGCAAACAACCGGTTATATAATCATCTGCAACTCTTCAATATATGTCTGTGCATGCAACATATTTAGCCTCATTTTATGACGCGTTGCTCAATGAAAAAAATTGCAACACCGTCGCCTGCCTTACGCATTGCTTCGCATAACGTCGATTCTCAAATACGTGGAATCTGTCGAATTTTTTATGTGAATATTAAAAGAGAAAAGAAGAGAAAAGTGAGCTCCGTAACTGTCTGCATCAGAGTGCGATACCTCAACAGCAGCTCACAAGGGATCGGGTTAAGGAGGGATTAAAAAAGTATGATTAAATAGTAAATAGATAGAGAAAGGAAGGAGAAAGCGTGGCGCAGGGACAGCGACACCCAGAAGAAAAGAGAAAATAGGAGAGATGGACATGGTTGCAGGAGTCCGAGGGTGGTGCACCACTCAGCGAAAGCTCTTGTCGGCGGCAGGAGATGGCGTAGGGCGAGCCAGTCGGCCAGAGCGGCGCTGTCTTCGGAGATCGCGGGGCCACTAGCGGTCGGCACTGCGCTGACGCTTTAGGGGTGGCGAAATTAACCGCGTCGTGTACTACGACAAGAGGCACGCCGCAATATAGGCTAGCACACGGATGTCATTGTTAATGCGGAAACTGGACCGATACTCCACACTAATCATGTTCAGGAAAATCCGCACCGCAAGATGAGTTATGAAGAAACAAGGAACGACAAACTTGTGCATGCTTTTTTTTCCTTCGTGTCCTCTTTTGCTGTACAGTTTTTGTTTTTATTGTTTTTATTTTTTCAGATGTTCTCGTACCAGCTTGCCCAACTTTGGGTAATACCAACCTCACTGCCTTCATTCGTGATAATAGGACACTAAAAAAAACAAAACAGTATGTGACAGCATACCTTGTTTGTCTTATCGAAACGTTCACAAATGTTTCTTCATTGTGAGCGGCGTGCCGGAGTAAACTTGGATGAGGAAGACACGATAATAAGCACGTAGCGTGCGTAGTCTCCATTAGACTTTAAATAACACAATGCACTCAATGGTGATTGCTGAGCAGCTGAGCGGGTTTGACACAACACAGCAAATGGAAATTAATTCAGGAATGATTTAGGGCAAAAGAATCACTTGAACGTGCTCATAATCGACGATATTTGATCACGACAGAACGGACTAGCTCCCGGCCTCGAAATGCACTCGTGACGCTTAAAAGTTTATCCCCCCAGCGGTAGCGATGATATATCGCTTATTCGAGATTGCAGTGAACACATGGTGCCAGCAATGTGTTCGGCCGATTCATTCAATACGAGAGTCTGGAATCACAAGATTTATATTTATCTTAATAAAAGTTACTCGTCTGCCGTACGTTTTTCAATTTTTTGTTGTCTGAAAAAAGGAGTATTGCGTTCATAGGCGCTTCAGCTGGGGAGGGGAGGCAACGGGGGCGCTAGCCCCCCCACCAAGAAGAGGTAGGGTAAGCTGAGCCCCGCCATTTCCGACAGTAGTCAATGTTGGCAGCACGATAAAGAAACAAACAGCTAAGGCGATGTTTTCTTTGACTACAGTAATAACTCAGTTATATTGTTGCGAGAGGATCATATATTGCGAGAAAATGCTACTTGCAATGAAATATTTCCAACAATTCTGCTGTGAAGATTTGTATAGTAAACTTTTTGCGATGCGGACCGCTGTACAACGCTTTCGCGCCTTGTGCTGTAAAGTTGCAGAGGAGCCTAGCCCTGAACAGTGGCCTATAAGAAAACATCTTTGGCTCATGCTTTTATTCTGCTGTGCCTGGCTGGCTGATCCAGCTAATGACGGCAATGATCGAAGTTTTTATGGACTAATGAAAGCACTTGCTGCTTCACGAAAATAATTTTCTTCCATACAAAACGGAATAGCATCACCGCTGCTCTGTCGAAGCTGCTGAGAGCCTAAGAGTGTAATGAATTCTTTTCAATGTTTGGTTTCGCCGTAGTGAAAGAGCAAAAAAGTTTGCGCTTCAGTCTCCGATCAACCAAATCAGTGTTCGCTTTTCCTGATGGTACCTTGTAACGGTGGCACCAGCTTTCATAGCGGCGAAAAATAAAACAGTGGAATTGAGAAGTGGGAAGCACACCGTATACTCTTTCCCTGAAACTTGGTCCCGCGAACCAGGGAGACAGTTAAAGTACGTGGTTTTTAGCACTAAGTAGACTTAAAGCAGCGCACACGTGCAGTGCTGCTTATTCCTCTCTCTTTCTCCGCAAGTATGAACTAACTTTATCTGTGCAGAGAGTTGTAAGGTGATGTGTAAAAAATCGCCGCCATATCTACAAAGTGATGTGATGTAAGAGGCGCTTGCTCGGAGATGATCGCGCAACCCACGAATCCTCCGGGTACATCTCACAACATCATATATAGATATGACAATATTAGTATATATTCTTACAAGGAAACGTATACTTGCGGGTATTTACGATGTTTACACGCGACGCCCCGCCGCGGTGGTCAAGTGCCTAAGGTATTCGGCTGCTAACCCGCAGGTCGCGGGATCAAATCCAGGCTGTGGGAGTTGCATTTCCGATGGAGGCGAAAATGTTGTAGGCCCGTGTGCTCAGATTTTGGTGCACGTTAAAGAACCCCAGGTGGTCAAAATTTCCGGAGCCCTCAACTACGGCGTCTCTCATAAATATATGGTTGTTTGGAGACGTTAAACCACACATATCAATCATTTGATGTTTACATGTGACGAAAATGGCTGGCACACTGGTGGGCTCGGACCAGTCTCTATCCACTTCGTAGTCTTTTCTTCCCCCTACCACTTTGTGCCCCAATCCCACTGCTGCCTTGTGGAACTACCCCGCAGCGTTAAAGTGCCGACCTGGCACTTGTCATAAAAGCGGAGTGTTCGGCGACATATAAGGCTTCAGTCTTATGACGTGCACAACAGTAGATTGTGGTGGCATTGAGTGCGCTTCATCGACGACTCGCTGTATCTCGTAGGTGAGGTTAGTGTCTGCGTAGGACTTTGTATGGTTCATCATAGCGAAATGAGAGCTTTTCTGAGAGGTTGATGTGACGACATGGGGTCCACAAGAGAACTAGAGAACCGGGTGCATACGAATCTTCACGGTGGTGACAATTGTAGCGATCTTTCTGAGAGGCTAGAGAAAGTACGAGTCGTTCTCGGGTAATCTGTCGGGCTGCGTCAGCTCGTTCTATGGCATCGCGGACATATGTGAGAGGGGAGCTTGAACCAGCGGGTGGGAAGGAGTATGTCAAGAGGCAGAGAGGGTTCACGTCCATAAAGAAGGTAGAATGGGTAATGGCCTGTGGTGTCATGTTTGGAGGAGTTGTAAATGAAGGAGACGTAGGGTAACGTTGCGTCCCAGTCACGGGGATCTGGAGCAACATACATCGATAACACATCGATGATAGCGCAATTCAGGTGCTCTGTAAGTCATTTAGTTTGTGGATGGTATGCCGTTGTGAACTTGTGGTTCGTGGAACAAGAACGTACAAGATCCTGGACAACGCGAGAAAAAAAATATCGGCCTTGGTTAGTAACAAGCTGACGAGGAGCACCGTGATGCAAAATGATGTCATGCAGTAGGAAGTCGGCGACATCGGTAGCGCAGCTGGTTGGGAGAGCGCGGGTGATCGAGTAACGTGTCACGTAGCTGGTTGTCACGGCAACCCATGTGTTCCCGGACGCAGAAGTGGGAAGTGGCTCGAGAAAGTCGAGCCCTACGCGGTAGAATGGTTCAGCATGGATCTCAATAGGGTGAAGGAGGCCAGCTGGAAGCGATGTTGGTCGTTTTCAACGTTGACAAAGGTCACAGCTGGCGACATACTTTTGCACCGAGCTATATAGGCGTTGCCACAAAAACGGCGCTGGACGCGATCATAAGTGCGGGTGACTCCCAGGTGACCAGCGGCAGGTTCATCGTGAAGCTGTCAGAGAACATCTACACGCAATTGGGAATGCACGACTAGAAGGTGGTCAGGACCATTAGGGCGCATGTTTTGGCGGTAGAGAACGCCTTCATGAAGCAAATACAAGTTCAGAGAAGTGGGTGAAGTAGCGGAACTCAGGCTTTCTCAGTAGCCTCAGTAGCTCTCTCTTTAGTGTCTGGCGGATCCACTGGATACCGTGACAAGCAGTCAGCGTCCTGATAGAGTTGACCACATTTATACACGACCGAGAAGGTGTATTCTAGGAGGCGGAGAGACCAATGACCGAGACGTCCCGTGGGATCCTTGAGCGACGAAAGCTAGCAGAGCGCATGATGATCAGTTACAACAGTAAAACTGCGACCGAGCAGGTATGGGCGAAATTTAGCGACAGCCTAAACAAGAGCAAGACACTCTTTTTGGTGATGGAATAGTTCTTCTCGGCAGGAGACAAAAGGTGGCAGTCGTAGGTGATGACGCAGCCACGTCCATGCTGACGCTGAGCTAAAAGAGCACCAATTCCTTGGCCACTCGCGTATGTACGAACTTCTGTAGGTGGGGTATGATCGAAGTGGGCTAATGTTGGCGTAGCCGTGAGGGCTGCAATGAGCGCTGAAAATGCAGCACTTTGAGGCGAATTCTAAGTAAATGGAATGCCTTTTTTGAGAATCTCGGTGAGGGGCCGCGCAATATCGGTGAAATTTTGGATGAAGCGGTGGAAATAGGAGCACCAACCAAGGAAGTTCCTGACATCTTTAGCAGAAGAGGGTACGGGAAATTGAGTCACTGTGCGAATTTTGTCCGGATCGGGCTGTACCTTAGATGCGTTAATGAGGAGACCCAGTGCAGCTATTTCGCGATGGCCGAAACGGCATTTGGAGGAGTTCAGCTGGAGACCAGTGTTGCGGAATACTTTAAGAATTTCGGACAGTCACTCAAGATGGCTCGCAAACACCGGTCAAAAACAATTATAGCATGAACAAAGTAGCACAAGCAAGTAGAGCATTTGAAGCTGCGCAGAAGGGAATCCATTATGCGCTCAAAGGTGGCTAGCGCACTGCAAAGCCCAAATGCCATAACTTCAAATTGATATAACCCACTGGGGTTTACAAATGCTGTTTTTTCTTGGTCCCGTGGATCAACAGTAATCTGCCAATAACCAGGTCGAAGGTCAATGAACGAGAAAAAGTTTGCGTCATGAAGGTAGTCAAGGTTTCGTCTATTCCTGGTAAGGGGTAAACATCCTTCTTTGTTGCCTTGTTGAGATGTCTATAGTCGACGCAAAACCGCCATTTGTTGTCTTTCTTCTTGGCAAGCACGACAGGGGTGCCCACGGACTAGATGAGTGTTCGACGACGCCTTTGGCGAGAATTTTCTCGACCGCTTTCTAAATGAGAGAGCGTTCGGCAGCGGAGACAGAGTAAGGGTGGTGATACATTGCGTTGGCACCACCGGTGTGGATGTGATGGGTTACAATGGACGTCTGGCCTAAAGGGCGGTTGTCAAGATCGATTATGTCCACATAGGATGTCAAGTGACGTTGGAGGTCTCTTGCTTCGGAGGGCGAAAAATCTGGCGCTATCATTTTGGCAATGTCAATGCTTGAAGGTTGGGTGCTGTGAGCAAGTTGACGTGCGCAGTAGTTTGCTCAGCTGACAGTTCAGAGATATCACACTCTTTCAACGACTACACGACGCCTAGTAATATCAGCACGCAGCACGTGCGCGGAGAAACCAAAGTTTAAAAGAGACAAATAGGTATGGTTGTGGCGTAGTCTCACCACGGAGTGCGGGAAAGCAATGGAATGCTTTCGCACAACGTCGGTAATTGGTGAAACAAGATATTCACCATCGCACATAGATGGATCACACATGAGCTGCACATAGGTCTCAGCTTGCGGCGGAAGATGCAGGAACTCGATGGCACAAATACAACTTTAAGCATCACTGGCAACAGCGGTGTCAAAAGGCAGTTCCAGCTGAAAAAGGCCCGTCGAGCCGTCGATATGGGCGGAGTGCGCAGAGAGAAAGTCAAGAGCGAGAATCACGTCATGTGGGCACTGCTCAAGCACGGTAAACAATATGACGGTCTGACGGCCAGCATTACACACGCGAGAGGTGCACATGCCGAGAACAGTAGATGTGCTCCCATCGGCAAGCATTACTGCACATTTAAGAGGAGACGTGATCACTTTTCGCAGTTTAATACAGAGAGCAGCGCTCATGACTTAAATTTGTGCGTCAGTGTCTATGAGGCCTGTAATGGTTACGTCATTCACCAAAAGGTCCAAAATATTGCGGCGTGTAGGAATTGTCAACAGAGGATTTGCAGACCGGGTCGTTAATGCAGCGTTCCCTCCGGGAGCTGCATGGTCTAGTTTCCCGAGTTTGAGGGCCCAGGTCGTGCAGGGCAACTGGATCGAGGAATCATCGGCGAGGGAAATCGGCGGCCTTAGGGTGATGGTGACCGCCTGAACCTTCGGGCCTCAACGTTAGTAGCAGCAGGCTGGGGATTGTACGTAGTAGAAAACCGGCGAGAGTTGACTTCAAAGCGATGCCATGTCCCAGTGTTCCAGGATGAATTAGACATCCAACCATTGCGACAGTAGTGCGCAATGTGTCCGGCGCGAGAGCAGTGAAAGCAGATCGGTTGATCATCCAACGTCTTCCATTCAGCAGGGCTCTGGTAGCGGGAAGGGTAGCATGAAGGGTACACCGGGATCTGGTTAACTGAAGCCGAATTCTCGGTAGTGCGAACAGCGCAAACAGGTGCTATGCCGAGATTTGCTATTTCTTAGCGAACGACAGCTTGGATGAGAGAGACGGTGGATGCGCTATTTTGAGGGCCGTTGGAAGAGATGGCTGCAGGAGCCATTGCTTCGAGTTCGCGGCGAACGATTCGGGTGACATTTTCGGATGATGTAGCTTGCGTGAACTTGGGGAAGTCTTCGCACTTCGAAGTGGCTGCAGTAATAGGCAGACGCGCAAACTGGCGGGTTATGCGACGGTTCTTGGCGTGCTCGAAGCGCCAACATTCCTTCACAACCGCGTGGACGGTGGCGCAATCTTTAACGATCAACAGAATAAACGCGTCATCGGCGATTACCTTTATTATGTGGGTGATTTTGTCAGTTTCGCTCATGTTCTCGTCCACCTTTCGACAGAGGCCCAATACGTCCTGTATGTAAGATACATACAATTCCGTCGACGTCAGCACACGACATTCCAGGTCTTTCTTCGTGGCCTGCTGTCGCGCGAATGACCTACTGAACAACTCGACAAGTTTCAGTTTGCAAATGTTCTAGCAGGTCAACTCCAACTCATGCGGCTCATACCAGGTGATTGCCGTATCCCGCAAGTAAAATACAACGTTGGCCAGCAACAACGTGGGGTCTCACCTATAGTATTCACTCACGCGCTCGTACAATGCAACCCAATCTTCGACATTCACCTTGTCCTTGCCTGTGCCCCAGAAGGTTTCGGGTCTCGTGGAAGCAGGAGAATCAGAGGAGGCAGCTGCTGCTGCTATGGAACTTCTGTTGCCCTTGTGGTTTGGCCTGTGTAGCCATTGCAGAAAAATGAAGGTGGCGACCACTCCGAAGTTCCCTGTTGGTTTGCCGGGAGAGCCAGGTAGGCGTACCCTGTACCTTCACCAATAACCTCACAAAGAACGTATATTTGCGGATATTTACAATGTTTACACGCAACGACAATGGCTGGCACACTGGTTGGCTGGGGCCAGTTTGTTTGTTTGTTTGTTTGTTTGTTTGTATTCTCTAACATATGGCTCAGACTCTCAGGGGGGTCGGCCAGAAAACATATTCTTATATGGACGATAACTGCACTATTGCTTACAACAAAAGAAAAGAGGAAAACGTTGTAGAATGAAGACAGCATATTAAAAAAAGAAAACAAAGATTCAGAGAGTGAGAAAAGAATCAGCAAGAAAACAGACACTAATAACTATACTTTGATTTTTGGAGCCGACCGGACAGCTTGTTTTGCCAAACCGAATAATTTGTATGTCGCGGATTTATCCACGTTTTGAAAATCACTTCTCGTCTCTATCTACATCGTAGTCTTTTCTTCCAGGCAGAGACCCTCTACCGCTTTCTGCCCCAATCTCACTACTGCCTTGTGGCAATACTCCAGCACTGTCCGTTTGCGTGTTTCTGTGCACACACCATACTTGGTATTAGAAAACTGCGCCTTGCTTGCAATTTTTTCATACACTCATAACCATAAATCACAAGTGCCTATGTTTATTGATAGTGACACGATGTATGCCACGATGTATGACAGCTTATAAATCATATAGGTGAACAATTAAACTTTAAGCTCTCATTAACGCAATTCAAGTATCACATAAAACATCTCCTCATTAAATGAGTATGGTAAACATCATGTTCCCAATAAACTTCTGGCTAGGTTCAACATATACTCTCACCTTTAGGTACAAAACGCGTGTATTTACAGTAGCATGTACGTACCTATGGGCAGATGTATGTATTAATATGTGAGTGTATTATATGAATATATCAATATGTATATTTTTTGTTTTGGATATGTAGTGAAAAAAGCCTCGATGTCTGATTCTGTGTGTCTATGCAGCCTATTTTTTGTACTTGTATGTCACCTATTTTTGCTTTTATGCTATTTTTGTGTTTCTGTTATTATGCTGCTCCTTGTATTGTGATAATTATTATTCAATGTAGCACTGTTTGCTGAACTTTTTTCGCGTAGCGAAGCCACGTCAGGCCGAATGGCCTTTAGCTTCGCTTCGTTTTTCTGTATTGTCTCCAGAAATAAAATCTGTTCATTTGATAATAGCTAAGCACGTGTTGGGGGCCCCCATCGTTCTCATCTATTTATAAAGAGCGTGTTTGCGTGTACCCTGTATTCCCTAACGAAGGCAGGCTCTCCTGTGGAAACTTTAGAAGAAATAAACATTTTCGCACGTTCGTCTGTTATTTCTTCTCGCAGACACACCACACACACACACACGCACACACACACACACACACACACACACACAAACACACACACACACACACACATATATATATATAAAACACGACAGGCATAGCGGTTGAGTCGCCGTAGCGTTGCAAGTAGTCAAGTAGATCCTCTGGGAGCAGTCACCACGTGTTTTCTTTCGGCGTTTCAGCCAGAGTCTGATGAAGGCTAGACTCTGGCTGAAACGTCGAAATAAACCACGTCGTGACTGCTCACAGAGAATCTACTTGACTATATATATATATATATATATATATATATATTTATATATATATATATATATATATATATATTCTCCAGCCACTAGTCAAGTAGTTGGTACGCCACTGACTGCGTTGTTTGCCAGGTTTACAATGTCATGTAAACTAGAAAAAGAGTAATATTGGACTATGCTGTAAAAACTACACTACATTTTGGAGCCAGCTAGCGAGTCTGGTGGTAAAGAAATGTCGTCGTAAAGAGACATGTTCATACTTTCTACTCTCCTAAAAGCATTCTTGAATTTGTTCCCATTTGTTTTATTTTGTTAAGCTAGCGCAGCAGTATGACTCTCACTGTTGAGTGCTTTTTTTTTTGTTCAATTTGAAGCCAAGACTATACACAATGCTTGCTTATTTCCATGTATTCCTCGGCCAAGTTTACTGCGGTGCACACACAGTGAAGAAATATTCGTGAATGCACACAGCACCATGGCATTTCGTGAGAGTAAACAAAACATTTTGTCAAATTCTGTAAGCTTGTAGCACCTCGTTATCACGAACAAAGGCTGAGAGCTTGGCGTCGCGCAACGCTCAGTGCAGATTATCGGCCTAGTTCTTGCACTAATAATGACAACCGCACGCATGGTCAGAAATGCGGCAAGCTAGAGCCGCCGTAGCAGATGACGCGGTTCAAAAGCACACTCCTGAATTATCTGCGCACGCGCGAGCTGCTGATGGCACGTCGTTGAAGCGCTGGCCGCATCACAATGCCACGAGCTTCGAGATTTCTCCTAAGTGTTAAAGAGCCTGTACACTAGGTGGGCAACGCGAGAATATCTCTCCAGCGATACTCATTGGCAGTAATACCGGCGAGCAGAGCGTTGGCCGTGGATGATCTGATACACGGCAAAGCAAGACAGCAGTTATTTGTGAGGCAGCGAATTTTCGACCATAATAGCTGGTGACTGACATTTTTTCCAGGATAAGCTCCTTAATTTGGGCTTGCCTGGTCAAGCCAGACAAATTACACTAAAATAATCGGGAACGCTCTTAGATATTTTGGCGCAACTGGCGTAAGGCTTTAGCTACATGTGCTCTAGACGATATAAAACAAAAAGAGGCGTGTTTGGAACTATGAAACATAAAAAAACGGCGTAGTTTCGAAAAGTCCGGATACATAAAGAAATGTGCCCCCATGAGCGAAAACCATTGTCCCTATAATTAGCTGTATATCATGGTGCAATAACGTTTATAGACAAGTTTCAGTCATTTTTGTTAGTATTTTATTTCTCTCGAAATTATCCTATATGTTTTACACTCGTCCTTGCTGTTTTTAACAGCAAAAAAAAAGTGCCAGCATTCTGTAGGTAGCTATCGCAATGGCTTCATATTCTTTATTGGAAGGGACAGAAAACAACAACACCTTTTGTTTTATTTCACAGTGTTTGTTAGGTTTTGTGCGGTTACTGATGATTACAGCAACTAATTTCTAAATTCACTTATTTTTTGTTGTCCGAATTTTTTCTTTTTGCTACGTCTCCACTTTCTTGTTCCATCTCAGACATGCGCCTATCTCATGGCAGGCGTAAGTTACTCTCTTGCCTTCTTAAAGGAAAAAAAATAACAAAAGAACCTCGTAATTTTACGACCCTAGGCACTCCAAATTTCGCTCGACGACTTGGAAACAACGCCTGGAAATTGAGGTTTTATTACGGCCTCTCCTAATGTAGCTCATAACATTATACGAACTAATTTTGAAAGTGGAGAGCCCAACCTTTGAGCGAGATTTAAAAGCAAAATGAACATGTCAAAGTGCTTCTTAGACGTAATATCTAGACTTGCTTTTCTGGAATTCGTGACGTCTCTTGACTTTGTAAATTTTGTTTTTTGCCTACGTACTCAGCGATCCGCCTTTTGAGTTGGAGTAATAAGTTTTTACCCGAAACCTGGAGAAAGTAGGCCTTGCCACAAGAAGGAAACATAGCACTTATAGAAAAAAATAAATTTAACATTTCACCTCTAAGCTCCACAGAGCTTGGAGACTACAAAAATGCATGTGACATAGCAAAGGCTCTTAATCAGAACGCGAGATTAGCTTTCAGGACCCAAATGAAATAGTGTTGCATTATTATTGGTATTGAGAATGTTTTGACTAAAGATCTGGAAGGAATGGTGATGAATATTTCCCGATACCTAGATGGATTAATTGACTGTCTTAAAAAGCGACAATTTCACAATCTACGTGATCAAAATTGTGCAATGTTTCAAAGACAGAGGCAAGGGCCTTATTTTTACGTGTGAAAGTCCTGTGGAAGGGGCTATTCAGTTTATGGATTTGTTACTTACGTTTTTCGGAGGACGACATTTGCGACGAATTTTCCGCCAAGTCGAGGAATTCTTCACTCAGCCATTCCTCGTCGATTCAGTCTAAAATTGTAAAATCTGGCAGACTTGCTCAGACCTTTTTTTTCTGCTCTAACAGTGTCTTGTGTCCACAGAATGTCCGCAAGCCTTCATTACAGGTTCAGAGTCTGAAACACGCATGTCTCCTTCACGACGCCCATTGTTTCCGCAACGGTACAAATTTTGAATAAAGGTAAAAATGTTGAAACAGAATCACGTAATGCCCAATCAGCAAAGGGTTGCAGGTTAGCGGTGATTCCATATATTCATGGTATTTCCGATCGTATAAAATAGAGTACCGACCAGTTCGACGTCCATGTTCACTTTTCCGGCAAAAATGAACTTCACGCCTTGTGTGCCAGTATTAATAAGTTATCCTCGAGCGTGGGTATGTCTTCCTAGCAGTACGTGCACATTGAAACACCACATACCGTTTGTCTGCTACAGAAATAATGTGCTCTATTTCATTCCGCTGTCATGTGGTCAGGTTTCTGTAGGGCGAACTGGGCACGGCCTCAAGATACGCCTGCGGGAGCACCATAACTCTTTAAAAGGTGCACCAGTCTGCCATTCGTGTGTTCGCTGTGTCACCTGCGGTTGCACCCTAGAGTTTGGCTGCATGACCACCGTTCACGAACACACTGAATCTTGCACGAGATATGACTTAAGCCATCACTATCTGCAAAAAATTGTGACGCATGAGTGAGCGGCCCCTGGGTTGCATTGCTTGATTACGAGATGACGTATTCGAGGTAAACTTAATGACGCTCTATGCTTAATAATTCGTAACATGCGTATGGTGCGCGCATGTTTTTTTTTTCTTTCATTTACAACCGTTTCGCTTGAATAAAGCGAGCAGTTGTCAGCCAGCGTTCGTGTTGTTTATTCTTCCTTTGTGTTTCGTCTCTGCGCTGTTTTAATATGAGCACAAGACAACCAGCCCAACTTTCCCTTTTGCTGCAACTTGAAGAATGTCACGTGCATACGGTGTTAACTATAACAATAATACAATAGTATAGCAAACAGTGAGACTGAGAGGAATTCCTAATTACGAAATTTTTAATTGGGAGGAAATAAAAAAATTCTCCTTCTTGGAATAAGAATTTGGGATATTTTTATTTATTTCTCTGTGAATTACCTAGTTATTTATTTATAAATTTATTTAAAAATGCCTTACAGGCCCGAAGGTGTTGAGTAAGAAGGGTGACAGGAAAAATTAGAAGTAAATACTAACAACAACGCTACAATGCTTCATAAAAAAAGTTAACAGTGCCTTCAGTAATCAATTCAACAGCGCATAAAAATCAAATGAACGCGTTACATTTCACAACATTAGAGAGCTTGGAAGTTACATGGTAAAGAAGAACAAAAAATAAAAAATAAACTTCTAAGCTGTATCGAAGAAATTAATCTCAACTTTGTGTTAAAAAGTGTTAGGGTTACTATAAGAGGTGATATCATAGGGAAGATTATTCAACATGCGAAGGGCTTGCGGTAGTGCTGATGTGTTAAAAGCGTTTGTGTTACCGAAGATTCGGGTGAAGCTGAGATGATTATGTAACCTGCTTGATGTGAGGAGGGGGCGCACTAGTTGTAACTTGCTAGGAAGACATTCCTGTTCTTGTGGCCTAGTAAAGATGCCCAAGGAACACAATACTTGGTCAATTAAGATGAATTGTTTTGACTCACCAATTTCGTTTTTTTAAGTGTGCTTTTTTTATCGGATAATGCGCTTTCAAGCACAATTCCTCGCCTATTAGGCAGAGAGAGAGAGAAACAACTTTTATCGAAAGGGCAAATTTAGAGAAATTATATCCTCTCTCCTAGATGGCAGCTAAGAGTCCTTTGGACCTAGAGGCACCTTCGGCTAGCCTAATCACTTGTGGCAGGTCATGGATGTTTGAGCTCCGCAGCATGGTCTCCAACGGCTGTGCGTTCAAATGTTTGGTTGTTAGCCCCTTGACGAAGTCGGGAATAAATTATTCTCAAAAACATGACACAGTACCTGCTGGTCTCGTGCACTAAGAGTAATATAATACGTGCTGTTGAGAACATTCATGCAACTCCCAAGGATACGTTTTTTTTTTTCTAAGCGAAGTAAATATACTCATTCACAAAGAGATTCCTATTTGTTTTTCGAAAGAAACTTGCAACTTTTTCAACGTCCCTGCTTTTACAGTGATCTTGCTAGATTTATGCATGGTCATGTTTTGCATTGCCTAACCAAAAATTTCATGAAAACGCACCAGTTTTTTTTACTATTATTCTACTCAAGGACATTTGCCGGTCATTTATGCTCTACTGTCTCACATTATCTACGCAGTCCCCTTCTTGTCTCAAAACCATGAGCTGATGGTACACCACCATGCTGCGGGGTCAGGCTTACTTCTCATTGAGGCTAGAATGTCGTAATATCTTTAAGCGGCAGTAATCATTAGGCCAGACAGCCGGCCAGGTCAAAAAGGTAAGTCAAGCTGAATAAAGACTCTGGTATCCGATAAAATCACTTGCGATCACTGAAAGGAAAAAGTACCGTGGTTGAATGTGGTTACACTGAGCCTCCCGAGTGATGTCAATTACTACTAAGCTTCCCAAGTGATGTCAATTACTTTTGTAAAATTTATGTCGTTCTGGTTACCCGATCGTCTGTACTCTCGCGTGGCAAGCAGATACACGCTGTCTACAATTATCTTCGAATTGCTGCGTGGTAGTCACCCGAAGGGAGTTGAGGCGCGCGCCTATGAAGACCTCGCTGATCGATCAGTGTGGGCAGGATAGAAGAACAAACTGACATTACGTATGTTCCGTTGTTGACGACGCACGTACGAGTACACACTTATTTAATGTTAATCGCATGCATTAGAACACTGCCTAAGCCTTTTATTTATTTATTTATTTATTTATTTATTTATTTATTTATTTATTTATTTATTTATTTATTTGTTTACAAAATACTGTGAACTCTTCACTATACGGGTATTAGAGGAGTCGATACAAACATTATACAAGCAAGGTAATGCAATGAGTAGACATCCGAAAATAAACACACACAGTAGTAACGAAATCTTTACGTCAAGTGTCACGTTCATGGGATTTGCCAATGTATCAGACATACAAGCATATACAGGGTGTCCCACATAACTAGAGCCAAGAATTTATAATGAAAGACACTTCAGTTGAGAATTGAATGAAACGCGTACTACTCTCACTAGCCTGGCGATACTCAGGCTATTTTTATTTATCCCCATACTAATAAGTATGAAAATTTACATACTCATTTTTTTAATTATGGGCTTGAAACCTAAA
This sequence comes from Rhipicephalus annulatus, assembly GCA_013436015.1. Taxonomy (NCBI): domain Eukaryota; kingdom Metazoa; phylum Arthropoda; class Arachnida; order Ixodida; family Ixodidae; genus Rhipicephalus; species Rhipicephalus annulatus. The sequence continues at coordinate 680,512 of WOVY01009442.1, forward strand.
ATATGAACACTGAGGTGTAGAGCACTTTCAGAAGTCACCGACAAAATTGTTTCCAGCGCGATACGTTTATAGCGCTGTAACTGTCTACAGCGCTGTAATAGCGTCTATAGCGCTGTAATTCCTTCCGCGTTGTAAATAAAGCCTATAGCAGCAGCAGTGCTCTCGGGGTCCGCCACACGGCTTCTTTTTAAGTTTCGCGGGCTTTCTTCCCAACGTGACAAAATAACAGCGCTAGACGTATCGTACAGGAAATAACTTAGTCGGTCGTTTCTGAAAGTGCTCTACATCTGAGCGCTCATTATTCAGGTTTCCAGTCCATAATAAAAATAGCTAATTATTAAATAATAAATAATCACTATAGGGAGAAATAAAAAATTTGCCTAAGTACCTACAGGCTAGTGCGAGTACTATGCATTTGGTTCGATTCGCCACCTAAGTGCCTTTCACTTTCAAATTCTTAGCCCAAGTTATGTGGGACACCCTTTATATAACAACACAATGCCTACAAAACCAAGAGATTCCGAAAACTAAACATTAGAGTGTGAATGCTTTCAACCATACTGTAGACGTTTAGCTAGAACTTCGAGACGCCAACAAGAGATTTTTAATACTTTATAAAAATTTTTGAAGCCTTGGCTGCGATAGAGTGATTAAATCCAGCGCATTTCATTCTATTATTAGGCGAGGAAAAATGAAAATAGGAAAGTGTTGTTCTTACAAAAGTATTCTTTGTATATTTTGGTCCTGTTGGCGCACTATAGCTTTTTCTTTCACAACGGCGAAAGCTGGGGCATTAATTTCAATGTGGACATTTAACATTTGATAAAAATCTTCAATCGATGTATGTTTGCTCTATCGCGGAGCGCATGCAGCTCTTCTCGGTGCAGAAGCTGGGTGATCAAGCTGCTAAAAGTAGAGCCCTTGCTCTAAATGTCTATTAAAGTGTCGGTAACGATTTTCGATCTAGTTGAATATCCGAACACTTTGGCGGTGTTTCTTTTTTTCTTTTTTAAGAAAATTATTCCTGGATCGAAGCATTGACGGGCTATCAATATTGATACCTCTTATTCAGGATATTTAGAAGCGTTCGTTGTTCGATTTGAAGATTACTTAGAGAGCCATCATATGATTTAGACGCACGTGTGACGCACAAGCCACCTATAGAATTGCTATATTCGCCGAAGCTTTCCCACCCCTCAGCGAACTTGTAGCTCCGTTGTGCTAGTGCCTGCGAGGCCAGCGGGACTGGTTTATTATCGACTTTGGAAGTTCGACCTACGACAACGGTAGTTCAAAATCACAAATGGAGCAACAAAAGCAAAATAATTTTAATCCGTTTAGGATGACCGCCACATGTATTTAGGAGACAGGAGACAAAATGGGCTACGCCATATTTCTATTTATGCCGTATGCCCTGTTCCATTCCGATTACGGGAAGTGATACTGAATTCAAGATATTTTGCTTCCTCATTTTTTTTACTCAAAGTGCACAATTCAAAAGCATCGTATTCCGTATTTTCAACACGAGAAGCTGGGAACGGAATTTGAATAATGTGCAAATTATTCCAAATGCCTGCACCATTGACGTCAGTACATGAGCAGGCTATCAGCAAAAAGTTTTGTCTCTGCCCTGCTTTTAAAATATATGCTTCTACTTCTTATAATTTGTCTTTACCGAAAGAAAACGATTTCGCCACTCCTTGACTACTCGCACAAGAAGTAAATGTACTGGTCTGCAGCATGTCATCATCTCTTGCAAACTTTAAACATTTAACGCGAAGTTGTTTCTGGTGGGCAAAGAAAGTAACTGGTAATGTCACAGAGAAATTCCTTTTTTTCTGATGCACGTAAAAACGGCTGATGTGTTAGGCATCCATTCTCTTTTTCAATGTAAAGCATTCCTTAGCAAACTTCGGTGACTTTGAGCGTATCTATCTATCTATCTATCTATCTATCTATCTATCTATCTAGCTGCCTACGGCGTTTAGCTCTCCTGGCCTTTTAGATAATGGTATCAATACCAAACTTGGTATGTCATACCATGACTGTATGAAGAACATATGTGACTAGTCGTAACCTGAAAATTATGACATGTAGGTCACTAATGTCATGAATTACATTTCGTGGTCCTGTAGCTCTTGCGGTAGTTTCGTTCACATGACATGTTGCAAAACTTGTATGGCATGGCATAATTGCACGGTGAACACAAGCAACAGACCCTAACATGAAAATCATGAAATGCGTGTCATGTAACAACATCACTACATGCCACGATCATGATGCACTCGCGACCGTTTTGCTAGGGTCACATATACGAAATTTGCTATTACGGTACTTAAATGGATAACGAAGGTATGATACTGGATGCAAACATGATAAACATAAGATCCGTATCGTTTAACAACATGACCACATGCTACGCTCATGATGCTCTCGCGGCCGTTTCGCTAGCTTCACGTGTACCAAACTCGATATTGCGCGACGCAAACGGACGACATATGTAAATGACAAATCCAAACATGACAATCACGACATGCGTGTCATGTAACAACATGACTACATGCCACACTGATGAAGCGCTCGCGGACATTTCGCTAGTTTCAGATATGCCAAATTTGGTATTGCGTGATGCCAATGAATGAATAAGGTATGTGACTGGTGCAAACATGATAATCATAAAATGCGTGTCATGTGAGAACATGACTGCATGCCACAGGCCAAGGCACCAATACATTAGGCGCGTCACGCCAGCGTTGCCACGCCAGGCGTTTTGCCTTATACTCGCAGGCGGGCACCGCGCTGCGTTGCTTTAACGCACAGAGAGAAGTAAACGTTTATTTTGAAACAGTGCCCCGAGCAATTCCCGTTGTCACCCTGAGGTGGGAGGGCTCCTTAGTCCAGGAACCCTCTGACTTCTACTGCCCTCTTGGCCCTGGCGACGAGTTGTTGTTGCTCTTCCAGGTCCTCGAGAGCGAGCTTCGCCTCCCACATTTCGGTTAGGTCTTCGTTCGTCCGTCCTACTTCGTTATCAGTCGTGTTGCAGATTACGTCTGGCAATACACTGGCATGCAAGAAGCAAGTGCGCCAGGGTGTCCGGTACGTTGCAAAGCGGGCACATAGAGCTATATCTCGTTGAGCATGCGCGTTTCAGCGCATCCAGCGTCCATCCATCGCGAAAAAAGGGAAACGCAGTGTTGTCTCGGTAAAGCATCGGTGCGAAATACAGCATGCCACATTTCGCGCCGGTTGCCGTCGAGCCGCGCTGACGGACGCTGGTCGCGCCTAGCGTCATACTATAATGTGCTCGCGTTTCGCTAATGTAGCGTCGCTGTGCCCAGCGTGCGCGCGCGTCAACGCTACATTGGAGTATATTGGGTCCTTATTGATGTGCTTGGGGCCATTTTACAAGCTCCACATATACCAAATTTGGTGTTAAGTGACGTCAATAGAGGACAAAATATATGACTGGAGCAAACATGACAATCCGGATACGCGTGTCATGTAAAAACATGACAACATACCACGCTCATAGCGTGCTCAAAGCCGTTTCGCTAGCTCCACATATACTAAATTTCGTATGAGGTGACGTGATTAGATGATGGAGGTAAACGACACATCCAAAGATGATAATCATGACACGAAGTCATGTGCGGCATCATTTACCTCCACCTTGTAACGTTGTGCTGATTTAAATTGATATATCAACATTTCTCATTCGTGCTTCGCATATCATCGATTCGCACTGTGCGTGGGATCTGCTAATTTTCTTAAGAAAGCTTTTTTTATTTATTGCCGTTTGAGGCGAAGCTCACACGCTGTCAAAAAGAAACGTAATTTCGAAGCAATTTTTATTTTGACGGATGTGTTTTCTAGGCAAATTGATCTCGGGTACAAGAGACAGCATGTGCACATACCAACACGTAAAGGTAGCCGGTGCTTGCAAAATAAGATCTCATTCCTGGAAATATGTGATAAAATGTAATAGTTGACCTGCCGAAAAAATATCTTACCTCAAGCGGACTCGGCGCACCTGAGAGGACGTTCTGCCTGCTGCACACTGCAAAGCTGCATATAGATCGAGATGCTCACTAAAAAGGTGATGCCAGTGTCTTAAATTGTTCGGCTAGGTTATAATATTCAGCGGAAACGTCAAACACAAAAAGTTTCAAAGTTCTTTGTAACAATTGTATGCCCTCGTTCGTATTTTATTACAACACCTTACGTTTTCCTCCAAAAAAACATGCAAAAAAGGCAACTACTAATGTATGTGACCATGATCTTTGCTAAGGTAACTTGTCTTTAATAGGTTAAAGCAAGGACCATGAGCTTCCAGGAAACCTTGCCGGCGTCAAATGGAGCGCGTGACAGACCGCAGGTCGCGGGTTCAAATGCCGGCTGCGGCAGCTGCATTTCCGATGGAGGCGGAAATGTTGTAGTCCCGTGTGCTCAGATTTGGGTGCACGTTAAAGAACCCCAGGTGGTCAAAATTTCCGGAGCCCTCCACTACGGCGTCTCTCATAATCATATGGTGGTTTTGGGACGTTAAACCCCACATATCAATCAAGTCAGCGCGTGACCGATATGAAAAAAGAAAGCGCCCTTACGGCAAGACACTACATGTAATCAGCTAACACGCTGCAAGTGAGTTAAAATATGTGGCTACGTGCGCGAATAGATGCGCAAGCGCACCTTGATATCTCGACGCCAGACGCTTAACGCCAGATGGAGCAGCAATGCTCCGATAGGGGTCACCGCTCGCACATACTGACTGTTTTTGCCTGAGGGTGTTTTTGCCTTCGGCTCTCAGCTCTTGAAGGACTTGCACTTTGCCCCGCCACGGTGGTCTTGTGGCTAAGTTACTCGGCTGCTGACCTCCAGGTCGCGGGATCGAATCCCGGCTGCGGCGGCTGCATTTCCGATGGAGGCGGAAATGATGTAGGCCCGTGTGCTCAAATTTGGGTGCACGGTAAAAAACCCCAGGTGGGCAAAATTTCTGGAGCCCTCCACTACGGCGTCTCTCATATTCATAAGCTGGTTTTGGAACGTTAAACCCCACAAATCAATCAATCAAGGACTTGCACTTCCCCATATTGAAAGAGTATGCTCATTTTTTATCTGCACCTGTAGAGACGATATATCACGCTGTGTTTCCATCATTTTTGAAAAACTGCACCGGATAGTACGGCCTCAATTCTGTGGGGCGTTTTCCGCGAGCCGGCTGCAGTGATAGACAGCATCGGGCACCATAACATGAACTGTCCTATGCATCCCCAGGTTAGTCCATTTCGATAGCTTGAATATCACTGTGCTGCCACTGCCAAATCAGTGAGCGTTCTTTATCGGTACTGTGTTTAGCCATTCTGTAGCCACGTCGCTTCTGGCAAGTGTCATAAATTCAGGTAGGACCTAAAAGCTGCTTGAAACATCGAAAGATTGCATGTGCTCTGCTTTCATGAGCACAAATTATCCTATACTTGAGCTCTGATCCTTGATTTCTATTCTTCCTTGAGTGAAGTTGGCAAGAAGCGTTCAATAACGATTTCCCCTCTGATGCATGTCATGAGATATTGTGCGAAACTGTCGGGCCAGTCATAGGTCAGGTGAGGCGAGAAACTGAAAATGTTTTATCGTTTTTTTTATAAAGTTTAATGCTTTCACTATCATTGAAGTAAATGGGTGCCGCTTCGGGTGCATTGTGACGTAGCCATAAGTACAGCCATGAAATTTATCATGGAAGACACTTTTACTTTTGCAACTCAAATAAGGGTGGGCCAAAAATACTAAAGTTATATTACAAGAAATAGGTTACAGGAGGATCACACTCTGTCGTGTAAATTCTCTGTTTTTGCCCCATCTTCACACATGCCGTCAAAAAATACAAATGTTGGCAATGTTGAACAATAGAATGCCGTAGCATCCAACACCTGCGACATGCACTGATTTTGATAACTTGATGATAAGCATTGCACATGTTTTCTGAGCACGTATACATAATTTAATGCTTATGGGGTGGATGTGTTTTGAAGTAAATATAGCGCTGGAGTCACCGTTCGAGCATGATATATGCTTTATGCCCCTGTGCTTCTGTGCCACATCTTTTCAATACTATAAGGGCTGTTTTGTCGTGTAGTTCTGTTCTGGCAATATAATTACCAATGCAAATGTTTTCTTCCTCAATCATCTCTACTTCTCTACCTTTTGCTTAAAGAGATGGGTGGGTGCAAATTTCACGGATAAAGCGAAATCTTATTTGCAATTTAACTGCTCCTCCCATCCTCTTAAATGAATACGATTATGCATAAAGTTGCCGCTAAATAAGTGCTTTGTGGCATAATGGCACTATGTATATCTAGATTCGCGTCTTACTCGCATGCGTTTCTTTTCATTCTCACCTCTAAAAGGATCGGCACCACTTAACTCAATTCATATCAGCGTCGAAGTCTAGTAGCGCAGATGTGTCAAACCGGAGAACTTGCACTTTTAAGCAGAGTTGTTCAATTATATGAGTTGCGAAACTCCCCATAGGCTCCATGTATTGAAGTCCGGACACGTCATCCCCCCCCCTCATGTCGAAGTGAGCAAGTTGCCGTGCCACCTGCTGACCAAACGTTCATTATTAAACGCATTATTTGTGTTTTTTGTGTAGTCACTTTCAAGTGGCTCAAGCTTCAGCTAACTCCCGAAAAGTCTGGCCAACTGCGTGTCCAAATTTTGCAATGCAGTTTCGCAACTCAAATATTTGAACAACTCTGCCTTTATCTTCCGCGTAGCTCGCAAATGGTGTAGACGTCCACATTTACATAGCATTTCAATAAAGGTGCGACCAACATTACGGAGTATAGAGTCCGTCGAGGAGTATATATATATATATATATATATATATAATATAATATATATATATATATATATATATATATATATATATATATATATATATATATATATATATATATATATATATATTGCCACTTGTACAAGTTCTGAAAGTATTATTTCCACAGATGCTGGCATGCTTGTATGTGCCGCCGTTCAGAAGAGGACAAAGATGCGCGTGCAGAGAAACACAACAGTGATACTGCCGTTGTTCGAATTAGTTTGACGTCCTTGTGCGCCATTATCTGCAGCTTACAGTTACGTTGTAACGTGGCACTGGTGGAGGTGCTGGGTAATAGTCTATGCACTGTTACCACGAGGAAGATCTCGGTCCCAACATCGACGCCTTAGTAAAAACAGCCAACCTTCGACGCTGTCGGCGGCAACTAGGCCTACCACCCCAATTCAGCCCTCTTTCGGAACGCTCCAGAACCATAGCATACGCGACAACTGCAAGCCAGACTGAACAGACCGCGACTCCGCCAGCTCCATGGCCACCAGCCCCTCGAACGCCAAACCCCTTCCATGGGGAGCCCTACGAAGACGTTGAAGACTAGCTGGACCAATACGATCGAGCCGCCGTCGCCAATGATTGGTACGAGCACCGGAAACTGCGGTATGTCTATTTCTACCTGGAGGATTCGGTGCGTATTTGGTTCGAGAATCAGGATGCCGCCCTGACAACCTGGCCGGTGTTTTGCACTCAGCTGCGGAACACGTATGGTAGCGCCGACCGGAAAGAACAAGCCGAACGTCTCCTCAATTCTCGCAATCAAAGACCCAATGAAAACGTGGCCATGTTCGTTGAGGAGATGTCTCCTCTGTTCCGTCGAGCGGATTCTGCAATGACGGAAGACAAAAAGGTACGCATTCTGGTGCGCGGTGTCAAGGAGCAGCTGTTTGCAGGACTTGTACGAAACCCACCAGCTACCGTGGCAGAATTCCTCCGTGAAGCGACGATAATGGAGCGAATGCTAAGACAGCGGTCTTCGCAGTATGAGCGGTCCGACAACCTTGCATGTCTGTCACCACCCTTATAACACCTGATGTCACGAGCGAGAGAGACCTTGCTGAGCTAGTCCATAGCATTGTACGCGACGAGCTGCAAAAGCTTCACGCAGTGCCTTCACAGCCTCAAGTGGCTGCTCTGACAGACGTCGTCCGTGAAGAGGTGCGGCAGCTGGTACGACCATTAGCGCCACATCCAATCGAAGCTCCTCTACTAACGTATGCGGAAGCTGTACGTACTCCTGCACCGGCAGCCAGCTATTTCCCCCGACAGACTAGCCTGCAGACGCCACAGCACTTCTCGGGTGGGCCACGCTATAAAAACCAACGACCGACTTGCCTGCAGATGCCGCAGTACTTTTCGGGCCCAACACACTATGAGATGCCGCAGTACTTCTCGGGCCGACCACACTATGAGAATCCGCGACCTAACTTGCGGAAATCTAGCGTGTGGCGCGCTTCCAACAATCGGCCACTATGCTACCACTGTGGTGAGCCAGGTCACTTGTACCGGGAGTGCTCGTACAGACAGATGGGCCTACCTGGATTTCGGCCAGACGCTCGTCGGCCCAGGGATGGCGAACGACCCCGCGCCATCGCAGAACACTTGGCAAGTCTACCGTCTCCGAATCTTCAGCGACGCCAATCACGCTCTCCGTCTCCTCGACGCTCTACGTCCGCGAATCAATACTCCACTTTCGCCGATGTTGTTGTGGGATGATCTGCTAGGTCCCCAAGTCCACGCCAGGGAAACTAGAATCAGCGTCCTCCGGGGGTGGTACCGCTGTTAAGCTATCATCAAAACAGCCTCCTCCGACCCATTCACCAACATTCGACGATTCCTTTGAGCCGACGCCTCACATCGCTGACGAACCCGCTTCTGCTGACATTGCCATTCGTGTCGACAACCATCCAGTGACTGCTCTGGTCGACACCGGCGCTGACTACTCAGTTATGAGCACTGAACTTGTGGCTGAACTCAGGAAAGTCACGACTCCTTGGAGGCATGAACCAAACCTTCGGACAGCCGGTGGTCATCTATTGACACCAATCGGGAGATGCACCGCAAGGCTGCGAATCTGTGAGTCGACATTCATTGCTTCTTTCGTTGTGCTTCCCGAATGCTCCCGGAAAGTTATCCTTGGCATGGATTTCCTTCGTGAGCACGGCGCTGTTATAAATCTTCGAGACTGCCTCGTAACGTTTGCTGACGACTATGGCCCGAAGCCTAGAGATACCAATCCGCAGAAGACTGCGCTTCGCATTGTCGACGACACCGTCACACTTCCGCCACGCACCAGTATGTTCGTTACAGTACATGGCGACATGGACCATGACAGTAGTGGTAACGCTGAAGCCAACCTTTCGGTGCTCTTGTCTCAGCAAATCTGCGTTGCCGGTGGCATAATTCAATTTAAACGTGGGATGACTGAGTTGTTGGTCACCAAATTAAGTGGAGCATACCAACATTTGGCCAAGCAAACAACTATCGCTCATTTCGAATCCATTCACGATGAAGCGTGTACAACAATAGCCCCAATTTCTGCAGCCGTTGAAAGTAACACCGATGTAGCCGATGCAGTTGATGTCAATCCGAAGCTGTCATGTGCGCAGAAAGAGCGAATTCGCTGTATCCTCTGCATGTTTCGCGACTGTTTCGCATTGTCACTGACCATGCTGAGTGACCCATACGTCAGCACGCCTACCGAGTATCACAAAAGGAACAAGAGGCTATACGTTCTCAAGTGAAGCAGATGCTCCAAGTTGGCGTTATCCAACCCTCGAACAGTCCATGGTCGTCCCCCGTCGTACTAGTAGAAAAGAAGGACGGCACTCTCCGATTGTGCGTCGATTACCGCAAACTCAACAAAGTCACAAAGAAAGACGTTTATCCGCTTCCGCGCATCGACTACTCACTAGACCGCCTCCGACGCACCCGATACTTCTCCTCTATAGATTTACGCAGTGGCTACTGGCAGATCGAAGTTGATGAACGTGACCGAGAGAAAACAGCATTCATAACGCCTGATGGTCTGTACGAATTCAAGGTGCTGCCCTTCGGTCTGTGTTCTGCGCCTGCGACATTCCAGAGGAGGATGGATACAGTTCTCTCCGGGGTCAAGTGGGAAGCATGCCTTGCTTACTTAGACGACGTCGTTGTCTTCTCCCAAACCTTTGAGCAGCATTTGCAGCGACTTAGATCTGTGTTTGCTGCGATTCGCACGGCAGGCCTATCACTGAAACCAGAGAAATGTCATTTTGGTTACAACGAATTAAAGTTCCTCGGTCACCTTGTTAGCCCTGATGGTATTCGGTCGGACCTAGACAAAACATTTGCTGTCGCAGATTTTCCACCACCTACCAACAAACGTGATGTGCGTCGATTTTTAGGCCTCTGCGCATACTACAGACGCTTTGTGCAAAATTTCGCAAACGTTGCCGAACCCCTCACTCGTCTGACAAAAGACGACGTTCACTTCGTGTGGGACCTTGAGCAAACACGCGCTTTCTTCGAGCTCCAGCATCGTCTCCAGTCTGAGCCCTTACTCGGACGAATATGCCGACACTGAACTACACACAGACGCCAGTGACATCGGCCTTGGTGCTGTCCTCGTCCAGTGGCAAGGCGGCGTCGAGCGCCCTATTGCTTATGCGAGTCGGATTTTATCATCTGCGGAGGCTAATTACACAACATCTGAAAAGGAGTGCCTAGCTGTTGTCTGGGAAATAGCTAAATTCAGACCGTACCTGTATGGTCGCCCGTTCAGAGTTGTTACCGATCATCATGCGCTCTGCTGGTTGGCGAACCTTAAAGACCCTTCCGGACGTCTGGCCAGGTGGAGCTTACGCCTTCAGGAGTTCGATTTGACAGTCGTGTACAAGTCTGGCCGGAAGCATACTGACGCGGACTGCCTTTCCCGAGCTCCTCTTAAGACAGCGTCAGGTGATCACGATCTCTCTCTCTATATATATATATATATATATATATATATATATATATATATATATATATATATATATATATATATATATATATATATATATATATATATATATACGTGACGCCAAACATGCGCATAAGAGTGTTTTCACACTCGTCGTTTGGCTTACAGATGGCGCTGACTGTCACTCCTACTTCTAAATTCACAGATAAACCCAAAAAAAGTGGATGGAGGGAGGGCCGCTGTGATAGCTCAGTGGTTAGAGCATCGAACGCGTAATTCGAAGGTCGTAGGTTCGATTCCTGCTCACAGTTGGTAATTTTTTCATCCACTTTTCTTTCTTCTTATTTACATTCCATTGGTTTTCATAACTTCCCCTGTACATTCCTTGGCATTACTGTCTGGTATATCTCATTAATATTGTGTTAAAACACGGAAAAACGAGCCCTTAGGTATACACTTCTTTCCCTTATTTCATTGAACGAGGGTCTCGTACTGGCAGACTTGTTGTGGTTAGGTTGTATAAGAGGGACAATTAATCAGCTGCCCGCTCATAATAAGTTCACGTGCTACGTGACGCCAAACATGCGCATAAGAGTGTTTTCACACTCGTCGTTTGGCTTACAGATGGCGCTGACTGTCACTCCTACTTCTAAATTCACAGATAAACCCAAAAAAAGTGGATGGAGGGAGGGCCGCTGTGATAGCTCAGTGGTTAGAGCATCGAACGCGTAATTCGAAGGTCGTAGGTTCGATTCCTGCTCACAGTTGGTAATTTTTTCATCCACTTTTCTTTCTTCTTATTTACATTCCATTGGTTTTCATAACTTCCCCTGTACATTCCTTGGCATTACTGTCTGGTATATCTCATTAATATTGTGTTAAAACACGGAAAAACGAGCCCTTAGGTATACACTTCTTTCCCTTATATATATATATATATATATATATATATATATATATATATATATATATATATATATATATATATTGTACCGAAGCATAGTGGCGCCAGCTCTGTGCCAGCGCGAAAGAAGACGTTGACCTCCGTGTTCAGCTCGTGCTTGCCGGGTTCCTGCCTGTACCAGCTTGTTGCGGCTAACGTTTTTCGAATAATAACCTGTGTTTTAACGCCACCTTGCTCGTTGCATTTGGTGGAAACGTGCTGGGTAACGTCGTGGAGCCCCGCAGCCGTAAGCTACCATCTCAGTCCGCGATGACCAAGCGCGTCCATCCCCCACAAGGCTCTTCCACGCTGCTACCTGTCAAGTGTTCTGGTGTACTTCGTCTGCGTGACCCACCAGTATACAACGGAACTGAAGATCAAGATGTAGAGGACCGGCTGGCCGAGTACGAGCATGCCAGCGCGATTACCAAGTGGGATGACCCTGCAAAGCTGACTCACGTCATCTTCTACTTGACGGATTTGGCCAACCTATGGTTCACCAACCACCAAGCCGACATCCCCACCTGGTCGGTTTTTAAAGCCTCTGTAGCCTCTGTAGGCGAGTTGGCGAGGATGACGGAGGCTGACAGAATAAAGAATATATTGAAAGGCATTGATGACGACGCTTTTCATATGCTTGTGGCCAAAGACCCGCAGACCGACATGGCTGTGATTCAGCAATGTCAAAGTTTCGATGAGCTGCACAAGCAACGAATTTCTACACGTCGCGCTAATACGCAAACAGCTGATATTTCTGCTTTGGAGTGCAAAAGCAGTGGCCCCGACTACAGCGTGTAATGCCTCAAATTCAACAGTACATCCGGGAGGAAGTTGCTCGACAGCTCTCTCTTGTCGCCACCATCAACGAGACCCCCCAACACTGGACCACTCACTTCACCGTGTTATTCAGACGCAAGTTGCCGAGGCTCTTCCTTCGCCCGCGTCCCCAATATCAGTTGCTGCACCACTGACTTATGCAGAAGCCGTCCGCCGGCCTCCTGCCCAACCGCCGCTCCCTTCACACAGTCCAGCGACCAACTACTACATGTCACCAGTTTCGGTTTATCCGGTAAATCGGCCCTTTCCACCGCCTAGAGCACCAGTAAACTCTTGGCGTACTCCGGATAACCGGCCCGTCTGCTACAACTGTGGTATTCCAGGACATGTCGCGCGCTACTGTCGTCGCCGTGGATTCTATTCTAATGATGTTCAGCATTCCGGCAACATACCTCGGCAATCAGAATCGCATGTGACACCTGATTCACATGACCCCTGCTCACGTCGACCAGACTTCAGCCCACGTCGATCTCCTTCAGCTCGTCTTCATCTCCTTCTCCCATCCTTCGCCTTTCCAACCACGCCCAGGAGAAAAACTAACAGTCGCAGTTCCCGAGGCAAGAACTGCGCCACCGACGAAATTTCAAAGGTCTCATCTTTCGCTCCCTAACGAGATCGCCGTGTTTGTGGACGGTTTCGCCACAACTTCTCTTGTCGACACACGTGCCGCTATTTGTATAATCAGGGAAGTGTTACGCCGCAAACTGAACAAAGTGACGACTCTACAGGTTGAAATTTCTTTACGCACAGCGAGTTCGCAACACGCCCAACCTTCTGCCACATGCACTGCTCGTGTTGTGATTCAAGGAGTGCTTTACATTGTTGAATTTTTCGTCCTTCCGCATGCATCTCATGAAATCATTCTGGGATGGAACTTTCTTTCCGCTAATCATGCGGTTGTCGACTGCGCTTGTGCTCAACTCGTTTTGTTTCTATTCAGCACGACATTCATAGATCTCCCTCGCTCACCCAAAAAGGTGATCGTCGCCGCTGGCGTCGTCATTTCTGCTTTTTCGGTCGCCGCGGTATCTCTTTTGTGCAACTCCGTTTCCGATTCAACTGCCCTCTTTATGCCGTCACAAGAATGCGCTCGTCGCCGGAACCTTGTCGTCCCGTTTGCCATCATAACACTTGCCGATGACTTTAGTGCCGTGTACGTGTGCAATCCGTTTCTTTGTCCCGCTACCTTATTGCATGGCGAATGTATTGAGAGTCTAGACATTTATGATGACATCTTTCCTTTCGATGCCCTTTCTGATACGACACCGATGTCCGTGGATGCTGTCACAGCTGCCACCGCGCCCTCACTACCTGACGAAGACGTTCTGTTGCGCAGCATAGACACCGGCCTTACGCAAGACCAGCGCAATCAGCTCATTCAACTTCTCGACCGTTTCCGCGCCTCCTTCGACCACGGACAACCTCCCTTGAGACGCACGTCAGTTGTCGCTCACCATATCGACGCCGGTCAATATACTCCACTTCGTCAGCGCCCCTACCGCGCCTCACAGGCTGAGCGTGACGTCATCACTCAACACGTCGACGAGATGCTGCAACGTGGTGTTATTCAGCACTCACACAGTCCTTGGGCTTCGCCAGTAGTCCTCGTGCGAAAAAAGGATGGCTCCACGAGAATTTGCGTGGATTATCGTCGACTAAACAACATCACACGCAAGGATGTTTATCCCCTGCCACGCATTGATGACGCCTTAGATTGCCTTTAAGGAGTGGAGTTTTTCTCTTCACTGGATCTGCGCTCTGCATATTGGCAAGTGCCAATGGCTGAACCAGACTGTCCAAAAGCGGCGTTTGTGACCCCTGACGGCTTATGTGAATTTATTATAATGTCCTTCGATCTTTGCAATGCACCTGCGACTTTTGAAAAAATGATGGACACTGTTCTCAGGGGACTTAATTGGTACATCTGTCTTTGCTATTTAGACGACATAGTTGTATTCTCGGCGAATTTCGAAACTCATCTTTCCCGGCAGCCGGGTTGCTGCAAAACTTCAAGAGCTGTCGTTTCGGCGCCCACAGACTCACAATTCTCGCCCACGTCGTTTCAAAAGAAGGAATATCGCCAGACCCTGCCAAACTGCGTGCCGTTGCCGAGTACCCCAAGCCTACTACTCTAAAGAAGCTTCGTAGTTTCGTAGGCTTGTGTTCCTATTTTCGGCATTTCATTCGCAATTTTGCCTCTATAATTGCCCCTCTGACTCAACTTCTCTCCCGTAGCGCGGACCTCTCTGGCTGGAATTTCCACTGCGATGACGCATTCACGGCGCTGCGCCGGCTACTCACGTCTCCGCCAGTTCTACGCCACTTCGATCCCAATGCACCGACTGAAATTCACATGGATGCAAGCGTTCGGCCTCGGTGCCATTCCCGCTCAACGCAAGGATGCCTGCGACGAGTTCGTTGTCGCCTATGCCAGCCGTACCTTAACGAAGGCAGAGTCCAACTATTCCGTCACGGAAAAAGAGTGCTTGGCTATCATTTGGGCTATAGGAAAGTTTCGCACCTACCTTTACGGACGCCAGTTTGATGTTGTCACAGATCGCCATGCCTTATGCTGGTTAGCGTCCATGAAAGATCCTACTGGCCGCCTCGCTCGTTGGGCTTTACGCCTTCAGGAATACGGTATGCGTGTTGTTTATCGCTCAGGACGCAGACATTCAGACGCCGAGGCACTATCCCGTTCTCCACTGCCTCCTGACCTTGCCTGCTTATCAACTGCCATTTGCGATTCGTCATCGTTGAGCATCACTGACATGCCATCCAAACAGCGCAAGGATCCTTGGATCAATTCTTTGCTCGACGTCCTCTCTCACAGTTCGTCAGAAACGACTTCACACTCCCTCTCTCGTCAAGCAAGACACTTTGCTGTCCGTGAAGGCTTGTTGTATCGCCGCAATTACGTCACGGACGGCCGTAGGTGACTCCTTGTCATCCCTCGTCATTTGCGTTCGGACATCTGCGCTGCCTTTCACGATGACCCCCAGTGTGGCCACGCTGGAGTATTTTAAGACTTATTCTCGCCTTCGTCTAAGCATAGAGAAAGAAGAAGACAAGAGAGGACACTCCGCGAAACCTGGCCTCAGGATGTGCGTCAAGATTACGTAACCAACTAGTGCTCTCATCAAACGTCAGAGGGCGCAAGCGCAAAAAAACTGTTATAATCAATGCAACAGAATTGTTTTCACAAAATAATAATTATACGCCCAAATTAGGTATGTTCTTTATACATAAAAACAATTTATTCAACACACCTTACGCGATTATTTTTCTTCAGCCGTACTGTTATAAACACTATCTACCCAGCGACAAGCCCATGCATGACTGACAGCGAGAAGCTTTCGTCGCTTTCGTCAACGTCGGCTGCGTCGGCGTTTTCAAGCGTGAGATAACAGGTGAGGCACGTTTTCAAGCGAAGCTTGTTGAATGACGTGTTGTTGGTCTTGTTCGCTCATTTTTTTCAGAAAACAGTTACACCTGTGCGAATAAGACACCATGCAACAAACATAGAAAAATGCACACACACACGTTGCGCTTCGTGTGTGCGAGTTTGTTTCTTACGTGGCGTCTCATTCACGCAGTTGTAACCTTTTTCTGAAGCTTGTAAGGACTGGGAGGTTCGCTAAAAAGAAAGTTTGTGGCTCTATGCGGCGGCTAGACGGGAACATTGTGCAACGTATGCAGTATGCAAAGGCGGCACGGCGTCAAGCCGAGGCGACGCGTGCTGCGTCTGCCACGGACGCGAGCGTCTGCAGGCTGAGCATAGCTGGGCAGCTAGGTCATAGGCTCGGTGGCTCGGTGCAAAATATTGAGAAGCGTTCGCTGGGCCTCGCATCCCTCACGACACGTTTCTCGAAAGCTCGCAACACGAATAATTCTTGGTGTGCCGGAGGCAAATCTGGACTAGCCAAGAGGCCATCATCTTCGTTTCTTCGCTAGCTTTGTGCCACTAGTGCAAGCTGCCCACAAATTTTTGACGTTTCCAATATAATTTTACCGCACAAATTTCAACTACGATTTTTCTTCCCAATGTACTGCTGATACTGCGTACGCACGAAGGTGTTCTAAAGTTCCCAGGCCGCGATACCATTGCATTACCAGGGATAGCGGCCTGGAAACTTCTGAAGATCTTTGTACGTGGTCTTGACGTCTATCTTTGTAAGTCAGAGTTTTATGGGTCAGAGATGTATCACTGGTTTTGTATTGTGCATCGATTAGCTAATCATTCAAAGGGGTTTGTTGGTACACTTATGACGTGCACATTTCTTTTTCGTAATTTGACAGCGAAGCATCCACTTACTAACATTTTCAGACCGCGCTGATGCCATGCCGTCCAGCGGTCCAAGCTACGGCAGCTACTGCTGTGTATCGTGGTGCTTCAACAATGGCAGAACCTACAAGAAGCCTGGGACGAGTTTCTTCCGCATACCACGGGACGGCAGGTGTGTTAAAGCTTTTGTATGGTTTGCATGTCTTTAGGCTTACTGTTCGTACTTGCTCAGTGAGGGTAACAATAAAAAATCACTATTCAAGCACTTCCCCTTTCAGCTGGTAGTTCATTGCCAATGCAGGATGAAAGAATGGATGCAGTATGCTGGACGCGATGATCTCCTTAGTAAGCCGGCCAGCCTATTGTACGCAACGTACATGGTTTGTAGCGACCATTTTACTGCTCAAAGTTTCATGGACCCTCGGCACACAAGGCTTACAAGAATGTCTGTTCCCAGTGTGCAACCAGCTGCACCATGTAAGTGATTGACTGAAACTCAAATATGTGTAATAGCAGCCACTCGTATTGAATCAGTCATCATCATCATCATCATCATCAGCCTGTCTACGTCCACTGCAGGACAAAGGCCTCTCCCATGTTCCGCCAGTTAACTCGGTCCTGTGCTTGCTGTTGCCAATTTATACCCGCAAACTTCTTAATCTCATCTGCCCACCTAACCTTCTGTCTCCCCCTACCCCGCTTCCCTTCTCTGGGAATCCAGTTGGTGACCCTTAATGACCAGCGGTTATCCTCTCTACGTGCTACATGCCCGGCCCATGTCCATTTCCTCTTCTTTATTGCAGCTATGATATCCTTAACTCCCGTTTGTCCCCTAATCCACTCTGCTCTCTTCTTGTCTCTTAAGGTTACACCTACCATTTTTCTTTCCATTGCTCGCTGCGTCGTCCTCAATTTAAGTTGAACCCTCTTTGTGAGTCTCCAGGTTTCTGCTCCGTAGCTAAGTACCGGCAAAATACAGCTGTTATATACCTTCCTCTTGAGGGACAGTGGCAATCTACTTGTCATAATTTGAGAGTGCCTGCCGAATGTGCTCCACCCCATTCTTATTCTTCTGGTTACTTCAATCTCGTGGTTAGGCTCTGCAGTTATTACCTGCCCTAAGTAGACATAGTCTTTTACAACTTCAAGTGCACTATTACCTATCGCAAAGCGCTGCTCCTTTCCGAGGTTGTTGTACATTACTTTCGTTTTCTGCAGATTAATTTTGAGACCCACCTTTCTGCTCTCCTTGTCTAACTCCGTAATCATGAGTTGCAATTTGTCCCCTGAGTTACTCAGCAATGCAATGTCATCGGCGAAGCGCAGGGTACTGAGGTACTCTCCATTAACTCTTATCCCTAACTGTTCCCATTCTAGGCTTCTGAAAACGTCCTGTAAGCACGCAGTGAATAGCATTGGGGAGATTGTGTCCCCCTGCCTTACACCCTTCTTTATTGGTATTCTGTTGCTTTTTTTATGAAGCACTATGGTAGCAGTTGATCCCCTGTAGATTTCTTCCAGAATGTTTATATATATTTCATCTACGCCCTGATTCCGCAGTGTCTGAATGACGGCTGATATTTCTACTGTATCAAACGCCTTCTCGAAATCTATGAAGGCTATGTATAGTGGTTGGTTATACTCTGAGCATTTCTCTATTACCTGATTGATAGTACGAATGTGGTCAATTGTAGAGTAGCCTGTTCTAAATCCTGCTTGTTCCTTTGGTTGATTGAATTCTAATCATTTCTTTACTCTGCTAGCAATTACCTTTGTAAATAGCTTGTATACTACAGAGAGCAAGCTGATCGGCCTGTAATTCTTCAAGTCCTTGTCATCTCCTTTCTTATGTATTAAGATGATGTTAGCGTTCTTCCAAGACTCTGGTACCCTTCCCGTCAGGAGACACCTCGTAAACAGGGTGGCTAGTTTTTCTAACACAATCTGTCCTCCATCTTTCAGCAGATCTGATGTTACCTCATCCTCACCAGCAGCTTTGCCTCTTTGCATGCTCTCCAAAGCTTTTCTGACTTCTTCTATCATTACAGGTGGGGTGTCATCTGGGTTACTGGTAGTTCTTATAGTATTAAAGTCGTGGTTGTCTCGGCTACTGTACAGATCTCTGTAAAACTCCTCCGCTATTTTAACTATCCTATCCACATTGGTAGTTAATTTGCCTTCTTTGTCCCTTAGTGCATACATCCGCCTTTTGACTATCCCAAGTTTCCTCTTCACTGCTTTGACGCTTCCTCCGTTTTTCAGAGTGTGCTCAATTCTCTCCATGTTATACCTTCTTACATCGCATACTTTACGTCTATTAATCAGCTTCGAAAGCTCTGCCAGTTCTATTTTGTCTGTTGTACATGACACTTTCATAATTTGACGCTTCTTAATTAGGTTCTTCGTTTCATGGGAAAGCTTGCCGGTGTCCTGTCTAGCTACCCTGCCTCCAACTTCCACTGCACACTCCTTGATGATACTCGTCAGATTATCATTCATTGTATCTACGCTAAGGTTGGTTTCCTCGCTAAGAGCAGAGTACCTGTTCTGCAGTGACACTCTGAATTCCTGTACTTTCCCTCTCAGTGCTAGCTCATT